>OU898276.1:178145594-178775209 GCA_918026665.1 Diabrotica balteata
TGTGACACGAAATTGCTCAATGTCATTGATGAGGATGATTACAAAAACTATTTCAGAATGGACAACTTCACTGTTTCGCTGTTGCTGGAAACAGTTGGTCTACTCATTTTCAAAAAAGATACCGTCATGCACGAATGTGTCAGTACTGAACAACGCACGACTTGTAGCAACTTTACGCTTTCTGGCCATTGGAAGGTCATTTGAAGATCTGAAGTTCAGCTGTAAAATATCTCCACAACTATTGGGAAAGGTGATACCAGAAACTTGCAGGGCTATAATAATTTTTCGTGCAATTTAAAGTTATTTTCTATTATTTATTTGCGAATTAGGGATCTTTGCTCAGCAATGTCGGACAGACAGCACCAATTGAGATTTTGTTTGGAGTTGATGTTGTAAGCAAATTATATACAGGGGGGAAATATCAAGTTACAAAGTGATCTTGTAGTAAATTTATCTTCTTCTTCGCGTGCCATATCAGATTTATCCGACGTTGGCGATCACCATTGCGAAGGCTTCTCGATCTTCTGCAATATGGAATAATTGTCCTGCATTTGGTATCTGAGTCCATTCACGAATGTTTTTTAACCAAGAAACTTGTTTTCTTCCTACACCTCTACGGCCCTCTATTTTGCCTTTAAGGATCAGTTGTAAAATTTTATATCGACTTCCCCTTACTATATGTCCCAGATAAGACATTTTTCGATGTTTAACAGTCTTTAGCAGTTCTCTGTCTTCTGACGCTCCTTAGTACTTCTTCATTAGTTTTTCTGCTGTCCAAGTTATTTTCAGCGTTCGTCTATGAACCCACATTTCCAATGCTTCAATTTTGTTCATGATCGATACTTTTAGCGTCCACACTTCTGCACTATACAAAAGTACGGACCAAACATAGCACTTAACCATTCTTTGCCTTAGTTCTAAACTGAGATGGTTATTGCAAAGAAATGACTTCATTTTCATAAAAGTAGTTTTAGTCATTGCTATTCTACGTCTTATTTCTATGTCTGGATCTAGTTGGTCCGTTATCACAGTTCCGAAATCTGTCATTTTGTGAACTCTCTCAACTTGGACTCCGTTCAATTGAAGCTTTGCATCGGGATGTGGGTCACGACTAAACACCAAAAATTTGGTTTTGTTTGAGTTTATTTTAATGCCCATTTCCTCTCCTACCTCGTGAATACGATCAAGCAGAATTTGAAGACCTTCAATATTATCTGATAGAATTACTGTATCGTCTGCATATCTAATCACATTAAGTAGTTCCCCGTTGATTTTTATTCCATATGGTTGTCTCTCAAGTGCCTTTTTAAATAACTGGTCCGAGTAAACATTGAACAATGTTGGCGACAAAATGCAACCTTGTCTGACTCCTCGTTGTATGGGGATTTCATCGGTGTAGTTATCTCCAATTTTTACGATAGCAGTTTGATTCCAGTACAAATTTTTAATGACACGAATATCCTTGTCATCTATTCCGATATTTTTCAGTATTTGCATTAATTTTACATGCTGTACTTTATCGAATGCCTTTTCGAAGTCCACGAAACATGCAAATACATATTTTCTTTGGTCACGGCATTTTTGTAATAGGATGTTAAGCGCAAAAAGTGCCTCCCTGTTTCGCATAGCATTTCTAAAACCAAATTGGGTATCTTCAAGATCTTCTTCGCATTTGCGTCTAATTCTGTTGTGAAGTATTCTGAGGAAAATTTTAAGAGTGTGGCTCATTAGGCTAATTAATCGATATTCTGAGCATTTTCTCGCATTGTGTTTTTTAGGTATTGCGATAAAGATGGATTTGAGCCAATCTGCGGGAATCACTCCGGTGTTATATATTGAATTAAAAAGTCTTACTACTTTTATGTATCATTCTTATCGTTCAGCACTCATTTGTATCATCTGGACCACAAGCGTTTCTAATTTTAGCATTATTTATAATTCTACTCGTGTTCTACTTCGCATTTAATAATTTCTGGGCCGTCAGTACAGTTTTGGTAGAATTCGGCAATATTATTCCTGTCATCTTCAAACAACTCTGATATATACAGCTGCCATTATTTTCTTATTTCTTGCTCATTTATAATAATTTTGTTATTAGTGTCAACAAGTACAGAGGGAACTCGTTTTTTAAATGTATTACTCATTTCTTTCAGTTTTTTGTGCACATTAAATAAGTCGCGTTTAGATATTACATCCTCCATTTTGTCGCACCTCTCTCTCTCATCCATTTTTCTTTGGCTAATTTGATCTCCTTTTTTATTCTTCTCTGCAGGTGTCTATATTCTGTTACATTAGATTTTATCAGTCGACGTTGTTTCATTAATTTCAAGATGTCGTCTGTCATCCAGTTATTTTTCTTGATTAAGTTTTTTCTATAATCATTGTTTGTGGAGATTTCGTTAACTTGGTTTTTAAATTCACTCCATAGTTCTTCTGGATATTCTAGTTGTTCTCCAATGTTTTTTATTATATTGTTAAATTCTGTTTTAATGTTAATGTTTATGTTTATATCGTCAAAGTTAAGTACATTGTTTTTGTTTTTGTCGCTGTGTGTAGTGTTTCCTTCATCAATATCTTCCCGGTCGACATCACTGCTGACTTTGTTGGTTGTTTTCGGGGGACATAGGGCAATATAGTCTTTCTAAATGCTTAAGAACTGGAGAGGAAAATTTTTAAATGTAACGTTGCAAACTGACAAATGTAAAGAAAACGCCAGAAGATAAATTGTTTAATTTTCTTAAAAAACAAAAATTTTATAAATACTATGGCACTACAGATCCTTACAATATTCACATATTATTTTACTTAGTGAGGATTGTTTGATAAAAACCAGCAAACTGAATATAAATGTAGACTTGATAATATCGACATTTTTTTGTGTTCGTAATCTTGTTGACTTCGGTCAAAGATATCTCTTTTTTATACTTAAAAATTACGAATAAAACAATAATTGTATTAAAAAAAACTGTAATTATATTAAAAAACTAGTAATAAACAATACAAGTGTTACAAAAAATAATACTTTTAGTTGACTTACGAAAATAACAAGTCTAGATCTTATATATTTGAAGTGTAAAATATTAAATTAGTGTTATGCCCATTATATGCCCAGATTTAAATCTTTGTACCCCCAGATTAACCTTTTTTAATTGACTTTTTAACACAAATAATGACATTTATAAAATAATATAAATTACTTGATTGTTAAGGTATATATCAAACAATCTTCGTGATAACTTCTACATTTTACTCACGCTAAGCTCTAGCTATAAATTAAACAATCTTAAGTACATGTATAAAAATAAATAATACTCGAATAGAATGGTGAGAAAAGGAAATAAAAAAAAATAAAATAAATCTGATGTAATTGATCTGAGTGATGTATACTAGATAAAAAATCATATTTTTTAAAATCAGACATACGAAGGATGTAAATACACAGGGTGTTTACAGAAAAAATTAAGATTTTATTTAATTCAATACACCCTGAGCAGTAGAAAATTTTTTGGAATATTCTATATTTCTGTGTGATATATTTATACCAGTGACTTTTTTAAAATAGATATAAATAAAATCATAGACATATAATACAAATAGACTGAGCAATGAAATATAGACGTGTTCCCCAGCACGGCAGAGGAAACTGAGGCAAAGCAGTCCCTTCATCTCTTCCTAATGCGTCTGGTTTATCGACCACATAACCTGGCCATTGGTCATCTAGGTCACGTGGCAAATAAACCCAAAACATTAGAAAGAGATTAAGGTACTACTTTGAGTAATTTTCCTCTGTCACACTGGAGGAACGGGACTCTATTGAAGCGCTCAGTCTATTAGTATTATATGTCTATACAATAAAATCATAGACATAATAAAATAAAAATAAAAGCATGGTTTTAAAACAAATGAGGCTCAACAGAAAAATAACCTACACAATATTAATTTTAATTAACTCAAGCTTGGACTTCCAACCTAAATATATTCTTGACGCCAAGAATGCCTCTAATACACAATCTTGGGAAAAATCATGTCCAGGCTGAGAGAATTGGAAGTCAACCCAGTCAACGTAATTGACAAATACTTTACTGACAAGTCCATAAGAGAAAAAGATACCAGCATCAGTTTGTAGCAGAGTGTTCCTCACTAGGGTTCAGTACTAGGTTCCATCTGCTGAACGTCCTGTCTGACGGGGTGTTGAGGCTACAGATTCCAAGAAGATGCACTCTTGTAGCTTATGCCGATGGTCTCGCACTAGTTGCGAAGCAGTCAGAAAACGGACATGGCTAATGCGGCTAACACAGCCCTGCGTCGCATTTGTAGATGGATTAGAGAGAACGATCTACAGCTAGCGCCTCAGAAAACTGAGGTGTTAGTTCTCAAAGGGACTCCGGAAAAATCCTCTCTTCGCTTTATAGTGGAAGATGTGGAGGTTGCACCGGTTAAATCAATTAAGTATCTGGGGGTCTGGTTGTCGGAAGGACTAAGGTTCGGAGTACATATCCAAAAGACAGTAGAGAAGGCGAACCGAAATCTGGAAGCATTGATACGGCTGATGCCAAACATTGGAGGCCCAGGTAGCATCAAAAGAAAGGTACTAAATGGAGTTTTTCAGTCGGTGGTAACCTAAGCTGCCCCTGTGTGGTGTAGCGTACTAAATACTGCGAAATACGCTAAGCTGATAGAGACTTTACAAAGGCGAATGCTTCTCAGGGTATCTAGCGCATACAGGACAGTTTCAAATTAGGCTCTATATGCCATTGGAGCGGTGATCCCGATCATTTTGTTGTTTAAAGAGCGAGCGAGGATGTATGAGTAGAGGATGGATGTAAATATAGATGAGAATGAGAGAGAAAGAACAATAGTAGAGTGGCAGAGAGAATAGACGAATGATAGTGGAAAGATAAGGTGTACGAAGGAGCTTATTCCCGTTCTGAGACTATGGTGGGAATGTAAGTTCAGGAAACTAGACTACTTCCTGACGCAGTTTCTGATCGGACATGGTAGTTTTGGAATCTTCACAAATAGAATAGGCAAATCTGCCTCGGCAGAATGTACTGTTTGTGGGGTACCTAACGCTCCCGCCCACATTTTTAACTGCAGAGATGGGCAAATGAGAGGGGCGATTTCGAGAGGCAAATTGGTTTTTGGCTGGATGAAAGAAACATTGTAAACATAATATTGAGAGGAGAGAAAGCATGGAGAGAAGTACACTGTCTGATTTCTGGGACGATGAAGAAAAAGAAACAGGAGAACAGAGGAGGAAATTGAGCCAGGGATCTAAAATTTATGGTTAATAGTATTTATTAGTTTATGGCCTAACGTGTAAAACAGTTTCTGATTTACAGTAATAGGTATGATTATTTATAAATTTTTAGTTTTTTAATATAATCCCGAAAGCTCTCTCTACTCAAATGCCTACGATGGCATCAATTTAATAAATGTAAAAACGGGAATTACGGAAGTCAGAAAGAGAAGCTTCAAACAGAATTTGTAACAAAAAAACTTTAAGTAAATATGAGGTGGACGACATAGAACAACAGTGGGAAGACATCAAATCCAACAAAAGGTTTTACAAAATCACAACTAGAAAAAAAAAGAACAAAGGAAAGTTGGATCACAGAAGAAATTTTACAAAGAAATGTAAAAAGGAATGAAAAGGTATATAAAATAATTAATACAAGAATAAAAGAAATGACAAAAAATGCTTGGATAGAGCTAAACTGCTAAAATCAGAAAAGCTATTTATAAAATGACCCTTCAACTTCCATAAAGAACGTAGATACATAGATCCTTTCTCTGACAATCGTAACGTAAATACTGATGATAGAAACAGTTAATTAACTGGATCACCAATATTAGTGTCAGAAGTAGAATATGCAATCTCTAGTTTAAAAAATCGTAAGACGGGTGGATCAGATGGTATAAATGCGAAAATCAATGCAAACTGTTTGACAATGAGATCTCTAAATCCTGTGTAGTCGAAAAGATTTAACACATTCTCATTTCCACATTCTTTCTTGCTGGTACCAAAAAAATGTACAACTAAAGAAATGTGTATACTGACCAATAATATCGATGTCATTAGTCATTGAAAGATTTTAATATGATCTTTTGTTTAACTTCATCCTTAAAGAGTATTGCAGGACTCATGGTCTTAATTTGTGTTTTAACTCTATAAAACTTATAAAAGAAATAATTGATAAACCAGATAAGATAAAATAGTATTTTCAATGCATTCAAAAAAATGTGTATTCGTTATTTTTCTGTAATGAGACCAAAC
Organism: Diabrotica balteata; assembly: GCA_918026665.1. Lineage (NCBI taxonomy): Eukaryota > Metazoa > Arthropoda > Insecta > Coleoptera > Chrysomelidae > Diabrotica > Diabrotica balteata. The sequence goes on from OU898276.1 coordinate 178,151,872, forward strand.
TCCAAAAAATGAAATTACAGCTGTTTATTGTTTATAATACAAAATATCAACTATCTATGAATAACCACTTCACAACTTCTGCTATTGGTTCTGATAGAAAAGGTTATTTTATAACTATATAACTATCGAGATAATAGCGTACCTTCCCAACTCTGCATAAGCCCTATTTATTTACATATATAAGGTCACTTAGTAATGGGTAGCAGTAGTTTAACTACAATTTTACAGTGTATCTAGTAACACTAACACGATTTATTTTTGTTCAATATATTACAACCATTCAGGTTTTCACTACACGAGAACCCAAAATATATGATAGTTCATGATATATTTTTGCAATCCCACTGTATGTACTAGACATCAGAATGCATGGTAAGTGGTAAAGTGTATGTATGTGATTTAGAGACAGATTTTCAATGGATAGTTCAATACTTTTGTACAATTTTGAGGTTAGGTGTTGAAAGTCTTTAACTGTAAAACATATCCTGGCGCAGACTGTGGAAGCGATCATCAACTCCTGGTATTAAACGTTCGACTTCGTTTTAAAGGCCTTAAAAGAAGACCCTTAAGAAAAGTCATGTCTCTAGATTTATCAAAAATCAATTACTTCCAACAAAACATACAAGAAGCTCTTTCTTTAGACCAAGTAGATAGTGATGCTGAGAGCACTTGGATCTAACCCAAAGATAAGGTAATCGAGGCTGCAGCAGACTGTGAGGCAGCGGTTTCCACGGGCCGTAAGCTGTGGATATCCGATAATACGTGGACTGTGATTCAAGAAAGAACATAAAGCTAGATACAGAACAAACGATGAATACAGAGCGTTATCGAAAGAAATCAGAAAACAGTGCTGCAAAGACAGAGCTAGTTACATCTTTCAAATATGCAGAGCGAAAGAGAAACATGGCTATCAAAATGAACCGAGGGATTTATTTCAGAAGATGAAAGTCCTAACCAGAAAATTTAAATCTTAAAGGTGGTTTCTAATAGATAAGGAGGGTAATCTAAAAACCGATACTGACGAAATATTGAAAACAAGGCGAAACTACTTTGGCGAGCTATATAAAAATAACGAGGAACCAGCAGACAATCAGTGGCCCTCTGTCTACCCTAGAGAACCTACTGTCTTACTCGCTAAAGCCAAAAACGCAATTAAATCGCCAAAGAGAAATAAATTCCCAGGCACTTACATATCATCTATTCTATTTGTGTCACTGATTGGAATTCAGGAAAATAGCCATCTGATTGGTGTACCTCAATTTATCCAAAATAACTACTACCAGATATGAAAACCACCACACACTGTCACTAATAATACATGCTAGTAAAGTATTGTTACATACCATCAAAAACAGATTAAAAACATATCTACATTACCAAATACCTCAGAAACAAGCGGGGTTTGTGAAGGGTAAAGGAACAAATTCTGAACCTGAGACAACTCATTGAAAAGTCTAGAGAATTTAAAGTACCTATGATTATACCCTTCGTTGACTACCAAAAGGCATTTGATTATGTAAGCTGGATAAATCTGTAGTCCATTTTAATAGAAATGGGCACACCAATGCAACTGGTGTCACTTATTAAAAATCTGTGCTAGTTCAATACAGCAACAGTACGACTAGATCAGAAGTTCTCTAACCAATTCAAGACCGAGAGAGGTGTTACACAAGGATGCGTGTTGTCACCTGACTTATTTAATATTTATAATGGAGAGATTAATTGTCTCTGGAAACGTTCGGGGAGAAGATCAAGAGGACGATCACCAACTAGATATTTGGACTAAATTAAGAATTCAGCTGGAAGCTTATACTGCGGAGCTCTCAGATCAGCTCAAGATAGAGACCAATGAAGAAAAATTGTTAGGAATATTGGAAGAAATCACGATACTTCACGATCGCCAACGTCGGATAATTCTAATATGGCACGCGAAGAAGAAGAAGATAACTCTTCCATATTGCTGTTAGTATCTACCAAATTGGAACTATGAAAAAAAAGCAGAAAACAAGTAATAATAAACGAAAGAGAAGTGTCACATTATATCAAATATGAAAGATACGAAGAAGATCGCAGAAATTTAAGAATAGGGATATAATAAACTGACAATAGGGATGATACCTATATTAACATTATAAATCAAATATCCCGAAGAAATATGTATACAATGTAGAGGAGGAGACTATGTAGTAACACTTTTGAGGAAATGATGAAAGCGATGAAATTTTGAAACAGAAAGTCGATGAAAAATATGAAAAATCTAGAAAATAGGACTATGTTAAAAATTTTGCTATTGTCTTTTTCCACGACCTCGAAAAACTGGCAAGTACATTAGGTAGGTACTATTTAATAAGAAGAAAACAATGCCATCAACTTTCAAATACTTTTGGTTCTGGCGCAGTTAATTTTCCTTTAGTTTAGACCCATTGTTTATATACTAACAAATAAAGTGGGTTATATCGACCTGCGATATAAAAAACATATGTACAAGAGTTAAGCGTATATAAAATTTGAAAATATTTTAAAATATCTATACTAAAAGTACAGATAAAATGTACCTTTTTTATTGAGATAGATAGGTATCACGCATTTGCATTTTTAATCTTCCTATGAACCGCTTAGATAAGCATAAATATATGACTTAAGTGTAATGATAACTCATTAAAATGCCAAAAATCCAAAATTGGTGGATAGGTGATCATCAAATTATGATTTCGCAAGTGAGATTATAGGCATATAATAAAAGATAGACTGATCGTTGTAATGCATTACCGTTCCCCCAGTGCGTCAGAGAGCACTGACGCAAAGCAGTCCCTGTCACTGTTTTAATGGACCGGGATCGACCACTTGACCTTCCCATTGGTGGTTTAGGTCACGTGGTAAAAAAATCCGGCCTATTAGAAAGATATGCAGGGACTGCTTTGTGTCAGTTCTCTCTGTCGCACTGGAGGAACGACGCTGTATTGCAATGCTGTCTATTTGTATTATACGTCTATTATATTCAATGACATTTGGAAAAATTACACAACTTATAGGTTATGTTTGGTTATGCAATTTACAAAATACAAATAATACATGTCCCTCATCTATCCTGTACATTTAATCCCTTACAATTCGATAAATTCTTTAACCTAATTTCCACATACGTTATACAGGTAAAATAGTAGACTTATTTTTCAAAGTTCCATTAGGCACAGATCCGTTTGTCAGCGGCGTTTTTTCTTCTGCTTCCTCGGGGCTGTAACTGTGACTGGTATGGGGCTCACCGGTATTTTCATCTCAATATGGCCGTCATCTATCGACAACGAGTCCATGCTGGAGAGGGTATCGCTCGAATGGGAGCGAGCTGTGGGGAAGAGACCTGTCATACGGCATTGACCTGAAAAAAGTAAACAACCCATTTTAGTACAATCTACCACATAAGGTACCACATTGATTTTATTAACTACAACGTGTCCATGCAAAATACATCTGCTTACTGTATTGTACCTCTATGGGGAACTAAGCAACATAGTAGAGGCAATATTTTGACTGTGCTATACAGGGGTATATATTGAAGTTTATGCTAAGAATAAAAAACCAAAATCTAATAATAAGAAAAAAAAATATTCTTTTCATATTTATGGTACTAGCCGAAAGCAAAAATTTTAGTTCTCACTTTAAACTAGTGATCATTATTTATTTGGATTCTTCAAAAGATTTTAATCGCATCTAGATCGAGATATCCATAGTGTTAATTGGTACAGCTAATTCTAATTACAGATAATGTTTTCGAAAGATTTGTACTACAAATTATAGTAATCGATCTGTAACTGACGAAACAAAGATATTATTTACTGAATAGCAATGTACGTCTACTAACCTAGATCTATTCCGTAATATTAAACATAAACAAGTGGCTTGCCTTTCTATCTTCCAATTTTAGTATCTTCAGCCTAGCACAATATAGGGAAAATAGGAAAACAGGGAGAAAATCCGATTTTTATGCTATCTCTACAGTTAGGTGGACTAACCACAGTAACGAAGAACAGAGGGTGTTGCATTACCGCGGACACCCAACGTAACGATCAGATCATAAGTTTCCTCACGTAAGTTCTACGATGGGGAAGAGTGTGGAGGAAAAGCCTGGGGGCAGGTAGGTACCACTTCATAGCAAAGTGTGACCGGTTTGATCTTCGGATATGTGGATCCCACTATGCAATGGTATACACATGTTTCTTAGGAGCAGGGTTAACTACGTATTTGTGTGTGTAAGAGGGACAGAGTCAGAGTATCATCAGAGTATTGATCTAATAAAAACTCCACTGACCCTAGGATATTGACTGAAGGTCAACTGCTTCTGATAGAAGTTTTGAACTTGTAGTAGTACAATCTTATAACATTTCTCAAATAAAAAAATATTGATAGTATTAGATCAAGATGATAATTATAACAAAAAACATTGTAAAGGAAAATTCAGGAAGCACAGCTCTTTTACATCGATATTAAGCCTTTAAAGCTACCAAATATACAAGCATTATACTGCAGTGCTTACCAGTCGTTAGATATTTCGAATTTACTTCTGAAATAAAGAAATATGTTAGGTGAATGTTAAACGATGGCAGGTATATACAATAATATATTATTTATGTTCACCTAATACATAATGTAAAACTCATCTGCATACTTTCATGGATTATACGCGTGATAAGGAAATATACTTCATTAAAGTTTCGTCTTATATTGTGCCAGACATTCTCAATGGGATGCGACAATTAACATAAATGTATCAACCACTAGAAAATTTTGTCGAACACCTGTACTACTTATAACTTTTAAGTGCTAGCTAATTTCTCGGTTGGTTCAAATCAGCGGTGAAATCTTCGTAGGAAGGAGATTCATACTGCTAAGATACATACCATCATTAGATGGCTAAATTGTTCTTTATAATCAAAACGCTTCAGACGTTTTTTTATTCAAATCTTCTTCTTCCTATGCCGTCCCCATTAACGGAGGTTGGCGACCACATTTTTAAAAGCTTCTCTGTCTTTTGCAACGTGGAATAATTCGTCTACAGTCATGTTTGTCCAGTCTCGAATATTTCGCAGCCATGACTTCCTCTTTCTACCTATTCCCTTTTTGCCATCGACTCTACCCTGCATGATGACCTGCAGAAGACTATATTTATTATTTCTTAGTATGTGTCCAAGGTATGCAGTCTTGCGTACTTTTATCGTTCTCAACAATTTTTTGACTCGACCCATTCTTCTCAGCACTTCCTCATTGGTGACCCTGGCAGTCCATGGGATTCTCAACATTCTCCGGTATATCCAAAGTTCAAAGGCTTCAATCTTTTTAACTATTTGCGCTTTTAGTGTCCATGTTTCTACCCCGTACAATAATTGCGACCAGACGTAACATTCAACAAACCTCAGTCTCAGCGCAATATTCAGATTTTTGTCACAGAACAATTGTTTGAATTTTAAGAACGCTGCCCTTGCCATTTCTATTCGTACCCGGATCTCTTGGTCTGGATCTAATTCTGTGTTGATGTAAGCTCCCAGATATTTATATTTTGTCACTCTCTCTATTTGCTGTCCACCAAGAGTTAGTTGTTCATTATTTATTGGACTCCTTGATACTATCATAAATTTGGTCTTATCTGTGTTGATGTCAAGTCCCATTTGAATGCATTCACTATTTATTGCATCTAGTAAAGTTTGTAGATCTTCTATACTCTCAGCCATAATTACCGTGTCATCTGCAAATCTCATGGTGTTTATGATTTCTCCACCAATTCTTATTCTTAACTCACATAGTTACTTTATTCAAATAGTCTTTTTAAATCCCCATGGATATTAGTATGATTATTTATTAAGCACCAGTGTTCTTTAGACTATAATTTTGAGGTTTTGTCTTGTATGATGGTGTGTCTTACAAAGACTGATATCTTGCAGTGACCAATGCGAAGTGTCTTTATTTTTTCAGTCAAACGAGTATTTACACTACTCTTCTGTTCTAATCCTATTTGATCTCTGATATCTTTGGCAGATCCTCTTCTTCTTCTTCTTCTTCAAGCGCCCTGTCTGTTGAGAACGTTGGCTATTAGCATGGCAATTCTGATCTTGTTTGCGGCGCTTCTGAATAATTCGACCGATGTGAGCCCGAACCACTTCCGCAGATTTTGGAGCCACTTCTGGCAGGAGTGTCTTTTCCTGCCTGGCCATAGCTTACTATCTATTTTCCCCTGGACAATATGTCTCAATATGTGGCCTAGATATTCAAGCTTTCTTTGTTTTATTGTGCTCACGATTTCTTTCTCCTTTCTGATTCTTTGGATTACCTCTGTGTTGGTGACATGTTCGGTCCAGGATATACGAAGAATGCGTCGGTACACCCACATTTAGAATGCTTCTAGTTTTCTCGTGAGCGTCTCTGTCAGCGTCCAGGCCTCCATACCATATAGTAAGATCGGAAAGATGTAGCATTTAACTAGACGTAGTTTTAGGAGAAGAGACAAATCCTTGCTTATAAGGAGCTTTTTCATATTGTTAAATGCTGCTCTAGCTCGTTTTATTCTCGCCTTAATTTCTGTGGCCTGTTCCCATTTTGCATTTATGTTGGTGCCAAGGTACGCATAAGATTCTACATAGTCAATTAGTATGTTACTTATCCGTAATTGTCGAGCAGGTTGTTGCTTTTTGCTTATCAGCATCCACTTTGTCTTCTTGAAGTTTAGGCTCAGGCCGTCACTGAATCCCCTAACTGAATAAACCTTTTCCATTACCTGATGTAATTCGTCTATGATACTGGCAAGGATCACCATGTCGTCGGCATTATTGTTCGTTAACTCGCCGTTTATTTTTATGCCCTCATTTGCATTTTCCATACATTTTTTAAATATTTCCTCGGAATAAATATTTAAATAGGAGTGGGGATAAGATACACCCTTGACGGACACCTCTTTTGATCTGCACACTTCCAGTGAGTTCGTTGCCAATTTTTGCTCTTGCTGTTTGACCCCAGTATAGGTTTGCCATAATTCGAATGTCCTTGTCGTCGATATCTGTCTTTTGCAGAATATCTATCAATTGTTCATGATTGACATTGTCAAATGCTTTTCTAAAATCCACAAAGCACAAATACACGTCCTTATCAACGTCTCTACACCGCTGTATAAGCACCTGGAGAGCAAAAACTGCTTCTCTAGTTCCAAGTGCTTTCCGAAAACCAAACTGTGATCTATCAATATTTGACTCACTATTGGTAGATCTTAGACATACTTTTATCATCTTCGTTGACTTAAATATAGACTTTACGTCATGTTTTGCTTAGATTTAGCCAATTTAATCTATCTCATTTTTAATACAGGGCAATCAACCGTTAACTTTTGCTTTTTTGTTGGTCAAGATTGTGGTTTTCGGACACATTAAATATCTGTCTGTGAAACAAAAAATCTTATTATCCTTAGCTGCAAGCAAAATGTAAACGGAAAAATTTACTTATACAATACAAGTTTTAATTTTACACTTAAAATTTATTGCTAGCAGCACCTTCTCAACTGAATATAATAAACAGCAAAATACGATCCCATAAATGTAGTAAATATACATATCCACTTTTCTTACCTAATCCATCGTGATTGTACATTGCTCTCCTTTCATCCAGTTCTTTGGCACTGCAAAGAGGGGTATCCACTTCCACAGTATTGTTGAACAAAGCATAGTCTACTTCGTACTCCCCGGAATCTTTCTTGAAGGTGATGAGAGACTGGAACCGATGACCCCATAATATTTCCGATGGTAAGTAGCTGGATCTTGCTTGGGTGGTCATACCAGTAGATTCAATAACTCCCTCTAAAAATAAAATCAGGTATATACACTTAATTTTTCAAAACAAACATAAATATAATGATAATTTTACCATGTTACCACTAACTTTCAGTTGCTTTCAAACCGATGCTCCATAAAATTGATTGATTTTTTTTTCAAATACAGAAAAGTTCCCATTAATTTTCTATTGTTAAATCAATAAAAGTTTCAGAAGAGATTTTGGTAAGAAAACAAAATCATATTATCATATTTGATGATGTATGCAACAGCTGCAGACGATAAATTGGGAATAAAAAACTGACGAAATAATTTCCTGGGAAGAGAACAGAATACTGTGTTTAACCCTTTCGAGACTCCAGGTACATATGTGTACCACTATGTTTGCATACAAGCCTAAAGTGATATTTTGCCGTTAAATATTATTTAAAAATGTACCAGTCAGTTCTCCATTGCATCGTTTGAGTCACGTTCACGTGTAGCCGCGTAAAATATTTTAGTTAACCTAGAATTTGCGAGTTTTAGATGTGTTGGTTGCTACAGTCAGCATAAATACATTGTTTTTTGATACAAATTATAGTTAAATTGTATTATATCATCTTACAGACTGTTTGTTTTTGTGTCTTTTTATAGTAAGTATATTTAGATTGTTATTTATTTATAGTAAAATAAACATTTGACTGTTTTTAAAATCTATGGTACTAATAAGTACCAATAGTCTTATAGTACGGTATGTAAGTGTACCATTAGTCTTATTCATGTCATTTTTAGATATGGATAAGAAAAGGCCACTTACACAGAAAAAACTTCAATATTATGCAGAATTATCATTTTCCGAGTCTGGAAGTAGTGATGACATGTATAAGCATTCTGATGATGAATCGGAATCAGACGAGGACTGCAAAGATAATTTTCACGAAACTTCTGATGAAGAATCAGAATCAGAGTTAGAAGTTCGTGATACACAGGAAACTTTACAAGAAACTGCCACACCTAGTAGGTCTTTTGTGTTGTGGTCAACACCAAATGAAGGTTTTGCTCCGAAAAAACAAATTTCAAGTCAACGTAGTTGTACATTGGATGCTGGCATACAATCTAACTTGACGGCATACCAATATTTCAAAAAGTTGTTTCCACGTTCTTTGTATATGTATATTGCTCAATGCACTAATGAAAGAATTGAAATATGTAAGCAGTCAAGAAGAAACGCTCGTCTGAAAGAAACTGACTTAGGAGAAATTCAAATAGTTCTTGGTTGTATGCTAGTTATGTGCTACAACCGTGTACCAGAAATCAGTAATTATTGGTCAACTCATCCTTCACTGGGAAACGTTTCAATTCAAAATGCAATATCCCGTGACAGATTCAAAGTTATATCGTCAAAAATATATTTTGCATCACCAAAGAAACCAACAGAAGCCTCAAAAACGTATTACATTGATGACGTTGTACAATGCTTGAAAGGTACCTTTCAAAAATATCGACAAGACAGCAGTTTTCAAAGTATCGACAAGTCCATGACGAAATTCAAAGGTCAATCGTCACTCAAACAGTATATGCCGCTAAAACCAGTAAAAAGGGGAATCAAAATGTGGCTTAGGTCAGACTCGTTTACTGGATATACCTACGACTTCAACATCTACACAGGTCGCGAAACTGAATATGTAGAAGGAACTCTTGGGGAACGTGTAGTGAACAAACTTGTTTCCACAGCAAAAGAAAGAGATCCTTTTGCTTTGATCGTTTTTTTACTTCGGTTTGTCTGTTGGAAAATATAGAGTACGCAGCAATAGGGACCTGTAACCAAAATAGAAAAAACTTGCAAAAATAAAAGATAAATTGCAAAGAGGTGAATGCGTAATTCAGTGCAGTGAAAACGGACTAATGTTTGTGAAATGGCAGGACACCAAGGAAGTCTTGATGCTGAGTAATTGCCATAATGACAGTGTTTCATCTATCAATAAAACCATGAGAGATGGTTCGAAAGTAAATGTGTCCTGTCCAGAAATGATAGCGTGCTACAGGAAAATTATGGGTGGGGTTGATCTAGCAGACCAAATGGTAGGATTGTACGATTTAGATCGTAAATCAAACAAATGGTGGAAAAAAGTATTCCATCGCTTACTTATGATGTCAGTTGTAAACTCATGGATTATTTATAATGAAAAAAATAAGAAAAAAATTCCTCTGATTCAATTTTTGGTACCTCTGGCAGAAGAAATGATAGCTGAAGGACAAAAAATAGCTGCTATACGACGTTTATCTAAGAAGGGAAGAATATCTATGAAAAGAAAACGTTTCGAGAGTGTATCATTACATCTTCCAATTAAAGGAAGCACAAGAAGACGATGTAAAATGTGCACTGATAATAAAACTCAAACACGTACAAAAACCCTTTGCGAAGAGTGTGACATTCCTTTATGTAAAAACTGTTTCGCAGTATATCACCGTAAATAATATTTTGTATTTTTGAGTAATTGTTTTGTATTTTTGAGTAATAAAGTAATACAAATATATTATGTGGTATATAATAATATTTTTATGTGCTGTTGGTACACATATGTACCAATACACAAGACTAATGATACATATGTGTACCACTACCCCACGAACACCCTAACGTTTTCATTAACATTTTTTGTTAAAAAAGGGTATATTTGTGTATATAAAAATAAAAAACCACAAAAATATGTTTTTAAAAGTCGTTAAAAAAAACCATATCGAAAGGGTTAATTTGTATTTTTAGATCGAACTCCATGGCGGAAATCGAAACATATTTTTTAAACTGGCTGAAAAGTATTTTTATTTATTTATTTATTTCTTTTTATTTCGAACATATGTGTCTCGACAGCTAATGGTCATTGACACAGGTACAATTTACATTTATGTTTACATGGTTAATACTTTACATGGAGTACAAATTAGATACAATACACTTTTTTAATACATTTTGTTTTAAATTAAATTGTATAACTTTGTGTTTTTTAAAAAGTTTAATATATTTTCGTAGTTACTGCTGTTTTAAATAAGAATGTCTTTTGGGTTGTTACCAAGATTATATTTTCTTCTGGCCGCTAGGTAGTGTTGACAGTCAAGAAGTACATGTGCTACGGAAGTCGTGGTGTTGCAGTACTGGCACAAAATCGGATTACTGGAATTCATTAGGTGTCCATGTGTAAGGCGTGTGTGCCCTATTCTCAATCTTCGAATGATAGATTTGTCCTTTCTTTTCATTGGTGAGAGCTTGTGATAGAAAATGTTTGGTTGTAGAACGCTTAACTTGGTATTGCTTCTTTTCCATTGATCATTCCAAAGGTCCATTATTTTATGTTTGATTGTTCTTTTTAGATATGATGATGTTTGAATGTCTGTTGTAACGTTAAGAGAACATGCTTGTTTTGCTGCTTGATCGGCTTTTTCGTTACCTGGAATACCAACGTGTAATGGGACCCACAATATCGTTACTGCGATTCCGTTAGTTTGAAGACGATTACGATTGATTGTGTCCTGTCGTCCTCAAACAATTCTTGGACGTATTCTCTACGTCTGTTTAGTTTGCCTTTGATATTAGATATTATTTTACCATTCGTATCAACCAGGGTGTTACTATTGTTGGACCGTCTTATACCTGCTAATTATTTAATTTTTTTGTGCAATTCAAAAACTATCATGTTTTCTCTGGAGTTCTTCTTTCTCTAAACATTTGTCGTTATACCACTTCTATTTAGCTGTCAGTATTTTTATTCTGATCTCCTTTTGTGTGGCTTTATATTCATTTACATTTTTGTTTTTGTATGATCTTCTTTTGTCCATTAGTTGACGGATCGCATTTGTCCTCCATGGAGTCTTAGCTTCATCGATTTTGTGACTACTCAGCGTATCTTTAATTGGCATCATTAATGTGCTTTAATGTTTCTCATTTTTCGTTGGAATCTTCATTATCATTGATTATTGTTTTGCTTAATTTCTCGTTAATTTTCAACGTAAGTTCTCCTTTTATATTCGGGTGTTTTAGCAGAGTGCTTATTTGTTGTGTCTGTTGTTGATTTTTTATTTTATTTAAGTACATTTCGATTACTGGATTGTGGTCTGATAACACATCTATTCCTGGATATGTCTTTGCCGATTTGATGGACTTACGGTATCTCTTATTGATAAGGATATAATCTATCTGGTTTCTGATGATTTTTCTTTGCTATCCATAGGTGATTTCCATGTATATAATCTATGAGGTGGTTAATTCCGTCAGTCTTTCCCCCCTTTCGTTCCTTATTCCTATCTGGATTTCACCAATAATTTCATGGAAATTACCTTTTCCTGATTTGGCATTAAAATCCCCCATTGTTATTGTTATATCTCTATTATTGGTGCTGTCTAGTGTTTTTTTGTGTGTTTCATACCGTTAAAAATATCATAAAAAAATCGTTTTTGTCTCATATCTCACTTTTTGAGATATGAAACCTACATATTCGTATTCAGCGAAAAAATTTACATAAGATAGAATAGTTTTTAACTTCCACCCTTCCAAGAATACAGAAAGGTGCCCAGTGATACGATGAAGAAATTTTTGTCTAATTCTTTTTTCTTTGTAATATTTTTTTTGTTGTATTATATCTGTAATAATTATTTGTTGCTAATTGGTTTATGTATAAGCCAGTTTGTGACAACTGTAATAATATAAAGTGATGAAAACCGAAGTAGAATGATTGTTTATCAATCCATTAGATAATAAAAAGGTTATAGCAGTAATGACTGCTCAGACGTCATTAAAACTATTATGATCATAGCAATTAAGCAATTAGCTTTTTTAAGTAAATACGTAAGACAATATAAAGTGCTTCGAGGAAGTTCTTATACAATAAGGAAACTATGAATATTAATGAGTAAATCTATAAATTGCGCAAGTATAGTGTTGATTCAATATTCGTTTAAGTACCTAGAATACTACGAGTAAGGTTTCTCTAATATAACTAATGCACAATTTTGTTCTTGTCAATAGCAGTCTTTTAAAATAGGGGAGACTTGGGGGACTGTGGACACTACAGGTATAACAAGTTTTATTCTGACGAATGTGAAAATTTTACAAAATAAATTGAAGAAATTAATTTCCTGATATTCATTCACTCCAGCTCAAATATTCAATTTGAATGAGGTAATTTTTAATCACTTATCACTTTAAATCACTTACTAGTGATTTAGTTCATATTTTCTTGTTTGTTTTTAGAATTGTGTCCCTACAGTACAAAAAAGTGCGAAAACTGTATACAAAAAGGGGGAAACCAGATAGGAATAGCTACATCTAGAGAGAGGGGTGAGATGATGATTTATGTGGGGAAATGTGTGCAAACGGAAATGCCTACCGAATCCAAAGATTCGATGAAGCTAGACTGATGAAAGTTGTAGCTAAAAGTGACTGTTATTAGCTTTAAAACTATTATTCCTAGTGGTCATACGACCAGTGAAAATGTTATAAAAGTATTACCGTAATGTTATATGTAGCAATAAAACAGGGATTTACTTATATTTGATAATCACGAATAGCATTTATCTGTTAATGCAATAGATTTTTGTAAAGAGAATAATATTGCTGTGCTGACCCTTCCTCTACATGTCTTATAAACTTCAGCCGCTTTATTACCTTCCCATAATGAGTCTTCAAGCATGGTGAAAATCAAATCCGGTTTTAAGTGCACAGCAATCGTTCCTTTTAACAAAAATATCTTCACTAATGCTGACTTGTTCTTCGTCACGGATCGTCCATTAAGTAGTAGTGTTACACCCCCCCCCCTCCCCCTTCCTCTTTCACTACATATTTTAATAGATTTCCTTATTCAAATACTGTAATTGCTCAATACATTGCGGTTTCTCCCTGTCCATGTTCATCGCATAAAGAAAATTATTTTAAGGCTCCAGAACTCATTTAACCCTGTCCAAAGACACCTGATAGACAGACCAATAATAAAGAGGTATAAAGCCTAGCAGTTGTATGATTGCTAAAGATACGCCTAAAAAGCTTATCATCGAATAAAAGAAAGGATTGAAGAAAGAATAATACGATTATTCTACGACGGAATTGCAACGGAAATACCAATTATCTAAACATAGAACGAGGAGCGCGTCAAGGGTGCATTCAGTCCCCTCTTCTATGTAATGTCTATGCCGAAAATATCATCAGAGCTTCTCTTGAAGATCGCCCTGAAGGTGCCAGAGTCAATGGAATCATCATTAACAATGTAAGATATGCCGATGACACCGTAGTATTAGCAGAAACAGAAGACCAACTAAAAATATTGATGAACATACTATCAGAAGAAAGTCACAGACTAGGTTTGGATATTAATCTTTCCAAAACCAAAATCATGGTATTCCACAAGAACCCCCATGAACAAATTACACCCAACATACAAATCAATGGTATCACCCTTCAGAGCTCCCAAAATTTCATATACCTGGGCAGAGAGCTAAACAGTCAGCTAGACCACTCAAAAGAAATTAGAAGACGTATTGAAATAGCAAGATCTGGCTTCATGAACATGCGTAAAATGCTCTGTAACCCCAAGCTATCAATCACAATAAGGTTAAGAACAGTAAAGTGTTATGTGTGGTCTCTACTACTATATGGCTGTGAGACCTGGAAATTAAAACAGTATGACTTCAACAAACTGAATTCATTCGAAATGTGGATGTACCGCCGAATGCTAAGAATAAGCTGGACCAGCAAAACTACAAATGAAGAGGTACTGGAAATAATGAACACACGACCTCATCTGGTTAATCCAATCAAAATTAGAAATACGTCATATCTAGGACACATAATGCGTCATAAAGAATTTGAGCAGCTCCAGGTAATATTAGAAGGCAAAATAGAGGGTAAAAGGGGTATAGGAAGAAAGAAGAAATCTTGGCTCCGAAACAATAGAAATTGAACTCACACAACAGGAAATTACTTAATACATCAAGCCCAGAACAGAGAGAAATTTGCCATATTGATCGCCAACCTCAATAGAGAAGGCACATAGGAGGAGGACGACGACAATCGCACACCAGGAGTGGAACAAAGGGAGCTATGACAACAAATAGTAAAATTATTAAAAATGAAGTGAAATAATTCTGTCTTATTGCCAACACTGATTATAGTCACTAAAACTAGTACCTAGTCATAGACTGGATCATGCAACGTGGAGAATAAAGAAGGATAGAAGATTTTTCTACATAAATAAATACACTTACAGAACAACAAATAGAAATACTAGACAAATTCTATTAACTGGAAAGCTTGTCAAATATAAATTGAAACCAACTCAAACAATTTATTAGAGATTCCTTTTGGTCCAGATGGTGTTTTCTGCTCACACTTTATGAGTTTTAAATATTTATCATATGCCGGTGTCTTTATATTAATATTTGTTATATTGTTTATGGCGTATTCTTTTCCTTTTTCATGTTCATTTGTAGATTTTAGTCACTGATTTACATAATCTTTGCACTCGGTTAGGTATTCGAATGGTTTCGCACAACATTTGCTACTTTCTTCTCTAGATCTATAAACAATTCATCCTTCATTAGCTCTTTTGGTTTTTAGAGTTCTTTGGTTTTTTGACTTATATTAATGATTTCATTTTATAGTTGCTATATATTTATTTATAGGTTGGTTTTTCCATTTGATTTTTCTTTATTTTGTTTTAGAATTTCTTCGGAAGATTTTCAAATGCTCTTTTATATTTTGCTGAGTTTTTTCTGTGTTATTACAGACATACATTTTCATGGTTACTAATTTTGAGATAGTAAGTTTATATGAGGTCAAAACATGTATATATTTCTCATTTTATTACTACTGCTATTAACATATTTTTGGCCAGTTAAACATGAAAATATTTGTGTATTCTTTCTTAATTAATTTCATCTGCTAAATGACTACATGTAAATGCTTTTATACTTGTATTGTTCCATATTTTTTATATGTTGTATAAGAACTAATAAAGATTTTGAAGAACTGTATCCAGACGCTAACATAATAAAAGAAATAAAGTCTAGGAGTACACCTCAGAACAAAGAATAGTAAGGTTGTTATGGGAAAGAAATCCCAACTGGAAGAAGACCACGTGGGCGATCTTGACTTCGGTGGCGAAGTAATATAGCAGGAAACCTTAATGTTGTGGGCGTGGAGAATTGGATGGAGGTTGTTTAAGACAGAGAGAAATTGAGGCACGATGTCAGGTCGGTTACAGCCCACGAAAGTTTGTAACGCCACGGAGTAGAATGATCCACTATTATTTTTTAACCGCTTAATTTTACTGTTGAATTAACCAAGTACGTACTTACCCAGTATAACTACTATCTCAAATCGTTCTCTTAGGAGATTATTGGCGGACATATTGTAGAGAGGCGAATGACAATCGATTTTGTGAACAATCGTCGTTGGCCAGATAAAGAAAATTTTATCTTCTTCACCATCACCGCCAACCTAAAAATAAATATAATACAATTAATAAACTACCAATAAAGAGCAACTATTTATTTGCCAATTCCATGTAAACATTTAAGCCAACACATAAAGCAAATATAAAATAAATTCTAATAGTTTGTATTTATAATGTTGAATAAATAAAAAGCCAAAAGCAATAAAAATTATAAAGCTTGAAACTTATCTACAAAATATCAAAACTTTTATAATAAAAATGTTAAAAGAAGCGAAGCATTGAGATAAACTAGATTAAACAAGAAAAATGATGGAAAATAGAAAAGGAGGCAACTAAAAAGAAAGGATAAGATAAAGAATAGGAATAAAAAAATGGAGAAAGAGATATAGATACTCCAGTCCTTACAGACAAACATGCCACTGAACCTCTAAAAATCATATAAACAAACTGAATTTTGCTGAGAAGATTAATCTTGGTACAGCAAAAAAAATGCCAAAAAATGTTTTCCACTCATACCCCGGGCTTCCTCCTTAAACACCACTTGTAGGGAGAGGAAACGGAAAACATCGATTTACCAAGAACCTGTACGGCGTAGAAAAAACGGTTCAAATAAGAAATGCAGCTGAGATAATTTTGAACACAAATGTTTGTTAACATTTGTGTGCAAAACTGCCTTGCACTTCCGTGTAAAAGAACTTATTAAAAGAACTGAAGGACCATAGATATGGAGCTATTACACAGGGAATGCTCCTTCGAGTATCTTCGCTACCTTTGGGCATCTTCGAGTTTTGCGGGAGCAACTTGGGTGGCCACAAAATTGGTCGAAAATGTCCAAACCATCCTTTGTTTGGTTATAGTGCAATATTCTTTCTGGTTTTTAGTAGTTCGACAAACTTGGTGCATTGTAAATAAAACTAGAACAGTTTTGTTCTTTTTAGTTTTATACGACACTAACGTATTCTCTCGGTCAAAGCAAAATTTTGAATATCCGATTTCTCTGTTTTTAAGATTAATAATTTCAAGGGGTATCTCTCGTTTAGTTTGCCGCAAAGTACCAATAATTTTAAGGTTGAAAGGAGGCATCAAAAGAGTATCCGCAAGGTTTACTAAAGTGAACAAACTGTCCACTGTGACGTTTCGGTAACTTCCGTAAATCGTATTAGTCTTTTTTATCTTTTTTAAAACTTTGTAACATAATATTCTCCTAGATATTCTTCATTTCTGTGCGTATGTTTGCCGAGGTAAGGGACTGCGTTCAACTTGTACTTGGTACTGACTTTGCAAGTCATCACAATTTTAATTACGTACTTATCCGACTTAGTCGGGATATACATCCTAAAAGGGCACCAATCTATCTATATTTTTTCTTTTAGTTCTTATGATATTATCGAACCTAAGATTATGTAGAAGAAAAATCGAATCTTTCACAGCTCATTGTTGCTCTGTAAACGAAGCCAGACATTTTGGAATCAAACATCTCTTTACTATCAATATGGTAATATTTTTGTGATTCAGAAAATATAAGTAGTCCGACAAGAGTATCAACACAATTCAGTAAACACTGAAATACATCTAATGGTGTATTAGCATCTTTTGTCTTTCCAGGGGGTCCTTGAACAATATGCAAAATATTCCTTTTTGTAGTACGTTTCCGAAGATTAAATACAGTACACCAGCTATGACATTCTTGCCTTTTAAAATTGTAGTAATGCCGTCTTCGTGGAAGCATTTACAAAGCGTTTTTAAGCATATTTTAAATGCTTCATATTTCATGCCAAAACTCAAAATCGAAATTTCATATTATGGGTTTTGAAGATTAGGCTCTAATAATGAAAATTCCGCAGCCACAGTTCAATGAAAGTAATGAATTTTATTGATCTCATGAGAAAAATAATAATGGCAAAATTCGCGCAACACATATTTATAGCTTTATATCAATAGCTATATAGAAATTGACTTCATTTTCGACAAATTGCAAAAATTGCATACGAAAGCTCCACTCTTCACCTTTAAATTTTTGTCGATAGGGCACATCAAAAGATATCTAATTTTTATTGCCGCGTAGATACAAATTTTATTTAAAAAATTGAATTTGCGCGTGTAACTGACATTTAAAATCGCCAGTCGCTTTAAGCGTTGTTTCGGAGAGAAAAAACAAGGTTCATTATACACAAAAAAGTGCTAATTAACATTTTTGTTTAAAATTATCTTAGCTACATTGTTTGTTTAAATACTTTTTTCTACTACAGGTTGGGGTTTTAAGGGGAAGACCAGGGCAGGCAGAGCAAACTCGTTTGCACCTTCTTAGCTGTCCCAAAATTGTCATTCTCTGTAAAATTTAGCTTCTTTGTATGATTTTTAAAGGTCAAATCTCTGATGACTTGACTAAGGAGTGAAAACAATAATTAAAATGAATATAAAAAGGTAAAAAAGCAATATTAATGAAGGAATAAAGAAATAAAAGGTAAATAAGTAAATATGAAAACATTATGAAAACATGTTTTGCAAAACATTTTAAAATATTTTTATTTTGTGTTAGTAGGCAGAGAATTATCAGTTTTATTTACCTTCTCTTACTCTTTACGTTATCACATTTTTACGATAAGATATAAACAAGCAACTTAAATAATACAACAAATATATAAATTACCTCTTTGGTTTCATTGGAACTTACTTTGCTGCTTACCTTCAGTTCTGTTTGGAAGAACGGTAAATTTTCTCCCTCTTTAGTAACCTTATGTTTAATAAGTTGGGCTCTCACGTGAGCCTCTATGATATGACTCTTTCTCATATCTCCTACCCTAAACATGAGACAGGGCACTCCGTCCCGATGATTTATAACTGCATTTCTGGAGAACATCAAAGTTTGTGTTCGTTTCTTTGGTCTGGAAAGTTTTGCGAAGACAACACCGACCTGTAATATGCAGATTTATGATTTAACATTCATTTCATGTACTGTCTAAAAGTAAAAAAGAAGATATTAACATATATTATCAGAATATAAAAACAGCAGCCAGTACAGAAGATTAGCGCGAATCTTTATATTATGTTTTCTATAGTTTTAAAATTTAAATAATATTTTTAACATTCAATAAAATAACTTTATTATTTATATTTTAAACAAATTATTATTACATTCAAATAATTCAATGACTTATTGTTTGGTCCAGCACGCCACCTGTTGACATATTAACAAAGCGTACGTTGTTTACTTCTGACGTTCTGACAGACCTGTCAAATTGAAACAAAATTTTATATTATAATTAAATAATATAAATAAATAGCATTTGATAGTAAATTTAATTATGTGTTATCATCATTCTGGCTTTACAAGCCTGCGTGGGTCCTAGACTCTTTAAGAATTTCTTTCCAGTCGTCCCTATCCATCACCCTCCTCTGCCAAGTACGTATTCCAATCTTTCTGGTCTTCATCGATGTTATCAAGGAACCTTATTCTGGGTCTTTATCTTCTTCTCTGGCCAATAAATCTATCAAGCAGCGTTCTTTTAGCTGGGTCAATTTGTTCCATCCGCATTACATGCCTTATCCACCCTAGACGTTCTATCTTAATATGTTTTACGATACCAGGTTCCTGGTATATTCTATAAAATTCGAAGTTGTATCGTCTTCTCCATACTCCATTGTCATTCACTGCTCCATAGATTCGAGGTCCAGGTCTCTGAACCATATGTTAGGACTGGGGGTATTATTGTTTTGTAGAGTTTTATTTTTGTATTTCTCGATATAATTGTGGATTTAATGAGAAGATTGAGCCCAAAATATCATCTGTTGACCGTGAAAATTCTGCGGTTCCTCTCTATGGTAGTATTATTTTCAGTGTTAAGGAGCACTTCTAGGTATACAAATTCGTTCACCGCTTCGATGACGTCGTTTTCTATAACAAGTGGTTGTAGGATTTGTGGTTGCGTGCTTATTTTCAGGTACTTGGTTTTGTTGGTATTTAGTATTAAACCAGTAGTTAGTAAAAATTTAGTATTTTTGTAGCTGATTCTTTTAATGCTACATATACCTCTCGTACAGCGTTTTCCGTTCTCCCGAAACTTGATTATAATATAAACTAAATATTATATTTAAAAATAATAATTATATTTATATGAAATTATTTTAAAACGAAAATTATAAAAATTTAAATATTGCTATTAATTGGATGAAATTTGTGACTTTTAAATCTTGAAAATCGTTGCAAATCAAGTCTTTTATTGACAAATATGCTTTTATTTTTTTACTTCTCATTTAATGTCTGTAGTTTGATAATAATTATTTTACATGCAGTTTTTATTTTAAACCTACTTAGAATAAATATATGATGGATATAAACGAATTGATCGAGAGTATTGAATGATGTAAAGAGGCGCTATTTTATGACGCTTCCCATAACGAAGCCAACTTATGACGCTAGTTCCGTGACGACGCCATTTTGTGCCCCTAGTTCCGTGACTCTCGCTTCAGTATTTTACTATAGACAAAAAAGTAATACAAAGCCAGTATTAAAGCTTTGCTTCAAAAACTATATTCTTTGATCTAATCTGCTAAATATTCAGTAACCTCTAACATTAGTGACGGATACCAAAATGTGTTCTTTATATTTTAATCGGAGACTTAAATCTTTTAATCTGATATAGAACAATAGAACAACAAATGATAGGATATGCATTTCGATTATTTCTAAACACCTTAAAGACGTTAGGTATGAACTGTCATGTAATACATCATTTTATTGCATGATCATCCTATAAATACTCCCACTTTATCTTAACTTTAGTCTCATATTAAGAATTACAGAAGTCATTCTCAAACGTCTAGTTTGAGGATGTTTTGATGCGAATTTATAAACGTTGAATACTTTTCTGAAAGACGCTTCTAAAATAAATACTAAATATACAGGATCTTATTAAATAAGTTGGTTAAGTCTGTTGGAATCAAAAAGCACGAGTGAGACTGAACAAATCAACCAACACAGAATAATTTGAAATTTTAAGAGGGGTGCGACAGGGGTGTATTTTGTCTCCCATGCTCTTCAATTTCTATTTGAAGAACATGTTTGCAGAGGCGCTGGAAGGCTCTGAGTGTTAAATAAAGGTAAACGGGTTCCCGTTAAATAACATTAATTATGCCGACGACACCGCAATAATAACAGACAACGAACATGATATACAGTTAATGTTAAATAAAATAAACACCATAGGAAAAAATATATGGCTTGAAGATAAATGCTGGAAAAACTAAATAAATGGCAAAGAAGAAGAAGGAAAAACGCACTTTTAAGGATACAACTGCAAGTAGATAATGCTCCAATCGATCAAGTGAAAACATTGAATTACTTGGGAATGATGGTAGATGACCAATGGGATCCTCAAAAAGAAATAAAATGCCGTACCGAACAAGCAAGACAAGCTTTTATCAAATTTAAACCGCTACTATGTAACCGCAATCTTTCCCTCAATCTCCGCTACAGGATGGTTAAATGTATGGTCCATATTGTTATACGGCATGGAAACATGGACGTTAAGACTACCTTACATTAATACGTTGGAGGCCTTCGAAATGTGGACGTTGCAAAGAATGTAACTCTTATTTTATTTATTTTTCCTTTTCTTAAAGTTGTGTTTCTATACCATATACAAGAACTGATAAAAAAATTGGTTAAAAACCTTTTTTTTTTTAAGAAACTGGAATATTAGACTTGAAAATGTTGTTTAGTCTACCAAAGGCAGCTCATGTGTGACCTATCTTTATTTGTATTTCAATTGACAATAAGAAATACAGAAATATTTGCGTTAGTGCAAAAATCAATGATTTCAGTAGTTCTGGAACAAGAGTCTGTCACGTCTGAGGAAGGTCATTTTGAACACTTGTAGCTTTGCGCATATTTAACTTTTTATACTGTGTTACTGCCTGTTATTGGTTTAGTTTAATGTTACTGTATCAGATAGTTCTTAATAATGTATTAAAGAAATGAAAAATACGTGTTAAGATGTTTTATTTGTTTGTATAAAAACGGCGTACCATGAAAAAGGCAAGAAAAATTTTTTGTTAGAAATTGAACGAAAAATTCAAAAATTATTTCTAATTTTAAATATCTCCGTAGCATACATTTTTTTCTTAAAAAATTAAGACCATTACATGTATGCATGCCAATAATAAATATAAAATTCTTAAGTTAAATATGTAATAACTACCCCTTAAAACTGACCAAATTTTATTTGCATATATTAGCCAATTTCAAAGCAATTAATAAATCGTCAGTTTGTAAGAAAAAATTCAACATCCCGTATCTCGGAAAATTAATTACTTGCGGACATACGTTTATAGAGCAAACTTATTATTTTTTCATGCAAAATCTCCTCCAAATTTGTCGCACTTATTTACTGTAACACCCTATATAGTATTGATGATAATAGTCGTATGTTTAAAATTTATTTGCTAACAAGCGCCCACATAGCGTACATTTGCCAATAAGATCGGTTGTACTAAAATTCTTTAACTATTTCTAATAGTAAACTGCTGGATGCTGTATTGGATGAATTCCAGGTTAAGATTGTGCAGGATTTATATTTAAGGCAACTATCAAGACATTGAGTTGTGAATAAAAATATTTAGTAGCAGATACTGTGCAATAGAGTTTCGCACCAGCGGATATTATATATAGAAGATGTCAAATTTTACAAAACAAGTCTTAAGTAAATTATGTCTTAGATAATAGAGACACAAAAGAATACTAGAAAGCCCAATATAGTTCCAAGATTTGCTGTAAGAAAGAAATAAAAAAGAGATGGAGAAAATGGTAAGGAAAAAAATTAAGAAGCAGATAAAAAAGATATTGCAGAGGAAGAAAGCAAAAATAAGAAGAAACTAACAAAATAAAACAACAGTAATCCGTAAAATAGTTTCGACACACAATTCAGATTTCTGCTTATAATCTGAGCCTTCTAAAAATTGCAAGGCAAACAGACGTTGATAAAAGATGTTAAAAGAGACATGGGGAATCTAAAATTTGCATTCCACGACATGTCTTTTACAACTAAGCAGAAATCCTTAGCGAATTGTCATGTTCATTTTAAAACAACAGTAGTTGTCAGAATGAGGAGAAGAGTTTGTAAGTTGTCGTAAACTTTTAAAAATAACTGATAGAAGATATGATTTACTAAAATATTTACCTATAGTCGTATATCATTGTTATCTGACAAGTCAGATAACAATTTTTGGATGTGACAAGAAGTAGAAGTAGTAAATAGATGATAATCAGTAGAATAGAACAGAAGTAGATGGTAATTAGCTGTACAAAACTATAATTTTTACTCTTTTATGAAAAATTATCTTTTGTTTGATAGACTTTCATGCATTTCTTTTTGAGATCTGCTCTTCTATTTAGTTTTTTCAATTGATTAGAGACGTTCATTGATCAGTTGTTTTCAGCCCTTCTATTTCTTTGCAGATTTTCATAATTACTATTCTCTTTAGTATCTGCTATAATGCTTTTAATTATTCCTATTTAATTTTAATTTATTGTTAACACATCATTATAATCACTATCTATAGTATACTAGGAATTAAAACTTACCATAAATGCCTGAATCATGACGCCAGTGATACTCTGTATGCACATGACAAAGATGGCTTCCGGACATTCTTCCGTGGGCGTTCTACCACCGTACCCAATGGTATGTTGAGTTTCAATACTGAATAGGAAACACGACGTGAAGCCGCGGATATTTGTTACACAGGGAATATACGTTGTGTCATTACCACTCTAAAATAAAAGAAAAAAATAGGATAAGAAATAAATAAAACAGAAATAAAAAATCAATTATAATTATGTATTTATATCAGTATATGACTACAACTTCATTTTTTTTCTTATTTTTCAATCTTATCCTTAAGTACTATTAATTTATTGTACCTTAATGAAATCTTTTATCTATCCAAACTAGTCTTAATGATCACCATCTTATATTTCTGTACTGGCGATTCTGCTGTTTTCATAGTTTTTGCCTCCATATTAGCTTAACCGTACCGTAAACTCAGATGTGTCAGGCAATATCACTCCTCTCCCAATATCGGTTATCTACCATTACAGCAGTAGAAGGAACTCATGATTCTTAGTACCTTACCGGCATTTAGTGTCTGTTACCCAAAGGTGGCAACTTGTTAGCCAGTATTTGATGTCTTGAAAAATTTCATGCCGGAGTCATATACGACACCATCTTAACTTTGTGTAACAAACGTGATATTTTACATAAATGGCTTCCAGTATCAGAAAGCTGCATCAAGCAGAATTAAAAGAGTTAGTATGGCAATATGAAGCAGAAGAAACAGATTTTGGGAAAGCTGATGAGATTCGAGGTGAACTTAGTGATGATGAAAAATCTGAGGATGGTGTTGAAACAGATAGTGTAAGGTGATGAGTGTTCTGCAGATGAACAAAGTAAATCGACTGATGATGTCGAACTGCAACGAGAAATTGTATATGGAAAGAAGTTCCCGGACCTAAAGTTGATGCCAAGAGGGTAAATGATGAATAAGCTGCTTGGAAATTATTTTACACAGATAAAATTATAGACCAGATTACTCAATATACAAATAAATAAATCAAAATGCAATATCATAAGTTGACAAAGTAATGTTTTGTAGAAAAACGTACAGTCAAGAAATTCGCGTTCTCCTAAGGCTTCCATATATGAGCGCTGGCGCTGTTTTAACTTCAAATCACCTGAATATTTTAGAGGTTCAGTCAAAACAGTTTGGTGTTGCTATTTTTAGAGTGACTATGAGCGCAAAACGTTCTGAATTATTAATCAACTCTCTGCTATTTGATAAGAAAGAAACAAGAAAAAATAGACAAAGAGATGATAAGTTTGTTCCATCTTAGTATGTTATTATGGTACATTGTACGGTACTCCTGGACTTCTGGATTTATAAACAACTCCCTAGTTTTCGTAGGCGTTGCAGTTTCAAAGTCTACATTTCTGACATAAACAAATATACATAAACCCGACAAATAGAAAATAAAAATAGTAATATTGTGAGATTCTAAAATATTTTACATGGTATTTGGAGTTCCTGCCACTGAAAAAGAAATCAGAAATAGTACAAACTATCTACCAACGCAATATGTTCTAAAGTTATGTAAAAGTATTTATAAAACTAATAGAAATGCTACAATGGACTCTGATCTTCTGATCTAGTAGAGAAGTTACTACAAAAGAAACTGATTATGGTTGGGACCTTAAGGAAAAATAAACCTGATATACCACCATCACTTCAATGAAAGAAGAGAAATATTCCTAGTGCAGATTTTGCATACGACAGTAACAAAATTCTGGTATACGATTTTCCCAAAAAAGGTAAAATCTTACTCTTATTATCACCCTTTCACACAAGTGGAATAGTAGATCAAATCACCAGGAAACCTGAAATAGTGCTTTTTTACAACGATACTAAAGGAGGTTATTGTACCATTCAAAAACTGTTGCAAAAACAACTTATAAGTTATGGAATCTTAGATGAAGTAGAAATTAATTCATATGTATTTCAACAAAACAAAAATTGATGCTAGATTTTTTTGATAGATGCCCCCAGACACTACTACACTGATCAAATTGGGGGCTCAGGAGATTGAGACCTCGAAAGTTTTGAAGAAGACATCAAAGAGGATGTCGAAAGCTCGGCGCAATGAGAATCGAAGCGGTTCAACCCGGAAAACTGTTGAGTAATTCTTGTAATAGTATTAATCTTAGCTCTAGGTTTAATCATATATATATATATATATATATATATATATATATATATATATATATATATATATATACCACTTTGTTATTAAAAATGTATTTGTATTACTGCTAAACTCTTTAAAGAAATGTAAATACATTATTTTACGTAATAAAATTGCATTTGAATTCTCCATTTTTACCTTTTCTTATCGGATTTATTTATAAAGAACTTGATATCTATTTGACGCACAACAATATATGTATTTTAATATATATTAATATCAGTTTGGTATCAGTGCAATTTAACGTTATATAAAGTTTTTGTAGCAAAAAAACTATAGCTTCTGTTAAAGACTATCCTCAAAGATTTGTACCTTAGAGAACGTATAAAATGCACATCTATCAAGAAAAAAAAGTGTGGAACCAAAAACAAGCAAACGCTCCATCAAATGGAGCTCAAATGCCTTAGCAAGGCTGCCATCTCTCTCGCGTCTGCTGTCTCTCATTCTATCCTATTTCGTCCGGCGACAATTTGAACCCTATCAAGGTGTTACCTTTACATTTCCGAATTTTGTTGTGAGTTCCCTCTCCCCCTGTTCTTTTGAAGGGAGCAGCTCTCTGATAAATTTATGGATCCGTGTCCACCCTCGTCATTTTCTCCACCATTTCTCTCACAGAATCAAACATTCTGCAGTTACACTCTTTTTCAAAATTCTCTCTTTTATCCGCCCAACGCTTACACTCCAACATCATGTGTGCCACAGCTTCCGTGAGATCACAGTAAGGGTACTGATCGGACTGTGACCTCCTAAACCTGAAAAGGTAGCTACGGAAGCAGACATGGCCTGTGAGCATTTGCGTCAAATAATAATCCAGCTACCTATGCCCACAGTCCATCCAGCTTTGAAGTTTCCGGATTAGCGACTTCCGTCCACTCCGCCACATAACGTGGTGCCTTCCACTCTTGCTGCCACTGACCGATTAAAACTAATCTCTCAGTCAAAACTACGACTATGAATCCTGGTCCTGTTATCTGCCAGCACATGTAAAAAAAA
This sequence comes from Diabrotica balteata, assembly GCA_918026665.1. Classification (NCBI taxonomy): domain Eukaryota; kingdom Metazoa; phylum Arthropoda; class Insecta; order Coleoptera; family Chrysomelidae; genus Diabrotica; species Diabrotica balteata. The sequence goes on from OU898276.1 coordinate 178,178,886, forward strand.
ATACAACCGGTGATCACCCACAGAACGGTAGCTGACACAGTCCTGTAGGCACATGCTACCCGCAGTAGACTAGTTCTGTCGACGCGTGCCATGAACCTCTTGTAAGTTGGTATTTCTACCGCCTCACTCCAGACTGGAGCCGCGTAGAGAACGGCAGACTGCAAGATTCCGTGGACTAACCGAGTCACAAATAAGGATGTCCTCAGAAGAATGAAAAAGAATCGAGAAGTACTGACCATCATCAAATCTCGTAAGTTAAAATACTTCGGATACATTATGCGAAAAGAATTAAGATATGCCCTCCTACAAGCCATCCTGCACAAAAAAAGGGTGGGTTCCAGGAAGAAGAAGAACATTCTGGTTAAAGAACTTCAGAACCTGGTTCAACATAACAAATGTTTAGCTTTTCCCTCGATGCTGCAGATAAAATAAAGAATGTCTTGATGATCGCCAGCATTCGTCACGTATAGGAACATCAAGAAGAATTAGTGATAATTAACAGGGTGCTCTTATTCGAAAAAAAAAAAGAAAAATACAAAATGTTATGATTAATGAAATATTTTTGAACATAAATCATACTAGAATAATAAATAAATAAATAGCAAATGAAAAATGTTTTCAACTCCATTAAAAACAAATATGAGATAAAAATTATTAAAAGCTATTTAAAATGATTATTTTCGTATAGAATACACTCCTGCAGTTTGATTTGTTCCTCCTTATTCACTTTCTCCAAAGACTGTTAAAAATTTAATTTAATTTTAAACACGGGAGCCACATGTTTTTTGAGTAAATGTTGATTGATACTTACGTAGTATTTATTTGAAAGAAAATCATGTTTATAAGAAATTAGTCTTTATTTTTAAACACTTCGGTTTATATTTAAAGTCAGTTAAGTGCCAATATTTCGAACAACGTTCCAATATATCTCTAGTTGACTAGTAAAGGTTGATCACGCCTGAACACATATGATTCCATTTGTAAAAATATGTTTATTTCGTCCTTCTTTCCACTGTATTCCTTCTTAATTATTCTACTATCATCTTCCTTGGTACATTATTTAGTTCTTCGACTGACCAATCTGTTAGTCTTTTAATGATATTACTTCTTCCTCTTCTTTTCAAGGTGCCTGTCCTCTTATCTAATCGTTCACGTTCACTAATCAGTCCATTTGCTAAGATTTTTTAGCCAGGATACATGTTTGGTTCCAGGGCGTCTCTTGCCCTCAATATTGCGTTGTAGAATCAACTGTAAAAGTCGGTAGATATTATTACACGTAAGATGGCCGAAGAAATAATTTTCTGTTCTTTAAAGTTTTAATTTTTTTGTCTTTTCGTAACCTCTGGAGAATAGGTATGTTAATTGTGTGGTATATATATGATACCCTTAAATTACGTCCATCGGTAGCAGCACATTTCAAATGCCTCTAATCGTTTTATGATATCTTCTGTAAGACTCCAGATTTCTACTCCATAGAGAATGACGCTAAAGACGTAACATCTAAGAATTCCTTTGCGTATATTAACAGATAATTTGTAGAGAATAATGCTAAGATCATTAAGAGAGCCAATAGAGCTGTTATTTTTAAGAACTGGTACTTTCAATACTATTTCTATTTCGTATGATCCTAGGTATCTTTATTATTGCAGCCCAGATAGCAAATTTGTTCAACTCTTTCATTCCATAAGAATCTCCCAAAAATTCGGAGGATGGATCGACCGATCCACACAGGAATTCTCAGAAAGCTGGAAGAGCTTAGCAGCGAGACTTAATTTGGTTTTAAGAGCGAAATGGACCAACGAAGGATACATTCATCACATTCTTCGATTATGAAAAAACGATACTGTGAAACTCGAGGCAATGATAAAAATGCTACAAAACGTTAACAGTGACGAAAAATAGATAAGAGTTATTTAGAACCTCTATTGGAAAACACAGCTAGGAAATATAAAGAATTCTACAGGCATCAATAACATTGGTGACTTCTGTCCGTGAAGGATAGACTTCTAGCCTTAAGATTATCTGCCAACGCACAATATTTTATGTTTATAAACGAATCAATAATTTAACATACTATCTGTATACTTTAAAGGTGGATAAAGCATAACAGGGAGCTATTGTATTTAACATGTAAAGTGGCAAGCGAGACCAACGTGGTCGCGCTCACTTTCTTGTACTTCGGCTACGCGAGACCATCATGGTCTCGCTAGGCCGACTATTCGTTTTTGCCTCACGAGACCACACTGGTGCTTCATATATCTACTGTGCTTATGGAAACCAAAAGTAGTGGGCCTGAAATGTTCAAAAGCGCATTGGGCCCATGTCGAAGCAGCACCAATGCGGTCTCGCATGGCTGTAAAATCTTCTTTTGTTTTGAATAAAAAATTAACTAAAATTTTACATCTTTTAATGGTATTTGAATGCGATCGTATAATAGAATTAACATAAAAAAATTCTTACATAACAGATAACTAATAATAATGGTTATACATACTACAGCACTTTATAAAAAATAAATTTTAATTAATTTTGGTAATTGTAAGGAAATAACCAACTTACATAAAAAGGTAAAAAATATTATTTGGTAACCTTGTGTTTATCAAAAAAGCAATCTAAACAAAAATGCTTAGAGCAGGCTGAGCACTTTAGGTCTGATTGGGGTGTTCTGTTGTTTGCTTCTTTTCTTCCAGATTCGTTATATATTTTATGAAAACATACATTACATCTACGTCTTCCGGATCTACCTAGTTTTTCTAACCTGTGTTCTCTGGCTGGCTGGTCAATGTCCTCAATGTTTATGTTTACATTTTCCTCCTTGATGCTGAGTAAACTCGTAATAAGTGATATTCTGAAATCAGTAATAGTCATCTTTTCGTTAGCAATTTTCTGATGCATTATATAAGCGTTTACAAGAGCTGTACCAGTTATTAGTTCAATAAAAAGTTTGCGGTACCATTTAAAACTTTTACGTAGTGAACTGTTATAGCTTTTGCTTTGGTCTAATAGATCGATGAATGACTTATATTTATTATACTTCATAACATTTTTTGGTTTTTGAATTTCCTGGCCCCTTTTGTTTATTGTAATCATTTCGTCGGTATATTTTGTACTTAGTAAAAGTACATCTCTTTTATCTTTCCACTTTTGAACAATTATTCCTGTGTTACTTTCTTCAGCTACACTTTCGCCCCTTTTAAGTTTTTTTTCTATCACGTTCTTGGGATGTAATTTCCTGTTGGAGCGTAAAGTACCAATTAAATTGGTATGCCGATCTAGCAAATTTTGAGCTAACGTGACAGATGTATAATAATTGTCGGTACAAAGAGTACGACCACAGTCCAGCAAATTGTTTTGTTAACTTCATAACTATTTTGGAAGGTACAGTTTGTTCTTTATCAAACTCTTTTCCGCAATAAACACTAAAATCATAGATGTATCCACCTTCTAGGCAAAGCTTGAAAATTTTGATATCAAATTTGTGCCTTTTGTTACTTATATATTGTTTAAAATTTAAGCGACCCCTAAACGGAACTAGTGTTTCGTCAATACATAGGTATTCACCAGGAACGACATATTTTTTGAAAAGATTCCTGTAATTTTGTAATCACTGGTGTTATTTTTTGGAGTCTATCATCGGAATTTACAGAATTATCGCTAAAGTGTAGCATCTTTTGCAATATTTGAAATCGATTGCGAGATAGAATTTTACGAATATAATTCTGAAATAAATCATTGTTGGACCAGTACATTGGGATATTAGAATACTGGCATAGACCCATCCATAATACAACACCAATAAATTTACGAATTTCTTCCGGAGAAGTATCATGCCAACGTGTAATACGCGAGTTTGGATGAATATTTGTTTCAACTTGTTGTTGAGCAGATCTGTTAGTTTCTGTAACCTAAAATGGAAAAGATACATTTTATAAAATAGGTTAACCTACTTCTATAATATTACCATCATATTTACTAGATCGTCGTTCAAGAATAAGCAGTAAAACTCATATGGTCCTTTGTTATAATAGTTCTCGTATAATTCAGGCAGAAATTCATATTCTTGCAAAGTAAACGAAATAGCGCTTAAATTTTGCCCTGTTACTGGATTCCAAGTAATCGTAGGTAAGTTTGATTGTTCACTTTCTGTTTCATTTGATTCCACTACACTAAACAATTTAATTACTTCCTCTATTGTTTTGTCTGTGTTATTTTTTGGAGTCTATTAGTATTTGGTCAGGGGGTGCAAAGAATCCCCGCGAGAAGGAACCACCCGAAAGTGGAATACATTAATAACCAATCCTTGGTACGAATAGGCACTTGGAACGTACAAAGTATGTTTGAACCCGGTAAAGTTCAAAATACCATTCGTGAAATGAAAAGACTTGGAGTGGACATACTAGGTATAAGTGAGATGAGATGGTTTGGTTCTGGAAATGTATCCATCGATGACTACACAATATACTACTCGGGGAACGAACAGCAGAGACACTGGAATGGTGTAGGCCTTATAGTAACAGAGCAGATAAAAAAATCAGTAATTGATTTCATACCCTATTCTGATCGAATGCTTCTTTTGAAATTACAGAGTAAGCCTGTAAACATAAACATACTCCAAGTTTATGCACCAACTGCTGACAAGTCGGATGATGAAATAGAGCAGTTCTATGAGAATCTCCAAGAATTACTTAAAATGACAAAGAGTTATGAAGCAACATTAATCGTAGGAGATTTTAATGCCAAAGTGGGTTGTGGAAAAGTGGAACATATTTGTGGAAATTACGGACTGGGCAATCGCAATGATAGAGGTGACAGACTACTACAATTTTGCCAGGAGAAACAACTAACTATCATGAACACCTGGTTCAAGCTACCACTACGGAGGCTATATACGTGGAAATCACCCGCAGATAATAAAAACAATTGTGTCCGAAATCAAATCGATTACATTATTATAAACCAGCGATATAAAATGCAGTAACGGATACAAGAACATACCCAGGCGCAGATGTGCCATCGGATCACAACCTACTAGTGGCTAAATTAAAAATAAAGTTCAAAATGCTAAAAAAGACTGACAAAAGAAAAACCGACATCAATTTACTTAAACAAGAAAATATACAAAGTATGGTAAAGACTAAACTCAACGAGGAATGTGAAAGACTCCAAAGAGAGTTATCACCAACTACAGAAGGCTTATGGACTGAAATCAAGAATGCTTTTACTAGCGCCGAGAAATATATAAAAGACACTAATAACAAAAGAAAATCTAAACCCTGGATGACACAAAAAATTCTGGGAATGATGGATACTCGAAGAGCCTACAAAAATAAAGATAATGAAAAATATAGGGAGATACATCGTCAAATCAAGAAAGAAATAGCTACCGCAAAAGAAAATTGGATGATAGAAAACTGCCAAGAGATCGAAGAATTAATAAAGAGACACGACAGTCAAACGCTTCACAAAAAAATAAAAGATCTAGCTGGAATGACAAAACAAAGACTCCCTTGTAGATTAACAAACGACGAGAATGAAACGATATGGGAATTAAGCGATCTAAACAACGTATGGGGACATTACATAGAAGAACTATTCTCAGACACACCACTAAACAACATAATATATAAAAACCATGAAACCAGTCCTCCTATATTAAAACAAGAAGTAGAGAGAGCAATCAAAAACGCAAAAAATGGGAAAGCCCCTGGCCCCGATGTAGGCCCCCGAAATATATACAAGCGGTGAAATTCCACAAGACTGGTTAAAATCAGTCTTTATTCCCCTTCCAAAAACTAAGGGAGCAAAGAAGTGTGGTGATTTCAGACTTATTAGTTTAATGTCGCATATGTTAAAGTTATTCTTGAAAGTTATTCACCAACGCATTTATAAGAAATGTGAACAGGATATCAGTGATGAACAATTTGGCTTCCGAAATGGATTTGGGACACGGGAAGCATTAACCAGTTTTATTATACTGCTGCAAAAATGTCGAGACCAAAAAAAGGATCTCTTTTTATGTTTTATTGACTATCAAAAGGCCTTCGACAAAGTAAAACATGATAAGCTGATGGATTGCCTTCACAAAAAGGGACTAGATGAGAACGATTTTAAAATTATCCAAACGCTGTATTTTAACCAAACTGCAGCAGTTAGAACAGAAGCCGGTGACACAGAAATATTCAATATCAAGCGAGGTGTACGACAGGGGTGTGTATTGTCACCACTACTTTTCAATATATATTCGGAAGAAATCTTTGCACGAGCACTAGAGCAATCAAGAGAAGGTGTTAAAATTAACGGCAGAGTTCTAAATAATGTACGATACGCCGACGACACGGTCCTAATTGCAGAGAGCACACAGGATCTCCAGACACTCTTAGATCGCGTCAGATCGATCGGAGAACAATACGGCCTCAGCATTAACGTCAAGAAAACAAAAACAATGATTGTCTCCAAAACATCCATCCATCCACCCATGGCTTTAAACGTGAATGGTAACATTATCGAAAATGTCGAGAAATTTCGATATCTAGGGTGCTGGATAACGAAAGATATAGATCCAGACATAGAAATAAAATCGCGAATTGAACAAGCAAGAAATGTCTTTTTAAAAATGAAACAAATGTTTACGTCCCAAACACTCAATCTCAAAATCCGATACCGAATGCTGAAATGTTACGTTTACAGCACCTTACTATATGGAATGGAGGCCTGGACCTTTAAAATCAACTCACTAAGGCGTTTGGAAAGTTTTGAAATGTGGTTATTTCGAAGGATGCTGAAAGTCCCCTGGACAGCGCATATGAGCAACGAGCAGGTCCTACACAAGATGGGTACCGACAGAGAACTCTTGAAAAATAATGAAAACACGGAAAACCTCATATTTGGGACACATATACAGAAATGAGAAATACCAGCTACTGCAGCTTCTTATAGAGGGGAAGGTAGAAGGAAGACGTGGTCCTGGTAGACGGCAGGCGTCCTGGTTGAAGAACATTCGTGAGTGGACTGGTTTGGATTCTCAATCTTTAATAAGAAAAGCCAGGGACAGAAATGATTTTGCTGAGGTTATCGCCAACCTTCATTGAAGACGGCACCCAAAGAAGAAGAAGATTGTTTTGTCTACAGAACAATTACTAACTGAAGATGAAGTAGAAGGTGCATTATTAACTGTTGTTTCTCTCCTTTTTTTAATTACAGGTACGTCACAATCTGAATTACTTGAATCACTCGAATCAGATAAATCTGGTATATAATTATCTGAACATTCACTAGAAAAATTAACTTCTTCATCTGACATAATTTCTTGCCAAAGTTCTTCTAATCTTTTGTGTTCCTTTTCGTAACTATCCATAACGAGAAAGCGGTAGATGTTATTCGTAAGACTAACAAAACGCAACTACAGATAAATAAACTTCTATCGGTACTCGGCAGTTCGCAGACAACGTCATAAAACCTGTCTGCGCTTGTATAAAGTGCTGACGCAATGCGGTGCCACATTGGTCTCGCTGGGCAAAAATGTGAAATTTAGAATTTCTGGCCTTGCGGGACCTACGTGGCCTCGCACTTTTAATATTCGCCCTATTGAGCTAAACATTTTTTTGAATGCAAAATAATTATTTATATTTCAGAAAACGAGTATTACAACAAAAATCCGAAAAAAAAGAAGTGGGCCAGTCGTGTCCTATTTTTACATTCTATTGTGACACTTTAGTTGTTAATAATTTGTATATGATATCCGTGTGCAAACAACTAATTAAAGTAGGTAAAAACTATTTCAGTTATACATTCAAGTCATATAATGAACCTGACACTCTTAACATATACTTACTAAATGCTCCTCACTGAGATCCCCATGAGTAAATACTATAAGCCACCACACTAAAGCGAACAACAACCAAGACAAAAAGAAGTTCATCGCAAACACCAACAGCGTCCAGCGCCACTGTGCGTCCACCAACGTTGTGAAGATATCCTGTAGGTATTTTCTACGTCGCTTTGCAACGTTACCTTGCACAACGTTACAATCTCCATGCTTGAAGACCACTCTCTTTCTGATCCTTCTGGCGTTGAAACGAGACTGACGAAATCTGAAACAAAGAATAATAAATTATATTAATTAACAAGCCATTAAGACAGGAAAATCTAGCTAAATACAGCAAACGAGGAAGTTAGTTTATGTCTGTCAAATTCACGAATCTACAGAAGACAAAGCAAATTGTGTAATGAGTACACAGTGTGCCAGCAATTACTTGACTGTCTGAAAATCCTTTAAAATTAGAGAAAGAATCTTTTACTGCCTTGGATTAGTGAAATTTTTTTCCATAGTTGAGTGGAGTTTGTATTGTATGTTAGAGGGGAAGTGAGATTTTGCGATGATCTTTTTTGCTTTACTAAATGGGTATCATCTTCCAACCTCTTCTGACTACTGCTGGACATAGGTCTCTCCGATTTTTTGCCAATCTTCACGGTTTTGTGCGCCTTGTTGCCATTTCTTGGATATTCATTTAATGTCGTCCATTCAGCATGTTGGTGGTCGTCCTTTGCTGTGTTTGTCTTCTCTTGGGCGCCAGTCAATTAGTTTTCTGGTCGATCGTAAGTCTTTTAGTTTCGGTATGTGACCTACACAATTCCATTTCAGCTTGGCTATACATTCGACGATATCAGTGATACCTGTTTTTTTCCTTAGGTCGTAGTTCCTTATTTTGTCTTTTTTTGTCACGCCAAGAATCGATCTTTCCATGTGCCTTTGTGCCACTCGCATTTTTAGTGCTGTAGTTTTTGTGAGAGTTAGAGTTTCTGCTCCGTATGTCATAACAGGAAAAACGCGTTGGTCTAATGTCTTCCGTTTCATACCAATCAGGATGTTGCTCTTAAAGATGGCTCCTAGTAAACCATACGCCGCCCATGCAAGTGTTATGCGTCGTTGAAATTCACAGCTCTGATTATCCTTGCTTATTCTGATTTCATGACCGAGATATATGTACTTTTTTTATCAATTCTACCACTTGAATCTACAACTGGACTCTCAAACAGAACAACATGAAAAATATTGAAAGTTTCGAGATGTGGTGGGTGCTACCGTCGAATGCTGAAGATTAGTTGGGTTGAAAGAATAACAAACTGTGAAGTAATACGAAGAATAGGAAAAGACCCAGAGATTTTGTTAACACTAAAGCGAAGAAAACTCGAATATTTTGGTCACCTGATGAGAGGACATAAATACGCATTACTTCAAAATATAATGCAGGGAAAAATAGAAGGAAAACGGAATCCAGGCCGTAGAAGAATGTCATGGTTGCGGAATTTGAGAGAGTGGTTTGGCTGCACCACTAATGAACTCTTTAGGTCAGCCGTAAACAAGGTCAGAATAGCCTTGATGATTTCCAATCTCCGATAGGAGTGGCACAAAAAGAAGAAGACCACTTGAATTTGGATGGTTAAGTGTTCACTGAGAACCAAATTTGTCATAAATTTAGCATTTGTTGTGCTTCACGCAGATCTTCGGTAATAAGTAGTATATCGTCGGCAAAACGCAGATAATTGAGCATTTCCCCGTCTATTTTTATTCGTGTATTTTCCCACTTTAGCATTTTAAAGGCGTATTCGAAGACCGTTATCAATAATTTCGGAGAGAGATTATCGCCATGTCTCACACCTCGCTTTTTATGAATGTCTATGGTGGTATCATGTAGTTTTACACGCATTGTGGCGTTTTGGTACAATGTTTGTACTAACTTTGTAAGCCGGAAGTCTATTCTACTATTGTTCAGAGCAGATATAATTCTGTCTAATTTCACGGCATCGAAGGCTTTGTGAAAGTCTACGAAGATAAGTACTAGTGAACTGTTATATTCTATCCATTTTTCTATTAAGATGTTTACTGTTTGTTGGTGACCGTTTATTCTTAAAATTTTTTTACAAGAGGCAAGGGACTTTTAACAGGTGCTAGTTTCCTGGATCAAGAATCTCCTGGAATCTGCAGAGGGCAGGGATTGATGTACTTTTCTTGATAACACTATCTAATATAATCCAAGTGACCCCTAAGGAGTTCCTACCTACTGTCCGCAACGTCTATGGCTATGGCTAATGATAGATATGGCTTAAGGTTTACAAATAACCTTAAGTTGTTTATGTAGAAGAAGGTTTTCATGGATTTTATTGTACATATACTTATAACAATCTTGGGTAATTGGATAGCATTATTACAATCTGAGTATTACTAAGGCACTATTTTGTAAGTATAGGAGATCTTTTTACTGATATGAGATTTGGCAGCAGTGAGCATCAGGAAAATATATTTTAAACTTTGATGGTATACAAGGCAACTATCGAACACAATAATTAATTAAATCTTGCCCAAGTACTTTCGATCAATAGATCATCTTCAGGGGCATCTGAAATAAGCCAAGAAACGTTTTTTTTATAAAAAAGAAAAATTAATTCACTTGGATAAAAAACTCCAAGTTTATGGTTGAAAAAAGTTTTTATGTGACAAACGTTTATAGACTTACTTCGTCAGTTGTGGCCTATCCGAGGTAGTAAGCCTCTGCGAAGTAAGTCTATAAACGCCTCTGACGAAGTAAGTCTATAAACGTTTATCACATAAAAACTTTTTTCAACCATAAACTTGGAGTTTTTTATCCAAGTGAATTAATTTTCCTTTTTTATAAAAAAACGTTTCTTGGCTTATTTCAGATGCCCCTGAAGATGATCTATTGATCGAAAATACTTGGGCAAGATTTAATTAATTACTGTGTTCGATAGTTGCCTTGTATACCATCAAAGTTTAATTATTCGAACATTCAACCTTATATTGAAATATATTTTAGTAATATTTGTAACCTCTTTAATAGCCCAGGAGGATATTATTACATCGTTTTCGAAGTAAATTTTGACCAATCAGCGTTTTTAAAGTTCTAGAAACTGCTAGTAGTGATTTTCTTATTGGACGAGTAGATATAATGAAACTAAAGTGATTGCTATCATGTAGGTCATTAAAAACTTCCCAGGAGTAAAAGTATAATTTTGGGATCATACAGGCTAAGATCAATGACTGAAAATGAACCTCAAAAGATAATAAAGTGGGTCTTGAGTCCAGTATTTGACAGAAATGTGTCTGACCAGTTTAAAACGTTTTCTTTAATTTTGCCTTTACCAAAAATAGGGTATGAGCACCAAATTTTGCTATTGGCATTCAAAGAATCGGATAAAACCCTTTAATATAATATATAATGATTTGGTAACCAATCTTTAAAAATTTTAAAAAAGAAAATCTTAACTTAGACAGGTTAATAAACGAGAAACCAAACATATCGGCTAGATCTACTGATAATAGGTCATTGCACTATTGTTTTATTAAAACTAAAATATACAAAGTTGATTTGGCAGAATGACTAAATATAATTATTCAGCTACATCATTGTTTTGTTGATTTTTCTTATAATTTGAAATTTATTTGATTGACCTCTGCTTCTCATGACGTCAATAATTTTATAAGCGCCAGTCTGGGGCGTTTTCGAACCAAAACGTTGATATATGTATTTATTCTATTGTGACTTATCATATATTATCGTTATATCAAACTGTTTCTATTACTGTTTCTAGAAATACTATTTATATTAAACAATTAATTAATGAACGCTGGTTAGTTACATATTTTTCAATTAATCAGAGAACTTGTATTTTAAAGTGTGTATAACAGCAAATCTAAAATAAATCAAAATGTCGTCTAAGTGCAATTGTGCCTTAATATGTCATCTAATGTTATTAGAATTGATATAAAAAGTCATACGACAACTACTGCTAATGGTTAATTTTGGGACATCTGATCTACAAGCTCGGAAATAAACAAGGTAGGGTAACCCTGGGTGGAACAGGGTACCGGGGCAGAATGGGAAACCGACGTGATAATACCTACAAACGACATAGACGCGCGAATATCACACAAAATGCTTAGTTCGTCACGTCCAGTCGTGAAGTAATCGTTATCAGTCTGCGAGTATGGGGAGTATACATGGTTGGTGTTTTATCGGAGATCAAAGAAGAAACCTGTAAATTATAATTTTTTCGTTGTGTCGGTAATTATACTGTTTACTATTCTTTTTTTCGAAATTAACCTTACATGTGTGTTTCAATATACTTTTAGCTCTCTTCTTCTTCTTTTTGTGCCACTCCTATCGGAAATTGGAAATCATCAAGGCTATTCTGACCTTGTTTACGGCTGACCTAAAGAGTTCATTAGTGGTGCAGCCAAACCACTCTCTCAAATTCCGCAACCATGACATTCTTCTACGGTCTGGATTCCGTTTTCCTTCTATTTTTCCCTGCATTATATTTTGAAGTAATGCGTATTTATGTCCTCTCATCAGGTGACCAAAATATTCGAGTTTTCTTCGCTTTAGCGTTAACAAAATCTCTGGGTCTTTTCCTATTCTTCGTATTACTTCACAGTTTGTTATTCTTTCAACCCAACTAATCTTCAGCATTCGACGGTAGCACCACATCAGCTAGCTGTCTAAAACTGTAGTAATATCTCGCGTTCAATAAACATAAGCTATTATAAGACTAATATTCCTGGGAACGGTTGTCTGGGACACACTGGGTGGGTATACCGTATCCGCCACTGATTATATTGAGTATTGATAAATATTTTTCTTCTCGTATTTTCTCGTCTGAAATTTTCGTATGGATTATATTTTTTATTGATCGCAGATGGTACGTTACTACAAAAAGAAGACCACCCGGCACATCGTGGTCTACCGATGTCATGAAGCAAGCTGTAGATGCGGTTATCAGTGGACAAATGGGATATGTGGCTGCGTCTAATCCGTTTGGTGTCCCATCATCAACGCTGGAACGTTATGTTCAGAAAAAACGGGTAAGTTTAAAGTTAAATTATAAAACTCTGTTTTTACTATTAAGTAAGAGCTTGAGCTTGTCGTTTATCTGAAAGAAATGCAAAAACAACTGTTCGGCATGACTATGAAAGAGTTTCACCGACTAGCATACCAGCTAGCAGAAAAGAATAACTGCTAGCATAACTTCAACAGAACATCGGAAATGGTAGGAGAAGACTGGTGTAAAGGTTTTTTCAAACGTCACCCTGATTTAATCTTAAGAAAACCCGAAGCAACTTCTAAAGCAAGGGCTATGGGATTCAGTAAAGTAGCAGTATCGATTTTTTTTAATCTGCTTAATGAAATTCTGGACCAGCACGAATTAGATGCCACTAGAATTTTCAACTGTGATGAAACGGGTATTAGCGTGGTTCCCAAGCAGTTTTCGAAAATAATAGCTGTTAGAGGACAATGTTAAGTAGATGTCTTAAGTTCTGCTGAAAGAGGCACCACTGTCAGAGCCGAAATAGGTTGCTCAGCTGCCGAAAGTTACATGTCCCCAATGTTAATATTTTCGCGAAAAAAAAAAACAATGTGAATTTGAAACAGGTCTCTCACCAGAAGGCTGGGCTGAAGTTGGCGACTCTGGTTGGATCACTGTAGAGATTTTCGTAAAATGGCTAAAATAGTTTATTCTGTTTTCTAAAGTGACAAAAGAACACCCAGTTTTGTTACTTCTTGACGGGAATACGTCACACACAAAGAATTTGGCCGCAATAGATCTAGCAAGTGACAATGGTATGTTAATATTTTGCTTCCCTCCTCATTGCTCTTACAAAATTCAACCATTGGACATTGCATTCATGAAGCCCTTGAGTTTGAATTATAAGGATGAAATAAGGCTCAGGTCGCATCCAGGGAGAGTGGTTCAGCTTTTCGACATATCATCACTTTTTGGCCAGGCTTTCTTAAGTGCAGCAAATATGAGAACTGCCATTAATGGCTTAAAAAATCTGGTATCTGGCCATACAATATGAATAAATTCACCGATGATGATTTTCTACCATCAGCAATAACAGATATTCCCTTGGAACATCTTGTTGGCAGTACAATCCAGACTACACCAGTACAGAAGCATTTCTCCTCACCCCATGTTCATCCCACACCATTAGCTGATAATCGTGTCAAAAATAATCCATCCGTACCGACAATTGACGAAAATCTTCCCCCACCAGTGAATGTATCTAAAATCGGATGTTTTTGGATGCCCAATTCCCATGTTCGTACTAATACCGACACACATTTTTCAACCACGTCGCCAAGAGACTTAATTCAGTTGCCAAAAGCATTGATTATAAACCACCACCAGTAGTGGTTTATAGTTAATGCCAAAAGTTAAAGCCGGAACAAAAAGAGCTGTAAAAAAGCGATGAAAAGCAGAGCAATTGAAACTCAACGAAAAAGGAAAGAAAATAAGAACAAACAGGTTAAAACTAAGACAAAGAAACAAAAAATATCTGAAACTGAATCCGAAGAGAGCGCAGAAGAAGAAGATACGGCATGCTTGTATTGCGATGATTACTACTCCAATGAAGTCCAATGAAGGCTGGTGCTTTTGTGAGAAATGGGCACATCTAGCATATGCTGGTTTAGATAGTGACAATGATGAAAGCGTTCTCGTCTGTGAACTGTGCCAATAATATTAGCTATAGTATGGGGGACCCCATTGTGCCCTGGGGGGTGGGACAGAATGGGAAATTTCCCTTTATTCTTGTAATGCACATTTCTTGTAATGCACATTTTTCTCAGAAACGTTTGTTTTTTATAACTGTAGCTATATTTTCCTTGTAAAGAAATAAATAAATAAACATAAGATTTGTCAAATGATGGTGTAGTTTCATAAATATTGCACAAATTTCTATCAACTTAGGTACCCCGTTCTACCCCGGATTCCCCTATTACAGGAAAAAATTATATGATTTATTTTAGAAACCAGAACTATTATGTAAAATTAACATTCTGTTTAAATGTAAATAAAACAACCGATTTGTAATAAAACCTACCTAGTAAAAAAACTAAAAAATCGTTTGTTGAACAACTGTTTCCAGTTTGACTTACAAAGACAAATAGATATCTTGGGATACTTTGCAACTAGTCCAAATTTATCCTTACGTAGCAATTGTTACAGGTATTGACTCGAACAATTTATAGATATTATAATGTCTGGCAACTTTATACTGTAAACAATAATGCTGTATCTGGTTAGTAAGTATCTGTAAGGTCCATAAGAAATTTAAACTTTTATTCAAATTACATTAGAAGATATTGAACTTTATATACAAGGTATAAAATTGTAATTGTCATATAAAAACCATTATAACTCAAAAACGGTTCACAATATTTCGAAAATTAAAAAATATACAGGGTATCTCATTAAGCGAAGTTATAAGAAACTTCTAGTATATCCGAAAGTAGCAAATATTTTCATTAAATAGGTATTCAAAACTCCTTCATTCCAATTTTCATGATCCAGTTACCTTCAGTTCTCGAGATATTTCTAAATGGCCGTTTATCTGCCGCACCCTGTATAAAGTAACTGACCTTTTTCGAATATGATATTCAGTCAATATAATTTATACAATATTTTACACTTTTTTAAACAACAAATGATATTTAAATATGCTTTTCCGATAAAGTTAATTCTTTCTGCTGATAGACGAAATAGGTGAACCGTAAACAATGTTAAAACATAAAAAATAAAAAAGCAGTGGATTTAAAATTATTATTATATATTTTCATCGACTCTTAATGTTTTATAATTTTATAGCTTGACGTAAGGTTTCCTACGCGTTGCCATTTATCATTGTATCCAGATTAACGTCTCGGATAAACACTATAAATTTTCTGATTGTTTTTAGGATAAAATATTTATTATAAATTTATTTATACCTAATTCTTTTTGAATAAAATAATAAATACCAAATATATCCGACATAAAATAGTTGTGTAACTAGAATATGGAGAAAGAACAACAATACTGAGTCGATTGCATTAAATTGAATACATAATCAGATAAAATCCACATGGAAACTAAATTCCTGAAGCTAACTGTATACCATGTAGCACAAAAAATTCCTTCATAAAAGGTATAATATTAAATACCCTATCGAGCTACATAATAAAACTTTTTCGGAATTAATATTCCATTATCAGTGCTATCCTAAAAGTATACCCACTTTAATTAAAAATAATATGAAATTTAAAATTTTAACCAGGCTTAATACAAAAATTTGGTTAATACTTACTGGATGTACATGTTTTGAGTCACTAAATACTTTTGTAAAAACCCTTCAAATGTTGTTAAATTAAATTTGAAATACATTATTTGATTTTATATACTAGAATGTTTAAGTTAAAAGACCACTAGAGGTTGCTAATCCTGAGACAAAGTGTCTACGAGAACTTGTTGATAGCAACTGATTGAAATGACAATAATGACAGGTTAGGACGAAATTCGGAACAAAGCAGTTAATGTAACTTTAGGTAATTGTCTAAATATGACAGTAGACAGCAATAGTTGACCAAACCAAGGGTTACAGGAAGCCGAACAACTAGCCCAGGACAGAGAAGGATGAAAGAAAATCGTGAAAAAAACTGTGAAGGCCTGATGGTGTCACCACATCCCAAAAGGAATAAGGACTCAGGAGGAAGAGCCAGCAATATTTAAAAATTGAATATGTTAAAATTATAATAGTGATTACACTAGCAACCATCAATATGTTGTAGATTGAAGTATGAATTTATCCTAAACTTACGTTGGGAAATTTTAGAAAATTCATCAAAAATGTAGGTGAACTGAAGTGTGGTAAAAGGTTCTTGTGGGTACTGGTAGGCAAACAACTATACAGATATCTAAATTCAGTGGTGGTGAACTAAAGATTTCTACAAAAAGCCCTTTATGTGTTTTCAATATTTGGTAACTGGAATATGGAAAGATACGTGTAGCAAGTTGGGTTCTTTAAATTTACTGCAATGACATGAACTTATTAATAATAATGATATACTTGAAATTATTGCAGAGTGAAATTAAAATTGTTTATAATCAGATAAGTTCTACAATACATAATTGCACAAGATTTCTACTATCATACTACTATAAAGATCATTCATTCAACCGCTCCAAATATCTCTACATTGCAATTCATTATATAGAGAAAAACCCCAACCACATAGACTTGTAGAAAGACGGATGGTAAGGTTCCACAATCTGAGAGAATGTTTTAATTGATTGTCTAACCATCGTTTTAGCACTTCAATAAGAAGGAAAGGATTACAAAAAATTTATTTAAAATCCTTTATAAAAGGTATATAATAAAATGCCCAAACGGGCTATCACAAAGATATTGCAAAACGTTTTCGGATTATTAAATCCATCATCAGTCCAAACGAGGTATACATGCTATGAGCCACCAAAATATATGGGTCCAAACCCTTTAAATGATATAAATTTATATATGCTTTACATTATATGTGGTTACAAATTATGATGTTTAAGTTACCGTTGGAATTGGTAACATGGCGACGTATCACCCTACATAGGTAAAATGGTCCTGAATGTAGGGTCATACGTCGCCATGTAACCAATTCCAACGGTAACTTAAACATCATAATTTGTAACCACATATAATGTAAAGCAAATGTAAATTTATATCATTTAAAAGGTTTGGAAAAATATATTTTGGTGGCTCATAGCATGTATACCTCGTTTGCACTGATGATGGATTTAATAATCCGAAAACGTTTTGCAATATCTTTGTGATAGCCCGTTTGGGCATTTTATTATATACCTTTTATAAAGGATTTGAAATAAATTTTTTGTGATATATGGTATACAGCCAGCTACAGGAACTTAGTTTCCTAGTGGAAAGGATTACATTTAAAATAGTAGACTTATATGTATACATTGGTTAAATCCGCAAATAATTTCAAATAATAGAACGTAGATAGAATATTCTTCTTCATGTACCATATCCTATCAGAACGTTGGTAACCATCATAGCTATCCTAATTTTATTCACTGCCACTCTAAGTAGCATGCTTGTATCAATAGCATATCAACATCGCAAATTCTTCAACCATGAAATCTTTCTTCGTCCCGGAATTCGTTGGCCTACTATTTTCCTCTGAATAATTTTTTGGGGCGCTCTATATTTGAGACCTCTTATTACATGTCTGAAGTACGACAGCTTTCTCTTCTTGATGCTTTTTATAATCTCAGTAGTCTTGGATAGACGTTCTAATATTGAGGAGTTTCGAATCCCCTTCACCTAAGAAACTTTTCAAAATTTTTAAATAGCACCAAATTTCGAAAGCCTCAAGGCGATTTAGATCACTTCTACTCGCAGTCCAAGAATCGAGACCATAAAGTAAGATCTGGATCACGCAGCAGCGAAGTAGAGAGATCCGCGATGTCAATTTTAGGTCTCTGTTACCTAATACTCTGAGCATCCTTCTAAAAGCGGCACTGGCCTGCTCAATTCTGGATCTAATTTCACCATGACTTTCTGCGTTACGGTTTAATGATATACAAGGTAAACAAATTGATAAGCTTGCTCAAGTTTGGTACTATTTACATATATAGACGGTTTTATGTCATATTGTTTACTTTGGCGTATTTTGGTTTTCCGTATGTTCAGAACAAGACCCGCTTCCTTACAGCTCTTCTCTACAGTTTGCAGATCTTCTTGAGTAGATGCTGGAAGTAATAATGTCATCCGCATATCGAAAATTATTAATAACTTCACCGTTCACTTCTTGTTATTTATTCCTTATTTATTATTATTAATCGATTATTCCTTCTTGTTTTTCAGAAAGTGAGTGATTTTGATTTACCGCAATTATTGTGCGCATAGGGGTCATCATCATTCATCATCATCCAGCCACATTTTCACATCCATTGTTGGATATAGACCTCCTCCAAACGTCTCCAGTTCTCTCTATATCTAGTTGCTGCAATTCAGTTTGTTTTTATTCTCCTTAGGTCGTCGGTCCATCGAGTGAATGGTCTGCCTCGACTTCGCTTGTCGGCTCTTGGTCTCCACTTCAATAATCTCTTCGTCCATCTTCCGTCTTCCATTCTAGCAACATGTCAGCCCACCTCCACTTTTGTTTATTGATTCGCAGTATAATATCGTCTACGCCAGTTCGTCGGCGTATCTCCTCATTTCTCACGCGATCTTTCAAGGTCAGGCCCAGCATTGATCTCTCCATTCGCCTTTGTGTTGCCCTCAGTTTTTCGGCAGTAGCTTTCGTTAAAGTTAGGGTCTCTGCTCCGTAGGTCAAGACTGGTAAGATGCATTGGTTAAATGCCTTCCTTTTCAGGTGAATTGGAATATTTGTTTTAAAAATGTTTCTCATCCTTCCATATGCCGCCCATCTCAACGTGATTCGTCTATTTAGCTCGCATAGGGGTGCTCCCCTAAATATTAATAAGGAAAGAGGTTGGTAAGAAGAACAAAAGGAAAGAGGTCGGAAAAGAGGAAAGAGGAGGTAATAGTAATTGCAACCTACGTAATAATTCATAGTATACTTTAACAGAAAAAAGCGGGTTAAAACAATTTTTAACGAAAATCAATTTGTACAGTGTACGGGCACAACGGCTACATTTACAAATACCGTCCAAACTGAGCAACTTGGCGCGTAAATATCCTTTGATATCGTCCAGAAACCGACTACTGACACATGGTATTCGTGCGCATTAACTTTATGTGGGCACACGTACAGACTTGAGCATTTTTGCGCGCACAGCCTTAAGGAAGACAAATAGAATATTAAAATACCCAATAATCATTCATTAAAATATCCAATATCACTCTACTTAATGTTCACAAGGAATCTACGTTCCTGTAGTTGGCTGTATACCATATATTAAAAAAAAATTAAAAATCCTTTGTAAAAGGTATATATTTAAGAACCCAAACGGGCTAAGTTAAACAGACAAAACGTTTTCGGAATCCATATTCCATCATTAGTGTCTAGTAGTACATTAATGTAGCCACTAAATGTATGGGTAAAAATCCGTTAACAAATAATTAATTACATTTAGTTTACAAAATTTCTTATAATAAATTAAGATGTTAAAGTTTTACTTATAATGATTTCTTATAATGATTTAAGATGTTACCTAATCCAACGGTAACTTTAACATCTTAAATCATTATAAGAAATTTTGTAAACTAAATGTAATTAATTATTTGTTAACGGGTTTTTACCCATACCTACATTTAGTGGCTACATACATGTACTCCTAGACACTGATGATGGAATATGGATTCCGAAAACGTTTTGTCTGTTTAACTTAGCCCATTTGGGTTCTTAAATATATACCTTTTACAAAGGATTTTTAATAAATTTTTTTGCTACTTAATGTGTTACTTGAGCGTAGGCAACTCCTCTACACATATTTGTGTAGGAAGGACTTTCGAAACGACGACCTGAGCAATATTTTTGATTTTTGTAGCAGGGATCAAACCCACGTCATTCAGCATTAAATGCGAACCAGGTTTAATCTATTTAGGCCACAAAAAAAGCAGCTAAAACCATAACTGCAATATCAAAATCACAGAAAACAAATCTAATAAGACTAATAATAAAAAAGAAGCCTAAGAACTTTTATAATCTGGATGATAAAATTGACCAAGAAACAATAGCAAAAAGAAATGAAACAGAAAACATAGCAGCAAAAAAATACCAGAAAATCCCTTCCATGAGTGAAAATGAGATTAGAGACAAGAAGATAGACAATCTGAACTCTGTATAATCCAGATTTGTAAAAAATAAAAGAACGTGGTAACTCACTGAAAGACATAAGGACAATTAGAAAATATTAGAGGAGTATCCCGTCAGAAATCGACCAGACAAAAAAAAAGTCATCTTGAATGTTTTCATGCACTGCATTTGCTTATTTTCGGTGTATGATGTAGAACTTACTTTGCATTATTATCTCTAGAAATTCCTTCATACCTTTTAAATTGTTCGGAATAATTAACAGCATCCTCACAACAGTGTTTACACTCTGCAAAATCATCCGAAGAAAAAGTATATTTGATTTTTTCTACGACTGGTGAAAACAACGACCACTTGGAACTGTGTCGCGACAGATCTTTGCGTTCATACATCGCAGAAACTCGACAAATACTGACATTAATTATTAACATACCAGTGCGAGATTGTTCTGAATTAAATAATAACATTGTTTATGGCTCGACTTTTATGGATTTAGATAAAAATACAGCGTGAATGAAGAACGTTGGGAAATGCAAAGTTCGAATTGATAAGTATGGTATTTTAAAACCAGTGTGGTTTGAGATTCAGGGAATATCTTATAGTATCGTATCATATAATCATAAACCACTGGCTTAACATGTTACGATTCACGATGATTGACTATTTATATTGCCTTCTATCGGATGACAGCACAAATTATGAGTAATTTATATTACATAAAATAACATTGATAAAAAAATTTGTACAAAAATAGAACACATTAGTTTTTTGCGATATTTTTATTATTGTCACAAACATTTTATGCTTAAAAGTACAAAGAAATTGTACTCATAATACAGGAGACTTTTCATATATACTGAAGTAGAACATGCTATAAATAATGCTAAAATTAGAAAAGCTTGTGGTCCAGATGATACACCAACTGAGTTGCTGAAACTAATAAAGAATGATAACATAAAAGTAGTAGTAAGACTTTTTAATTCAATATATAACACCCGAGTGATTCCCGCAGATTGGCTCAAATCCATCTTTATCTCAATACCTAAAAAACACAATCAGAGAAAATGCTCAGAATATTGATTAATTAGCCTAATGAGCCACACTCTTAAAATTTTCCTCAGAATACTTCACAACAGAATTAGACGCAAATGCGAAGAAGATCTTTAAGATACCCAATTTGGTTTTAGAAATGCTATGGGAGCAAGGGAGGGACTTTTTACGCTTAACATCCTATTACAAAAATGCCGTGACCAAAGAAAAGGTGTATTTGCATATTTCGTGGACTTCGAAAAGGCATTCGATAAAGTTGAGCATGTAAAATTAATGCAAATACTGAAAAATATTGGAATAGATGACAAGGATATTCGTGTTATTAAAAATTTGTACTGGAATCAAACTGCTGTTGTAAAAATTGGAGATAACTACACCGATGAAATCCCCATACAACGAGGGGGATTTGCATTTTGTCGCCAACATTGTTCAATGTTTACTCGGACCAGTTATTTAAAAAGGCACTTAAGAGACAACCCTATGGAATAAAAATCAACGGGGAACTACTTAATGTGATTAGTAGACTTCGGCAAATATGCATATTGCATATTTTGCATATTGTGCATATTTTATGCAAATATTTCATATTTTGGCATATTTGTATAAAAGTTTGCATAAACTGCATAAAAGTTCAGATTTTTATACTGTATTTGAAAATTTTTAAACATACCAATTTATTTCAATTCTTGTATAAAATTTTGTAGTCATTTTAATCAAGAAATGATCTAAGTACGTAATCTCTACAGGTACAAAACATTTACAATTTCAAAGAAGATCAATTTAAGTAGCCCTCAACATTCTTAGAAAGTCTCGGTCACTGAGGCATTCAGTTATTGGATAATCGCTAAGGGTTCGCTCATTTGCATTTTATGATCTAATCCCCAAATCTATCTACAATTTATTGTATCTTAACAGCAGGTAAACGGCTAATAGCTTTGTTCCTAATTTAGGGATTTTCCAAAATCTCCCAGTTTATTGAATTAGGTACCTAAACATTTCTAATTTGATGCTCAGATTTGTAAGTCATTTTTGTTTTGATATTCAAAGCGTAAACACTCGTTGTGCGTAACAAAAAGGAAGATTGTGATTTTATAATGGCTAAAACAACCAGTGCTTCAACTTGGATTAAACCTTATAAAGAGCTGTCTATGGATATGGGAAAAATCTACTGTTCAGTCTTTGGCAAAATTGTAAGTATCTAATATTTTCTATTAAATATCTAATATATTTCATACATACAGGGTGTTTCCAAATGACAGTTACAACGTTTGACTGTAGATACTTCTCGAAAAATTGAACAAAACGATATAGTTAATGAGGGGTCAAACTTATTTACTTTTCGAGATACAGGGTGTTAAAATTTAAAAAAAATTAAATTCTTTTAGTTAACACTTTAACTCCTGGGCCTATTTATCTGCATAAGTTGTCACAGCCTGGCCACTTTTTTTTCATGTTCTCTAATAAAATGCTCTATATGTATGTGTTAATTCATATAATGACATTTTTTTTTATTTAAAAAGGGCTTTGTAGGGTGTGTTTATTTTTGATACACGCAGTTCATGTAGACGACTTTTCATAATGTCATTACCCATAGCCTAGATGTATTGAAATTGATACACATTATTTATGAAACTTTATTACGAAAAAACATAAGCAAACATCTTAACAAATTATTTTAAATATACATTATGTGTTTTAAAAAAACAAATGTTACAAATAAATTTTTTTTCTCTACATTCAGTGCCAGTACACCTAGTGTTGCACTGTTTGGAATTCTTAGATGCATGTGCGCGACCAAAGGATTTTGCCTGTGTGCTGTAACATATAACACATCGTCCTCTTTTGTCATATTCTGCCAGCCTATGGTGTGTTTGTTGAGGGTTTGTAACATTATTGTCTTTGCAAATGGCAGTCACTAATTCTTCGCGAAATTGTGTTACATCCAATTTTGTGTTCAAAGCTTTGTTATATAGGATTAAAGCATTCACTATGGCTGTATTTGTCAGTAACTCTATTCCCACTATCCGATACCATTTTATAGAACGTCTGATGGGATTACTGTAGGAAGCTTTTTGATTAGAGACGTCAATGTAAGATTTAACAGAATTATATTCTACTATTGTAGACGGTTTTCTTTTTATTCCTGATTTTGTACGAACGTCGACCATTTCTGGACAAGATTTTGTAGTCAAAAATGTTACCTCTCTTTTGTCGATCCATTTTTCTACAATAACTTTTGTGTTGCTCTGTAGGGCCATCATATCTCCTTTATTTAGCTTTGCTTCAAACACCGACTTAGGATTGTATTTCCTATTTTTACGAAGTGTTCCAACTAGATGAATATTGTTATCATTTAGTTCGTGTGCCAAACTGACACTAGTATAAAAATTGTCCGTAACCAAAGTTCTTCCTGAGTGTAGAAAAGGTTGCATTAATTCCATGACCACTAGGGATGCTAGTGATTGTTCCTTTGGTCTATTTTGCTTTCCGCGATAAATTTTTGCGTGATATGTGTAGCCGCCTTTTCCGCAGAGTTTGAAAACTTTTACGCCATATTTATTACATTTGCCAGGTATGTACTGTAAAAATGACAGACGTTCTCTAAAGGGAATCATCGATTCATCAATGCAAACGTATTTGCCTGGTACCAAAGCAGATTGAAAACTTCTATTAAACGCCTGCAATAATGGTTCAACTTTGAACAATCTGCTTCCTTCAGGACAAGCTTCATTATCTGAAAAATGGAAGCAAGCAAGAAGAGCCTCAAATTTACACCTCGACATGTTTGTCGTCTTGTATATTGAGCAATGATGGATAAAATTAGTGCTCCAGTAATCTCGTAGACGTGGTTTTGTATTCAAACCCATCCATATTAAAATTCCCAAAAATTTTAATATTTCTTCTCTGTTAGTATCATTCCAGTTAGTGAGATATGAATTTGTCTTAACGTTTTCACGATTTATAGCATCAATAATTTTTTGTTCAGCATATCGATTTGTTTCCTTCACTAAAATATCGAGTATCTCGTCTGTTAGGAGCAGTCTATAAAACGTTAAAGGTGTATCATTTTCCCTACTTTCTACAACTGTACCAAAAGAAGTATTTTCATGTATAACGTCAAATGTATTCAAATTTCCATCAACATTGTTCCATATAACATTTGCCTGTAAATTCCCTATACGAGGATTTACCATATCTATATTGTTTACATCTTCAATTTCAGATTCACTTTCGCTTATTTGCAAATTAAACTGTTCATGTTGAATTCTAGGTTGACTTGTAACATTATCATCCTAAAATAATTCAAAATTAGATATAACATTTGAAATTTATACGGAACTATATACTTGCCTTAAGTGTTTCCATTTTCTGCCGTTTTGTTTGTGGTTCATAATCTGAATCTGAAGAGTATTCAAGGGTATCAGAACTATCAGTGTATAATGGATCGACATCTGAATCATCAAATTCACAATCACTTATTTCGCTAAGATTTTCAGCCAGATGCTCAAGTTCATGTAAAGAAAGGTTTCTCTTGTTATTTTTAGACATTGTACATAAACAAACCCGACTACAATGAAGGTCTAACAATGCCACTATTGCAACTCGACAATTTCGTGTCTCCAAATTTTATCTACAATGTTGCCAATTTTAATATGCTAGGATTACCGAACTAACATTGAAAATTGGTTACCACAGCCTAAAGGAATGATAATACACGTATAAATACACTACAACTGCGTTCGGACCACATACACAGTCGCTTGAATGCGTTCTACTCTTGTGTATCAAATTCATACACACAGGCTCAGAGAGAGTACCTATTGTGTATTATGTATGATACACATAGGAGTCAAAGTGTTAATAACAACAATAACTTTAAAACCAATAAACGTATTTACTTGAAATTTAGTACTCTTAGGTTGTTTTTAAATGAAAAATAGCTTCCTTTAGTGAGAAAAAATTGTCCATGGTACAATACAATGGTGTGTATTTAGAAAAATTTTTCACCTTTACTTTTTTTATGAAGTCAGCTATTCTAAAACACAATTATTTTTATTGTAATTGAATTAACAAAAAAAAAACTTTTGTTGAATGTTAAAATAAGTTATATGATGTACTAATGGTTAGTAACAAAAACTAATTTGTGGATTAATACTGCATTTAAAACACTTAGCGAGTGTTTTTTTTTCCAAACCAGTTATTTGATTAACCAAAAACACCTTGTATATTTTTATGTTTTAAAGGTTGGGTTAAAATAAAGGTTTTTATTTTTATTTATAGATAGCATGTGAGAAGAAATTTCAGATAGACCAACATGTGAGAACTGCTTCACATATTGCAAAAAAAGGAAAAATAGTAGGAAAACATCAAACTTCAATGGCTAAATGTTTCCAATCTACTTCAAAAAAATTAGATGAGCAAGAAACTTTTAATGAAGACTTGTGTCGCGCATTAGTGTCTGCAAACATACCGCTTTTAAAATTAGCAAATGTAAATTTTAGTTTCTAAAAAATATTGCAAACTTAATGTTCCAAGTGATCGGTCTCTAAGAAGAAATAATGTGAACGGGCTATACTCGTCGGTGTTAATTAATATTTGCAGATAATTGAAATTGCAGATAATTATTTTTACATATCTGTAGACGAAACCACTGATTCCTCAGGAAAGTATATTGCTCATTTATTGATTGGTGTTCTTAAAGAAGATACCTTACCAAAATCTCATCTTATTTCATGCCAGCAACTTGAGAAAACAAATGCTTTAACAATTTCGCGTTTTATACAAGAAACATTAGCAACTTTTTTCTTCCGACAACTATTCCTTCTAATAAATTACTGCTTATTTTATCGGATGCTGCTCCTTATATGGTGAAAGTAGGATAAAATTTAAAAATATTTTTCCCAGATTTAATACATGTTACTTGTGTAGCGCATGGATTAAACAGTTGCAGAGGAAATACGAAAAAAGTTTCCTCTTGTAAATACCATGATATCCAGTGTCAAAAAAGTATTTCTTAAATCTCCTACAAGAATTCAACTTTATAAAGAAATGCTACCTAACATTCCTCTTCCACCACAACCTATTTTAACGCGATGGGGAACATGGTTAGAAGCAGCTAATTTTTATGCAGATCATTTTGTTAAAATAAAGAACATAATTGATACGTTAACAGATGAAAGTTCCCAATCTCTTTTGGATTCTAAACAAACTTTTCAGAGTAACTTGCTTCAACAAGAACTTTCATTTATAAAATCAAATTTTAGTTTTGTTCAAAAAACAATTACTCAGTTAGAATCACCAAAACTGTCATTGTTCGAAAGTACAGCATTAATAAAAGAATTTTTCGTCATGTTGTCGGAACGTTAGAGGTAATATTGAAAAAGATATTTTAAAAAAATTTGAAGCTACTATGGAAAAAAATAAAGGTTACCATATTCTTTCTGAAGTAGTCAGTGTTCTAGCTGGAAATATTTCGGAAACAATTAATTTAGAACCAAATGTTTTGGTTAGTTTGAAAAATGCTCCCGTTGCATCAGTTGATGTTGAACGAAGTTTTTCCATATATAAATATATGTACTCAGACAGAAGCCACAAGTTTTTGTTAGAAAATTTTGAACACCAGTTGGTCATTTATTGTTACCATAATTCTAAATAAGTTTATTCATACTTAAAAATGATGTAGTTACTTAAAATAAATGTAAATCTTAATGAATAGTAGGAGATATTTAGTTATGTACACTTTTTTTTTAAATAAAATTGTTACTATTTTACGATTTTTTTATTTATTTGTATGCATATTTTGTAAAATATTTGCATATTTTCGGGTAAACACGTGCATATTTATGCGCATATTTTCTACATTTTTATTTGCATATTTGCCGAAGTCTAGTGATTAGATATGCAGACTACTTACAAGGACTAAAACTACTTTTATGAAAATGAAGTCATTTCTTTGCAAAAACCATCTCAGTTAGTTCTAAACTGGCAAAACATTTTAAGTCAAAGAATGGTTAAGTGCTATGTTTGGTCTGTACTTTTGTATAGTGCAGAAGTGTGTACGCTAAAAGTATCGACCATAAACAAAACTGAAGCATTGGAAATGTGGGTTCATAGACGAATGCTGAAAATACCTTGGACAGCAAGAAAAACTAATGAAGAAGTACTAAGAAGCGTCAACAAAGACAGAGAACTGCTAAAGACTGTTAAACATCAAAAAATGTCTTATCTGGAACATATAGTAAGGGGAAGTCGATATAAAATTTTACAATTGATCCTTAAAGGCAAAATAAAGGGCCGTAGAGGTGTAGGAAGAAAACAAGTTTCTTGGTTAAAAAACATTCGTGAATGGACTCAGGTACGAAATGCAGGACAATTATTCCATATTGCAGAAGATCGAGAAGCCTTCGCAATGGTGATCGCCAACGTCGGATAAATCTGATGTGGCACGCGAAGAAGAAGAAGACACTATAGAAGACGTAATATTAATAAATGGAGAGGTGATAAACAACCTAAGGTACGTGGATGACAGTGTCTGTATGCAAATAATTTTAAGGGGCTTCAAAGAATTATAATTTCGTATAATGACCGCATGCTGTGAATATGGTATAAAGATAAACTTAAAAAAACACAAACACTAACTACCAGTAAGAACTACATCGGCAAAACACTAATGCCAATACTGTAGCTGTTTCAATAGCTGAGACAATACCATACTTAGGAAGCTCCATAAATAAAGACTGAACCACTC
This sequence comes from Diabrotica balteata, assembly GCA_918026665.1. Lineage (NCBI taxonomy): Eukaryota > Metazoa > Arthropoda > Insecta > Coleoptera > Chrysomelidae > Diabrotica > Diabrotica balteata. Next base: position 178,207,308 of record OU898276.1, read on the forward strand.
AGAAGAAAAAAAAGATGCTAAAATATGATAAGAAATTTCTTTACGGAGCAAAAGTGTAAACTGGCACAGACGACTCATGTAAATGCATAAAAGCGTCTGAGATGTGGCACTAGCGACGCATGCTTTAAGTCACATGGATAAATAATATATCTAATGAAACCATCTTACAACACATCAGTGGAGAACTAGAATATCTCCCAACGATCAAGCGTAGAAATACTACTAAATTGCAATTCTTTGGGCACATGATGAGAAATAAGAAGTACCTCTTACTGCAGCTTACTCTACATCGAAAAATAAAATGTTGAAGGTCGCCAGGGCGCACATTACCATGGCCGATAAGTCTGATAAGATTTTTGTGACTGCAGAACCTACGAATATGATCCATAGAAGATAGGCATTTTAAGAGAAAGAATAAATTATTTCTTTGTTAAGATTTGAATATACTGATAAGTAGTACAAGCAGATCCATTTAGATTAATAGTGTCCAGGTACAGGTTTTGATAAAAAAATGTAGACCAAAAATGATATAAGAAATCTGTAGTCCAGTTAGAAGCTTTAAAAATATGTACTAAAGAATCAAAGATCATTTTTTCTGGCAAAAATTAACATCTATCGTGACGATACATTAACTACTTATTAGCCAACATGGATATATCAGTCTTCTTCTTCTTCACGTGCCATCTGCTCTAAGAAGGTTGGCAACCATCATGGCAATTCGCACTTTCGACGCCGCTGCTTTAAAGAGGTCAGCAAAAGTGCAGTTAAAGCAAGCTCCCAAATTATTCAACCAGTAGATGCGTCTTCTTCCGCGACTCCTTCTACCCTGTATTCTTCCTTGTATTATCAATTGCAACAAGTTATAACGTTCGCCCCTCATAGCATGTCCCAAATATTGCAGTTTTCTGACTTTAACTGTATTTAAGATCTCTTATCTTTTCCCATTCTTCTCAAAACCTCGACATTCGTGACTCTATCTACACAACTTATTCTTAATATCCCTCTGTAGGCCCATAACTCGAAGGCTTCCACTCTGTCCGAAATATCTTTCTTTAAAGTCCAAGCCTCCAACCCATAAAATAATACGGAGAACACGTAGCATCCCAGAAGTGTCATCTTTAAAGAAATTGAAATGGCCCTGCTGCAGAGTACTTTTTTCAGTTTGTTGAAAGAATTTCTTGCCTGTCCTATTCTTGCCTTAATCTCTTCTGTGTACTTATTATTTTCATTAATTATTGTACCCAGATATTTGTATTTTTCAACTTTATTAATTTGTTCTCCATGTATTGTTATGTTTTCTTGGCGCTGTTGGGCTTTTGTAATTACCATAAATTGTGTCTTTTTTGTGTTTAGGGACAGTCCGTTTTCTTCACTGACTTCTACCACTCTGTCAACCATTTGTTGTAAATCCTCAAGACATTCTGCTAATAAAATAGTGCCATCGGCAAACCGTATATTATTGATTGGTCGGCCATTTACTTTTATTCCCATAGTTAGTTCTTCTAGTGCTTCCTGGATTATTTCCTCTGAATACAAATTAATAAAGTAGGAGACAGGACACAGATCTGCCTGACACCCCTCTCAATCTGTATTTCATTTGAAAAGACGTTGTTCTCTTTTTCTACAAACATATCAGTACAATACATATAAACAAAAATGCAAACTCAAAAAAATGGGATCACTTTACACACAATTTATCAATGTTGGACACTGAAAAGAATAAGAATGAAAGTATAAGAAATATGTGATTGAAGGAGGTATAACAACAAGCACATAAAGGAAGCATTTCTTATAATTGGCATGGTTATCACGTCATGATTTAGAAACACACGGAAAAAGTAACCAAAGAACTTTATTAGAACACAAAAAGTGAAGGCAACAGTACCATAAAAATTAATATATTTATACAGTCTATTATAGTTTGTAATTTGTATTAAATAAATCTTATTTGAATTATTTTAAACAAAAAAATGTTTTTTTAATTATGTAAAATCTGTCAAACCGGCCCTGGTTTCAAAGATAATGTGTGCATACTTAAACGTGCTAAATGATAGTCTGGGTTGACGATTTCTATAGAAATTAACTACACGTGTTATTAATTTTAAAAATATGGTGTTTTCATTGCCATTACTTTAGACTTTCTGTGCATTTCTTTTTCCTTATTACCGAGGCTGTTCAAGTTTACTGTCATTTTCATCAACTATACAGCTAAATATTTGCTTTAAGCTGCTTTTAAATGTTTGAGTACATGTAAACTCATCCCCTATTAGCAAAAAAGCACCGTAGATAATACAAACTCATCACCTCAATAAAACCGAGATTTTAAAATAGACTTGGAGGGATTTGCAAACTGATCATCAGCCTACCTGCACCCCTGTGGTAGGCAAAGACTATAAAATACCATGTGACCGTTTTTAAATGTCAGGACACTGCATTTCAGCATTTTGATGTATAAATAAAATGCTGATTACCTCAAATTTAAAACTTTTTGCCATTGATAACATGTATTGCAGAGTTTTGGACTTGTAGAAAATTCAGTTACTTTTGTATTCTCAGCAGTGGTGGTACACTCAAGATTTTAGCTTTACCTGTGTGTTCAGTCAGTATAAAAGTCAAATTATTTTTGTACTTTTGGCTGCAATTGCTTATATCAACAATATATTCTTTGACTTGACAATGCTCTATAGATTCTCGCCTGCTCCAAAATTCATCGCCTTTCTGTTCAGTTAAATTATGCCAAAATTATTTTTGTACTTTTGGCTGCAATTGCTTATATCAACAATATATATTCTTTGACTTGACAATGCTCTATAGATTCTCGCCTGCTCCAAAATTCATCGCCTTTCTGTTCAGTTTCTGGCAACCAGATTAAATTTTTTTTCTCTGTCTGTCTTTTTGTACAGAGGTAGAATAGGGAGATGGTAAAATAAAATAGAGAGCTAAAGAATTATAGAAGAAATTAGTTGATAGATATTTTTGACTTCGGAAACTGATAACTTGCTCAATCTATTTTTTATATACGAGTAAGTCTATGTTCTCAACACACGCGTTCGACCTCTACTTCTTCTTTCTATAAGTGTTCCTGTGGTTAGCTCTTTAACAGTCGCGTTGTTTGGCACTCGTATTATGTGTTCTGCCCATCTGAATTACTGTTTTTGAACGTTACGATGCCTGGTTCATTAAAGAGTTGGTACAATTTAAAGTTATATCTTTTGACCCACTGCCCTTGGCTGTCTATAGCTCCAAATATTTTTCGTAGTATGTTCGTAGTTTTCCAAAGCAATATTAAATAGGAGTCAAGCCACACATCCTCTGTTATAAGTTCATTCTCATCATTTATCTCAATAGTTCTAGAATTCTCTCCCTGCATTACTATCCCTGCATCACATCTCACACTTGCTTTTAAGTTAGACATTGTCATTCTTGTTTTTCGGAGTCTACCAAACACACGCATTGATTGGTATTGTATTGTTCTCTTGACACTGTCGTACACGGCCTTAAGGTCAACTAATAGGTGATGGGTTTCTATTTTAAATTCTTATATTGTATCGATTATCTGTCTTATCGAATGAATCTTGTCAATTTTTGATTTTTCTGGAGTGAATTTGGCAATTTTTTTAATTATGGCCACTTTGTAAACTTGTAGCCTTTTATACTAAAGTATAAAATATTTGCTAGCATTTTATATGTTACTAATCATTTCAAAATGCATTTTAAAATTAAATTTATTTATGGTATACTTGAAAATTGAATAAAAACGAAACACAGTCAAAGGAAACTATTGTCGGAAGACTACTTTCGATCCCTATTTGCTAAAGATGTCCATAATGAACCACTAACACCAGAAGTGACGACAAACTAAGAAATAAATTAAAAAGGGATAATCCTCAGGAGTTGGCTGTATACCATATAGTTAACAGACTCGAACATAGAAGTAATACACCTGTGTTGAAATTGGTATATTTAATTAAAACTTAAATTAAAAAATCCAAAAGGATCAAGTTCCAAAGGAATAATAGGAAGACGATCAGTAGGAAGATCACGAAAGCGATAAAACGACATCTTATTGGGGGCACTACTTACTAAAACACACACAGAATCATGTCCAAATATATAGAAGCAGATTTTTGTTAAAAGATCATAAAAACCAATTGATCAAATATTTGAGTGCCAATACGAAGGCAGTGAAGACAGGAATCACGAGGACAAAACACGGAGTTCAGCTAACAACCAAGTGAATTATCCAAGCTCACATATCAAACATGGTCTCACATTATAGATTGAGACCAATCTATAAAATCCTACTAAGCCATGATAGGGAATTTCAGAACCGTCTGAAAAGAACAACTGCTCAACTAAGAAAATGATTAGTCTAAATTAATTGAAAAATGCCAACGGACTTAGATAAACTAATTTCCACAGACAATGTAATGGCACACGAAAGTCTTCGAAGATCTTCAAGATAATCTATACTCAGATTGATTAACTTCTTCTTCTTAAGGTGCCGTGCATTTCTGCGTAGGCGTCCACCGTACATCGTCTTGTCAGGTGAGCTGTTAAATATTCTGGTTTAAATAATTCTGTTTTTAGCAGCATTGCGAAGCATTTCATAGCTGTGGATTCCTGTCCATTGTCGAATATTGCGCAGCCATGACATTTTTTTACGTCCGAGACCTCTCCTACCCTCTATTTTCCCTTCGAGTATCAGTTGCTGAAAAGTGTATCGTTCTCCTCGTATAATGTGCCCCAAGTATGCAGTCTTCTTACTTTTCACATAATTAAAAAGTTCCCTATCCTGTAAGCCCGCTCTTCTGAGTACTTCCTCATTTCTGACCCTGTCCGTCCATGATATTCTGAGCATTCGACGCAGGCACCACATTTCAAACACTTCAAGTTTGTTAATGGAACTGGCCTTTAACGTCCATGCTTCCATTCCGTACAGGAGAACAGGCCACACGTAACACTTAAGCATCTTGTATCGGAGGTTGAAGTCCAATTTGCGATCAGTCAGAAACTTACGAAGCCTCAAAAAAGCATTTCTGGCTTGTTCAACTCTGCTCTTTATTTCATTCTCGGGGTCCCAACCCTCATTCAGCAAACATCCCAAGTATTTGAATTGCCTGACTTGTTCGATTTCTTCTCCAGAGACATATATCTTTGCGTTGGGGTAATCATTTCTACTTATAATCATTGATTTTGTCTTCTTGATATTTATTTTCAAACCCCGAGCTTCACTTGCAAGAGTTAGATCATTTAAAAGGCATTGAAGCTCTTCGATGTTATCTGCCACTATGGCTGTATCATCGGCATACCTGATGTTATTAATAAATATGCCGTTAACTTTAATACCCTTATTAGAGTCTTCTACTGCTTCTGCGAAGGCTTTTTCTACGTATAAATTGAACAGCATTGGGGACAGTATACAACCTTGCCTTACTCCTTTTTTAATGGAGAAATCTTCTGTTTCGTTGAAATTTTGAAGACGTATTGTTGCTGTCTGATTCCAATACAGATTGGCGATGATTCTTATATCCTTTGCATCCAATCCCAATTCTTGTAGGTATTTTATCATCAATTCATGTTTTACATTATCGAATGCTTTCTCGTAATCGATGAAACAGATAAAAACATCCTTTCTTTGATCTAAACAATTCTGTATCAATGTTTGCATACTAAAGATCGCTTCTCTCGTGCCAAGTCCATTTTTGAAACCAAACTGACTCCATCCACTGACCTCTTCACATTTCTTAAACAATCTAGTGTGAAGTATTCTCAGGAAAAGTTTTAAAAAGTGACTCATTAGGCTTATTAGTCGGTGGTCCTTGCAGAAGTTCGCACGTGGTGTTTTTGGTAGGGCAATAAATGTAGATCGAAGCCAATCTTTTGGAATCTGGCCCGTATCGTAGATGTCGTTAAAGAGCTTGACAATAATGTCTAGGTTTTCTTCATTAAGTAACTTGATTGTTTCTGCGTACATATCATCTGGTCCTGGGGTTTTGTTACTTTTTAATAGTTTGATAGCGTGTACAATTTCAGCTTTCAAAATACTTGGGCCATACAAATGGTCTCCCAGTTGTGGTGGTTTTTGTGTTCTGTCATCATTGAACAAATTGGCTGTGTACGTTTTCCAAGTATTAAGTATATCGCTAGGGTCCGTTATTAATTCATTTTGGTCATTATGTATACCAGTGACTTGTTTTTTCTTGAAGACACCAGCAATTTCCGTAATTTTCTTGTGAAGATTGAAGCTGTCGCCGAGTTTATATAGGCTTTCAGCCTCGGCGCAAAGTGTAGTCCTTTGATTAACTAAACGACTCAAATACTCCATTAAGAAATCGTCAAGAGGTATACAAGATGAAGAAGATCTCTGAAGGAGAATGGAGAGGAGATGCTATAAAATATGAACTTAAAAAATACCATACCAGACTTGTCCCTCTGTATTTGGTTAAACCAGATGTAAAATCGTACACATTACAAAAGAGAACTTGTAACAATCAATGATATAATTTTTCAGAATCCATACTGTAACCCAAATTTACCACCTTAGGATTTTCGCCGAACGGATTATAAAATCACAGGATGAACACAATGTAAAACGTTTTTAGATAACAGTCTAGATAATGTGTGTATAGAAGATATATTTCTTTGCAAAAATTATCTGCAAATATCATTGGCTAAACCGAATCTTTCGTTCATGTAGTTATAATAATATCAAAGCAGCTGTCGTTTAACGTCATTTCTTTTATTACGATACAGACCAGACATGTTTCTTTTCATGTGGTAGACAAAACTAAAAACATTATTTTTTTGCCAACCCTTTTTTATTATCTCTTTGATGTATGTTTGCCAAGTGGGCAAATAGCCCAGTTGGAATAATTCCTATTTATATTCTTTTACAACAACTGGCTTTATGTTCTTTGCAAAAACTTGTTTATATTGTATTGAGGATATTGTGCTATAAGCCGTTATTATTGAGAAGAGAACAGAGCGATAGCGCGTTCTAAAAAAGCTACCCTTCCTGACTGTAATGGGATGGGATGAGAATATAGTAAATCTAAATCCACGTTGTACATTTTAGAATTTACTAACTCATGTACCGGGTGGTCCAATAAGCCGATCTCTCGGCTATATATCAGAAACTGTTCATGTTATAATTTTAGGAGAAAAAATTCCTTAGTAAAAGTGGCCAAGGGAAATCGCTGGAAATAACTTTCAAGATTCTGGATTAACCGCTAGGGGGCGTAACCTGCGAAGAAAATTTTAAAAACCAGTTTTTTGGGAAATATGTCCAATTATAACAAGTGTTAAATAAGTAAACTAGAAAGAGGCAAAAATTCTGCACAAAGTTGTTCAAGTACTTTTTTTTATTTTTTCAAATAAAGGGTGGGGGAGAGTGGGAAAATATTTGTGGATAAATACCTATAACTTTGGTAGGGATCAACCAATTTTAACAAAATTAGTGTCATTAGACACAATATGAATGAATTAATTTACATCTACTATAAAATAATTGCATTTAGTTTTAATTGTCGTAAGTAGAGGGTACTTTCGAATAGAAAAAATTAAAATTTGTTTTTCTTCAAAATTTTTAATAGAAACACCTATTTATTGTAAATTATAATGGAACTGGATTAAATTCGTAACAAAATTGCGCAAACCGCTCGTTAATAGCTTTTATCAAACTCGAGATATGAACAAAAACCCATAAACATAAGTAAGTGTAGTATTGACACACCCTGTATTATAAATTAAATTAAAAAATAAGTCAGAACTTTCAAAATTTTTTATAGCAGAAAACTCTTAATGTTGATACCTGTTTTGACCATTGTTATTTCATATGATTAAAAATTGTTTTTTCGAAACTAAGTAGGCTACGACAATGAATTTGACAGGGAGTTCATATTGTTTACTTATTGACAGCAGTCAAAATATTGTTAAGTATTTATATACTTAAACGTATATATTCTGTAAGATTTCCTGGCAGGAGACATTGTGGCAAAGTAGTAGAGATTTCGGACTACTTATATGTGGATTCTGTTCAATTAAAGCAAGAACATTGATTGAATTATCTTCGGTCATAACTCTACTACGTCGTTTAAAACAAGGACGAGAAAAACTACCAGTTTCTCTTAATCTTTTTGCCTTTTTTTCAAATAATTCTTTGCCATAATGTCTCCTGTCAGGATATCTTACAAAATATATACGAGAGGCAATAGCGGCATTTTGGTGACATTCGAAATAAACTCCAATCATATCATACAATTTGATATTAATTACTAATATTACCAATATTAATATCTATTGAAAAAAGTGCAATCTTTAATTCGAATTATAATATAGCACTTCTTAAAAATGTTTTGACTGCTGTCAATAAATAAACAATATGAACTCCCCGTCAAATTCATTGTCGTAGCCTACTTAGTTTCGAAAAAACGATTTTTTACAAAATAGGTATCAACATTAAGATTCTTCTGCTATAAAAAAATTTGAAAATAACTACTGACTTGGTTTTTAATGTAATTTATAATACAGGGTGTGTCTATACTATACTTACTTATGTTTATGAGTTTTTATTCATATCTCGAGTTCAACAAAAGCTATTAACATGCGGTTTGCTCCATTTAGTTACGAATTTAATCCAGTTCCATTATAATTTACAATAAATAGGTGTTTCCTTTAAAAATTTTGAAGAAAAACAAATTTTAATTTTTTTTCTTTGAAAGTCCCCTCTACCTACAACTATTAAAACTAAATGCAAGTATTTTATAGTAGATGTAAATTAATTCATCCACACTCTTTCTAATGACACTAATTTCATTAAAATCGGTTGATCCAAACCAAAGTTATAGGTATTCATCCACAAATACTTTCCCACTCTCCCCCACCCTTTATTTGAAAAAATAAAAAAAAGTAGTTGAACAACTTTGTGCAGAATTTATGCCTCTTTCTAGTTTATTTATTTAACACTTGGTATAATTGGACATATTTCCCAAAAAACTGGTTTTCAAAATTTTCTTCGCAGGTTACGCCCCCTAGCGGTTACTCCAGAATCTTGAAAGTTATTTCCAGCGATTTCTCTTGGCCACTTTTACTAAGGAATTTTTTTTCCTAAAGTTATAACATGAACAGTTTCTGATATATAGCCGAGAGATCGGCTTATTGGACCACCCGGTACATTCATTTTTTAGCATAATATTTTCGAAATAAATATTTTACTTGAGCATTTTCCTTAGAGGTTGCAATAAAACACCAAAAAATCAATATTCATATAATTATTAATTCAGGATTTCATTCACAACTAAATTACATCGGATCCAATTCGTCACTGAACGTTCCATCTCTAACTTCATTTTTATCTTATTACTCACGCCAAGTTTAAATATATCTCTAGTTAAAATTAAACGCCGATATGTTTAAAAGGTCAATAGGTTAGTTGTAATCTGAAAAAACGCCTTGCTATATTAATGATGAAATCAAATAAAACGTATTCGGAAAATTCCATTAAAAATAGAGGTGAAAAGTCAGTTACTGTTATTAGACGAAGGACGCTTCCTCAAAGAGATTGTTACCGGCGTAGTAGTTATAGAGGAAGGTCAAGGAAATGAGCAATATTGTAGGTGGACAAAGGTTAAGCAATACGATATTTGTTGATGTCATCTGAGACACAAATTATGATACTTATACATGAAATCCTGTTCAATTAAAGTCCCAATTTTTAATTTAAGCCCACTGAATCATCTTCCATATAAACAAATCAAGAAAAAATTAGATTAATTTATCAAGACTAGAGAGAACTTAATTGACGTCAAATGACAAAAATTATGCAAAGATGAAATGACTAACTACTAGAATCTAGAGCTCATTACAGATTTGTGAGTTAAATTTGATCTTATGTAATCAAATAAACTATCCTCGTATAAATTTGCCCAAGCAATACTTCTAAAAATACCGACAATATGATTTAAAATATTAGGTTTTAAGATTCAAAATGTATAAAATATAAGACCAGGACTATGACATCCGAAGAAAAAACTATGAAACTTCAAGAACAACTGCAGTCGGTGAGATGACATTAGATGATAGAGAGATACCATGCTGAGATGCAGGGTTTTATTAAATCGGTGTAAAGAAGGCCATACCATCCAATCTCATCAAAACCATCAAATTTTTTAAAGCTAAAGGCCTATAAGCCTACTTCTCGATAAGCAATCATCATAATGGCAGGAAAAGTGATTCTCTCAAGACTATAAAGACTATAAGGAGAAATGAAAATATAAGGAATAATTTCCAAAGCTCAATTTAGATTTAGAGCTCAACACTCAAGCGAGTTACAAGTACTCAGACACTAGCTGTAGGGTTTAATTACAAACAATAAACATAATCAGCTTTGCTAGATATAAATAAAGCTTTCGAAATAGTATGGCATACAGGACTTATACTCAAAATAAAAGAATATATATATATATATATATATATATATATATATATATATATATATATAAAGGTTCTTGAACTCCTAAGTGGAGCATAGAGCTTCAGTGAAAACGCGCCATCGGGTTCTATTTTGCGCTAAGGCCTTCACCTCATTCCAAGACTTTCCTTGTTTTCTTATCTCGTCCATAATGGAACTTCTCCAAGTTTGTACTGGGCGACCTTTTTTTCGTTTTTTTTTTGGGATTCCACTCTAGGGCAGTCTTTGCAATACTGGAGTTATTTTTTCGGAGTGTGTGACCGATCCAACCCCACTTTCTGGACTTTATTTTATTTACTACCCTCTTTTGTTTGGTCAGGTGTAGTAAATCTTCGTTTCTGATGATGTTAGGCCAGAAAATACGAACAATTCTTCGTAGACATTTATTAACAAAGACCTGCAGTTTGTCTGTAAGGGTTTTTGTCGCTTTCCAGGTTTCATATCCGTAAAGTAGTACAGACATGACATTTGACGGGAATATGCGGATCTTTGTCCTCGTAGTGTAGTTTCCAGACCTCCAAACAGGGTTGAGCATGCTGAAAGCTTGTTGCGCTTTTCGTATCCTCATACGAATATCGTCTTCTGTACCTCCGCTTTCTGTTATGACACTTCCAAGATACGTAAAGTTTTCCACATTTTCAATCTGCATGTTATTAATGGTGAATAGCGTGTTGTTTCTTGCATTTATTCTCATAGATTTGGTTTTACCAATATTGATTTTCAAACCTATTTTATTGGCTTCAGTAGAAACTGTTTTCCTAACAGGCAGATATCGTCGGCGTATTCTAGATCGCTTAGGCGTGTGGTTAACGTCCATTGTATCCCTCTTGTGTCAGAGTCTAGTTTGGAGAGAACATAGTCTAGAGCTATGTTAAAAAGAAACGGAGAAAGCACGCATCCCTGTCTGACTTCAGTGAGTACGTCAAATTCGTCACTGTTGATCCCATTGTGTGTCACGCTGCATTTCGCTTCAGTGTACAGTAACTTTATAATGGAAATTATTTTATGCGGGATGTTTCTTAGCTCTAAAATTTTCCATATCGCATCATGAGATAAGCTGTCAAAAGCACGCTCGAAATCAACAAAAACCATGTATAGGGGTGTGTTCCATTCAACCGATTGTTCCATTATTAGCCTCACAGTATTAATGTGGTCTATGCAGGAGGATTCTGGTCTAAAGCCTACTTGATTAGCTCGAAATTCAACCTTGTTTGTTAATCTTTTAAGTATGATGGTCGTGAAGATTTTATTTGGCGTTAAATTAAATCAATAATAAATCAATCTTATTATGGCGGAGCCGTACCTAGCTCGCTTGAAGTCTAAAGTTTTGATGGGCGAAGTTATATCAGATTTAAAGACTCCACAGTCGGGAGTACTGCAGGCAGCAGTGTGAACTTTAATCTGCCTTTAAGCTGACGAACATCCAAAGCAGCCAAATATACTAGAAGACTGACGCATTGACTATACAAAATACCTAAAATACAACATATGTTTAAGAAGAGGAAAGAAACACTATAAGACCAACTAAAGGTCAATTCAGACACATCAGTCACGTCTCGTCACAGTGATTGCGCCGAATCGGACAATCCGTCATACAAAATATTCTTTAATACAAATATGTTGCCGGCATTCACACTCATCAGTTGACAAACAGTTTCCCAGCTGTCAGATAGTTGATAGTTCTGTGACCAAATAGGACCGGTTCGGTACCGTGACTGTGACGTGACTGATGTGTCTGAATCGACCTTAAAACTGTTCAACAAACTCGAGTGAAGAAATAAACTAAAATACCTAGGAGTCATAGTGAACAAAGGCCTGACCTTCACTCATCAGGTGAACACCATTACTCACAAAGAAAAGCAAAATATTAGAGGACTCACAGGAAAAAGAAGCAAACTTGTCGTCAAGACCCAAACTAGATTGATAAATAGCATCATAATGCCCGTACTAAAATATACATCCCTCGCATGGGAGATGCATTTGTTATATGCAAACACCGTGAACAAAAAGAAGATCCAATCAGCCCACAACATAATTATGTTTAAAAGAAGCTACAAAAATACCAGTTACTGTAGCTAAATGCTTCCTACTCGATGACATGCAACAGATGAGAGTACAAGATGTAATAAAAAGAAAGCACGTGTAAAATTTGATTAACTGGAGAACTTAATTTTGATATGGAAGCACAAAGATCGAAATAACAATAATATATCGACCTTAGTGATGTATGAAAATTAGATAGAATTTTAGTTCTATAAAGCCGCAAAAAAACTAGTACATCACCCCCTCCAATATACACACACAACTATACAAATAGCCAGTGACCAAAAAAATTTAAAATACTGACAAAAATGGTATATGCCACAAAAAATATTACCAAAAACCTTAAAAAAAGATAAAAGGTCCGATTTACATAGAACACCGATTCTCTACATTGGGCATTGCCTGGAACGAAGACCTAGCGCTCGGGCACCCAACACAACGACGGTATGACAAGTAATCGATGATAACGGAACTGTAGCATTTTACCATATTAGGATTACAACAGTGTAACGGAAAGGTTATGGAGCGCATGAGGAGCATTAGGATAGGTGTCTCTGGCGAATACAGGTAGCAAACCTTCCCAGCCCAAGTTATGAATAACCGATTATTCTTGAAGTATGTACCCTTCCTGAGACCTGGATTACTACTGGGCGTACGTATTGGTGTGTATTAGGTAAGAAGAAATCATCTCAGTTTAAAACTAAGACAAAGAATGGTTAAGTGATATATTTGGTCCATAGTTTTGTATAGTGCAGAAGTGTGGACGCTAAAAGTCCATCATAAATCGATCATAAACAAAATTTAAACATTGGAAATGTCGGTTCATAGACGAATGCTGAAGATACCTTGGACAGCAAGGAAAACTAATAAAGCAGTACTAAGGAGCGTCAACAAAGATAGAATCGATATAAAATATTACAACTGATCCTTAAAGGCAAAATAGAGGGCTGTAGAGGTGTAGGAAGGAAACGGATTTCTTGGTTGAGGAACATTCGTAAATGAGTTCGGATATCAAATGCGGGACAATTATTCCATATTGCAGAAGATCGAGAAGCCTTCGCAATGGTGATCGCCAACGTCAGATAATTCTGATATGGCACGCGAAGAAGAAGACAAGAAGAAAACGCGAAGGACAGGTAACATCAAGATCAGGACATCCGTTTCTTATATAGCAGCTTAATAAAATACAGTAGTTGGGGTCAATCTTTTAATGCAAAGTAACCTTACCATAATATATGGAAACAATAGAGTAGCTATTGTGATTATTAAGTAATAGTTATAACCTTGAAATAATTCAAGCCTAGGTTTAAACATGTTTACACAGCGATATAGAAAATGAGATTCTATGAAGATAATGCAAGTGAGAGAAGTAATTCAAAAGCTCATTAAACAATGACAGCCAGAGACTTCAACACCAAAGTAGGGGTAAAGTAATACCAAGAAAACTTAACAATGGTTTGTTACGAATAAGTTCAAAAAACGCAAGAGACACATAACTGTTCCAGCAATAAAAATAGAGAGGGTTTCATTCAGCAAGGTTAAAGGTTACTTGAAAAGAAAAGTATTTGAGCATATTGTGCTTGCAGTAGTGACCTACTGTGTAAAACTTTACGCGTACTAGAAGACAAATATATTACATATGTTACAGATGTATGTTACAAAAAATAGGAGAAGATGAGAGAGATGATATTAAAATAAGGAAAGGGGTTAGAGAGAGATACATATTCTTCTTACCGTTGTCACATAGATATTTAATTGTAAAAATTTTTGATTTCATGCCTGTAGAAGTAAAATTTTTATACATGTTTCTAATATAGTGATTGGATAAGTTATTTTCTGGAAATAAACTAAAATCATTTTAATTCAAATTATATATACATGGTGTGTATTAAATCATTAATCATTTATTATTATATGATTTTATGTAAAATATGTAATACCATAACATAATTATCAGACGTTGACGATCACCACTGCCAAGGCTTCTCGATCTTCTGCCACGTAGTATAATTAACCTGCATTGGATATCCATTTACGAATGATATTTAACCAAGAAACCTGTTTTCTTTCTAAATCTCTACGACATTCTATTTTGCCTTTAAGGATCAGTTGTAGTATTCTCTATCAATTTTCCCTCACTATGTCCCAGATAAGACATTTTATGGTGTTTGAGCAATTCTATATCTTTGTTGATCCTCCTTAGTACTTTCTCATTAGTTTTCTTGCTGTCCAAGATATTTTTAGCATCAATGTATAAATCAGTTCTAATGCTTCAATTCTGTTCGTACTTGATACTTTTAGTGTCCACACATCTGCTTCTTACAAAAGTACAGACTAAATATAGCACTTAATCATTTTTTGTCGTAGTTCTAAACTCAAATGATTATTGAAAAGAAATGACTTCATTTTCATAAAAGTAGTTTTAGTCATTGCTATTCTTTGTTTTATTTCTATGTCTGGATCTAGTTGGTCCGTTATAACAGTTCCCAAATATGTAATTTGGGGATTTTTTTCAACGTAGACTTCATTTAATATATCTGGATGTGGGTTACAAATAAAAACTAAAAATTTGGTTATGTATTTTAATGCCCATTTACCCTCCTACTTCGTAAATACGATTAAGCAGAATTTGACGACCTTCAATATTTTCTGATAGAATTAGTGTATCGTCGGCGTATCTAATTAGATTAAGTAATTCCCTGTTGATTTTAATTACATATAGCTAACTCTCAAAAGCCTTTTTAATAAACTGGTCTCAGTAAACATTAAAAAATCTTGGGAAAAAAATGCAACCTTGCCTGCCTCCTCGTTTTTTGGAGATTCCTATATTTAGTTAGAACAAACTGTATTTGCACGACACAAGATAGGTAGCACTAAAAATGGCTAACCCGTTGTCCTAGGTGAGCGACAAACGCGACAACGCGACACGACGCGACGCGAAAATATCAAGTAAATGGTTGTATTTGTGTGTGGCCTACGTTTTCGGGTTAATCAGTCTACGACAAGACGCGACGAAGTGCGAACTTGTTTTGTTCGCGATGAGACACGAGCAACGAACTGTCAAAACTGTCAGTATTGACAATTCGCTCGACACCACACAGAGTGAGTGAAGAAGTGAGGTGATAAAGCAAATAGTCGTGTTTAAGTTTTATAAAAACATGGATATAGAACTCCTTATTAATGCAGTGCGAGAACAAAAACTATTGTGGAATAAAAAACATAAAGATTATAGAAATCGTTTATTGGCAAGAATAGCTTGGAAGAGTGTTGCTGATGGGCTTGGGTGCACTAGTAAGTACATAATTATTGAAAATTTAACTAATACTCGTAATAAAGGTGAAATCCAATAATTCATACTAGCTGTCTTTAGAAAAATTTAAAAATAAATTTCTTGTCTGTAAAGCTTCTCGTGTTGAGGCATTATAACGCCGTGATCTTCGAAGAGATTGTTGTCTCTGAAAACTAGTTGAGTATGAAGTTTGATTAGAGGGAGCTTCAAGGTCACGTGCAATGTTATGAATTATAGTTATAGCTTTTACAATGTGAATTGCATTATCGACATCAGTAGCTATAGGTCTGCTAAGTATTCCAAATTTTGATACTATAGATCCAAAGGAACACTCCACAACCATTCTGGCACGTGACAATCTGTAATTAAAACGGTTTTTATCATCTCCTGGAACAGTGTTTGCGTCTGGAAATGGTTTTAAGAGATAAGTTTTTAACGGAAATACAGAGTCGCCAAGCAATACGAACGGAGCTTTAATATTGGAATTTGACAAAAAATTTTTTGCTGGTACTTTTATTTTTCCACATTCGATCGCATGACGGAACAAACCTGCATCAAATACTTCGGCATCATTATCTTTACGAACCTAGGACAACGAGAAAGATGACGCAAGACATTACAAAATAAACTCAAAACAAGTCTCTATAACTTAAAAATTATCGATCTGAAAATCAAAACGTCAATCACCAGTGATGTATTATTTGATAAAAGTTTAGGTGCTAAAGGAAAACAAATCCAGAACTCTTTACTGTATCTTAGCTATATTTTTGTAATATACTTGTTTAGTTATTATTCATGTAGCCTTGATAATTAATACATTTATGATATGCCAGAAAACTATATGTCGTCTTTAAGTTTACTTTTTTAAGACACATTTTTATGACTGATACGCTAATTTTAAATCTTAGAAATTTGCTACACTTTGGAGAAACCAAGTAGTACCTATGTGTTCAAATTTCTGAAATACACACAGCCAATTGATGAGCGTTTCTTGACCTTTTTGGTTTGTTGATTTTCTAAATCAACCTCTTGATTTTGTGATAATACGTAATAGCATCTACAACAATTTAAATATGTTGTTATTGCATTTAAACTTATAAAATTGGTAACTCCGCTACTGTATTTAATAGTTAAAACAGAAAATAAAACAAAACAATTAAGTACAAATAAATTATTACAAGGGCACTATGGCATTGGTTTTAGACTATTTAAACCTGTCACGTTTTAAAGACATTAACGTGTAAACAGTTATTAAAACATACAGTTCTCAGTATGCAAAACATTTGCCAGAAATGTATACATTATGTACATACTGTAGTTTAATTTTATCTAAAATGTAGTAATAAACAATCTTATGTCTCTATATATGTAGTTTTAAAACATATCGAGACAAATTTGTTTCATATATTGATTTTCCGGGGATAAACCCGGTGTTAGAAATACTGATATCGTTGGAAAAAGTAATAATACTTTCATATTCAATCAACGATAAAACACAATGAATCTCAAAGAAATTTTGGCAAATAATCTGTTGTCCTGAAAGTCAAAGCTGACAAAAATTTAGAAAGGCCAATTGCAGGAATTCCACGCACAAATGTTGCTTTTATTCTATAAATTGTCATTTTTAAAATGATATAGTTATATTGATTGATTCGCTTTTAAAACATGAGTGCTATGATGATACATGGGTGGTAGGATTGTATGATTAAATAAATCGTCCGAAGTGTTCGTAGGATTTGTAGTTGCGTGCTTATTTTCGTGTATGTTTTATTGAAGTTTAATATTAAACTATTTTTTTAGTCAATTCTTTTAGTGTTACATACGGTTCCCAAACAGAGTTTTCAGTTATTTTAACAATATTGAATATTATCAGCATAGGCAAGGATTTTGAACTGATTTGTTATATATTAAACCGGTGGTTGTGATTTGTGATACACTTATTACTTTTTTTAGAGTGAGATTGAACAATATACAGTAGAGAGGATCTCCATGGCTCAGCCAGTTATTTATTTTAAAATGTTCAGACAATTCTCGCTTGATTACTACTCTACGTTAAATTTTTTAATACTTCTAGCTCTTTCATTTCTCTTCGTTTGCTACTTTGTAGTCTAATGTAATAAGTGTCAATGCCATACACCAGTGTTCTGTCTGAAATTTGTCTCAGGGTTGCAATCTGATGAATTACCGATTTACCACATCTGATAATAATTCAGATATGCTCTCCTTCAAGCGATCCTGCAAGGAAAAATATTTGGGAAACGAGGTGCAAGTCGAAGAAGAACAGCTTGGTTAAAGAACCTCAGAATTTTGTTCAATACAACATCCTTGCAGCTTTTCAGTGCCGCTGCAGATAAGATTGCCATGATGATCGTCGAACATTCGTAACGGATAGACAAATTAAGAAGAAGACCACATCTGAAACCAGCCTCGTATTTTTCTGCTATTCGTTCTGCATACGGTGCCATATTGTGGCATAGTATAGTGGAAAATATTTCATATACTGTATGTAGAAGCTTAATTCCTTCTCTGGTTTGAGCATTCACAGATATTTTTTGTGTATGCTGCAAAGTGTTCCAATTACTATGGACTGATTTCTGTGTCATATATTCTGCAGTACCATTGTGGTGTCGTAGTCACCTTCTTTATAAATTTCAGCTGGTAGATTATCTATTCCAGGTAATTTTTTCTGGCTATTAATTTAACTGCATCTTTAACTGCAAGAATTGTTGATGTTTTCTCTTTCTTCTCGTCAGATGGGATTACCTTGTTTTTTCTTGGTTTTCTTGGTTTTCCACCCCCCCATTCCCTCTAAACTCTTTAGGATTTTTCTACCCATTGATTAAATCGACACGATAAGAGTGTAACTTGGTCAAATCACACTATCTTGGTGTCTAGTTTACTTCTCTTCTACATAAGGAGATGATCATGCTCTCAAATCGCTCGTGCAGGAAGTTCAATGTTGTATGAGTTATGTGGCAGCAAGCACCGTTCTGTTAAAACTGCATGTGTTTTTGGTGTCCGTATCATCCAATTCAGATCAAAACAAGGTGATAATCATCGAGCTATATATCGCTCAACATTGACTGTGATAGCCTATCCAAAGTGGTTTTACAGAAATATGGACCGATGACGCCGCCAGCCCAAAATCGACAATAAACAGTGCCTTAAACGGCTAAGAAAGACTAAAACTGTAGATCGGTTTCTAAATCGGGATCATACTAATTTAAAATCCATAGTTTATCACGTATATATTTATTGTATTGTTTAGCACCTGTTGTAAAGATTATTCATCCAAATTTTCACACATAAACTTTTTTGAACTATTCATGCCAGTTTTGTTGACACACGTGAAATTTATCGTTTTGCTATTTTACGCCTTAATGTTGATGTAAATAATTTCACTCTTATCGTAGTAAACTTAACACCCACACCCAATGTATTTTTTATACACAAATTTTACACTGCGAAAAAACGTTATCAGGAGATTAGGATTCCAAAGCAGGAAGTCTTAGTTTGTTTTAGCAGCCGATCAACTAAAATAAGGTTAGAGTAAAATACTTTCTTATTATGAATGATTTTTAATCTTTTTATATCATCGGTACTGGATATCTAAAGCTTCTAAATTATTTTAAAAGATCGTCACTACAAACAAACCTACTGGAGAAATGAAACAATAAAGAAAGTTAATGTTTCTTTAATGTTGCTTAACTACTGAGTTTACATACATATCAAAAAGTAATGCGGTGGTTTTTAATAAACGCCGTATTCCGCGTATAGTGTTACGCCATACATCGCGTCTGTATGCTTTATAATAAATAATGGATGCGGTCCATCGATGCGGCAGTGTTACCAGTGGCTGGGCATGGAAGGATGCACCTCCCTGTCAAAAATTATGCGATTGTGTACAAAATTATGCGCTCTGTTGTAAAACGTAGAAGTAATCAACAAACCTTATTCATATGTCCTCACTGTCATCTGTCACGTCTTGTCAGTTCTCATTGTAAGGGCCCTATGACACCACAAACCATACATACTCTCGTATGTATGGTTTGTGTATGACACTATGCATTTTCTTGTATCATGTCTTATATCGTTTCTGATATAGGAAGTTATTTATGTTTTCTTGTATCTAAGTCTTGTATATAAAATTTTCTTCGATAAAGTAATTTTTATTTGCTAAAGATAGAACACAGATACAAAAGAAATAACAATGGACAGCCGGAGTGTGACGTCACATCTGTCATATTGTTGTCATTACTTTCCAAACAATAGTTGAAATGTCAAATCTCAAGACTTTTTAATTTCTATAAAGTTAACATTTTGCTTACTTTGCTACTTTTTATTTTAAGTATAGTGTTTTTTACGATAACACCATCACAATTCAGTGTTCTATTTCTATGAAATATGGTTTAAAAGTATACATTATAGATATTCTAACCTTACTTTATTGACGCATGCATTTTATTGCTATTTTTATAAAACAACATGCTTTATTATTTACACAACCTTGTAAACTTGTTGTAGTAACTATTAGAATACTTAGATATTGCAAGAAGTGGAAAGATTCTGTAAAAAAATTAAAAAATAACGAAAAATACAAATTATCCACACTAAACAACGTTTGTTTGGAAAGTGAAACTGACAGATGTTAATTAAATCTACGTCATCACTCCTGCGGTCCATTGTTTATTATTCTGTGGCTGTGTAAAATGTCAGAAACAAACGTTTTGTTTTAAAAGAAAAAAGGAGACGAGGACTCTTATTATAAACCTACTATTATATTATTTATCTATGTTATAAACTGTGGCTTGTCATTGGTTTTTTTGCTTTGCTGGATTGTGCGAAATTATGTGATTTTATACAGGATGCGAAAATTATGCGCCGGCAACTAAATTATGCGCCGATTGGCAACACTGCGATGCGGTCTCTTGTTGTACGCTAAACGCAACGTGCAACTGCTTTATAAGCATACGGATGGGACGCGACGTATGGCGTTTATTGGAGACCAGCTCATTAAAATTTAATCAAGACTTTTTCCTCTGTATTTTTATTAATTGTTACTTTTTCGGTGTACGAGTTATTATTAATAATAACACACTTAATTTCCGAGAGTCAAATTTATTTGATTGTCTCTAAGTTGACCGTGGGTAATGCCTCTAAATACGGATTTATAGATTTTTTCGACTGCTCTTTGCAGTATAATTAGGATACACTAAGTAGATTGTTCATTATTTAATAATTGTTATTGAATATATAAAATACATGTAATAAACAGGTAATAGATTATAGCAGATCAATAGTAGTATGCGTAATTAATGTGTTATTTATCTAATTTAGAAGACATAAATACCTTGACCAAGTATGGGCCCAAGCTTCTTCTCCAGAAGTGGTAGCCTTGAAGGCCAACATCGACATCTGAGAGAGACATCTCCTCAAACCGGCCATGCTCACCATTGTCGATGATGTTCCCGTAGGCGACGTCATGGGTTCGGCATGGGAAACTCCCGATTATTCACTAAAGTACAACACTACGAAACACTGTTGCAGTTCGTTTGCGTTTCGACACACTAATACGTCTTCGTAATTAGTAGATGTAAAGGACAACAAATGAAACATTGCTTTTTTGATTGTAGATTACGATAATCTAATCAAACAAAAACGGATGTTATTATATATTCTTATTTATTTAATCAAACTATTTCATTATCGTAAACCCGTCCCTCTGATTAAAAGAATTTTTATTACGGGTCACAGTCACAAGAAATACGTAAAATGTATTATAGAAACTTTTAAGAATGAACCAGGTTAAAACGACCTGGCTCTTTTAACTAATAACATTGATGAAGCTAAATTTAATTGTGAAGCCTTCAATTAGTTATCGCAAAAACTAGCCTGAAAATAGCATTCAATAAAACTAGTTATTGAACGCTATTTTCAGGCTCTAGTTAACTCAGTTTTCAACTCTAGTTAACTAGTTATTTTAAACATCAACAATGGACTCTCTTATATGGAAATACTACAAGAAAAAGTAAAACAGTCAAAAAAGTTTAAATGCCTTCGAGATTTAATTACCCCTGATGGTTCAGAGAATGCTGTCAATGAAAATCGATGTTTAAAATTAGGTGTATTCTATGCGCATAGACCTGTACAAATATAGAAGCTTATCTTTAAGCCTGTCACTATAATACAGTGATCAGGTCGTCATCTCTATATACATCCGAATGTTTCAATACAGTGAAGAAAGAGCTATTAAGAAAACTTATATAAACACTTGGAAGATATTGTTACCAACATGGAAAAACGGAGAATGATGTTTTATGGTCACCTAGAATGTATGGATCATCAAAGAGTCCATAGCATTCACTTTTCAATCTCAAGATCATGATCTTATTCAAAATGATCAAGCCAGGTTAAAAAAGATTTGCAACAAGCAGAAATGCCATCTGATGACCTCCAATATCGTAAAGGTTTCAGAGATAGGTGAAATCTGCTAAGAATCTTATCCCCCTCATTTTCACAGCTCCTCGCCCGCTTGATAAATCACAAGAAAGGAAAGAGGAACATTCCATTAAATTGAAAACCTATTGACAGAGGAAGAACAATCAGCCATAAGAAAGACGAAAAAATCTTCGTGGTCCTTAGTAGGCCGAAACGGCAGCAAAAGAAAACTTGATAGAACTAGACCAAACGAGATTTGTCGTCAGTATCCTTGTTGTAGTACATAAAAGGGTATAGAGACGGTCAACTGATTATCACTGATTCAAATAAAATAGACAGATCAGTAAAGTACATTGAGGAAACTGAGGAACGAGCAATATTAGCATAGAACAGAAAAGCGACAGACACGGATGAAATATCAAGTGGAATAATTAAGCTCTTCACTAAAAGTTCAGATAAAAGATCTCTCCTTAATCTTTTTAATAAAATTTATGAAACTGACTATGTACCAACTGACTGGCTATTGTAGACTTTTGTGACCATAGTTTAATGAGTCATATTTTAAAAATATTTCTTTGAATGTTGCACTCAATTACGTACCAAAAAGAGAATAATAACCTAGTGCCATGCAGTTTGAACTCCCCAATAACCTTAAAACCAGAAAAGCACTATTTAATATTCAGGTTATAATAGAGATAAAGAAATGCCGGCCATTCAGCAGTTAGGTATTGAAGACCTACGTATCACTAAACATCTTTACTAACATCTACGTGCGTATATCAGGATTGGGCAGGATAATTTTGCAGAAATTTTGCAGAATACGAAGAGGAGTAACACAGGGCTGCATTTAGTTTTCAATAAAGCATTAAATAGTGTTTAATGTTGTATTAAAATTAATGGCATCAATATTAATAATTTGAATATCACTTCTTGGTTGTAATCTAAATAAAAACTGGGACATCAAGATGAAGATGATGAAGAAAATGACGAAAAAAAAATCTTATGCATGCATCTTAGAGTTGCGTTTAATGTGGACTCCCAGATCTCGACTAAACTCGACGAGTTTCAATAGCCTCAATTTGGCAAGGAGAAGAAGTTGGGTATTTACACAAAAACCTAATCTTAAACTAAGATGCAACGATGCATGGAATATCGTGATATCCTTGTTCTGGAACAAAATAAGACATCAATATGTTCGATGACATACAATAAAGGAAAACACAGTCTTACAGGGTAAAATCAAATTGGAGATGGACAGAGTATGTGGCTAGTACGGACACTAAAAATAGACAAAAAGAACAACCAAATGGACACTATGAACTCTTGGTACCAGCTCCATCTGATTTCACAAGCATTATGTTGCCAACGAGCAGAAGAACATGGGCATACTGACACAATATTATTTTTAAACCATGATGCAAAGATTTATTGAAAGAACGGTACTAGCGATAATCATATAGGACAGAACAACAAATCAATGCGTTCGATGATAGACTAAAACGGCAGACACAGCGTAAACAGTGTAAAATCAAACTGAAGATAGACAGAGTCTGTGACTAGGACGAACACTAAAAAATAGACAGAAAGAACTACAGAATGGATACTATGGACTGGAAAGAGAAAATTAATTTATCCTTTCTGGTGATATTTGAATAGCACTTGTGAAAAACTGGACTGCAGAAGCCCAGAGAAAAGACAAGCAAAAAGAGTTGGAGAGAACGTTATGTTCACATGTACACAAAAATGCTGAATGGAAGAGGAGAAATAGGTAGCAGTAATACAGCACATTTGGTAATTTTAAGAATATTGTTAATGATATCTTAAGAATCTAGTTCAAAACAATGTTTTCAGAATTTCCGAAAAATACAATAAAAATCTCTTGTGCATTTTCCGTATATTTAGTACACCCAATATTTTAATTTTGAATATTTCACCCCTGTAAGTTTGTTCATTTAATATGTTTGCGTAGGAGATTATACTTTACAATGGTTATTGTTACGACCACCACCTACCAGATTATCAATCACAATATCGTCCTTAATCATAAACTTCGCAGTTGAAATAAAATTGTATTGACCTTGGGACCAAAGGAAGTTTTTTAATTAATTTGTCTGCTATTGATAATTAGAACAAAACATAATTTTATGCATGAATACGCTTTTGAGTTTCGCAAATCGCAATAGGTTCCATGTAATAGGTACCTGATACACTATTTTTGGATATCTATAATCTTGCAGTGACACAGATGTTTCGTTTTGCCAAAAATTAATTACTACCATGCTCCTAATAACGAAAAAAAGTATTTTTAATCTACCCAATTAAATAGAGCTTGGGACTATTTATATTTACTTTATTATTAAATGAATACTCGTAAATACATTAGGGGAAATTGCTAAATACAAGAAATAAGCAAAAAAGGAGGAACGCAAAATTTACACATTATTACACACATGTTTTTAGAATTTCAAAATAAAAATAGCAGATAATAGTTTTTAAACCAATTCTGAGCAATTCAAGCATTAAACGGCTTTGTTATTTTTTTGCGTGTCCCTGGCAACAGAAGAGAAACAAAAACGAACTGAATATCAAATAAACAAAACCAGAAAAAATGAATATACCTAAAATATGAGGTAATAGTCAAAATAAAAATAAATAAACGGAAGATAAGATAATCAAGATTCATAAGAAGTACGAAGTAGAGATCAAATAAAGAACCGATGGAAGAAAAAGAAAAATACTAACAATGAAGTAAACAATTCTAGAATAATAATTAATTTAATTTATAAAATTAATAAAATTTTAGAAACATTTTCGGTCCTATCAGACCATCATCAGTGAAACCTTAAAGCAAGTAATCCCACTTTAAAGGATACAATTTATGTTGACTTTTAATATAAAAAAATATGTCGAATAATTATTTCTTTTAGCATTTGCAAAAAACTACTGCCAACACCTTTGATTTACTTTTTGATGTATTTTTTTTAATTAATTTGTATTACAAATTTTTAAATCTTTTTAACAAATTCTATATTATAATTTATTACTTAAAAAATTTTTCTGGTAAATTGCCAATTTTTCATCAGAATTTTTATCAGAAGGGCAAGTAGAGCACTATCTCGTTTTTTCAAAGTATACCAGTTGGTCCAATAAGCCGATCTCTCGGCTATATATCTGAAACTATTCATGTTATAACTTTAGGAGGAAAATTCCTTAATAAAAGTGGCCAAGAGAAACCGCTGGAAACAACTTTCTAAGTTTCTGGGTTAACCGCTAGGGGGCGTAACCTGTGAAGAAAACTTTGAGAACCAGTTTTTTGGGAAATATGCCTAATTATAATAAGTGTTAAGTAAGTAAACTAGAAAGAGGCCTAAATTCTGCACAAAGTTGTTCAAGTACTTTTTTTTATTTTTTCAAATAAAGAGGGTGGGAGAAAGTGGGAAAGTATTTGTGGATAAATAACTATAACTTTGGTTTATATCAACCGATTTTAACGAAATTAGTGTCATCAGAAAGAGTGTGGATGAATTAATTTACATCTACTATAAAATAATTGCATTTAGTTTTAATTGTCATAGGTAGAGAGTACTTTCGAATAGAAAAAGTTAAAATTTGTTTTTCTTCAAAATGTTTAATAGAAACACCTATTTAGTGTAAATTATAATGGAACTGGATTAAATTCGTAACAAAATGGCGCACACCGCATGTTAATAGCTTTTGTCGAACTCGAGATATAAATAAAAATGCATAAACATAAGTAAGTATAGTATTGACTCACCCAGTAATATAAATTAAATTAAAAAATAAGTCAGTAGGTACTTTCAAATTTTTTATAGCAGAAGAATCTTAATGTTGATACCTATTTTGACATTGTTATTTCATATGATTAAAAATAGTTTTTTCTAAACTAAGTGGGCTACGACAATAAATTGGACGGGAGTTCATATTGTTTATTTATTGACAGCAGTCAAAACATTGTTAAGAAGTGTTATATTATAATTCGAATTGAAGATTTCTTTGATTAAAGATACTTTTTTCAATAAATATTAATATTGGTAATATTAGAAATTAATTATCAGTACTAATAATTCGTGATGAGTATATCAAATTCAAAATTGTAAGATAGGATTGAGATTGGAGTTTATTTCGAATGTTACAAAAATGCCGCTATTGCCTCACGTATATATTCTGTAAGATATCCTGGCAATAGACATTATGAGAAAGAAGTATTTGAAAGAAGGGCAAGAAGATTAAGAGAAACTGGTAGTTTTCATCGTCCTTGTTTTAAACGGCGTAGTAGAGGTATGACCGAAGATAATTCAATCAATGTTCTTGCTTTAATTCAACAGAATCTACATATAAGTAGTCGGCAAATCTCTATAGAATTAAATATACCCAAAACTACTGTTCTAAGCATTTAAAAACATCACAGGTTCGTTTTTTATATTATACATTGAACGTTTAGGTCAGACACTTGGAATTTCCTTTAAACTTTAGATTCAACTGTTATTTTAATATTCCGATAAAAACGGCAACACGGCGCTTTTTCCTTT
The DNA here is from genome assembly GCA_918026665.1 of Diabrotica balteata. Lineage (NCBI taxonomy): Eukaryota > Metazoa > Arthropoda > Insecta > Coleoptera > Chrysomelidae > Diabrotica > Diabrotica balteata. Next base: position 178,234,099 of record OU898276.1, read on the forward strand.
TATCCATTTCTTAAAAATACTTATGCACAATTTGTCTTGTGCAACAATTGTGGATTTGTCAAGATTTTTTGAGTTTTAGCAAATAAGGTGGTTTCTTTTTCACCTACACTTCATCTAATTTATATAACGATGCACGTCATCGGCGTCATAGCCTGTGACGTCACATGATACCAACACAAAATGTTTAGGGTGTAGTTGTGTTCTTTTTTAGAATCACTTTACCGAGTACACTGGCATTACAGCCACTAGACATATTTTATTATATACGCGTAGAAATAATATTTAAAAATTTCTATTAATGTTTACTTTAAGAAATACACAATAATATATTTCATTTAATTTGTATAAATACATTATAAAGTGTTTTTATGAAGAACATTTGTTCGGAACACACTCTAACTGTAACCGAACGAAGGTGAAATTTTGGCATAAATTAGCAACACTTATTTGACAGTTGCGGTGTTGACACTTTTTGTACTTCATTATTTTGAATTTTAAAGTGAATATCTCTTGTTTTATATTTTTAACTATTTAATAAAATCTGTTCTTTTTAGAACAAAATTAGTGTGTTTTATTTCAAAAATGTCACGTAAGACTTTAAATAGTCGTTGTAAAGAGATGATAATACTTTTGCAATAATTATGTAATCTATTTGATTTAAAATGGAGTCAGGATTTTTTTATACTTTGGCAACTACGTCAACTTCGATCTCTGACGTAGATAATGACGTAAGTCGTTATCTAAATTAAATGAAGTATATATATATATATATATATATATATATATATATATATATATATATATATATATATACCTCATCTAATTACCATACCGATACATCGGCGTCATACCGGGACGTCATATGATACCAACACGAAATATTTAGAAGGTAGGTGTGTTCTTTTTTAGAATCACTTTGTCGAGTACACTGGCATTACAGCCACTAGACATATTTTATTATACGCGTAGAAAAAGTATTTAAAAATTTCTATTAATGTTAACTTAAAGAAATACACAATAATACTTTTCATTTAATTTGTATAAATGCTTTATACCTAAAGCGTTTTTATAAAGAATATTTGTTCGGAACACACTGTAACTGTAATCGAACGAAGGTAATATTTTGGCATAAATTGGTACTTAACACTTATTTGACAGTTGCGGTGTTGACACTTTTTGTACTTTATTATTTTGAATTTTAAAGTGAATACCTTTTTTTTATATTTTTAACTATTTAATAAAATCTCTTCTTTTTAGAACAAAATTAGTGTGTTTTATTTCAAAAATGTCACTTAAGACTTTAAATAGTCGTTGTAAAGAGATGGTAATACTTTTGCAATCATTATGTAATCCATTTGATTTAAAATGAAGTCAGGATTTTGTTATACTTTGGCAACTATGTCAACTTCGATATCTGACGCAGATAATGACGTAAGTCGTTATCTAAATTAGATGAAGTATATATTTGTTGTTCTGTTTTTTAGACTACGTCCTTATCATGTAGTTCTCCACCAAGCAAGAGAGATTTTGATACAAGACTGGATTACTGCAATTGGATGTAAGGTCTGCTAGAAGAACAACCGCATATCATGTCAAAGATTTTGTGGACAGACGAGGCTACGTTTAATAGTGTGGGTGGTATTAATCTGCATAATATGCAATATTGGGCTGAAGAAGATCCGCACTGGATACATGAGGTACAGGTTCAAGGTAGATAAAGTCTTAATGTTTGGTGTGTTGTAGTTAATGGAAAGTGAAACATATTTGGATTTTCTGGAAAATCAGTTGCCTGCCGATTTGGGACACCCTGTACACTACACTTATACAGTTTCTACACTGACGATTTAACTTCCTTTAACCCTTTCGGTCATAGTGTCCTCATATAAGGACATAAAATTCTTCATCTTTTGTATTACTCGAACAACTGTGGTGACCGTTTATTCATGTTCTCCCCATACAGGCACACAAGAAACTTTAATTTAAAACATATATCGCTACCTATTTGTGGGTAGAAGCACTACAAAACGGATTTGAAAATGTGACGTAGAAACCATTGTGGAACTTTCCTCTGACGTTGACAGAATATCAGTTGGTAACTTCAGTGTTTTGTTTTGATATATTGTAACAGTCGTGATATAGGTAGCAAAACTTGCATTTTGTCAATAACGAAGAGGCGAAACAGAATACTAACGATCACTTTTAGAAGGTAAGGCCACTTTACAACACTATAAGAGCTCACCTGCTATCTTTTCCTTTGGAACCAAATCTTTTTATTCATGAGCAGATGATTTCTGTCAAAAGAAAGCTGAATGTAAAACAGTATGTCAAGAACAAACCAAAGCTGTGGGGGATAAAAGTTTTTGCAATCTGTGGAAGCAGCGGCCAGATATTTGATTTTATATTGTATTGTATCATACTTTTCTGAAGACATTTGGACAGTCCACTACTGTTGTGGCACAACTTAGCCGCAGACTAAACAATTCAAAAAATTTCAGGATTTAGTTTGATATCTACTTTTCAAGCTACAATCTTCTTCAATACCTGAGAAATAAAAAGATATATGCAATATAAGTATATAAGTAGTTAGTGGGGATGGTGAAGTCATTATGACTAAGTGGTATGACTACAAATCAGTTGTCGTAGCATCCAATTATATGTGCTCTGGTACACCTGACATGTGCGATCGGTGGGATTCAGGTGAAAAAAAAAATGTATTAAAGTTCAAAGACCCGAAGTAATCAAATATTACAACACATATATGAGCGGTGTTGATAAACTTGATTTTCTAATTGCATTGTACAGGATTTCCATTCGATCTTGTAAATGGACATTGAAAATGTTTAGCCATGCTATTAATTTGGCATGCTCAAATGCCTGGATTGAGTATACAAAATGCGCCGTGTCTCTTGGTGTTCCTGAAAAACACATTTTAGATTGACTACATTTCAGGGCATACGTGGCAGAAACACTTATTTTGGCTAATCAAACTATTACTAGGAAAAGAGTTCGTCCATCCAATGACTTTGAATAGCCAATTTCCAAACGAACTAGGGTAGAAGTGCGCCCAGTAAAGAAAGTTTGTCTCGATAATATAGGACATCTATCCAGGGTAACGGAAAAATTTTCCAGGTGCAAAAAGCCGGGATGTAAAGGAAAGTCAAAGTATACCGGATGCAAATGTAACCTTCTATTGCACCTGGATAAACAGAAAAATTGTTTTTATTTCCTCTTATTTACAATGTCCTCGTATGGGGACAACCCCTAGCCTGCTTAAGGACAAACAAAAATTTTAAAATTACATTTATAAATCTTTAAAAAAATAAACAAAAATGATACCAACATAATATATTTTTGTAATACGAAATAAAAAGTCGTGAGCGAAAGGGTTATGGAAGAAACATTAATTATTTATATTTTAGATAGAGTAGGCAAATTATTGTGATATAATATATAAAAGCAAACATGTACTTAAAACTAATTTAGTTCTAGGACACTCATTTGTGAACAGTGAAATGACATTTGGCTATTTAATTCTCGGAATTACTTGGACGAAGGAAAAATATTTTTAAAAATAACGACAATATGTTTCTTAAGGATCTGTTAATATATATATTCCTAACATAAATAAATTGGTTATTTTAATATACCAATAATACATACATAGGGTATTCCATGTTTTCTAAAATTCTGCAAATCAATTTAGTTTTGAAAAATAATAAAAATCCCACATAAACGTAGTTATTTACGTATATAAAAAACGATATTACCATATCTACTAATAAACAAACAAATGTGATAACCTCCTATGTGCACTTCTATTTCCAATCAAATTTTTAAACACGTATTAAATCTATCGGTACCACGCACTGTTCACAGTTTTTTACCCGCCTCTTAACTACGACATTTCTAGAACTACACACGAATAAAAATTCCCATGTACTACTGGCCTTTATCACTTAACGAGGAAAAAGTTGGTTTTTAGTAATTTTTTAACTACCGTGCACGTGGAATTATAATGGTAATGAGTGAACTCAAAGAGATATGAATATGAATCATATTTATAACTATATATAATAGTTGGCTGTAAAAAGGTCACACTATTTTAATTTATTTAACAATGCCTAACATGGTTTTTTCTTGGTAAAAAGTCGACTGACTGTTTAAAAGAAAAAAAGAAATGTTTAGTCCAGTCGTCAACGAATAAATTAAATTTTACTGAAAATTTCAATTTTGGTATACCAAAAAGATGCAAAAAACTTTGCCACTTCTACTGCCAGGCATCCCTCTAAAACTGGGGAACGAAAAAGATATCGCACCCTCAGTGCAAGACTGCAGTAACTCAAAATTTTATGAAAATGAAGTAATCATGGAATTCGACTGTAAACATGCATATCTATCCCCAGTAAAACTTTAGTAACTTTCAAATGCTCAACCGGCTAAATATTACAACAACAGTTCCACTATTTTACGTTTTTGTACATAAGTTCCGTGCAAGACTGTTGTAATTCTAATGTAACAGAGTTACAACAGTTTTGCACGGAACATTGCAATGGTTGCGATAACAAGCAATGAAAGGCACGAAAAAAGTAAAATATTCGTTATTGTAATATCTGTATCTGTGGTGTTTAATTTAAATATACAGCGTGTCTACGTAATCCATTAACGGCCGAGACAATAAACAAATATTTACGAAAGGTTAAAAATATCTATTCTCATAAAACTTGTTCTATAAAAACTAAATCCCAAATTGTATACATCTTCATGTAACCTGCCGGGGCAATTATTATATTGTCCCACCGTAATTCCCAATTTGTACTAAGGTAGGGAATTTCAATCCTTTTGTTAATCACTGTACTCAAGTTAGCCTCATTTGCATATTTTTTTTATAGTTCTTTTGTTTTGAATTTAAATAAAAATATTGAAAGTTTTACAAATAATTTTTCTACCTTGTTAAGACATTGTCATTACAAAGCAAAGGAATTGTGGCTATCAGAAACATGTGCAAAAATAGAAAGATTTAATCGCTGCTAGCGATAAGCTGTTTTATTAGGTACCTATTTATTCTAGGTAGCTATCTAATTTCTTGGAATCTATTAAATGTAAAGTTTAATACCATACTAAATCCTGATTGCTGTTGAGGATTATTTTTTCTTTACTTACCCGATGATTTATTGGAATTTATTAAACGTATATACCAAACCCCGGGAATTGCTTTCCCTTTATCTACCAGAATTAACGATTTCGAAAATGTCAAAATTTAATAGTTCCAGTACATTGAGTATTTTATTCCTGTGTGCGCAGACAGGTGAGGATAGCAACGACATGCGTAGTAAGTTGAATTTAAATTAATTGTTGTATTATAATCTATCTACTCTTGTTTTCAAATTCAATGGTGGGAATTTCTATGACTAGTGTAAACTGAACGAAATAGGGGCGTTCAAAAAATACTTCTGATTCAAGCAAAATGATTAAAAGTACATAGACTACACATAATATACGAAAAGTACTACTTAAACCTGCCCACAAAGAACAGCCAAAAATTCAAATGGCCAAAAAGAGAAATTTGGTATACTTATGCCATTCGGGTATGATATCAGAAGCCCACCATAGTTTTTATAAAAATGTTTTAGCCCAAGATGATATAAGAGAAGACAACAACAACTAACAGAAAATGTGTCTACACTTTTTACAATTTTCTCCGTGCAAAAGTGTTGTAACTTTGAAATTCCTAATTTTTTTGGCATTAATATTATTTTATTTAAATTTCTATTTTTGGTTATTGTAATATAGGCTGAAAAACATGCAAAATCATAATTAAAAGTTAATTTTTCTTAAACCTTGTGTTTTATTTCACGGATATTAGCACGAAAATAAACAAAATCGTCTTTATCTCGAAACTTACTTATTCTGACTTACTGCAGTCTTGCACTGAGTGTGCGATATATTTACCAAGAATTAGAGTTCTGTCAGTTTCTATAAAGCTGTTAAATAAATAACGTTGCGCGATTTTTGCACTGACAGATCGCTGTAGAACTTCCATTATTAGAGCCTAATCTCCAAAATATATATCATGAAAATTCGATTTTGACTTATGGCAACAAATAGAAGGCAGTTGAAATATGCCTAAATACGCTGACTTTTGGTTATGAACATTCAATCTGTGCAATTAGTATTATTTGTTGTTCATGAATTCATGAGGTAAGAATACCAAAGTATTAAGATATTTAGTATGCATGTTCATACTCTCATATTATTTGGTTAAAACTTTAATTATGTTTTGTTGTTTTTATCGGGGTTCTTTCAAAATTATACAATAATTATAAAATATTTAAATGAATGTTTTATTATTTTGTAAGTGCTAGTGATTTTATCCATGAAAAGACTAAATATAATCGTTAATATAATAATTTTGTTATTATCACTGAAATATAATAGTTTTGTTATTATCACTGAAAAATTCAGTTATACTGGATATCTTTAACACATGTTTACTAGTCATTATATACCGAGATCTAAAAATCTAAACTCAAAAATTATTACAACATTCAAAAAACATTTTTTTTAAATACTCATTATGGCAATTTAATAGACAGGTTTCTACAGAATGTTATATTACAGCTTAAACTACGAGAAAACAAATATCTTTAGTCTTCTACAGGATAAAATCACTGGCAACGAAAAAAGAATAAAACATTAATTAAAATATTTTTTTAGCTTAAATTCAAAGATTTATGATTTGAAATAACCCTGACAAAAAGAACAAAATACCTTGAAATACAGTAAAAAAATAATTAAAGTTTTAATTAAACAATAACATAAACTTAATATATAACTATTTATAGTAAATATCTTAATATTTTGATATTCTTACCTCACAATTTCACGAACACAAATAATTCATAACCAAAAAAGCTTATTTATTTTTCAAACCATTAAAAAAACTAATATTTCCAACTTCTTATAAGACAAATACATATAAATTAGATATGTTTGGAAAGGTTTTTAAAATCTCCACCCGTTGTGACGTCAGACTTAGGTAGTCCATTTAATATTTCACATTACAAACAATCTCACGGAAAATGCTTCCCCAGAGACGGTATTAGATGGAGTTTGTTGCTATTATTATGTAGTTTCGAAAAACGTATTTGGGCAATCAAAAAGAAGCAGTTTTATAGGTTTTAGATCATTTTTAAAGTGAAAGTTTAAATTTAGCGTTTTAAGGCGTATTTCAAATGCCTGATATTTGTAGCCAAAACTTAAAATTAAAATTCCATGCTAGTCCAAATTCCAAGTTTTGGAGATTAGGCTTTAGTAATGAAAATTATATAGTGAGCTGACAATGGAAGTGATAAATTTTATTGATTTCGATTGATAAACGCATTTATTTTTTTGTCGAAAAGACACTCTAATCCAAAAATATCGAATTATTACCGTCAAGTTGATACAAATTTTATTTACACCGGTGTTTGATATATTTGTCTGTGTTCCATCTCTAGCGTACATCAATTGTAGTGGTAGGACATCTGTAATGACTCTAAATTTGGTCTTCTGAAGCTCCAAGAGTATTTTGCGAAGCAATGAGGTTATAGACTTTATGTTGTTGGCGCTATACTTTGGAAATGTAGTCTAAGATAAAAATTATCTGGAATAGTTTTGTTAGGTGAGGTTGTAGTGTAGTAGCAAAGCTGGAAATATCAAGAAGACTTAACACTATTTATAACCCATTCAAATCTATAGGTAGATTTTCCCCAAAAGGCACATTAATATCCCTGGTGATCTGAATGCAGATTCCTCAACATCAGTCTTTACTTAATATTCAATAAATGTTGGACCAAGAAAGTACACATTTAAACAGCATCATATGTTTTTCCCTTTGGTTTCGATAAACTTACTGTTTGGCATTGGCCTTAAAACAAAAACTGAAACAGTGAAGGAAAGCTCTTGAGGAAAAAGATCTAAAATTAAGTACGATAAAAATAGAGTACTTAGAATAATTAGTTAAAAATGATGTAGCCACTACAAATAAAATTGTGGTGAAACGAATATGAAAAGAAATAATTTTAAGTACCTAGGATCAGTATTAAAGAGTGGGAAATAGATGAAGATGCATGCAGTAGAGTTAAGGTGGGAACGATAAATTGGAAAGAAGCGATTGTTGTTTTACAGAAAGATTTCAATGAAACTGAGGAAAATTCTATAATAAGACCAGCTATGATGCATCTATCTGAATGTGGAGCAGTTAAAAGGAAAGAGGAACCATGAATATATAATGGTGAAAATGAGAATACTTAGATGGACGAGTGAAATAACAAAAAAGTGTAAAATTAAAAATGAGAGCAGATAGAATAAAATGGTTTAAGCATTTTCAACGTTGAGACACCAATCACTTAATTTAAAGAATGGCTGATTTGTTGGTTTCTAGAAAGACTATGAGAGGACGTTTAAAGAAGACATGGGGGAATACATAGGACATGTCGGTAAATTAGATTAATATTACTATGACTTAAATTAAATTTATGAACAAATGGGATTAGGATAGACCGTATATTAATAAAAGCAAAGAGAATGATGAAGGTAAACTAATAAAAAATACTTCCAAATATGTTCCCGTATACGTTACTCGATATTGCATAGAAAAGAAGTTAAGCGTAATAAGGCAATTAAGTAGTTATATCAGCAAGTAGTCAAATAAAGATAGCATAGCAGGAGAAAGGACTCAAAAGATAGCATCGCAAATGAGTTTCACAAGTAAGTCAAAACAAGAAAGTTTTTTTGCCTATCTTTGACAAAATTACTATTGATAGACTAACATAACAAAAAATACTAGTTATTATTCATAAATTGAATATTGACGAAAGTCCTGGAGCTTATAACAGTGGTTCACACTGTAGTTCATATTAAACCACAAAAACTAACTAAGAACTAACCAAACACCATGGTGACAGAATGAAAATTAACTTATAGTTGAATTTTCATATGATCCTCATTATGAAGGAAATAACTAATTAACCGATCGTTACGGAAGACTTTTATTTAAACTAATTTGTTAACGTACCTTCCAGAGACCAAAAGTGAAGACCTGAAGGTGAAATTAGACAACCTTGGAAAACTAAACAAAGAACTCAAGAAGTGTTGGGAATTCTGGACTACAAGGTACTCGCCGATGAGCTACATATGATTTTCCGGTTCGATAAAGAGTCAAAGGTAGAATTGTATAACTTAATAAGGTAAAAACTCTATTACTTAGATGTTTGTGCAGTTGAATCAAATCCAAAGTCTATAACTACTACTTCCAGTTAGGAAATTAAGGGTTGAATCCAAGCATAAGGAAGAAACATTAGAAAGGTAATAGCTAAATAAGTAGAAGGTAAGACACTTAAGGGCACTTTGACCTTAGACCTTCGCGGCTTGAACGGTACGCACAATCGCTTCGCGTCTTGGCGATAGTCTGGTGAGCGTAAGTGTAACCACTTTGCGCATGTTCATAATTTCTGGAAATGTGAATGTTAAAAATGTTGATCCAAAGGATTATTAGAGGACAAAAATTTTAGGATATACAAGGTAAGTATGGTTGAGTCAGATACTAAAATTCGAACATGTGTCTTTTGTACCTACTGAGGTAGGTAAAAGAAATCATTTAACCATAAGTCATTTTGATGACTTTAAAATAGAAACCAGTATTCCACATGAGGTAGGACGAACAATACCAGAAAGTTTTTGAAACAGAAAACATTGTGAGTACCGCATTGCTAAATGGTTTTCTACAGAATTATATAAAGCATGTGATGTGAATATGAAAACACGAGATTAAGCTGCTTTTCATAGTAATCCTTAGTAATTGACTGCAAGCTGGTTCATACCAGAATAAATAGAACCAAAATGTTCATTTCTTCAAATGTTTGAAGAAAAATTATCTAACAGACTAATGAGTCTCTTAGATATTCCATATAAATTGCTTGAAGTTACAGAGCGGATAGTAAGCAAAATAAAAATGAAATAATGAGACGTCGACTATGGTCTGAGTTTTTTTTTAAGTAAAAGAGACTAACAGAATTTAAAAACATGTAAATTCTACAATATTCAAATTCTATTATTTTTGGAATTAACAATGATAGGACTATATCCCGACAATATTCCGTTTGTGACGATATGAACTATGATCGACCTCTAAATTAAACGAAACTAAAATAGAAATTATATGAATAAGTCTCATGATTTTTATTCGTGAACTTAATTATATAAAATAATTTTTTCGCGTAAGTCTGAGTCACTATATATTTTCTATGAACTGTTTACTAACATCAATTAAGAGATATTGTTATTATTTAATTTTTTTTAATGCTTAGCTTTAAATTTGCGTGGAAGACCCACGAGAAGATATTTTATTTATTTAACTTTTAATCAACAAGAACTTGATCAAAAAAATTAAATTGATAACTGTTGTATAACTATTTAGCAGTATATAACTATTTAAGCACTATTTAAGCACAACTATTTAGCAATATATAACTATTTAGTTGTATAACTATTTAGCATTTTTCCTCATTTAGCAAAAAGAGCATTTTTCCTCGTTAAGCTTTTAATACTACGGACTTAAAAGACCTTTTGTGTACAACGTATATTTATGTTTTATAAAATAAGATATGGTATTCTCTCTGAGTCACTCTTAAGTATACTACTATTGCAGACTTCTTTCTTTGAAAAAATAAGAATTATTCTAAATAGTGGAAGTGCATACTAAACCCATATTGGCTATAAGTACGTGTGCCTGGTTGTATAGTAATTTTCAGCCACTTTTAGTCTGTCGAAAAGTAACTAACTTCGCAAAAAAATAATTACTAAATTCACTAGACAGTTCGGACTGGGAAAAGCGAACCGAGTATATATATGGTACCATATCTTATTTTACTGACTATGGCAGTCTTGGTTGATTCTCACAGAAGACTATTTTGCAACAGAATAATTCTAATCTTGAATATTTAGTTCGTTAGGCAGTGTATTTTACATGAAGTTACTTCTACTTTTGCTGAAGTCAAAACAACAAAAAATGTAACCGAAACTAAAAAACATATTTTGGGAAAAAAGATCCTGAAAAGAGAATTTAAGAAGCAGTATACCAAGCTTCATCATATTAATGCAACCTTAAAACTATTTATGACCAAATTGGGCACCAGCATCCTTCTAGAATCTATCCATATAAAAGATGAGGTCTTCTGCTTACAATTCACCAAGAAGAGATGCCTTGTTGTCAAATTAAACTGTTTGATTTTTAAAAACAACGTACCAGAGCCTTAGCACTTATGCAAAAGTATTTAGGTTACCAATATCATCCTAGAGTATTAGATCTAAGTAACACTAACTTTTCAGAGGATGAATTGCATTTTTTAGAATTAAGCCTTAAGTTCTCTTGTCATAACTTTAGGTTAACTGACTCAGTGCTGGAAAGTTTTGCAGTGGAGCTGGATACTATAATAGAAGGTATGACTAACAATGTTAAAATTAAACAGTATTTGAGAAACCCGTGCATTAACTTACTTCAATAACAAAAATCTATGTACAGACATAATTTTCCCAGTAATCATCATTCTTATAAAAAACAAATTAATTTGTAAAAATCAATGAAACAAAACCTGATAAGGTAAATTGTGTTGTGATCCTAGAACAAGATATATACATAGATAAAGTAGAATTTTTTCTTTCAGATAACAGTTTTGTAATTTTAGAGGAAAATCCAGTTAACACCTTTATTAATAAAACAAATAAATGGTTCACTTATTTAATGATACTATTACTAAATATAGCAACAGAAAGTTAACTGTATCTAGCCTTATAACACCTAGGTTATATGGACTTCCTAAAATTCATAAACATAATTGTTCCATAAGGAATGTCGTAAGTTTCTGTAACACTCCAGTCTCACTATTATCAGATATTGTCTATATTACAATTAGGTCTATCACTAATTTTAAAGTTTTTCAGTAGAAATTCTTTAGCTCTGGTAGAAAATTTAAATACGATAAGAATATAAGAGAGTTTTTATTTGATTTACCTTTAGTACAAGACAAAGATGCCTTCTCAAATATGCCTAAATTTTATCTTGATCAGGATTCTTTTAAATACAATTATAAAATATACAAAAAACCAACAGGTTTAGCGACGGATTTTCTTAGAGTGCTACAGCAATTCGTAATAATACAATAGTTATTGGGTCTAGATTTGTTAATCATTGCATAGCTTTTATACAGGAAACCCAAGATGCAGTACAGATTCTGGATGATCTTAATAAACTTCATCACAGCATTTCTTTTACACTGGAAACAGAACCATTCAAAAAAACCAACATACCCAGATATATCCTGTCCAAAACCAAACTTAAGAACACACAAGAAAGATAAAAAAAACTGTATCTGTAAAATACCCTAAGAAACAATCTTTAACAAAAAGAGAAATCATACGATTTCTACCTGGCGAAATCTTTTTTTGTTTTGAAACAATCTTTATGTGCGAAAAACCACAAGACCATTTAGTGTCAGGATCAATGAGCATGAAACAAAATACATCCAGAACGGACACTTCGAGCAATCCCAGATATATAAACATGAATAGGACAACGAACATAGACCATAATGAAAATATGCATCAATAATCATGAAAGAACCAGTGTCATGAAAAATAGAAAAGTTAAAGAAGCAGCGCATACCCTACTTAACGAAGAAAAATGTGTAGCAACCCATCAGCAGAACGTAGCAGGTATTGATTACCAATATTAAAACAAGTCTACAACAGGAATATATCAATGATAGGAGGTCGAAAAACATCACCTACAATCTTATACATAATACATAAATATACAACATACAATCAACGAAAAGAAATCTAAGTTGCATAACTGACGTTACACAACCTCAATTACGATACAGATTACACAAACATATAACACAAAAAACACACAAAACGGTCAGAATTTCATATTCCTATTTAAACACCACCCTCAGATATTTTCAGCCATATACAACCTGTTGCCTACAAGATCGAGGCCAAGTATGCCAATTTTGAAAGGACGTAATCTAATAACAAGATAATTGTTATACATTCTTTTTTGAGAAAGATTTCCGGAGTGGAAGTTTAAACTTCAACCATTAGTAGTTTAAAATGTAATTTTCATTACAACCAATAATAATTGTGACTTAATCCCGTATAAACACACTTTTTAATTTGTTCTAGTACTTCGTCATTTATCTGTTCTTCTTCTTTAAGTTCCATCTTCTATCGAAGGTTGGAAATCATCATGGCTATGCGGACTCTGTTGACTGCCGCTCTAAAAAGTTCTGCACTACTGCATTCAAACCATTCCCTTAAGTTCTTAAGCCAGGATATTCTTCGTCTTCCCACATTTCGCTTTCCTCGGATTTTGCCCTGCATAATAAGTTGTAATAATGCGTATTTTTGCCCCCTCATCACATTTCCCAAGTACTCAAGTTTTCGTCTTTTAATAGTTAATATTATTTCCGCCCCATTTCCTATCCTTCTAGTTACTTCCATGTTTGACATTCTTTGAATCCATAATATTCGTAGGATTCTTCTGTAACACCAAAATTCAAAGGCGGCCAGCTTATTCAGATGAACTTGTTTGAGTGTCCAAGCTTCCAGACCATAAAGAAGAGTAGAGAACACGTAACATCGAAGCATTCTCAGGCGTAGTTCTAACCTTATATCCCGACAACAAAGAAACTTTTTAAGTTTAATAAATGATATACGTGCTAGTTCAATACGTGTCTTAATTTCTTTGGTTTGGTCTACATCTGATGTTATCCATCTTCCTAAATATTTATAGTTATTAACCTTTATCTGTAGTGAACGTCCAATTCGAAAACACCACACTGGCCTACAATAAAACACCAACGTACCTAAAGGGTGACTCTTGATAGAACTCTATCTTTCAAGGAACATGTCAAAAACAGCGCAAAAACTTAAATCCAGAAACAACATCATCCAGAAGCTGTGCGGCACAACATGGGGAGCATCGGCTTCCACCTTGCAATCATCTGCCCTGGGCCTTGTTTTCTCAACCGCGGAATACTGCTCTTCAGCCTGGCTTAAGAGCCCACATACACACAAAGTAGATGCCCAATTGAATAACACAATGAGAATGATTGCTGGTGTTATCAAATCCACCCCTACGAAATGGCTCCCAGTCCTGAGCCACATTCAACCACCCAGACTACGGCATATACACTCCCTCACTAGTGAGTACCAAAAGATACTTTGCAACGAGACCCTGTCAATTCATCAAGATATAGATGCTGCCAACGGTAACCGTTTGCGCTCCAGGCGACCGCCAATAAAAAACAGCACAGATTGCAGTGGAAAATGAGTTCAACTTAACGACCACTTGGACTCGAGAATGGATGGAACAACAAAATAGCAGCTTACCCTGCATCACACAAAAACCACCAGGTTTTGACTTACCACGCAACACATGGACTATGTTGAACCGAATCAGAACCAAACATGGCAGATGCGGTTATATGATGCACAAATGGGGTAAACGACCATCCCCACTTTGTGACTGCGGACAACCATAGAGAAATAACATTTCTCTATGCGGACAACCACAAATCATCTGTCACATCACAGAACAGTGTCCCACAAGATCCTATCAAGGCAGGTCAGAAGATTTCCTAATGGCAACTCCAGAGTTGATAGAATATATAAATAAGTTAGATGTTCGTTTGTAAACATATATGTATTATGTTTTATACAAATTATGTGTAAATTTAAATGTAAATGTGTTAAGTGCCATACGGTAAAATAAAAAATAAGTATACCTACAAGGCGTCAATTTATAACCGTCATTTCAGTTTTGTTTATGTTTATATATGTAATCTTGTTCAATGTCATTTATCTTATTTAACAAATTTAATATTGAAGATCTTCTACATATACTTCTAACTAAAGATATCAATAGGTCTCCTTTAGTGCTAAATGTTGATATTTTGTTGATATTATTTATCTCAGCCGCTGTTTTGAATGTTTGTATTATTTTTTGTAGGTTATCTTTGTTATGCGACATTGGTATTAGATATTATGACATATTAGTAGATTTACCTAGCTCCTGCCCTATTAAAAAATTGACATTACAAATTTTTGAAAGTATATTCTGAATTAGTGTGAGGCAATTATCAGCGAAGAGGGCGAAAGTGGTTAGTTTCGCAGTTCATGGATCTCTGTTATATAATAAATGTAAAATTGGTCTAATAAACTATGTACTCTGAAATGCTACACTTGGCATGGTATTTAACTCTTTTCAACTTTCATTTTTAATTAATTCATTTTTAATATCTTTATTATTTTGAACCACTTGTATCACTTGAATTTCTGCATGTGGCGTGTATCCTCCACTAAAAGCAATTAAAATGGCCAATCTATGGCCAATCTAATATTGGTTAATCATTGTAGTCTACACAATATGGTAAATGATCGAGATTTCAAACCGTCCCTGCGCAAGTTGTAAACTTTAATTAGCTAAATTATATGCGCGATGGAAAGGCCGCTATATTCTTAATTGCGATAGTATTGGAAATTTTGTAAAAAAAAACAAGTTTTTAATACCCTCTGTTTAACCTAACCATAACGGTAAGCGATGTTGCCGGTAATTATGTAGATCATAAATGATTCAGTTACGTATTCATTCTACTTTTATAGAAATTCGAGGTATGCTGTTTTTGTACACATTTTTAAATCATCTATTAGTAAATTAACTCATTAATGGGTGTTCAGCAGATGATTATCTGTAAGACATCGGTTTTTAATATTCTTTGTTTCAAGTTAAGAAAATAACATTACGCTTATGGAGATCAGTGTTGCCAAAACTCTCAGACACTCTCTTTTGCACGGATGTCCAAGATATTCCCTTTGCTTAATTTTTGAATTTTCATTTTCAATTAACATTTAACTGTAAAGTCAGAATAACTACTAAATAAAAGCCTTATTATCATTATGTAGTCAGAGAACGACATAAAATAGCTGACATACGCACATCGTATTATTTTAAGTTGCAATTAGTAATTAGATATACGCATTCCAAGCGGTCAATATTTTCTACTGATTTCTATGATTCATGGCATATCGTATTCTCACCGAAAAAACAAATAAACTGTCGTTACTATAATTAAAATAAGATAAAATAAAATTATCTTTTGTAAATACTATTTATCTAATTAAAATCATTTTCCCTACTTTTCATCTCTTGTTTCGAATGGGCACTTTTGGTCAATTACGTTAAAAAACATTAATTTAATTCATGTTTGTGGAAACAAAAATACAAATTATACAACCCTAAATTGTGATTGTGTGTGTCGTGGCAACGCCGCGTCGCTATCGTCCATAAGAAATACATGGCCCTATCTACGCAATGTTATTTTCTAAACGTGGAACGTAGTATAGATGTAATAACATAGATATGAAAATATCGTCATCAAATGAAAATTAGACAAATAGAGAACTGGAGAAATAGATAAAGATGTATGATGTATTATGGATAAAATAAAAAGAAGCGAATAGAGTGCTACATGAGATGTGCTGTAATATACAGGGTTACGCAATTGAACTGTTATCAACTTCACATTGATATATCTGACAAATCAATAATGACAGCTACGTCAAAGTTGGCCTGATAACACTTCAGTATATTGATTATAAGCCGTCAAAAATTTACATTTAAGTTTTATACATACAACAAAAGTTTCGCAATGGAATTTAAACGTAATAATGTGATTGCGTTATATTTGACTGGAAAATCACAACCAGCTATTGTTCGTCAGCTCAAACACTTCAAAGTGAATAAAATGTTTATGTATCGCACCATAACTCGTTATAATGATACTGGTAGCATTACCAAACGCTATGGTGGTGGACGAAAAAAAAAACAGCAACATTACCTGAAATGATTCGGAAAGTGAAGGCTCGACTTGGGCAAAATCCACGTCGTAGTGGTAATCAAATGGCCAAAGAACTGAAAATATCCCAGCGATGCATGCAACGAATATTGAACAAGGAGCTCAAGGTCAAGCCTTACAAGTTTTAAATAGCACACAATATTACACCAGCAAAAAAAAGTTCGGCTTGAAGGAACAAAGGTGTTGTTACGCCTGTACGAATGTGGCGAATTTCGAACATAGCGTTCTCTGATGAGAAAAATTTCCCTATTGAGCAGTTTATAAACTCTCAAAATAATCGTGTTTACTTGACATAACGCACCTACGAAAGTTTGAGCTTACGAACGGCCACCCGAAGTAATTTCCTATCTCAAGTAATGGTATGGGCAGCTGTAACCGCCGATGGACGCTCTCCAATCGTTTTTATTGAAACTGGTGTCAAAGTCAATACAACTTATAATCGAGAAAATGTTTTAGAAGCTGCTTAAGAGCCGTGGGCACGTAAGCATTTCAGTTGTAGACCATGGACGTTCCAAAAAAAGTCGGCATCGTCTCATAAAGCTAGTGTCAACCAAGAATGGTTCAAAACTCATGTTCCACACTTCATTTCATCCACATAATGGCTTTCGAATTCGTTAGATGCAAATTCGATGGATTATTCCATCTGGTCCATTTTGGAGAGCAAGATGAGGACTAAAAAATGTGCCTGTATGGATGCGCTGAAAAAAACAATTATATGTGAATGGGCCAAAATACCGGAAGATCACATTCGTGCAGCATATAACTCGTTTTTTAATTGTTTGAAGGCCATAGTCAAGGCAAAAGGTGGCCATATCGAGCTAAAGTGAGTGGATTCTCAAGTGACTTTGGCCCACCAGGGTTACTTTGGCTCATTTTGGGAGGAAGGTATTTTAGTAACTAGTGCATTTGTACAATATATCATAAAGTAAATTTTTATTACACCGCACCGTCAGTACTATATGAACTGTAGGAAAATTTTAATAAATTAAAGTAATACTTGTTATATTAAAAAAAGAACGAATTTCTAAACTGTAGTCATTTCACATAAGAATTTTTGACCCGGAAAAATTGGTTTGCAACCAATCATACTTCCAAGAGTAAGATTAATTACATAGTTGCGTATTGAAAATTTGCGAATTCTTAACCGCCGTGTAGCATTATTTCAGTCTAAACATAGACACTAAGAAGGTCGGGTATTATTTGCAAATTTCTACAGAATTTAACGGTTTTCTGGTGACTTTGGCCCAGTTTGTTGATTGTCGGATTTTGGTCATTCTTTGGTTCTATATTAAATTAAAGTAAGTAAATGCTGATTTTAAATTTAAATTTAGCCTTGTAACAACTGCAAGGTTTATTAACTTTATAGTACTGGCGACATAGGTAACCTTTTTTTCTCTTTTCGATCCCTACAATTACAAACGTCACGGCAGACACAGTGGAAAGAGCTCTAGAAGCTACCAGAATATGAGCTTTTTTTTTCAGAAAAAAGCTGCAATAGAATTTGGAGTGCCAGTAAGTACTTTAAAAAATAGGCATACAAAACAATATGGTGATCAAACAAATTTTACGAAAGATGAAGAGAACGTCTTCAAGTCTCATATTTGTAGCTAAAATAATCACCACGAACAGAATACCAGATGAATGAGGAGAGCGACCATGGTGATGTTCTTCAAAAAAGGAGATGAGAAAGACTCCAATAATTATCGAGCAATAAATCTTTTAAATACAACACTCAAATTGACAACAAGAATAATAGCGACCAAAAATAAACTAAGGAATATCTCTGCAAGAGGAACAGCAAGGATTTCGGACAGGAAGATCATGCACGGATGCAGTTTTTGTAATAAGACAAATAAAAGAAAAGTCGCTGGAATACAACAAACCAGCATATATGTGTCTGATAGATTTAAAGAAAGCGTGAGTGAGTGAGTGAGAATTCGGGACGCGATACATTTATTATATGAAAAGGAAATATCACTGGATTTAGTAAAAACCATTGAGAATATATATAAAGATAACATAGCTATGGTAAGATTTAAAGGAAAACTATCGCAACATATCAAATATGAAACTGGCATTAGACAAGGAGATTCGCTGAGCCCATTAATATTTAGTCTGGTAATGGATGAAATTATAAAGAAAGTTAAAAAAAAAGAGGATATAGAATGGGAGAAAAGAAAATAAGGATAATATGCTACGCCGACGACGCCATAATAACAGCCGAAAATGAAGTTGACCTACAAAGATTAATTAAAGAATTCGAAGATTCTTCTTCTTTAAGTTCCATCTTCCATCGAAGGTTGGAAATCATCATGGCTATGCGGACTCTGTTGACTGCCGCTCTAAAAAGTTCTGCACTACTGCATTCAAATCATTCCCTTAAGTTTTTAAACCAGGATATTCTTCGTCTTCCCACATTTCGCTTTTTTCGGATTTTGCCCTGCATAATAAGTTGTAATAATGCGTATTTTTGCCCTCTCATCACATGTCCCAAGTACTCAAGTTTTCGTCTTTTAATAGTTAATATTATTTCCGCCTCATTTCCTATCCTTCTAGTTACTTCCATGTTTGACATTCTTTGAATCCATGATATTCGTAGGATTCTTCTGTAACACCAAAATTCAAAGGCGGCCAACTTATTCAGATGAACTTGTTTTAGTGTCCAAGCTTCCAAACCATAAAGAAGAGTAGAGAACACGTAACATCGAAGCATTCTCAGGCGTAGTTCTAACCTTATATCCCGACAACAAAGAAACTTTAATAAATGATGTACGTGCTATTAAAAGTACGTAATTAAAAGTTTAATAAATGATGTACGTGCTATTTCAATACGTGTCTTAATTTCTTTGGTTTGGTCTACATCTGATGTTATCCATGTTCCTAAGTATTTATAGTTATTAACACTCTCAATTGCAGTATCTTCAATAGTCAATTGGATATTTGCATGTGCAGATTTAGTCATGATCATGCATTTAGTTTTCTTTAAATTTATCTTCAGTCCGTACTCATGACAGCGTTCATTAAGGCGTCGCATTACGTTCTGTAAATCATTGTTTTTATCCGTAATTATTACTGTATCGTCTGCAAAACGTAAGTTATTCAAAACTTCTCCATTGATAGATATACCTTCGAAGATACGAACACGATATTCCGAAAAAAGCAGAAGCAAAATCAAAAGAATGTATCGGCCACCGAATATGGTGGTAAAGTACGTGAGCCCTTAATGGTAAAGTCGTCACTTTTGATTAATTTATATTTCTAATTAATTGTCAAAATTTTCGTATAAAATATCAGTAAATACGATATTTTGAGTCTGTGTGTTATTTCGAACGATAAATATAAATAAATAGATTATACGGAAAAGATACATTTCAAAATATCTGTTTTAAAATATCTAACATAAAGTTGTTTTTTAGCTGTCTTAGAATTTACGTCAAATACATTTTTTATTTAGTTTTGCCAGGAGACCGAACTTTATGATAATTGAGGTTAACTATAAACTACATATATTAACTTTGAAATTGCCTTTTATGATTTGTATATTTCCGTTTATTTTTTAGGATTAATCTAATAATCATTTTGTATAATATTTTCGACAATTTTCGTAATATTTTTGCTTAATAAGTCGTAGAGAATACAAAGGAAACATTAACTTGTAAACTGTGTGTTGTCTTCTGAGATTAGCTCTCGACGTTTCTCCAACACTAGGGTTGGCATCTTCTGGAGATGATACGTTTGTAAGCTGAAACTGACTCCGCGTTGTAGTACGGCGCCATATTTATATTTTCTACTCGCCTCCACTCCATTGGTTTCGGCGTGAGGAGGCGTGTCGTCGTTTGTAGTTTTTGTTTTTTGCGTTTTGCGGTAAGGGTGTTTGTGGATTTTAATACTGGTATCCATATTTTGTTAATTTTTAGTCTTTCTTCTTTATCGTCTTTAATACGATTAAAATTATTTGCATGCTTATATATTTCCACCGCTTCCCGATATAACAGTGGGTAGTACTGTGTTGTTTTATCCAGCATCTGTGTTTCTTCAAAGAGTATCCGATGTTCACCGCTTCTCAAAGCGTGTTCGGCAACGGCAGATTTGTCGATATGTCCTAAGCGACAATGGCTTTTATTTTCGTTTATCATTGTGTTATGTGTCTTTTCGTGGTTCCCACATATACCATTCCACATGTGCGTGGTATTCGGTATACTTCGGCCGTTGTTAATTAGTCGCGTTTGTCCTTCACCGATCTTAAATAGTCCTTGATTTTCTTTGTAGGCTTGAAAATGGTATTAACATTGGCTTTTTTAAGTATTCGCCCAATTTTGTCTGTTACCTCCGATATATAGGGAAAGAACGCATTGCCTATAGATGCTGTTTTTTTGTCCTTTCTTCAAAAACGTTGTTAATCGCTTTATGTATTTCTCTTCTGGTATAATCGTTAGAGGTGAACGCTTTTTTAATATGAAGAAGTTTACTTTGCAAATGCTGTGGTTCACAAATTCTCTTCGCCCTCTCCGCCAGAGTTTTGATGATCCTTGTTTTTGGCCTAGATGATGATTTGAGTTCCTGTTTAGTTATCTGTCCTTGTGTGTAGGTTTTTGAGACACTTTATGTTCTAAGTAACCTTCCTTTCAATTTACTAATACATCTAGGAACGCTAGTTGTTAATCTTTCTCTGTTTCCATCGTAAATTGAATATTTGGATGTAGTGTATTTATGTAAGAGAGGAAATCGTTCTTCAGAACGTCTTCTAGGAGACTTATTCTGGCTCCCTATTTACAAGAGTTTCGCTAGAAGACGTTCTGAATTTAATTTAGGGACTAGTTCACAAGGATATGCTGAAATTATAACGTATTTGCCTCCCTGCCACCTACTTTTTATGTGAAGACCAGACTTATGAACAGGTAGATGGAGTAGCAATGGGAAAGCCTACTAAGCCTGGTCGTAGTCAACCTTTTTATGGAGCATCTAGAGAAGACGGTAATGGAGTCAGCATACAAGCCAAGGTTATTGTTTAGATACGTCGATGACACTTTTGTGATTTAGTGTCACAGAGTAGAAAAACTTAACGAATAAGGACTATTTAAGATTGGTTTTGAAGGATAAACGCGACCCATTATCAACGACCGGAGTATACCGAATACCATGCACATGTGAAATGGTATATGTGGGAACCACGAAAAGACATACAAACATAAGGATAAACGAATATAAAAGCCATTGTCGTTTAGTATATATTAACAAATCTGCCGTTGCCGAAAACGGTTTGGGAAGCGGAGAACATCGCATACTGTTTGAAAAAACTCAGATGCTGGATAAAACATCACAGTACTACCCACGGTTGTATCGGGAAGCGGTGGAAATGTAATCGTTAAGCGGTTACCAAGTTGGACAATGGCCGTGAAAGCCTAACGCATTTTATAAAGGAAACAGTAAATTAATATCTAAGGTCGTAATAAATATATAACGAAAAATACAATCAAATGCTAATAATAATAAAAGCTTGATAAAAGTGCCAAAAACATTGATGTCACTTCATAAAATCCTCCTTATGCTATTACCTTCATAATTTGTGAAGCCTATATTAAACCCTGTATAATTTATTATTCACTTTAAGTTTTTAATTAATTTTAAATGCAATGAAATATTATAACGCAGTAAATATCCTCTATAAAAACTTTATAATTAACACGAGAATAAAGATAAATATTCAGAAATTCGTAAAAATAACGATAAAAATTCTATAAATTATATTTGGAACCAGGTAAGCAGTTGTTGTATATACTTTATTGACTATTTATTGACTATCCAGAATATGCTATTGGTTTTAAAGAAAAATTAAATATTATACTAAAGCAAAACCAAATAGATGAGATTGAACCTTGGTACGAAGGGAATTACTACAAACTGGAAATCATAAATGTGGAAAAGTAGTCACCTTATATTGTTTATGATTTGCAATAGGAAAAATAAGTAAGAACATAATATAGAAGAAAATTCCAAAAGGCAATCAAGATTGTTGGAGAAACAAACAAAAACTAAAAAAATCAATGTATACAAAATGTTGACCAGCAATCATTTACATAATGGACATAATACATAAATAAAAGAAGATACTAGAAGATAAGATCTCCGAATATTATTAAGAATAATAATGATATCAATCTTAGGATCAACATTTAGTAATGGCTACAGATCAACAGTAAGGCAACAGTAAAACATTTAAAGGCAAGGCGTCTGGATTGGGTAGGATACATGATATTGAGAAAACATTTAGAAGTGATAGAAAAACAAGTTTGATTCCATTAAAACCACGAAACAAAAGAAGAAAAGACAACGTTGCAAAGATTTATACGGAATTACGAGAAATATATTAAAAAGGAGTAATCCAAATCAAAAACGGGGCTATACATGCTGCTTTACATTGTCATATCTAACAGGATTAAATTATAGTAATGGCAATATAACAAATCTAGGCAAGAGATTATAATACTGCAATATATATAAGTAGGCTTATAAAAGATGGCATAATATGCGATAAAAAGATCTAGGACTGTCACAAATTGAGCCTTTTGGATAGCGCTATCTGGGCTGAGCTGATCATCTTGATACCTCTTGATTCGGACCTGAGATCCACTGATCCACGGATCTAGAACTCCCCAACACCAATTGAATAATGTATCTGATGAAGTTAGCAGCTATGGCCTACCTTCATTACTAACGTAATTTAAAAAATAGAAACAAACGGTTTTGAGTTAATATAAAGGAAAATAAAGAAAACTAAAAAATAAATAAATATATAGATAAATGTTTCAGTAAATATATTAACCATTTCTTTCTTATATCACCATCTGAGTAATCACTGCACCGCACATCCTATCGTTTCAGAGTGCTGTTGAATTTTAATATTAACGACTGTCAAAATCAAGAATCAAGAATTTTATCAGTGTGTCCACTTCCTACATCAACATAGCAACCAACATGGATATTCAACTATATACAAAGCTTACAACATGGATAGTAACTTGAATCATCGATGGATGACCAAGTTGGTCACTCCCTGTAAACTCCCAATTTAAACATCTTAATGATTAGGTCATTGAACATTGATATAAGAACACGAGACTTGAGATGCTATGTATTTTCTACCCTTTTATGTGGAGTTTCTACACGCATTGAAATTGCAAGACAAGCATTTATAAAAATGAAAACAATGTTTGTCAATCGAGACCTTCCTCTGAAAATGACGATAAGAGCCTTAAGATGCTACGTGTTCTCGACTTTATTATGTGGAATCGAAAGCTCGATACTAAAAGCGGATAATATAAAGAAGTTGGAATCATTTGAGATGTGGTGCTATAGAAGGATTTTAAAAATACCATGGACCATTAAGAAGGCCACAAAAGGATTGTGAGATCATAAAGCACATCAAAAACAAGAAAGCTGGAATATTTAGACCACATTACCAGAGGTACGAAATATGAGATATTAAGGCTCATAATGCAAGGTAAAATCAGAGGTAAAAGATCCATAGGAAGGAAAAAGATCCTTTTTAGAGCAGCCGCCAATAAGGTACGGATAGCTGTGATGATAGCGCCAACCTCCGATAGGAGAAGGAACTACAAGAAGAAGATGTGGAGTTAAAGGCAACAGACTTTGATGAAGGCAACATCCAAACGATTAGAAGCTTTCGAAATGTGGTGCTACCGCCGCATGCTTAAAATGTCCTTTATCCATCATGTTACAAATAACACCGTGATCCAACGTATGAAGATCTGGAAATTATGCGTATCGTAAAAATCAAAAAGATGACATACTTAAGGCATGTGATGCGCAATGAGAAAACTAATTCAACTAATTTTACAAGGCAAGATAGAAGACAAAAGATCTCAAGGGCGCAGAAGGACATCATGGTTGAAGAGCATCAGACAGTGGGACTACCATACATCTATTTAGAGCAGCTATCAACAAAGTTGTATGCACCAACGTCATTGCCAACATCCACAGAGGATAAGTACCAAAAGGAAAAGACTGTATATGCTATGCAACGTTGGCGCCATCCAGTATGCTATAATTTTCTAATCAGTCATAGTAAACTTTGTCAAATGTCTATTGCACTTTATAAACATGAAAAATGGTGTGTGAAGGGGTAGTGAAGCGCAATATATGATGCCGTATCCTGTTGGCGTCACTTAGCCTCTCCTACTCAATTCCTATCTTCACCTCCAAGCTGGTACACACCGGTAACCTAAGCAACCCACTGGAGATTGGGTAACCAACCCCCAATGGAAGGTGGGGTCAGGGCTGACGAAGAAGGGAGTCTTGTTCCTCCGACGAATAGGGGGTTGGGCTGAAGGTTAACTACCTTCTCCTAGAAAAACCATGAGTTATAAACGTTCAAGGAAGAAAAGCCGGACTGATTAAACGACGACAACTGTGCGAGAAAAAGGAACACGATTTGAGTCAAATTGTACATTTGATTTGAATCAAATGACAATGGCAATAGGTTGGTAAACCTAGCAAGATCACTTAACATGGTGATTGCCAGCACATACTTCGCTCGAAAATATATACACAAAGGCACCTGGAAATCACCAGACGGACTTACAGTGAATATCATAGGTCATGTTATTGTAGACTCAAGACACCAATCGAATATAATAAACGTCCGTACCAGAAGAGTGGCAAATGCGGATTCTGATCACTACCTGGTCGAAAGTAGGATAAGGGCTAGAATTTCAAACATCAAAAAGGAAAGAGGCTCTAAACATGAACGATACAATATAGAAGGACTCAAAGAAACAAACAAAAATAGAGAGTACAAAGAAAATATAAGCATCAAACTAGAAAACAGACTAAAACATGAAAACCTAAATGAGGAGTGGGAAGAGTGCAGAGAAATCATAAAATAAATAGCTAAAGAGGTGTTGGGCATGAAAGGTAAAGAAAGAAGAACAAGAACGAAGCACTGGTTTGACGAACAATGTCAAACTATAACAGAAAGAAAAAACAGAGCATATCTACAGATGCAACAGAGGCACAGAACCCGACAAGCAGAGGAAGAATATAAAAAACTACGTAAAGAAGAAAAGAAAATTCACCGAAGAAAGAAGAGAGAATATATCAACAAAGAACTTCAAGAACTACAAGAACTAAGTAAACCAACAGAGACAAGAAAATTTTACCAGAAACTCAACAAAAGCAGAAAAGAGTTCAAACCGAGAACAACGATGTGTAAAGATAAGGAGGGTAATATATTGACAGAACAGCAAGAGATACTTAGAAGATGGACAGAACATTTTAAGGAAAAGCTTGGGGTGAATAGGACGGAGATGAACCCTGATATACCGTTAGACCAAGCAGACAACAGAGAAAAGAGTCCACCAACAATAGCAGAGATTAGAACAGCAGTGACAAATTAAAGAACAATAAATCACCGGGATCGGATCAAATATCATCGGAGCTACTGAAAGAAGGAGGAGACGCATTACTTAAAGCCATACATGAGCTGATAAGAAAGATATGGTTGAATAAACAGCTACCAAAGGAGTGGAATAGCGGCATTACTGTACCACTACATAAAAAAGAAACCAGTTAGAATGTGAAAACTACCGTGGAATCACGCTGTTGAATGCGGCATACAAAATAATGTCCAACGTAATGTATGAAAGACTTAGACCATACGCTGAAAAAATAGTTGGCAAATACCAATGTGCTTTGTAGACAGAGTCAACAATAACCAATATTTGTTCTGCACAGATCCTTGAAAAAACAAGTGAATATAACATCGACACACATCATCTCTTCATAGACTTCGAAAGCGCATATGACAATATAAACCGAGAATTCCTAACAAAAGCAATGAAAGAATTTAATATACCAACACAGCTAATAGAATTGATAAAAGAAACACTAAAAGTAAAAGTAAAATCCGGATACAAAACGAATTAACGGAAACAATAGATGTGAAGAAGGACTACGCCAGGAGACGCTCTATCATGCATATTATTCAACATCATACTTGAAAAAATAATAAGAGACACAACAGTTAATACCCGAGGAACAATAATTAATAAAAGCGTGCAAGTACTAGCATTTGCAGATGATGTTGACATAATCGCAAGATCAAGAAGAGAAATGATAGAGGCATTCACTCAAATAGAACGAGCTGCAAAAAATAGTGGTCTTAAAATCAATCAGACAAAAACAAAATATATGCCTGCAAATAAAAACGCACAAATAAGGCAGCTGCCAAATTTAACAATAGGAAACACATTGAGGCGGTAAAAAACTTTACATACTTAGGATCCCTAGTTACGTCTGATAACAACGTTGCAGAGGAAGTGAAGAGGAGAATATTTATTGCCAATAAATGTTACCATGGCTTAATTAGGCAACTAAGATCAGATAACGTCTCCAGAAAAACAAAATGCCAAATATACAAAACCTTAATAAGACCGGTACTCACATACGGTTCAGAAACCTGGACACTCTCTAAAAGGAGGAAACGTTATTAGCCACCTTTGAAAGAAAAATCTTGCGACACATACATAAGGGCACAAAAGAAAACGGGATTTGGCGGAGAAGGTATAACTTTGAACTATACAACATATACCAGGATCCGGATATCATAACATTCATTAAAATAGGAAGGCTACGTTGGATTGGACATGTGGAAAGAATGGAAGAAGGCGAAATACCAAACAAAATATTCAAACAAGTGCCAGTAGGAAAAAGAACAAGAGGAAGACCGAAGCTGAGATACGTAAAACAAATAGAAAATGATATAAGAACATTAAAAATTAAAAACTGGAAAAAAAAGCACAAAACAGGTCAGAATGGAGAAGAATCCTTGAACAGGCCAAGACCCAAAAAGGGTTATCGAGCCAGTGATGATGATGATGATGAAACATAAAAAATAATAATGAAATATAAATTTTATAAATCTTTGAAATATGGTAACACTTGATAA
This sequence comes from Diabrotica balteata, assembly GCA_918026665.1. Lineage (NCBI taxonomy): Eukaryota > Metazoa > Arthropoda > Insecta > Coleoptera > Chrysomelidae > Diabrotica > Diabrotica balteata. The sequence continues at coordinate 178,262,023 of OU898276.1, forward strand.
CGATTTATAAAAACTGAACAAATACAATAGCGATTATTATATTATAATATAAAAGATGGGAGACTACCAAAACCGTATAAAAGCTGCTAAGGAACATTTAAATACTATATGAATAATTAAGACGGATCAAAAAAGAAAATTAGAATACTGTAAATAAAAAAAATCAAAGCACAGAAGCCTTCTAATATTATATTAAAAATATATTAAGAAGAAACTTGATCGTGTACCTTATTCAGATCTAGATTTTACCTATCTAAAAGTTTCAAAATCAATTGAAACATCTTACTCATACGAAACAATTTCCACCGCTAGTAGCGGTCTTCTCGTAAACTAAACAATAACTTTCCGAAAAAGGTATAACTCAAATGGAAAATTGCACTCTATCAAAACTATATTTACACTTTCACAGGCACCACCGATCGCGATATGATGTTATTTAACCACTGTCTACAAAAATTTTCGTCGCCACAAAACATCGCATGAACTCTGGCGACGATTCGAAATCTATTTTGATTTTGATATTAAAAATAATTGTCCATTTTTATTTTGGCTGAAATTAATAAATCACAATCCTACATTTTTGCGTATGTTTTTCAATTATGTTTATTTTTTTAAGAGGTCGCTCAAAAAACGCTTAACTTTATAGCTAATTTTTTTTTTAAATTTTGGATTTTGTAGTGATTTATGCTTTGGGAACTGGTCCAAGTACAGTGGCTATCAGATGAAATTGGGTTATTATCAAAAGGGGTACGGATTTATGATTAGGAGATATTCACTACTAGGCTACTGACTGACAATCTGACTCTTGAATATGTGATAAGACAGCTGAATATAGGAAGAGGTAATCTCCTAACAAATAAATCAGTACATATTGCCGCCTATGCCGATGACATTTAGCATCATATCTCGTAGAACAGAAGAGGCGGCAAAAATATATTCAATGATGTAATGCACACACTTTCTGGCTGTCACCAGATGTATACGGGAGGCGACTCCACTGTCACCACTGAAATACTTTATAGACCCTCAAAGATGCTAACCCTGCGAGCGGCTGCTAGGCTTACTGGCCCACTGGTCCGAACTGACTGGTTCGTCTTCGTGGATTTACGAGAAGATAAGGGATTTTCGGGATAGGGGTAAGGACTCCTAGGTCTCAGGTCCTGTAAAGAGCTGAGGTTATGGGCTTACTTTTGAAGCCGGAGATATGCATAAGCAGAATCCTGTACTCTCCTAGTCTCTGTCTGAATCGGCCGAAAGGAACATTAAAACCAAATTAGAGTCTACAATATATTGAATGTACCCTGTAGTTTACAAATACAATCGTTAATAAGTCATTCGGCGCGCCGGGAGACGAGAAGCAAGAGAGTGAAGAACTGACAGTTGTACTATTATAATTACTCAGGTTAGTATATAGAAATCTGTTACCTTATGTGTAGTTAGACTTTCAACAACGACACGTCTTCGGTCCTCTGGAGTTCGGTCAGTTGAGGGGACTCCTCCGTTGTTACGAACTTACGAGTTACCACCACTAACCTGACTACACGAGATACTATGTCGCGTGTTAAGCACTCCCCGGAGACATACCGACTGCCTATTACTGATCGCGTACTGGACGCTGTCGCGTCCGACCCGATGCCGGCAATACTGCCTGAGCGGGCAGTCACGGTGCCCAGCTATTACTGACTGACTCGCTATTACTGACTGCCTGCTACCGTCGTTTTTCTTGTTTTATTGAGCTCGTACTTTCAACGCCGGTTATAGTGCCAAGGTCGTGTTTTCGCTGAGTTGTAGTCCTAGGCGTTATTTGGGTCACGAGTATTGTTATTTTTACAACAATAGTTTCTGTTTGACGTGCTTTTTCTACGTTTAAACAATTAACAAACAATGCACTAACTAGGTCAATTTCTTTGTGTAACCTAAATGTATACTTTCTGTATTAATTCTCCCTTATTAAATTTGGAATATATAATAATTATCTCGAATAATTATTATCTTTTCTATGCTACTTAGCCCTTTATTCCAACTCCCCACTCACTTGCTACGCTCACATTACAATGATTTCCAAAGTGGAAAGTGAAACGCCAATAAACTTATTTTAACCTTCAGTTGTGGCTTATTCCCATTAAAATAGTATCCATTATACTTTAATCTGTAAAAATAAGTTGACGTCAAAAATTGTTGAAGCAATGGTTAAATTATATTTATAAAAGACTTGTCTATTGTCAGTGATGAGTGGGTTGCCGTCTGTGGTTCGATGCAAAGCCATGTTTAACTCTGGATTTAATTAATCATAAACATTGAGTTGATTAATTATTTCCTACACAAAGAAATTAATACTTATTAAATAAAGTTTACATACAGTGAAAACGGTAATGTTAATTTAGTTTTGAAAGGGGTATATAAAAAAGAGAAGAAAGGAGTTTTTATGTTTCCAAACAAATATGATTACGTGGGTTGACTGGCGCGTGTCATAATAGATGCTGGTAATTTTTAATTTTACAGCAACAAAGTAAAGAAGCACGTGTAAGATTGATATTTTTATCGCATTTGCTAGTAATTTTTATCTAAAAAGAAAAGTATCAATGATTCATACACACTCTTGGAAAAATATCTTGATAGCTTAGTTTTGTGTACATTAAAATATATGTATCTATTTATATATAAAACTTGTATATCTCTAAGGTTCATTTATTTTATCTCCTTTTATCTTTGCGCTGTCTCCGGCTTTGTGTTCTTCACTGTTTCACTTTCCATTCTATTTGTATTACTGTTGTTTATTCATTTAATTGCTTTCCTTACTTTCTGATTTTAATTAATAAACAGAAATAAAAATTAAAGTTTTTTATGTTATCACTATCTGCTGACTAATAAGTCACGACTACCTACTTTGATCCAACTTTATGATGCAGTAATGTTAGTCGAGATTATTATCATCATCGTTATAGATGTAAAATAATTTAATTTAAACTAATTTTAAAAAATCCTCTATTTACCTCATTCTAGACAATATAAGGATTTACCTGATGATTTAAATTTTCCTGTATTTACATAATATGTATTCATTATTCAAAACAGACTTTACTTTAGTGAAAGTTATTTTTACTAGGCTCTTTTCATTAAAATGGAACTATTTTCACTTTTCCCTCACTGTAAGTTAATGATTAAAAAGAAAACTATTATGATCAGAATATTGTAGCAATGTTTATGAAATTCCTCAGAAGGAATATAATATCTTTATAAACTGATTTCTACTAATGATAAAAAAGTTGGTAATGTGAGTCCATCATACTCATAATCATCATCAATTAGCCTATATTTGTCCACTGCTGAACGTAGGCCTCCCGTAAAATTTTCCACCTATTTTTATCTTATGCTTCTTGCATCCAGTTTGTGGTGATGCGCTTAATACCATCCGTCCATCTAGTCGGAGGTTGTCATCTCCTTCGATATGCATCTTGCCTTGGTCGCCATTCCAGAATCTTTCTGGTCCATCTATCATCCGTTACGTTAGTCTGGCAACATGTCCGGCCCAAGCCCATTTAGCCATGGCTATTTTTTCAACTGAATCTGTGACTCCTGTTCTTCTTCTTATTTCTACGTTTGGTACTTTATATCTGATGGAAATATCTAATATTGATCTTTCCATAGCGCGTTGAGTACCTCTTATTTTATCTATTGTTCTTTTTGTCAGAGTCAGTGTTTCTGCACCATATGTAAGAACCGGTAAAAGGCACTGGTTAAAATTCTTTCTTTTTAAACAAACTGTGATACTAGACTTGAAAATGTTATTCAATCTAAAAAAGGCAGCCCATGTGAGACCCATCCCTCTTTGTATTTCAGTTGTCTGGTTATCCTGGCCTAAGAGAATCTCATGCCCAAGATATTTGGAAGCTATTACTTGGTCGATGCTATGGCTCTCAATCAGAATTTTACCGCTGACTACGAGGTTGGTCATAAATTTTGTCTTTGAGGTAATAATTTTAAGACCAATTGTTTTTGACATTTTATAGAGCGTGTGCAGCATTTTTATAGAGCATCAAGTTGGGTTGATCAAATAAGAAATGAAATAGTTTTACATCGAATGAAAAAGAGCACAGAAATAACAAAAACGATAAAAATTACGAGAGGTATAACCTTCTACACCTCAAAATACAGGGTAAGATCACCGGGAGGAGAGGCTCAGGCTGACGAAGAACATCCTGGCTCCGAAATCTCCGAGAATGCTATCAAGACACCACCCCTAATTTATTTAGAGCCGCCGTAAACAAAGTTATTATTGCCAATATGATCGCCAACGTTCGATAATCGGACAGGGTACTGAAAAAAAGAAGAAGATAAGTGACGTAAAAGTGCACGTTTTGCCGAAATTATTTAAAAGGTATTTAAAGGGTAATTCTTTTAGTGTAGATCCATTTAACAGTAATATAAATGTACGTATTTGATGTTAAAATTACCTTATATCAATAAAGTAAGGTTAGGTAGGGATGTCAGTTACTGGTACAAGATCAGAGCGAGTATTCAGTAAGTGATACTAGTGTCAGCTATCGGGATTCAGATGTTTTTATACTTTGAATGAATATTTTAGTAGGAAACACGTAAATAACACTGTAAATGTAACCAAATTTTTTTAATTTTATGTTGTACCAACACCTTGTTGTATGGACATTCCACAGGATGTTGAGACTACAGATGCCAAGGGGATGCAATCTTGTAGCTTATGCCGAAGTTGCGAAGACGAGTCAGAAAACGGATATCGCCAATGCGGCTAACACAGCCCTGCGTCGCATTATTAAGTGTATCAGAGAGAACAATCTATAGCTAGCGCCTCAGAAAACTGAGGTGTTAGTTCTCAAAGGGACCCGGGAAAAATCCTCTCTTCGCTTTATACCTAGTAGAAGGTGTAGAAGTTGCACCGGTTAAATCAATTAAATATCTGGGAGTCTGGTTGTCAGAAGGTCTAAGGTTCGGAGTACACATCCAAAAGACAGTACAGAAGGCGAACCGAAATCTGGAGGCGTTGATACGGTTTATGCCAAACATTGGAGGCCCAGAAAGCACCAAAAGAAAGGTGCTAAATGGAGTTTTCCGGTCGGTAGTAACCTACGTTGCCCCTGTGTGGTGTAGTGTACTAAACACTGCGAAATACGCGAAGCTGATGGAGACTTCGCAAAAGCGAATGAAGAAAAAGGAGCAGGAGAACAGAGGAGGAAATTGAGCCAGAAATCTAAAAAATTATAGTTAATATTATTTATTAGTTTATGGCATAACATCTAAACATTTTCTGATTTACGGTAATAGGTATGATTATTTATAAATTTTTAGCTTTCTATTTTAGTTGTTTATTGAGTGGCACGACCACCTCCCTGGAATGGTGGTTAAATTTTTTAGTCGAAACATGGTTAATCCGGCACTATTCTAGGGTCTTCTGGCTTAGTATCGTACTCGGCCGAAAGATGCCAGGATGTCTTGTTTTGTGACGTAGATGTCCAAAAGTCCAAAAAAGATTTCCCCCACCATCGCCTGTCAGAATTCAACGGATACCTTTTTAGGCTCTCACTGGAATCTAGTAATACGGCAATTAAAAAAAAGTGGTATGTTTGGCCCATACTTATAGATAGTGCAAAAGTGTGGACGCTAAAAGTATCGATCATGAACAAAATTGAAGCATTGGAAATGTGGGTTCATAGACGAATGCTGAAGACACCTTGGACAGCAAGAAAAACTAATGAAGAAGTACTATATAGTGACATATAATGACATATAGAGACAAATATTACAACTCTGACCCTTAAAGGCAAAATAGAGGACTGTAGAGGTGTAGGAAGAAAACAAGTTTCTTGGTTAAAAAACATTCGTGAATGGATTCAGATACCAAATGCAGGACAATTATTCCATATTGCAGAAGACGGAGAAGCCTTCGCAATGGTGATCGCCAACGTCGGATAATTCTGATATGGCACGCGAAGAAAAGTCATTGAAAATTTATCAAGAACTGCACCAATCGAGGACCTTATAAATATAATAACGTACTATTTAAATCCCGTACATAAATAGTTAAAAAGAAGAAAAAAATGTATCGAAAATGAAAGATTGACTCTTTACAAATATATTCGCATATTTAAAGCAAATATGATTACAATTTATAAATGTTTATTTTACTTATAATACCTACATTGAACTTATCCACTTCAGGTTGATGTTTTATGTCGAGATAACTAACGGACCGCGTCGAACTGTCAAAACATGAAATATTTACGAGACCAGGTGTGAACAACTCACAAACTGTTTTCACCTCTATTGCTGAACTTAAACTAATTGGCATTCGATATTACGATTTACCATCAAATGGATTTTCATTTATTTTTTCGCGAAATTTCAAGTTTAAGTTTGTTTTGACACCATTCAAATGAAGAATATTAGATATAAACTGATGCTTTAACCGATTACCTGTTGATAACAGCTGATGACGAATGAAAAAATTGTGTTTGGCTGATGTAGAGAAAGTGATAAATTTGAAATTCGTTTTCAGCCATCAATCTATTTGCGATTTACTTAGTTTTAGACATCTAATTATATACAAGAGCTGTGTGTAATAGTCAAAACCATAGGCTTTGATTGAAATAACCATAATAAAATTTCGATTCTATAGATTTATTATGAGAACTAAATATGATAGTATAGATGAATTTGTTCACAAGGCTAAAGGATCATCATCATCAATCAGCCAATCGCGTCCATTGCTGGACATAGGCCTCCCTCAGTTCTTTCCAGTGTTCTCTACACTGGGCCGTTTGTAGCCAGTTTCCCGCTACACGTTTTATATCATCGGTCCATCTAGTCGGTGGTCGTCCTCGGCTTCTTTTATCATTCCATAATACGTCTTGTCCACCGTCCATCTTGTGCTCTGGCTAAGTGCCCTGCCCAGTTCCACTTAAGCGACGTGGTTCTTTCGATGACGTCTTGAACTCCTGATCTTTGCCTAATTTGTTGGTTTGTTATGTGGTCTTGAAGGCTCACGTTCAGCATTGCACGTTCCATGGCTCGTTGTGTAACTCTGAGTTTATTTGCAGATTTTTGCGTGAGTGTTAAAGTCTCTGCTCCATAAGTTTGTACAGGTAAAACACATTGGTTATAAACCTTTCGCTTGACACACATGGGAATTGAACTTTTTAGAATATGGCTTAATTTGCCAAATGCTGCCCAAGTTAGCCCTATTCGCCTCTGTATTTCATGTGTTTGATTGTCTCTGCTTATTTTGATTTCGTGTCCCAGATATTTGTAAGTGTCTGTTTGTTGTATGGTATTATTGTCAATAGTTATATTCATTATGATCATTACGATATTTGTTATAAGTTTAGTTTTCTCAAAGTTTATCTTTAATCCTGCTCTTTCAGACAGACTTTTAAGCGAATGCATCATAGAAACTGTATCTTGTAAATTATCTGCGATTAATACATCATCTGCAAATCTTAGGTGATTTAGGATAAAGCATGAATGGACCAAATTAAACAGTACGTCAGGATACCATCGGGTTCTGAGAAAGTCCAACATTTTTTAGTCTCTAAAGTTAAAGCCAAATCTGGTTGAGATAGAAATACAAAACATCATAACTAAGAATTGACGTTAATGGTATAAAGTTAGCATCAGACCATAATTTCGAGGGGTAGAAAAATAAACAGAATGCAGTTTTTTATTAACGTTTTACCAAGATGTGATTATGTAATACGACGTTTTGCATACCTGCTATCTATGGTTCAATTTAGATGTATTATTAAATATTAGAACAGCCTATTAGAACAGAAATATTAATAATAAAAAAGAAGTAAGACAAGGAGATCCGCTCTCTACGGTACAATTTATTCTATCACTAGACAAAATAATAAAAAAGCTGTCAAACGCAGGAACTATAAACAAGAATGCAGTACAAAGAATAGAGTATGCAGACGATATAACTATAGTAGCAACAGATAAAAAGGCATTAAAGAAAACCTTCCAAGGAATAGAAAATGAAGCTAAACTGAGAGGATTGAAAATAATTGAAAATATTGTTTTTTTCTTTCTAACCCATTTCTACAAACTGAAATAATTCGCCGACTTTACTATCTGCCTCCAATCTTATAATTCCTCTGTCGTTAGAAATTTAGGGAACATAAATTTGCTGCAATCTTATCTTCCCACCATATTCTACGTCTTTCTAACAGTCGATTTTCTTCCGGGTATTTTCCCACGCCAACCTGTTGACACGCTGATATTGTCTCTTGTCATGTTTGAATCATCTGGCATTTGTTGTCAAACCAGTTTTTCTTTTCTGTTATCTATGGTAGTTTTCATCCTGCTGTCCTGGTCGGGTCTATTTGACCCAGAAAAAATCTATTTCTTATTTTGCAAATTATTAACGTTGTGCAAATTAGAACTTGTAAATAATGTGTAGTGTAGCTGGACGATGTAATTGGTAGGGCACTGATATACCTGATAAGAAGATGAGCTTCGCGAGCTCGCGAACGTGTCAGAGAATGATGACTGCATATCAGAAATAGAAAACAATACAAGTAGTAAGAGTGAAGAAGAAAGTAGTGATGATTCTGCTATTCCATTCTACGTACAACATCATGTAAAACCTTCTGTAACAGTTTCTTCAAAAGAAGGTAATATCCAGTGGTCTCTCGATCCTCCTTATCAACGCGGTAGTTTTTTCCACGGCCAATGTTTTAAATAATGCTCCAGGATACAAAGTACGAATGTGCACGAATTTTCGATATTAAAAATTCATTTGACGCACTCTTTTCTGACATAGTTGTAAACCAAATTATAAATGTGACCAACATGGAAGGACTGCGTGTTTTTGGAACCAACTGGAAAGACTGTCGCAGTAATAATAATGATGATAATGATGACAATCAACACGTATATAAACAACATATTTTTTGTATAATAATGATATAATAAAACTTATATATTTTATAAATTAAATTTCAGTTAATTTTAACCACATTATATTATTATATTCCTTATATTGCTTATAATTATTTACTACTTTGACGATCCATATGTTTATATATGTGTATAGGTATACGTACAGTACGAGAACGGAAAACACATTTATTTATGTTTTTAGATCTAAATATCTCCAAAGATCACAAAGTATACCGTCCTCGTGTCCCTACATTTTATATGTATTCATGTGAATAGTTGAAAGGCCATCTATATAACAGAAACTGGTAATATATCTTAGTATGCGAAAAAAGATGGGATGAGTAGCAGCTGTCACGATCCAAATAGTCCCTAACTTCGTTCCTATTGGTCATAGAAGGTTCTTTTTAATGTGAGTTTTTTTAGTCGGTAGCTTGAAAAATATAGAAGTTATTACAATTGTTTATAAGTAAAAAACATACCTCTTTTTCATACGTTTATTTTTTAAATAATTTCAATGAAAATATCTTCTTCTTCTTAAAGTGCCCTCTCCTCAATGGAATTTGGCTACTACAATTTTAAACTCTTTTCTATCTTCAGCTGTTCTTATTTAGCTGTTCAAAATTTAGCCCTGTCCATTGTCGGATGTTTCTGAGCCACGATAGTATTTTCCTTCCTAGGCCTCTCTTTCCCTCGATTTTTCCTTTCACTATAAGTTGGGCATATTGGTACTTATTATTTCTCAGATGTGGCCTAGGTATGATGTTTTTCTAACTTTTACTGTGATAAAAAGTTCTCTTTCCTTGGCTATTCTATGCAGCACTTCTTTGTTTGAGGTATGCGATGTCCATGAAGTTTTGAGTATTCTCCAGTAAATCCGCATTTCAAAGGCCTCCAATTTATTTACGGTTGATATTGTAAGGGTCCACGTTTCAACTGTATATAGAAGGGTCGACCAGACGTAGCATTTTGATAAACGTAGTCGAATTTCTAGTTTTATTCGAGAAACACAAAGTAGTTTTTTTATTTTTTCGAAAGATTTTCTGGCCTGTTCTATTCTGGATCTTATTTCTAGATCAGGATTTAGGCTGCTATCGATCCAACATCCCAGGTACTTAAATCTATTGACCTGTTCTAAAATGTGCCCATTTATTGTGCAAGGTTGAGGTACGTTTTGGCTTTTTCGAATTGACATCACTTTGGTTTTTTTAATGTGTATTTTCATACCAAATTGCTCACAGGTCGAGTTGGTCTTGTCGATGAGTCGTTGTAGACCTAAGTCGGAATCCGCAATTAACACTGTATCATCGGCGTATCTGATACTGTTGAAATTTACGCCATTCACATTGATTCCATCCTTGGAATCCTCCAATACTTCTTTAAATAGAAACTCGGAGTAAAGATTAAACAGCAGAGGCGACAGAACACATCCTTGTCTAACTCCCCTCCTAGTTTCTACTTCTGCGGATGTGGAACCTTCGATCCTAACTCTGGCGTTTTGGTTCCAGTACAAGTTTTTTAAGAATTTGATGTCTTTTCCATCTAAACCGACTTCTTGCAAACGTTCTAATAGTAGGTCGTGTCTAACTTTATCAAATGTTTTTTTGAAGTCTATAAAGCATATAAATATATCTTTCTGTTGGTCGTAGCATTTTTAGGCGAGAACTAGTAAACTGAACAAGGCTTCTCTCGTTGCCATGCCGGCTCTGAATCCAAACTGATCGTCTCCGATGGTTGTTTCGCACTTTCTATAGATACGATTATGTACGATTTTTAGTAGGACTTTTACTGCGTGACTCATAAGGCTTATCAGATGGAACTCATTGCAGTGTTGTGGGTTTGGCTTTTTTGGTAGTGGGATGAATATTGACTCCAGCCAATCTTGGGGTATTTTACCTGTATCATAAATGCGATTGAATAAAAGGACAAATATTTCGATATTTTCTTCGCTGATTAATTTTAACGTTTCTGGGTATATTCCGTCTGGACCTGGGATTTTATTTGTTTTGAGGTGAGTAATTGCATTTATGATTTCAGATTTCAGAATCGTTGGTCCTTCGTTGTTATTTTCCAATCTTGGTTCTTCTCGTATGTCGTGAAAAAGAATTTTAATATAGTTTTCCCATTCTTTCAGTTTATCTTCCGTTGATTCTAGCAGTTTGCAATCCGTGTTCAGCATGGTGTGAAAAGTCGTTCTCCTGGTAGTTAATGTAAACTCTTTTACCTTTTTATGTAAATTAAAAAAAATCGTGCCTTTGTTGCAGTTCTTCTATTTCAACGCATTTTGTTTCCAGCCATTTCTCTTTTGCTTCGGTTATTTTTTTTTCGAATTATTCTATTTAGTCTTTTATATTCTCCGTCCTTGTCATTTTTTCCTTTAGATTCTCTTCGTTTGTTCATTAATTGTAAAATCTCTTCTGTGATCCATTCCTGTTTGTTATTTCTAGGTTTTACTTTTACATATAAGTATAGTGTTACTATATTACTAAATATCTACAGCATCATTAATAGAGCAAGTTCAATAGTTTTAATATTTAGCCTCAGCGATAAATTAATTAAATTACTTTTAAACTATTTGACCGATCAGGGGGAAATTTTGCAAAAATTTAAAAGACGGTAATTCCTCAATGTTCAAATGTATTAATAACATTTTATTTTGTTAATAAAAAAATTAATAAAATTTATAAATTAGTGTAAAAAAACTACTGCACTAATATCTCCGTAAATTAAATGTCAATTTTAATTAAAAAACGGAAAAATAAAGATATTGTTGATATAAAAAAAAATAACATAAATATTGTTTATGTAAAATATAAGGGAAAAAACTTGTAGACAAAAATCAAATTGTGGTCATAAATTATTGTTTAAAAAAAAGCAAGGTAAAAACACGAGTACTTTTTCATTTAGTAACCCTTACCTATGGCTTAAAAGCTTCAGATATCTGCGAAACATGTTACGACCTTTTTTTTAAACCAGACTGGGCTATAAAGTTGCATTTACAAAGAGAGTTCTATTTATATTATTTATGTTTCACCTACAATACATCCATTTTTAAAATTTGTATATAGAATTACAAAATTAATTTAAAAAACTAATTTTTTTTAGGAACATAATATTCATTTTTGTTTCACTAAAAAACTAAACTAATTAAAAAAACATAAATAGTCCATGCAAAGTCTGAATTTCATGTAACCGTATTCAAGCCAGGTGTTGATTGACAAACCTTGAGTCTCTACTGCTGTTCTATTTTTTATACCAATTAACTTTAGACGATTTAGTAGGCAACTAGACAAGGCGAAAAGCTCGGGTTCGTTCGGAAAAATATTCCCAGAGATTTTTTTACATAATCACTTTCATGAGATACCCCAGAATAAGGTTCAAGAAGTTATCCAGGCAAAAAGTTGTTAAATTTTTTTAAGCAAATTTTAAATTGTTTTTTGATGCGGACAAATATTTTTAATTTTTTTTTTTTGACTATTCTGAACAACATAGGTTTCTTGTAATTTTTCTGCAATATTGATCTTTTTCGAAATATAAACAATTTTAAACTGAGAAAAAAAGCAAAAAAAAACACAACTAAAAAATATTATTTTTGAATTCATCAAGAACCTAACGTTAAGTTCAAACCTTGTTCTACTATTTCTCAAGTATTTTAGGCTTATTTAATTTTAAAAATTGTTTATGAAGCGTTATCGTTAATGAAGCGCTTATGATATGACGGGCGGTCAGGTTGCGGCGTGTATAAGAGAGAGAAGCAAGATCTATTTCACGTCAAGTTTTTGCTGGTTTGAATTCTCATTATACAAATGAGCGCCATCGCGGTTCATTAGGTTCATTTTTTTAGATTTTTATTAACAAGAAAGATCTGTTATATGTTTAAATCAAAAGATGGAAAAAGGAAAGAATTTTTGAAGTGAGTAAACAATTTTAATCCCTAGCTGAGTACTTTCGGCTTACAAAGCCATCTTCAGAGCTCTACTATAATAAAATTGTGATGTAAATAACTAATTTTAAATTTATATTGATTAACTTCATTGATCACTGATCCAACCTAATTAGCAAAACCTGTAACTCCAAAACGACAAATTGTTCAGGAGACGGAAAAATTGGAATTTGGAATAAATTTTGCGATTCTGTCAAAATTAATCGAACATTATAAAATAAAATAATATACCTGATGTAGAGAATCATTTTTAAAATTTTAGAGTTTATACTAAAAGATTGTGGAGTTACGAGGTTTGTCCCAATTAAACCAATATTAATTTTGAGTTACCAAGTTAAAAGCACACAAGCATTATAAAACTTTATTGCACAATGACATTTTAGTTAACTGCTTGATTGAAAATTGCAAAAATATTACTTATTTTTAATACAACTCTAATATAATTAGTAGGTACATAATAACATTTTTCAAATGTGTTTGAGATTATCATAAAATTAGTGATATTCACTCAGCATAGTAGTTTTTAAAATTTGTAAATGTTCAAACTTTTTTTTTTCATTTTCAACGGTTCCAGATAAAGCAGTGGTATTTCTTCAAGTGGTACTCCTAAAACTACTTTTTTGTTTACTCTGACTGGAAAACCTGTCATTGCTCGGAATACCTGAGTTTAAGCTGAATGGTTTCATCTGAATTGTATTGTAGTGCACGCAAATCTATTATAGTAGGATCACTTGCCTTTTTTTCAGGCCTAACGGTTGATAATAATTGACTGCTAAAATTAGGCAATAATGGGATTCCAGTTTTGGCAAACTTTCAAAAAAAACTTTAACCAATTAATTCTTTCCGAATCTAACCATTTCCTTTTGTTTCATTCCCCTATGCTTATTGTGTTACGGAACATTTTCTTGCATACTTTAATTCGATCGTTTTGTTTTCTTAAATAATAAAACTATTAATTGTTCTAGATTTGATTTCGTCTTTTTAGTCTTGTTTCCTTTGGGGTGTTTCAGATTTTACGTTTAAATCTACAAAAAAATTTTTTTCGTCCCAGCTCGTTTTCCAAAAATTCGCGAAAGCCAACTTTCTGTCTTCATCCGATAGTAAATGGCATTGCACCCCAGACTTTTTTAGGGTGTTTTGATTTCTGTCTGATATCTTACAAGAACATCTTTGTTTTAATATTCTTTGTCTTTTTGGAATATTATATTCTCATTTTCCAGTAGTACACTTTTTACCTTTGAAACAATACCTATCTCTCTGTTTTTCCTATTTTGCTCTCTTTTGCAATCTTCCACTTAAACATATCTTCCCTTTTTCTGCTCTTTCTCGAAGTTTCTTCTTTTTCAAAAATTTCGTTCTCATGGTTTTTAGACGAGGTGCACTCTGAATCTTCATTTTTGTTAATTTTAACACCTTTTCAAAATTTGTTTTTGGTTCTTCCTCAGATATATTTTCTACATGGGGGTTTTCGATCACATCTTCAATAATTAAAACATCCGTGTTACAAATATCTCCAGTTTCGCTTTGATGTGGTACAAACGAATCGACTAAGATAGGAGGCTTTGAAAACGCCAATTCTAACATTTGCTCGGGACATCACAAAGACACAAAATGTCACTTAAAATTCGAGGGCGGTTTTCTTACAAAAATTAATATTAACTAAGTAAAAAATAAATACACGAGAATTATAAAGTGGTTGAGTGTGTTCCTACTTACCCTATGCAGAATAGAAATGGTTCTTAGATTAAAATGCACGTTATAATTATAATTAATTATAATATTTTATATTGTACGTTTATACGTAAAAAGACAAACATACAACATATCTCAAGTGTTACTGTCAGATGTACCTAACCATGCTTATATTGGAGTTAAGTGGTTGGCTGAAGTCAAAAGGTGATACGGAGTTTTCTTTTTTGCTTATATTTAATTTCTACATTTAGATGGAGTTACAGGATTTGCTCAAAAGACAGATAAAATAATTTACAAACAGATGGCGCATATATTCTCAAATTGAGTAAAAACTGAGTTACGAGTTTTGCTAATTAGGATGACGTTATGTCAAATATTTCACTACTAGGAGAGATCATTTGGTAATAAAAGGATAATAACTAAGCTCAGATTTGTCAAATCCTACATGTACTCTGTGGTGTATAGAGTAGTGGTTGGGTCATGAAAGGCGGTACAATGAACCTCCTTTCATGCCTTTGAAATTTGAATGTACAGACGTATGGTTAGAAGTTACAAAATTTTGAGAAAAAAGCAAAAAAAGAAACAAAACTATTAACATTCAGAACATAATGAAGCATAGTAAGAAAAATGGAGCAGAGGACCTGGCCGTAGGCAGTATTCCTGACTGAAGATCATCCGTGTTTGGACAAGATTTAATGCATACATTTTGCCGCCATTGTTGTCAACCTCTACTGATGGAGACGTTACTTGAAGAAGAAGAATAGTTTATATACGCCTGTGACTTCTTAATAAAAACGTACTAAACGTCCGAATCATCCATTGGTGAGCTAAATTTATTCCTTATTTACAACTTAATGTTGCAGATCATAATTTCGCAGTGATGATAAAATGGAGCGGTTGGTGGTCCTAGAAAGACCTCAAAGTCAACGTCGATTCTAAACAGCAATAGGCAGACAACACGAAAAAAAGCATCTCAACAAGTAGTATCCTGAGGCAGTACATGTAACAGATGATCTGTGGAGAACAGAGCGACCAATGGAGAGGTATCATTGATCAGACTATCCGAGCTGCTAAAGCTTAATGATGAACCACAACACATCTACCAAAATGTTACTGACTATGATGATGATGTTGCAGTTAAATAAAATTTTCGTGAGAGTGTGCCTCGAATCATGTTCTAATATACCACTCACACAATGAAGTTATCCTTGCTACCCTGCTGAGATATTGTGTCGGCATATAAGATATATTATGAATTAAAATTGGTATAACTAACTTGCAGAGATGTTTAATAAGGTATAATTTTAAAATTAATAGAAATGATTTTAAGTATTTTATTTGATTTATGCGCAACTTAAAGAATACCTTCCTAAAACAATAACATTGTAGTATTTTACGAAGAGAAAAAAATAAATCAAATAGCTCAAATGACTTACCTACTAAGCCTGTTGTTAAGTTGAATTGGGCCATCTTTCGATCCAATCGAATACCTCAACCTGTTCAAAGATCCCAAAAGGCTATTATCCGATTTTCTTCTCGTCTCCAACTTCTTACCGATCTGCGCAGCTGGTAACAAGGCTGGTAACGTCGGAGCTGTTTGGCATCTGTTTCCAAGAAGTTTCTCGAATTGATCCGAGTTTCTGCCGTTATCTACGTACACATCTTCCAGAATTGCTTGGTGATTGTTTGTCATTCTTTTATCAATTTAATGCTAGTAGATAATTAATAATAAGTTATTTGATCACAGATAAATTCGTTCTGGTTGACTATCACAGCACTTTGTTAAAGGAACTTTTCTTGAGGAGATTTTGTACCTGCAACATAAAAAGGTTTATAAAAATTTGTAAAATTGTGGTAAAAACATCGTCAAAATTTACTGGTTTATATTTAAATCCTCAGAATAACTAATACATGTAAAACGTAGATATGCAAAACTAAGACAAAAATTTATTATATTTAGCCACCAACCGCAATCTTATACTTCCCTACAAATATATCCACAAAAACATTGAAATAATAGATGCTATATGATAGAGAAAAACTATATACAAATAAATAGATTAGGTACAGATCTTAAGCAGCTCTCATAAAGTTTCTGAAAATAAAATAATTATTCTGTAACTTCAACTTAAACCAAAAATTGAATCAAAAAATAATGAAATGTTATATTTGGTCCGTGTTATTATATCTCGATCTGAGACCTGAACGCTTATAAGATCAATCACTTAGAAGCGTTCAAGTTGGTTGTGATTGCATCAAAGAAGGCTCCAAATATTCTGGACAGACATGCAGATCAATGAAGTAGTGTTAAATAGAGAAATTGCTGTTTTCTTGAATGTTTAAAATTAGTAACAGGTAGAATGACAAAATTGAAAGTTTAAAGAGTCAACTATACCTTGCATAACTGCAGATGTATAATAAGCCAATTGGCTGTAGTACGAACCAATAATTATAGATGGTTTCAGAAAAAAAATTACATTTATTTCTGTTTTCCTAGCTTAAGTTGTAAGCAAAACACTTTGTTTTGTTGAGTTATTTTCGCCATTTCTTTTCTTTTATCTACTTTTTCTCTGTAAGTGCCATGTTTGTGATCAAACGTTTGCTATCATCATGTTTATAAATACTTGGAATGTTTCTTTATCGACTGTTGCGTCAAATACTTCATCTGTCATATCGCATTATTGTCTAATATTGTATAACCAACACCTTAAAACTATTTAACACAGATATAACAAATTTCTATTATACACAACTGGTTTCCATGTCATAAAAATCTTCCATACTATTTCAATCCGTATTATTATCTTCTCATCATAGTCTGTACTTGTATTTAATAAGCCGTATAGATATTTAAAATAACTGACACGTTCCACTTTCTCCCCATCTACACAAATTGCTGTTGAGCTAAACTTATTTTGCCAACTGTCAACTTCTTTTCTTCTTAGTGTTCATTTTAAGACCTTTTTGACAGCTTGCTTTATTTATTAGGTTTAACAGTGTTTGAAGCTGCTCTACACTTTCTGTAAGAGAGGCTGTATTTCCAGCAAATCTGATATTATTAATTCCATCTCCACCAATTTTTATTCCCTTGGGTCTGCCATCCAAGGCTGTCTTGAATAGTTCCTCTGAATATAAATTAAAAAGATTTGGCGATAATACACATTTGTGCATTAAAGGATGATGAAATATACTACATGTTATATGGGCAGTTCTTGGTACAGCTGTCTTTAGTTTGGACAGATCCTACTTGGACATAATATAAATATTTTTATTATTATCTGTGTATTTCCACATTTCTGCTATTAATCTTCTATTTTGATGACTAACTTTTTTTCGTTTTTTTATTAATGCTCTTGTTTATTGCGAAATCCGTTCACAAGAAACTCTTCTTCCCGTCTTTTAGTAATACTTTTTTATATCATTGATTTCACGGATTCCCTTAGTTCAGAGTTTCAAGCATTGAGTTCTTAATTTGTTCTTTGATAATATCTTTATTTTGTTTTTTTTTTTATTTTTTTTTTATTTAGTTTTTTTTAGTTTATTATTTAGAAATTTATATACTTTATTTTTTAGTGACTTTCATTTTGACATCCAACTTTAGATAAATATATGTTTAGATATTCCAACTCTTAAAAGTACCTAATACTATCACACAAGATGACCATAGAGAGGTGCACCGCACAAGATAAGAGGTCATTAGCATATCAAATAGTGTGAATAAGTTTGTCAGTGGTTTTAAAATTATATCTGAACGGATGTTAAATGTAGAACATGGAAAGAATACCTAGAGGAACTATTTTAAAGACCAAAGAGACCACACCTTTGTTCTAAAAGAATAGGTAATTTATATAGCTAAGAATAGAAATTTAGCTTAAAGCTTAGCTTAGCTTAGCTATAAAAGATGGATAAAAATACTGTAGCAAGAAGTTAATACTGCAATAATATAGTGGAATATCATAGCTAGAAGATAGCAAAAGAGAAAGTACCGATAATATACAAGTAGAACTAATGGACAATGAATCAATAGAACCACAAAGATACTTAACAACATATACTACTCTGGAGAAATGTAACAGTGTGGCTGATGTCTGACTTTATTGCACTCCTAAAAAAAAACAGGAGACAAGAAATGCGAAGAGTACGGTACGATAAACCTCACGAGTCATTTCCTAAATTTTTACACATACATACAAACGTATTTTCAGATAAGAGGAATATTTATATAAGAAACATCACAAAAGTTAAATCTTCCATAACTAAATTTTTTTCTCGATACCAAAGACCTACCTGCTAAAAAAACACCCTCCTCAACGGTGAATTACCAGCCGGACCGCCCTAATTGGGACGCAACATCGGACGGCATTTACCCAATCTTTCATTCACTCACAATTCTCACGCATTCACGCTTATATTACTACGACTGGATTCTTCTCTCCCTGTATTCCTTCCTGTCCATGTTCAATATCGCTTCTTCTCATTCTGCCTTAACTTCTTGCTTGCTCCTGGGAAACCTGTCCCCCTTCGGGTTGCTTGTTCCTTTCTCTCCAATGTTCTCCTCACATATCTCTGAACTGCTCTTTACCGATCTGATGAGCTAAGCATCTCCTTCACCAGTTTTGTGACTAAATGCACCCTACGTGCTACCTCTCTTTGAAGCAGGCACCTCTGATATATCCACTTATCGTATACCAATAGAGTGTGTGAGACAATGTCCGATATTTCACAGTACAGGCATTTGTAATTTTCTGAATTTCTAAATCTGTAAAGGTATGCCCCGAAGCAATCATCATCTCTAAGCATCTGCTTTAGGAAATCATCCAAACGTTGATGCCTGCAGTCCATTCATCTCAGATTAGGAATCAGCGACTTTGTCCACCGCACCACCCTTCTCATCTCATCCCATTTCTCTTGCCAAACCATTATGGATCCCTCCCTTTGCTATGTCTTCATTTCTTCTCTTATGTATTATTCCTCGTTTCTTCACTAGCACTAGCACTAGTACTAACACGTGAATCAGAATACACCCGGTGATAACTCCGGCGCCTCGGCAGAGACTGTTCTGTACGCACATGCCACCTTCAATAGCTCTTTGAGTCACCGCCTTTACGTGCTCCCCCCCACCTTCCCCCCCCCCAACTCCTGTGCTTAGTCCCGTACTGCTTGGATGACTCATCAATCACTGTGTTAATTCGCACTCTTAAAGCCTCTCGTATAATTTACCAATGCACGACAGAAGGCAAACAGGTCGATACTTGTCTTCGCTCTTTGGGAGTAGCGCGAGCGTCGTGTATTTTCTAATACAGTTAAATAACTGAACTAAAGTTCCCCTGACACACTATTACACAAATGGATTAATGATGAAATAAGATTATTAGATATTGGAAACTAGAATTATATAAGCACAAAATAAGAATTAAAAATAGATGAGATAAGTAGATACATTTTAGTAGCTATTGCACATAGCTCAAGATGGACAAAAATGGAGGAGGTGCTCAGAATCATGACCAACATTATATGTATTAAGGCTAATAGGTATATTCTAAGATGTATCTCCAGAATGTGTGATATTCAAAGAAGTATTTATACTTGTGCGTGATTCGATAAATTTATATATTATACGAATAAAACATACTGCTAAGAAATAATAAATGAAAAATTTACCTATAATCGTAGGAAAAACTTGTTTTTTCATTGTTGCTATTCTATAATTATTACCACTGCTTCTGTCAAATAACTCGATCTGAATCTTCCGGTACATTAAAATAACAATAATAATTTCTAGCCTAATGGCGTTGGCGTAGCATGAAATTATTCACGTTGATGATACACCAGATTTTTCGAAATTACTCTCTTAAAATTGCAAATCAGTCACAATTGGATGATCGAAAAGTGGAATCATATCCGCTTTTTAAAAATACAGACCTTGACCGACTAATTAAACGCAATATAGAATTAAATATAATTGCATAGATATAATAAAATACAGATATCAATTTGTTATATGTTATTATTTTGCAAACATTTAAAAACATATGCTTCAGTAAATAAACTGTTATTTTATTACCATTAAATTTATTAAGGACTGTTATTAATAATGTCAAAATGGCATTAAAATGACGTTCTTAGGTTGTACACTTAACAACAATAAAAGTAAAAAGGAGTCTTAAAAAGAAATCGATAGAATTACTGTGCTGTTGAATACTGTGCTGTGAATTCAGTGTGCTGTTAGTACTATATAGGTCCTTCTATCCTCAGTCCCAATTCCTTATAGGGATATAATGACACTATCAATGTTTTTATACTTTTTTTACAATTCACTTTAACCCTTCTTTATTTTGGGCTTGTGTTTCGGCTTCGTATAACCCTCGATAAATCAGTATTATAATTTGATCCAACCAACGGCTAGAATATGTTATCCTAGGTCTTTTTAGTTCAACTCCGCTCTCGATTATCAGTTTTTTATGGTACTTGTTCTTCTGGTAATGTGTCCGAAAGACTGCAAATATTTCTGTTGTATTTGTTTAAGCCTGTGTTATAAGATATTTACTTTAAGTTGTTCTAGTATTGGTACATTGTTCGATTTTCAACCAAGGATATTGTGCTAGCTATCACAATTTATATAGCAATAAGAAAAGTGCAGATATGCAAAAAAAGTAATGACTGCAGAAAAACAATACACAGAATGTAATATTTAAATAATGTAAAATTTTTTCCGTCAATCCATGATTACAGTTTACTCTTTTATAATCCGGTTGAACGATAAACTTGCCTTGGCAGGTCATCATTTGTCATTGAATGTTTTGCGTTAATAAATTAAAACAGTTAACACCATTTTACACAAGAAAATAGAAAATAGTAAAAAACAACTTAACCAACTTATATAGAAATTAAACCACAAAACTTTCCATATTTTAATGGAACAAAGATAACATTTGCAATAAATATATATGTTAATACGATAAATACGTCGGTTGAGAATGTCGAAAGATTGTTTCACAATTATGAACTATTGAATGATAAAAATATTGCACATAGTCTCAGTTTATAGTATTGGTTGATAATGTATAGCTGCTCTAAAGCTTCATATCTAAAATGTAACAGAATTGAGTCAGGATCCAGTCAGGATGATTTGTCAAGGACAAACTTATCACCGTAAGTGCCGTTACTTAATAAAGTAGTCCCAGGAAAGTACCTCAAAAGTTTTGAAAAAACAACTGTTGCAATTTCGTAACTTAAAATATTAGAAATATTTCTAATTTGTACTACCAACCCTATCTTACGCATAATAGATTCCGTAGTACGTCCCAAATGTGCGGAGGACACCACCAAGTTACAGAAATAAGCGACATTGGCGCTAGTAGTGCCACCTTAAACTGCCGAGATCAAGACACCCCTGGAAATAATCTTGTTCTTTTTTTTGGACCAACCAGCAGAGATGGTCTATTGTTTTACATCCTACGTAGCACAGCGCCACGTGATGATTTTTGGTTTGTAGTTTATTTTGTTTCCAAATTTATAATATCGTTCCTACGATATATAGACAAGTAATGCTGTGTAATTGTGTATAATTACTACGATTTTGAAAGATATAACAACTATTTTTTAATATATGTTGTATCTTTTTGAATGCTTAAGAGTATTGGGAAACATTTGATGTTTTTTTTAAAAAATTAAACACTTTCTAGTGTATTTGTACTGTCTACTAAAGTTTATCGATGATTTGATTTTATTGACGTATGTATCTATATTTTTTATAGTATTGTTTATATTTTTTATATTGGTCTTCTTCTTAACATGCCATACGCCAGAGTGCGTAGGCGACTATCTCATTACTGGAATTCTGTTCTTGGTGGCGTGACACAGCTCGCCTGTATTGTGTATTCCTGTCGATTCTATAATATTCCTTAACCAGGATAATTGTTTGCGGCCGGCTCCTCTCCTACCTTCGAACTTCCCTTGTAGGATTAACTGTGGTATTTCATATTTTGCTCCTCTCAATATGTGCCCAAGATAACCAATCTTGCGTTTTTTAATTAATTAAAAGAGTTCTCTTTCCACGTTGGCTCTCTTAAGGACGTCATCGTTTAGAACTCTATCCACCCAAGGTATGCGCATCATTCTTCTCAATGACCACATTTCAAATGCTTCAAGTTTGTTGATAGATGTTTTTCTCAAAGTCCACGTTTCCATGCCATAAAGCAAGATGGACCATATGTAGCACTTGACCATTCTGTAGCGTATTTTGAAATTTAGGTTTTGATTACATAGGAGCGGTCTGAATTTCACAAAAGCTTGTCTTGCCATTTATATTCGAGAATTTATCTCGTATTGTGGATCCGATTGGTCATTGATTGTGGGTGCCAAGGTATTTAAATGTTTTCACGCGTTTTATACGATCGTCACCTATGTATATTATCGGGTTTTCTGGAGGGTTTTTGCTAATGACCATATATTTCGTTTCAAAATGCTGATTTTGAGGCCATATTTTTTACCTATGTTATTCACCCTAGCAAGTAATAAGTGCTGATCTTCCAAATTATCAGTTATAATCACTGTGTCGTCCGCATAGCGTAGGTTGCTAATTGGTATGCCGTTCACCTTAATGCCTAATTCCGTGTCTTCTACTGCTTCCGCAAATATATTTTCAACATATAAATTAAAAAGCATCGGAGAGAGTATGCAGCCTTGGCGGACACCTTTCCGGATTTCAAATTCATCCGTATATTGGTCTTGACCTTTGCCATTTGGTTCCAGTATAAATTCTGAATAATTCTGATCTCCTTCTGGTCAATGTTGGCCCTATGTAGTAGTTCCATCATGATATCATGTTTAACATTGCCAAATGCCTTCTCGTAGTCGATGAAGGTGAGGTAGAGATCTTTTTGTTGATCTAAGCAGTTTTGTATTAAGGTATTCATACATAAAATTGCCTCTCTTGTTCCTAGTCCTCCCTTAAAACCGAATTGTGTTGACCCGCTAAGTTTTATCCCGCTAAGTAATATCCTAAGGAAGAGTTTCAGCAAGTGACTTATTAAACTTATTAAGCGGTGTTCACTGCATTTTGTGGCATTAGCTATTTTTGGTATCATCACAAAGGATAACTGCAGCCATTCTCTTGGAATGTAACCAGTATCATAAATTCTATTGAACAGCCTTACCAAGATTTCGATATTCTCCTCGTCTAGTAGTTTTATTGCTTCTATATTAATTTCATCTGGACCTGTTGCTTTATGCATCTTTGTGGTTCTAACTGCATATTCTATTTCACTTCGCATTATTGATGGCCCTGATAAGTTTTCGGAAGGAAGTTTGCGCGTTGGTTGTGTTGGTCTTTCGTCATTAAAAAGTCTTTCTGCGTATTCTTTCCACGCCATTGCTATCTCCTCTTCGGACTCAATGTATTCGTTTCTATCATTGCGTATTCTTGCGTATTCTTGGTGGCTTTTGTGTATATTCGATATTTCTTTGATCTTCTTATGTAGTCCAAAACTATCTCCCTTTTCCTGCAATTGTTCTATTTCACTGCACCTTTCCACCATCCAACGTTCTTTTGCTTTCTTTGCTTTATATTGGTATTTACGTGAAACTACTCACTAACTCACTACAGTTTCTTTGGCTTGGACCGCTACTCATACTATCACATTTGACGAATAAAAAAATTAAGCTAAATTATATAATAAAGTAACGATGACGTTTCTATGTCAACGATGAAGTGCTAGGAGTTCCACAATACCATTTTTAATTCTTATTCGCTCCGTGCGTGACCATGGTAGGGATACATTGAAACGATGCCAGCGTGCGTAGCGGCGAAATATGACAAAATGGGAATATTGGACAAAATATTTTTACGCATAAATTTTATCAAAAATGCGTGCAAATACACGTTGCGTATTTAATTGTGCTAATAATAGCAAAAATGGTGATTGTAGTTTTCATAGGTTCCCAAAAATTACATATAAATTAGAAAAAAGAAAAAGATGAATTCGTGCTATTAATATGAAAAAGTAAATATCACATAGTTTCATTTTTATGCAATTGAAATAGAAAAAATTTAAATAATTTACCTTGAATGATATTTCATAAGGCTACAAGCTAACTGCAGATGACTTTAGCTTTTATATCCTAACTTTTACTATTATTGTTTTTAATTATATGCTCTTTTGCGTGAAAAACTTGATTTGCCAGTACTAGATTTTTCCCTTTCTTTTCCGTTTGGAGTTGAAAAGGTATATTATGATGAATTTTGAGAAACCCAGTTTTTAATACTACATTTATTTTGTACATAAACTTTAAAATATAGCTAAAAAACTAATTTATTAATAATTGTCAATTTCGCATGTATTTAACAATGTCAAACATATGTCATAAGTTTAACCTGAAAATTGGGATTCCCAAATTGTCAGATGAAGGCGGTAGGTGTCGCATCAGTCACGCACGGAGCGAATACTTATATGAAATGCCAGAAAACAAAAAAATGCATTCGTCCTACTTTTTCCTTTGTAATTAAAAAATCGACCTCTTTCTATTCTGTATTATGAGGCTATGAGTGCAATAACGGACTAATCCCAATATTAATAAGTGTTAGAATATGGGTTTGAAAAAAAGTGAAAATTAGGAGATCCACTATTCCGCCTTTTTCTGACAATTTTGGAGTCCCAATTTTCAGGTTAAACATATGACATATGTTTGACATTGTTAAATACATGCGAAATTGACAATTATTAATAAATTAGTTTTTTAACTATATTTTTTCAGTTTATGTACAAAATAAATGTAGTATTAAAAACTGGGTTTCTCAAAATTCATCATAATATATCTTTTCAACTCCAAACGTAAGAGAAAGGGAAAAATCTAGTACTGACAAATCAAGTTTTTTACGCAAAAGAGCATATAATTAAAAACAATAATAGTAAAAGTTATGATATAAAAGCTAAAGTCATCTGCAGTTAGCTTGAAGCCTTATGAAATATCATTCAAGGTAAATTATTTAAATTTTTCCTATTTCAATTGCGTAAAAATGAAATTATGTGATATTTACTTTTTCATATTAATAGCAGGAATTTATCTTTTTCTTTTCTCTAATTTATATGTAATCTTTGGGAACCTATAAAAACTACACTCACTGTTTTTGCTATTATTAGCACAATTAAATACGCAACATGTATTTGCACACATTTTTGATAAAATTTATGCGTAAAAATATTTTGTCCAATATTCCAATTTTGTCATATTTCGCCGCTATGCACGCTGGCGTCGTTTCAATGTACCCTTACCATGGTCACGCACGGAGCGAATAACCATATTTAAGCATATTTTTTGAATGGAAGTAATGGTCTGAGTGAATGGAAGTATGTTAGATATTACTTATTTGATAAAATTGATCAAAAATTTGGATAAACACCTATATTCGATTTTTTAATGTGGGTTGGTCCATTTTACATTTAAATATTTTTAGTTGGTCAATGTATTATCCCACAAAACAATACACTCGATATTGCATCAAAGACTTTATTACCACAGAATGTGTATAAAAACATCCGAAGTTACAATGTCTAATCCTCTTCGTCGTCAAATGGGCCAATTACTTCACCTCTGGCTGCTTGGGCTTAAGATCTCAGGTTTTTATAAGATTCATTAACTGAAGGTTTTTTCTTATCTTCATTAATAGTATTACCATTTGGATACAGAAGTGGCAATTCCATTGTATTCTTGGAAACAAATTTCCTTTTATTAAGATCCACTGTTTCAAAATAAACATCTTTATTATTAGAATATTTATATTGAAGAGTATTGGGACAGTCTTTCCTAAACCTTAACCATTGAATTTTAAGCCACTCTACATTGATTTTTCATTCAAAAACTTTTCTTTGGTTATATTACTTTCAAGCAAAAAAAAAAATGATTTGTTCATGTTTATTACTGTAAACTGATTTTTTTTTCTATCGTGCTTTATCACTGTATGCCAGTCTAGGGGCATAAATACATGTGGATGGAATTTCTTTTCTTTTTCTATTATTCCAAAATCTTGGTCAGATGGCAAGTAAGAATGGCCACTTACTAGAAACACAACTTACAAAAAAATAGACCACAACTATTTCTTCCACGGTAAAATCTGGAAATGTAGTTATATAATTGCATAATAATGACATTTTAATATTACGATTCTGACCATCACGTTGATCAGAATACATAATAAGTCGTTTGACTTTTCGAAATTTTTTATGTAAAATAAAATGCAGGATCCTACCTCTTGAGGACACCTAGAGACGATAGTTTCATCCCACACAAACATAAATGAGTTATTAGTTTCCATTTCATGAATATTGAAGCAGTAGGTCCATAATTGCTGCTTGTAGTAACAAATTGCCAAGTTAATATGGGAGGAAGCACCCACAGGAAGAAGGCGTTAAAGACATATACTAACGAATACTAAGGAGAGACAATATATGGTGAGGTCTAAGAACAATGGGGCTACCCACTGACCCAACTATTATGGACTACAGTTGAGATGGAAGCAAGTTGTGCAGTCAGCCAAGACCCACCCCGGTTGTAGTGCTACGAGAAGAAGAAGAAGAAGTAACAAATTCCTACGGTAAGTACAGGTGTAGGTAAAGTCTTCATTAGATCGAAACAGATTGTCGACGCGTTTCCTTTTTTTTGTCATTTCGGTGTCTCTTTTAAAGAATCTCTAGCACTCTTCGCCGTCAGTTTCGACTTGTTTACTTAATTTACTATTGGCTGCCTTTATTTTGACTTAAAATAAATCACACTTCTTAAAAGAGTAAGTAGTTGGTGGATGAAAGTGTGAATTATATTTTTTGTTAACGTTTCTCAGAAAATAAAATAGGATAGAGGATTTTGTGTATAACTCGTACATTTACTCTACTAGTAACATTTTCATCGAAATTCATAGCAACAGAATAAATATATTTCACAACAACTAAAAGTCACAACGACAATTTATACAAAATTCCAAAAATATCAATTAAGAATGATTAAAAAATATCTAACTGTCAGCAGCACAGTGGACTAACCGCGCATGGTCCACTTTGCTTTTCTAAGATCCTATCAAATAAGGAGTTCCAAAACTACTTTAGCGCAGCAATCTAGTAACACATAGAAAAATGCGGATTGGTCCACTATGCAGCTAATAGATTTCAACTAAACAATTAATATTCTACAGTAAAATAAATTTTGAATTTTGTGGGTTGGTCCGCTATGGCACTTATAGCCTCATATATTTTATATTGTGTTACTTTTTTTTGGATATTCGTGTTTTTGTTGGTCTGCCGATCAATTTAGTTTTATTCCGTAACTATTTTTCTTTTTTTTTACTCATCTTTTTTCAACTTACTTTATCACTTTCATTGTCTTAATATTTATTTTGTTATTTTTGTGTTATACGTATCATATTCCCCTCCACATCATTCTTTTGTAGTTTTTAAAAGTGCTCACCCAAGATCCGATGGCGAAATGGTCCAGTTAGAGAATCTATTTGTTTAAAATATGTCGTCTGAAAAATGTATTTTCCATAACAATGTGCTAATCACCAGGATAGCAACGGTATATGTTGCAAAGCAGGGGCGATAGTGTTTATGCCAATAGTTGTGTTCTCGGTCTTTTTCTATACTGTCGAGTCTTGGAGTGTCAATAAAAGAGAAATGAAACTTCCTTAGGCTTTCAAAATGTGGTGCTATAGAAGAATTTTAAAAGTTTTTTGGGCTAAGAGGATTCGAAACTCCACAATACTAGAATATCTCATTAAGACCACCGAGATTATAAAAAGCATCACGAAGAAAAAACTGGAGTACTTCGAACATGTAATGAGAAGCCCCAATATCGGTTTCAAAACTTTCAAAAAATTTGAAATTTCACTTTTGAAAGGTTTAACTTAAAAGGTCCGCCGTGAACGGACCTTTTAAGTTAAAAGGTTTATCCCTAATTCAAGATAGTCAAAAATTCGTAAAATTACTTTAGGTAGGGTTTCTTTTAAACTTGTATTCCTTGTATATAAATTATAAAACTGAACGCATAGTTCTTCAACGATTACTTCGGAAATAAACTATATATAAAAATCTGATTTTTTATTGCACTGATAAATATCGCAAAATACTAAACTACACCGAACTGATCAAAGAAAAACAGTTTTAAGCCTATTTTTATTACGTAATTGTTCATTTTTATTATTTTTCCGTGTGTATAGATATTATGAATTTTATGTTTAACTTTTTTCTGAAAATTCTGAACAAAAAATTGTCTTAATCAACGATAAATATATCTTTTTCCTCGAACCGACAAATAACCCAAAATATTTAAATACCTTGAAGTGACAAAATCAAACAAAAAATATGAAAAATGTCAACAAAAAACCATAACGAATTGACACGGACGCGCAGCACGGCAATTCCATTATATATTACAATCAAGGTGTTAACAGTGATAACTTGTTATAATATATTCAAAATATTGTTTAATGTTATTCACAAGTTGACCTTTATGCCGATCTATGGAGATATGTCGATCGCATTTCAAAATTAATGAATGAATCAAACAACAGCAACTGCGATAATTGGAGAAAGGGGTCAACAGGCACATATCTTTCCCAGTAACACAGACGTCTTTACAAACTAATTGAAATATTTATTTTTACACTTAATTTGCATTTATACAATGTGTCACCGTCGATAAGATTGTAATAATCATAAAAGAGGCAATTAAAAATCCCCGAGTGGTAAAAAAATTAATTATTTATTTTCTTATTTAAATGTAGGAACAAACAGCACTATCTTAGTGTGTACGTCGTATAATCTTCGAACTTTAGGTACTAGCAATATCACTATAATGTGCGCGGATAATAGAGTAATGTGGTGTAACAGAATAATAAAATTCAAATTCCATCATCATACAGCTTCTGTTTGTGTCCACAGTCAACATAGGTCTCCTTAAGATTTTTCCATTTATTTATATCTTGTTTTGTTGCAATCCAATTGCCGAGATTATCTTGACGCTATCAATCCTTGGTCTCCCTTCCAGAATCTGTAGCGTTTCATTTTTCTCGTAAAAATGGTCCTTAAAATTTTTGGTTATACTGTACCTATAATATCTCATATACTGTTTTTATGACCTCTAACTACGTCTAAGTACGCCGTACTTCAGTTTTCTTCTTCTTCTACAGCACTACAACCCAAATTGAGAATTGGCCAGCTTTATTTTTTGCTTCCACCCTTGCTTGTCTGTGGCTGATCTCCATACACGGACTCCTAAAAGGGCTTGTGCGTCGCTTCCCAGCGCTCTCTTGGCTTTCCAACCGGTCGTTTTCCCTGTATTCTTGCATTTATTGCTCTTTTTGGCAGCCTATTGTCTCGTTGTTGTATTGACTTCTGAAGATACGAAGATCAGTACTTTCCTTTCGAATATATCGAGTTAGTTTTGGATGTTTCTTTCAGGACCCATGCTTCACTGCCATAGCATGCTATTGGTCAAGGTAAGGTTTTATAGATTCTCATCTTTGTAGTTCGGTGGACATTTTTAGACCGAAATGTATGGGTGAGGGCAAAATAAGCTCTGGTTGCCTTCGTTATTCTCTTCCGTATTTCTCCATCTTTTGATCCGTCCGCATATGTTTCTACTCCCAGGTATATAAACTTTCCAACCGTTTCAATGTCATCGTCATGTATAATGTTTTGTGGGACTATATTTCTTCTGTGTATCATTATTTTTGTTTTTTCTGTGTTAATTTCCAGACCTAGCATTTTTGTTTGCATTTATAACTCTGCGTATGTTTCCTGTGCTCCTGTTGATGTTCTACTTATAATATTAATATCATTGTCATAAGCGGCCAGTTGAACTGTTCGTTTGGTCAGTGGGTTTCCTCGTCCAGTTTGCATTTGCCTAACCGCATACTCCAGTGCCGGATTAAATAAAGTTGGGACCATCTCCCTGCTTTAATCCCTACGAAATTTTGAAAAAGTCTATTCGATGGATTTTTATTTGTACACATGCCTGAGTTTCATCCATTGTGGCTTAAATGAGTCTAATTAGCTTGTGTGATATTGCTAATTCAGCCAATGTATTGTAGAGTTTGTTCCTTTTGACTGAGTTGTATGCCTGTTTAAAATCTACAAACACTTTGTGAACATCAATGTCATGTTCCCATGATTTACTCAAGATCTGTTTGACTGTTAATATTTGATCCAGTGTCCATCTTGCCCGTCGGAAGCCCGTCTAATACTCTCCAATAATATTTTCTGCTAGTGGTTGGAGTAGTGGCTCTACTATGTATATGCTGTACATAGTAGAGAAATTCCACGGTAGTTTTTGCACTGGAGTTTGTCTCCTTTTTTATAGATCGGACATACTATACTTTTCTTCCAGTCGTCGGGTATTTTCTCTTCTTGCCATATGTCTTTGATGAGCATGTGCCGCTGATTTTCGCCACTACCTTATATAACTCTGCTGGTATTTCGTCAACTCCCGGGGATTTATTGTTTTCTGCTTCCAGGTTTCTGTGACTTTCTGTTAGTCACTGATTGTTTGCCCACTTTCATCTTTACATAGACTTGTGTGAGGTTTACACTCACTTCTTATCTATTTTAGGTATTTATAAGCCCCTCTACTTTCGTTGTTTTTAAAATTTTCTTCCTTTTTTTCTATTTGTCCATTTTCATAGGCTCTTTTTTTATTTGTACATATCTTGTCTGCTTTCCGTCTTGCGACTTTAAATGATGTTCGTCTTTCCCGTGATCTTCTTGTTATATACATTTTGTGTGCTTCATTTCTTTTCTCTATTGCCTGTCTACACTCGTTATCGAACCATGCTTCTCTTCTCTTTTTTTGTTTCCCAAGGTGAACGCTACCGCTGTCAGTACTGCTGTTGTGATATTATTCCATTTGCTCTCTATGGAGGACAGTTCTAGCGTCCTTAACTCATTTACGACTTCTTCTTCGAACTTCTCTTTACATTACTGAATCTTTAGTTTTTCCAGGCCCAGTTTGTTTGTTCTTTGTTGTCTTTCATTTCTTGTTAACTCTGCATCTATGTATTTAAGATTAACCCGTTAAATAATTTTGTCTGTGTGTCTGTGTGTAAGTAACTTAAAAGTACTTAGTACTTAGGTTACGAAACCGTTGTTAATTCTATACATAGACTCAATTATATATTAAAAAGGTGTATATCAATGTTTTCAAGTTTTGTTGTTGCAAGGGGAGCTGCTATCTAATAATAGGTACATTTTATCTCGTCTGCTGGAGTTGGAATTCAATAGCCGTGCTCATTAGTGTGTCACCACTTCTTATGTTTTACTGCTAGACAACCCGCAGAGCTGCATGGCACCATAGCAATTGCGGACAATCTAGAAGACCTAATAAACGTCAACCAAATCCCAGTAGAAAGAGTTAGGTACAACTGCCTCGGCACTATAATAAATAAAGACTGGACCAACAACCAGGGATAAGAGCGGGCATTGGAAAAGCTAGATTCACCTATAACCGGATGGGGGCCTTTTTCAAGAGCGACAACCTTTCTCTTAGTATAAAAGTAAGAATGCTGCGATGCTGTGTCTTCTCTGTCCTTTTTTATGGTGTTTAATCTTGAACTTTAAACGAGGATATGTGCAGAAGATTGCAAGCATTTAAGATGTGGCTATATCGGAAAATACTTAAGATCTCGTGGACTATACAAGTCACAAATAAGAAGGTCCTCAGAAAAATCAAAAAGAACCAAGAAATACTGACCACCATCAAATCTAAAAAGTTACAATACTTCGGAATAAAGATATGCAAATAAATCCTGATATACTCGTTTACAAGCCATCCTACAAAAATATTTGGAAAACAAGGTCCAGAAAGAAGAAAGACATCTTGGTTCAAGAATCTCAGAACTTGGTTTAACACAACATCTGTGCAGCTTTTCCGCGCTTCTGCAGGTAAGATAAAGATTGCCATGGTGATCGCCAACATTCTTTACGGATAGGCACTAAAGAAGTTGTTGACACAACAAAGGTATTTGTATAAGAAACAGCCTTAAAGCCTTATATTATTGTTATAGATGGCGGTCAATCATAACTTTGGAACTAATTAACCAATCGTAATGTTTTTTTAAATATGCCACTTTTGCAGAACTTTTGATATAAGTTTAGAACAAAAATGTTAATTGAAAATTGAAAAAGTTAATATATTTGTTTATTACCTTAAAAATTATACAGTTGTTTAGGCAATTCCCTAGGCTCTCCTTTTCAACGGATTTCAATGACTCGAATTTTATTTGAAAACTTGAAAACCCTTTTATTTTGAAACAAATTTCAAGTATTTAAAAACCTCTTTTGTTAGCTCTGTACTATCACTTAGTACAGAGCTAACTTATCAAAACAGAGCACAAGCGTATTAAAACAGCTCAGAATTAGATCAGAATCGTCTGGGAAGCTCTAAACATGTTACAAGAAAAACTTGGTCCATAATAAACGATCTTCGAAATAAAACTAACATAGCTCAAACATTTTATCTTTCAAATCCTGAAAATCTAAATGAATACGTCGTTAATATGAGTACAAATATAACATTAACTATTTTGTCACAACAAAATCACATTTCCTGTCTCCAAAATTCAAAAAATGTCTCGAATTCATTATTTATAAGACCAGTTGATAAATCTGAACTGATCCAAACAATCAGTAGTCCTGTAGTACTGATGGACGATCTATAAAAATTTTCATAAATCTTATAAAAAATGTGTTGGATGTCCATTTTTTGCTAATAAACGATTTCTTTGAAAAAGGTATATTTGCAGAGTGCCTGAAGACAGCCATTATTATTCATCTTCATAAGGGTGGTGAAAAATCGAATGTCTGCAACTATAGACCCATTGCCTTACTTCAGCAACAACATTTTATCATAAAGTCAGTTCGGCTTTTTATCTAATATGTAATAAAATGTACCAGTGATGCTATGTTTTCTGTACTACATGAGGTCGATCAAGCACTGAACAATAATCTTTATATGGCTACTGTTTTTTGTGACTATGCCAAAGCTTTTGATTGTATAAATCATACATTTTGACAAAAAAAAACTAAATTTCTGGGTATTTCTTTGAATTGGTTTCAATCTTACTTGAGAAATAGGAAATATCTAGTTAGAGCAAATGATACTGACTCTAGTCACAAAAGCATTGTATGTGCAGTACCACAAGGTTCAGTATTGGGTCCTCTACTTTTCCTAATCTTTCTAAATGACATTACTAATTTAAAAATCGATGGAAACATTTTTCTTTTTGCTGATGATACCAGTATTGCCTGAAATAACCTGCAACTCTTCATGCAATTATAACTTCCGATCTACTTAAAATAAAAACCTGATACGACTCTTTTACTTTACTTTCTTTTTACTTTCTTTTAACGTGGATAAGGCAGAAGCATTATCCTACAAAGGAGCTCTTCAACCTTTGCTTCTTAATAACAGCCAGTCAATATCGTTGATTCTGTAAAATTTCTTATTATTTTTATTTATTATTTTCTATTTATTTTTATAGAGAGCAACCTTAACTTAAGGTTTCTTTATATCGATTACTTAAGTAAGAAACTAGCCTCAACCTGCTATGAAATAAGATCTGTTTCGAAGGAAATCAATCATTTTCGAAAATTACATATTTTTCTTTATTCGAGTCTCGTCTTTGATATGGCAATCCTTTTTGAGATTCTAGTACAGCTGCTCAATCTAATGTTTTTTTTAATTACAAAAAAGAGCAATACTTTTTGGCCTCAGTACAAAAACATATTGCAAAAGCTACTTCAGAAGTCACGGGATTTTAACTGTTCCCTCTCTATATATTCTAGAAACTGTTTGCTTAATTCGTAAACACCTACATGTTTTTCCAGCAAGTGTATTTACCGATTCCATCCACTGAGTTAGTAAAGAAATCTATATTATATTCGCAAAAAAAAAATGATATAACTATCTCCCTTTGCAACTTAAACACACAACTTCTTTCCTTAAATTCCGTAAATTCACAAAAGCCTATCTATCCGAAAGACTTTATTATTCAGTGGAAGAGTTCTTTAATGAATATCTACTTCTTATCTACTTAAAATAAAAACCTGGTCCGACTCTAATTTACTCTCTTTAAACGTGGATAAGACAGCATTTTTCCCATAAAGGGACTCTTCAACCCGTGTTTCTTAATCAAACAGCCAGATCAGTATCGTTGATTCTGTAAAATTTCTTGGTATTTTTATAGAGAGCAACCTTAAATGGTCCGTTCATATCGATTTGTTAAGTAAGAAACTAGCTACTATTAAACTGGGAATAAGCCACAATTAAAGATAAAAATACGTTTATTGACGTTTCAATTTCCACTTCGGAAATCGTTCTCAAAATACAAACAGTAAATTAAACAAATTTTGTTTTTTGTTACATAGTGAAAAATTCTTCTAATAATTTAATTTTATCTGACTCATTTATATTGACAATTCAGACATACATTATGCATTTTAAAGTAGACGACTTTAAAATGATATTGCCAATATTGTTGAGTTGCGCTCCTGGGACGACTTTACTTATAAGATAGTTCATTCGATTACATGAAATCAACTTTAACTTGAGAATATCCGTCAGAAAAAAATCATAGCATGGAATTCGTCTTTAAAAAGACAAACACATGACATGATGACAGTAAAATTCTCCTGTTAGTGATTCCATAGTAAATTATGAGGGAAAACCAGGAAAAAAACCTCATAATACTATCCCGACATTGTAAGTATTTGTTCGTGAATTTAGTTTACCTTCAACAAACATCAAAATTCTGATTTTATATGTTACGTTATTTAAAAAGCATAAATGATGTATCCTCTATATGTTACTGACGTACTAATACTGGTATTTTCTTATTAATAACTTCCTCTTTCAATATTGGTAACCAGATCCTACTACATTCTGCCGAGGAATTTGCGACACAATTGGCCTCATTTAGCATAATTAGAGCCGCTTCTTGGATTTTTCTTTTTTTACATCCGTTTCTTTTAGGACTACATTTGAATTATTCCATTGAACCCTATGTTCATTATCCCATGTGTGTTTACAGATATATCACATTCTTTATTTTTAATATAAGATTGATGTTCACTTATTCTAACATTTAATGGCCTTGATGATTCACCTAAATAAAACTGATCGCATTCACAATATGATAGATAGATATTTAAATAAACTAACAATAAACTAAGATTAAACCAACACACACCAATAGATATTTAAATTTCAAATCAAATCACAATATTAATGTAAAAAAGGGAATAATTAAATCCTTATACGATAGAGTCAAGGAATAATATGAGGAAAATAACAATACCGTACATAAAAGGACTATCAGAAAAACTTAAAAGGATAGGAAATAAATTCAACATTTCAACAACATTCAAAACAACAAACACGTTGAGATCTATTTTGTCCAAAACCAAACCTAACAATGAACAAGAAAGGACAAAGAATTGCATTTATAAAATACCTTGTGAATGCGATCAGTTTTATTTAGGTAAATCATCAAGGCCATTAAATGTTAGAATAAGTGAACATCAATCTTATATTAAAAATAGGGAATTTGATAGATCTCAAATCTGTAAACACGCATGGGATAATGAACATAGGGTTCAATGGAATAATTCAAATGTAGTCCTAAAAGAAACGGATGGTAAAAAAAAAATCAAAGAAGCGGCTCTAATTATGCTAAATGAGGCCAATTGTGTCGCAAATTCCTCGGCAGAATGTAGTAGGATCTGGTTACCAATATTGAAAGAGGAAGTTATTAATAAGAAAATACCAGTATTAGTCAGTCAGTAACATATAGAGGATACATCATTTATGTTTTTTAAGTACGTAACATATAAAATCAGAATTTTGATGTTTGTTGAAGGTAAACTAAATTCACGAACAAATACTTACAATGTCGGGATAGTATTATGAGGTTTTTTTCCTGCTTTTGCCTCATAATTTACTATGGAATCACTAACAGGAAAATTTTACTGTCATGATGTCATGTGTTTGTCTTTTTAAAGACGAATTACATGCTATGATTTTTTTTCTGACGGATATTCTCAAGTTAAAGTTGATTTCATGTAATCGAATAAACTATCTTATAAGTAAAGTCGTCCCAGGAGCGCAACTCAACAATATTGGCAATATCATTTTAAAGTCGTCTACTTTAAAATGCATAATGTATGTCTGAATTGTCAATATAAATGAGTCAGATAAAATTAAATTATTAGAAGAATTTTTCACTATGTAACAAAAAACAAAATTTGTCTAATTTACTGTTTGTATTTTGAGAACGATTTCCGAAGTGGAAATTGAAACGTCAATAAACGTATTTTTATCTTTAATTGTGGCTTATTCCCAGTTTAATAGTAATTAATTTACAATGCCACAAGAAAATAGCTTCAGAACAATATTAAGAAACTAGCCTCAGCCTGCTATGCAATAAGATCTGTTTCGAAGGAAATCAATTTAGCATTTTCCAAAATAACATATTTTTCTTTGTTCGAGTATTATCTTCGACATGGTCTTTCTTTTTAGGGACCTAGTACAACTGCCCAATCTGATGTTATTTATAAGTTAAAAAAAGAGTAATACGGAATTTTTTGCAATCAGTAAAATCACACAATACAGAACCTATTTCAAAAATCTCCGGATTTTAACTCTTCCCTTTTGAAATGATAAAGCAAAACCTAGGATATAAGGTTTTAATCAACATAAATTGTACACATAATGTTAACAAAAACAATAAAAATTAACATGACAGTGACAGTGACTTCTGTCAAACACTGACAGCATAAAGTTGCCTACAATATTCGAAGTCTACAGCTAAAGCAATACCAAGGAGGTTAATATCACATCACCTTTTTATATATTTTAGAAACTGTTTGTTTAATTCGTAAACACCTACATGTTCTTCGAGTAAGACCTAATCATGACTACTCCACCAGAAATTCAACCTTTGATGTGTACAACTTCCTTCCCTAAGTTCCTTATATTAACAATAGCCCATATTATTCAGTGGAAATTTCTTAACGAATAACTAAGAAATTAAAGTACGTTTAGGTACAAGCAACTTAAGTATTTTTATATGTATTTGGGTATCATAATGCTGCATATTATGCAGCAACTTAAACTTATTAGTTTGTAAGGTTTTATTATGCAATTTACAATTTAGGTAAATTTTTCAATAGATTGTATATTTTATTATCACTTATTTTGTGATATTGACGATTTATGTAATTTTGGTAAATTTTAATTGTTACTTTTATTTTTTGACTTTTTGTAAGCTTTGTCCATAAAAATGTACAATTTTTTGTGACAATTATCAATCTGTGACAATCTATTCCATTCTAAAAAAATTTAATTATATTCAAATCGAATAAAATTTTTTACACCTTTTGAAGTGTCCGCATAGTAAAATTATCATTTCTAATAATATTTTAAAGCAATTAAAGACAAAAATTTGATCATATCCGATTTACCCAGGGTGTTCCTCTATAGATCAGATACCGCATGATCTATAGAGGACAAATCATATCGCATTTTATTTTCATTGATCATTTACGTTGGTCATTTAGTGTAGTGTCATGATACAAGATAAAAAGAGTTGTTCAACAACCGATACGCCTAATGTAAATTTTATTAATTTTTAACAATGTCAAAGTATTACAACATGTCTTGTGGTAAAATAAATCCGTATCATGTACTAGTCATGCTACCTAAAAACCTCTCATCTAAGCAATGATAATTTAACACAAACATAATCACTTGCACGCTATTGTCTGATTTATGACTTTAAAATATAAACGATGGAACTATATTTTATACATTTTAACATTGCGCGAAAAATTGATCAAAAAACTTGGAAAATAAATTCTTGATTTGTTTATTTGATAAACTTACAATTGTAATAAAGGATCTATAACTCGCAAAAAATTAGTAGAATGAAAATAAATTGTTTTAAAAATAGTAACAAATGGTACAATTATAGACTATAGTTATCTAACATCGCAAAAGAATATTTTTGTGATTATTTTTTAATATCTAATATCTATTTTTATTATATACAATAGGGTATGTTTAGAGATAATCGTTATAATGAGTAAATTACAGCTACAATCTTATATCGTCGTTCAGATGTCAAAACCTTGTAAGTATTTCAAAAGTGTATTTTTGTAAAATTACCTAAAACTTACCATATAGTAGAAAATGAAACTTTTAATTTATTTTTCGGAAATGTTGGTAGTTCCACAAAATGAATTATTTGTGACAATGATTAAGCTTAAAAAAAATAAAGTTAGATTTTCATAAATATTTTTATTTAGCATATTTTCTAGCTGTCTTACGCCTTTTTTACACATAAAGAACAATATTACAGAAGAAAAATAAAACGTTTATTCTTTTTTTTTTATTTACTAATAATAGTCGCTTCAACCACCTGGGTCATTAGCGACATTAGTTTACATTACTTACTACATTATATTAAATTATATAAAGATGTTTCTTTTAGAAACCTAATTAAGTTTTTAGTATTTAAATGTTCACCTAATACTGTTTTTAAGTCACTGGAAATATTGTTATTTTGTCTGTTAACTGTATATTTTCCACATTCTGTTAGGAGATGTTAATAATTGACTTGACAGTAATCACACACTGGAATGTATTCTTTACTTATTAGGTGCTTATGAGTAATATTGGTATGACCTAATCGAAGTCGAGAAATTTTGACTTGGTCAGTTCTTTTTAAGTTTACTAGGCGCCATGGTTTCACTGTCGATTTAATTTCTTTTAATTTAGATTCCGATAACTTCCACTTATTTTGCCACGCACTAATCACTTTTTCTTTAACGAACTGTTTTATATCACTGCAGATAGTCTTTGACACTATTATAGCTTGATCATTTTTGGTAGCTTCTCTTGCTTGGAGGTCTGCGTTTTCATTACCTTGTATTCCCGTGTGAGATGGAACCTACATAAATTTGACTTCTGAACCAGATTCTTGTAAGGCAGCAAGTTCTTTCTTGACAAGTAAGGCTATAGGGTTCTTAGTATAATATAGTTGACCGATTGTTGTTAAAGAGTTTAGAGAATCTGTGATAATGACGGAAGAAGAATGGTTTGTACTTTTGATATGAATGAGGGCTTGTAATATTGCATATAATTCTGCTG
This sequence comes from Diabrotica balteata, assembly GCA_918026665.1. Lineage (NCBI taxonomy): Eukaryota > Metazoa > Arthropoda > Insecta > Coleoptera > Chrysomelidae > Diabrotica > Diabrotica balteata. The sequence continues at coordinate 178,301,756 of OU898276.1, forward strand.
TGTATATGGAAGTGGCTGGCATTCATTTAAATTGGGAAGAGAAATATGGAGTGACAAATGCTGCTCCTACGTCATTTGCAGATTTGGAGGCATCTGTATATATGCAAAAGCTTTTCCCGTAAGTCTCGAGTTCCTTTAAACATGACTGTCGGATTACAGTGGGTGATGTATCTGATTTGTTATATTGGAGTAGCGTCGTATTGATTTCGGGAATCATGATTAACCAGGGAGGTTGAGTTTTTACATTTGAAGGAATGAGGTCAGAAATTTGGAGTTGTAGATCTGTTAAATTTCTTCGAACTCTTTTGTAGAATGGTGGATCAAACCTACTTTTGTTATAAGCTTCTAGGTAACGGTCCGTAAATGCATTTTAAAATACTGTGTGGAATTTGTTGCTGGCGACTGATGCTGCATACGAAAGGCATAAATAATTTCTTCGTAGATTAAGAGGTGGCTCTCCTGTGAGGCATTGGAGATTCTTAACTGGTGTGGTTCTAAATGCACCTATGGCAATGCGAAGTGCTGTGTTCTGAATGACTTCAAGTTGCTTGGTAACATGTTTTTTAGCGGAGGCATACACAATAGCCCCATAATCTATTTTTGATCTAACGAGAACGTTTATTCTTCAAAGAAATGAAACAAACATGTAACATAAGCATTCTGATATAAAATAAAATAAACACAACTATTTTCCATATTTTGAAAACAAAAAAAAAATAGTGCTTCAACGACTCATAAAAACCATGATAATCTGGGTGAATAACAGTCTTAAAAGACTGTAGATGATTAAATTTGTCTTCTGTAATGGGCAAATGGTATGTATACATTTTTTTGCGATTCCTGCATTATTCGTATTTTTGCGAACTGGTAAACACTGCCACTCCTCGTCAAAGTTTAGTTTGAATTGGACAGGCATATCTTTGGAATACGTTAGTTACCGTATCATTTTCGATGCAGAAATGCTGAAGTGTATTAACAAATGTCACATTGCGATTTTGTGCAGAACATCCATCGCTATAAAAAATTTTTGGTTTGTCCTTTTCTTGGGCATCTAACTCTTCATTTAAAAAATCAATTATATAAGATGTAAAGGGGTCGACATCCATTTTGCTCTCTCCGTCGTACCATACACAACAAACTACCTTATATTATATTTATGTTAATCCATCCACCCAATCCTAATGTGAAGAGAAACATTTTCTTGCAAATAATTACGATATTATCTATTTTCAAATGATAAAATAAACTTAATATACGCCGTGATTTTTTTGTGTTCTTTTTTGCGTGGTTGAATGTTCATTAACTAGCGTACACACAAATATTTTTCGTTGATGCAAATCCATCTCAGGCCAAACCCATCAAAAATCTTCCGTTGCTCATCAGTTATCATGGAACACTTCCTTTTTTCTTTTGCTGCCAAACACTTTGCTTTTACATGCTTTTCCCTAATTGATTTAGATAATTTGTTTCAGTTGATCAACTGAAATGTAATACATGAGTCATCATAACCTCAAACTTTTTGGAATAATAGTTATGTTTCTATTCAACGTAAAACAATGCGTTTACATATTATTAAAACAAATAATTAAGATATTTTCACTTACCTTAAGTTTTAATAAACAGTTACAATTCTTATCAACCTATATAACTGCACAAAAATGTTCAGTACTTAACAATTTTTCAGACACGTGTTGACTTACGAGGTTTGTTATACATCTGAAATACAACTTGGTTTTATTTCCCGGGAGTTTCTCTTTATGGTAACTATAGATCCATCTTTCTCCTTCTTTTTTGCTCTATATTCTTTACCACGCATTCTTACACATTTTTCTTCATTTTTTTCCCTTTCAAGTAGAAGAATCTGGTTTGCCTTTTTTGCTACTCCTTTTCGGCGACTTTTACAGTTTCATTTTTAGAATCCGACGAAGAATTTGGATGATAACTTGATTTTGATTCTTCGAAAAGTTCTTCAAATTCAATGTCGGTGTTATAGCGCCGATTTTCCGCAGCTTCATTGAGATTTTCTATATTCAAAGTTAGATCCCTACTGACGTTCTCCACCTGAGTACTTTTCTGCACATCAACATTAATACCATTATCTTCTATATTAATACTAGCCAGGCATCTGCTTTGGGTATCATTTTTTATATAAGATCATGTTTGAATGGTAGTACTCTTTGGGTTCAAAATAATACAGGAATCTACTTGAATGTTTTGTGAACAGCCCGATGAAGAAGCAATGTGCTGGAAACTGGAGGATTCTTCTTGAAAGGTCACATAAACTTGTTCTAAGCCTGTATTTGCTTTTTTCCAATCTTTTCCATGACGGCTCTTAAGTTTTGCTACTTACTTTTTAGACTGTGAATTTCGATTGGTAGTACTTTCATTTTGGTCAATATCAGGACTCGCTTTTAGTCTTTTTAGTGCTGATTTGACCATTCTCGAAGCCCGGCTTGCCTAAAAATAAAACACTTATTTTTTTTAAAGAAACCTCGTAAATCATTATTGTGAATACTTGATTATATTTTGGTAGGTAACAAAACCTCGTATCACAATTTTTTTCCCCTTAAAAATTTACTGAAATACATTATTTTGGAAATTCTTGTACCAACTGACAAGTTTCTGCTTTTCCCTATTTTGATTTATATAATTTGTTTCAGTTGATCAACTGAAATGTAATAATTGAGTCATCATAACCTCAAATTTTTTGGAATAGTAGGTATGTTTCTATTTAACGTAAAACAATGCGTTTACGTATTATTAAAACAAATTATTAAGATGTTTTCATTTACCATAGCTTTTAACAGTTATAATTCTTATCAACCTATAAAACTGCACAAAAATGTTCAGTATTTAACAATTTTTCAGACACGTGTTGACTTACGTGGTTTTTTGTACATCTAAAATACAAGGTTTCTGAATTCAAGTGTCGGATGTAAAATTTCACATGCTTTGTAATAGGAGGTTTCTCAATCAATGCAGCCCCATTTCCTAATATAGGCCACACAGAAAACTCAAAACCATTGAAAATTGGGATACGGGGTTTTGACATCTTAGCGACGATATGGTTATCGCGTTTTATTATGATGGGATCGTTAACTACAACCTTTTCATCGAAATTATTTATCTCAAAAATACTAACAATGCAAAAAACGCAAAAAAACTACGCTTGCTTCTCCATTATCCACTGTTCCTCCCTTGTCCAGGGGTGGTTCATCGTCCATTTTTACAGCTTATCACCACACTTATTAATTTATTTATTGCACGTAATAATTTAGTGCCACCACCAACAATGGCGTAGAATTGCTTAGTATTAATGCGACTTACGGACGGAGCCAATCTAATATGAACTACAATCAGCATTAGGTATTCAGCACAATTATTTTAAATTCCTGTCAAATACCGAATTTTTAACTTAAACTTTGGATTTTTTTTATAAATATTAAAATGAAATATGAAACCTAATCTATATATATATATATATATATATATATATTATATATATATATATTATATATATATATATATATATATATATGAATATGAATCTTAATCACAACGATTATTTCATAATTTTGAGGAAGAAACCAATTTGATTAAAATGTTTTACGTAAAACTACTAATAATATGGATAATCCCTGGATTTCAATTTTAGGAATAAATATTTTTAGCAGTAGATGAACAGAAGCATTTATACGATTAGGAAATTTAATAAACTCTTATCATGAGGTTACTGCAAACAGTATTATCACGGATTTGTTGTAGAAAAAGGTAGTTTATTCTCGTCTGAGAGATAAGACATTGTTTAAATATTTTTTAATATATTATTTGTAAATTTGTAATGGAAAAACCGTAATTATAGTGAGACATTCATGAAATTTTATGACTTACTTTGTTTAACTAATTGTATTTTCTTATCTTGCAATAATCAACTCAATATTTCAAATATCTATGGATGTAATATGGACATTTCCAATTTTATGCTGAAAATGTTGCCTGATTTTCCATTTTCCTCGCAAAAAATGTTTCAAAAGGTTTACCTTACAAATATATGCACCTATAAAGGATTTTATAATGCCTACGAGATCAAGCCAAGTGAGTTAACGTATAATTTTGAAAAACATAAACTGCAACAACAACTTGTTAGTTATACATTTTCGCAGAATTAGTAGTGGAAATCGAAACGTCAAACATCAGTTAGTTACAAATGTAATTACAATTCCAATTAATTGCGGTTTAACCCCATATAACTATAATATTCTGCTTCTTCTTCCTTTGTTGGATAATATCCCAGGGGATAATTTGCCCAGCTAATTAACCATAATATTTCACTTAGTCATACCACCACAGAAAACGTTATTACGACCTCGTTTAGGCTTTTGTCCCTTTTTTTGTTACAATAAGACTGAGTAGGAGACTGGAAACATCATTGGTGGGGCTGTTTGCAAACAGTTTATTCGTGGGAAACGTATTAGATGGGGATACAAAAGTTTTACATGGGGACTATTAGGTTAGGTTATATAGATTGACTTGATCCATAACATGGATTTACTACAACTATTCAACATAAATATACACTTGTCTTACAATTCGTTGATGTCCTAGAAGTGGCTCCAAATTGACCTATGAATTATATTTTGACAACTATTTTATCACAGAAGACAAGCCTCCCACATTGCCCTATGATATATATTTTGACCACGCTTTCGGATAAAATGGCATTTTATCCTTGCCAATTTGTTATTTAATACTGTAATTATTTTCAATCTTCATATGACAAGGATATATTTTAAAGACTATGCAGTTGCTAACATAAGATTAATTATTTTAGTTTTTTTGGCCTAATTCAATTTTTGTCCAACTTTTTGGGTGAAGACTTCTCGAACCACATAATCGACCATTGCATTAATACACTGAATGAAGTGGCTGCTGCTTTAGAAAGTCAACATATTCCTGGAGTTTATTACCAATATGAACAACTGGAACTAGAAACCAACAAATACATCCTGCAACCCTGTCTAACTACTTAAAGACAACATCAGAAGTCATAAGTATCGCTTAAGAATCCTTTTTGTAAAGCTGTAGCCAAGATTTGCTAATGTTCTTATATGTATAAAAAATATAATAAGTTAATATCTTAGTTTATTTATCCCATTCCAAGATACGACCTTCTCACACCTGAGAGACTGAGATAGACGAGGCTTAACTGGTTCCCAAAGAAAGTACTGAATTTTATTGTTCTACATTGGTCCCTTTCGGAGGGAGTTATTTTGTTTGTTACCCATTGGCACTTACTGCTTCTGATTTGTCCTTCGATGGTTACACATTGGCCCCAACGCCTAAAAATTAGATCTTAAATTTTACACCATAATAAGTCAAATAGTGGTGTTAAATGGATTATTCCCAGTATCCTCACACAGTTACAGTACGCATTCTTGAATTTTTTTAAAAATACAATAAAAAGTGGACCCAGTAAATCTTCAGCTAATTTGCGTAATTACTGAAGACCAAATGGACAACCTTATTGTCTATAAGGAAACACATTTAGAGAAAATTTTGAACATGCAAACTAAATTACACAATCTTAGCTGCACTGCAATTGACTATATTCGAAAGCTGTAATTTTTGTGATTACATGACCTATCATCTTAATTACTATTTACAACCAGTTGGTTACACTTATCTCAAGAACTAAGAAAAACAACAAGGTTTACAGATTTTGCAGAAAACAGATAGATCCAGTACTGTGCGAATGGATTCATTTCATTAATAGAGGCTGTTTTAGTGAAAAAACTTTTTATTAAAAAAAGTACATTTTGACAAAACAATAAAGATAAATTTACATCGTTTACTAGAAAATATTAGCTGCAATTAAGTACTGCTTTTACCCGGTTTGAAACCAAACCTGAATGACCGCTTCTATCATTTTTATTTTTGTTGTATAGTCGATTTTGCGCAGTCTAGCTTTGCAAATAGCCCATAAATTTTCAATGGCGTTAAGGACTGACGAATCAAAGGGCCAATCTAAAACATTAATCTTATTTTTTTTAAATTCCATACTTTGCTTTGACTTGTGACAGAGAGCAGAGTCCTGTTGAAGAATCGCTTCTCCTTGGAGCTTACATTTTTGAAGTTCTATGTCCAAACGCTGTTCCCACATGGATTTGCATTTTTGTCTGTTCATCGTGCTTTCGGTTGGTACCAAAAATCCAACCCCAATGTATGAGAAACATCCCCAAAAAAAATTTTAACTGGATGTTTTACGGTTTGATCAATATAAGATGGTTTCCTGACGAATTTCAACCGCTGTCAGTAAACTATAAAGTGAGTTTCATCTGTAAATAAGTCTTTTCTCAAGTAATCTACAGTCCAATTAGAGTTTTTTTTTTGGCCCACAATAGCCTCTATTTCTTCATTTGTTCAGTTAGAAGCGGTTCTTTCTGTGGACGCATTGCTCTTCTACCATTCTCCAAAAGTCTTTTCCGAATAGTTGTGTCATGATTTCACTACACCCCATAATGCAGCTCTTGGTTTGTTTTTATTGGGTCTAATATGCTATTTTGAAGTGAAAATATTTCATCTGTTAGTGTTGATTTTTTTCTTCCGAATTTTTCTATCGTTCTCACATCCACTAATCCCGTTTTTTGTTTAAGCACCAAAATCTTCTTTACTATCCCCTGATACACTCCACGCATTGTTGCTATTTCTCTTTAAGACATAGAAGTGTGTTCACATAACTTGATAATCTTTTCGCGCTTCCTAGACGTAATATCATCCATGATGGAATTAAACGAAACAAACTCACTAATTACCGAAAACAACACAAAACAGTACAAAACAATACAAACTACAGAAAAGTATGGTTATGTTTTCAATGCTTGGTCAGTTGTAAATGTGTGGAGAGTCATGCCAATTGTGAATATTAAAAAATGTCACAATCATTCAATTCAATCTATTCAATTCGCACAATACTGTAGATAAATAATAGAAATGAAGTATTAAAGATAAAATATATATTTTAAGTTTAGTAACACGAGATTCTTTACAGTTCATATCCATAGAGAACGTAAGGGGTTCATAATAATATATAAGAGGATACATTTATATTCAAAATTGTTACCAAGCCAACAGTAGTAGTTAAACGAATATTTTTATCTACGTAGTGTATAGACGAAACAATAAAACCGATAATTCCACTAGTTTCTAGAGACAGAGCGATTCTAATTCGCAATTACAGGCAAATATGTAATAATTGCAATCAGCGATAAATTCTCCTTGTTTATTACTAATAAGGAATCCAATATTGCTTGCACGTTTTGAGTGGAAGTTTTTATTGAGGTTTTATTGAGTAATTGGTCAGTTTCATTGAAGGAAAAAGGGTAAATTGATTTTCTATTTTCAGACAACAGATAAAAGGACATACCATTCAATTGTTATTATATACGTCCAAAATACATTTTTAGGAGTAGATAGGTATTTAAGCATTAGTAGATTTTTAGTCTATCCTACAAACAAATTATAAAATTTCCTCTTTTACATCAGGTATTCGAATTTTAAGCTCGCTAATCTAATTCGACATTTATTACCATTTGGAGTGTATTTGATAATACTTTAAAATATCTTCGTCTTCTCATATCCTTTTGTCGTTTCAGGGATTGGGTTTAGCCTTTTGGCTTCGATAGTGTCTGTTACGTCTAGGTCAATTTCTATTTCTCTCCTAGAATCTACGTTCCTCACCCTATCAAGTCTAGTGTGCCGTTAATATCGTCTCCAATTTACATTGCCTTAATTTTTTATTTGTTTTTTGATTGATCTTTCAAAGTTTGGCGCCGTACAACCCAATTCTTCTTCTTCTTGTACCACTCCTATTGGAGATTGGAAATCATCAAGGATATCCTGAGCCAAACCACTCTCTCAAATTACGCAACCATGATATTCTTCTACGGCCTGGATTCCGTTTTCCTTCTATTTTGCTTGCATTATATTTTGAAGTAATGCGTATTTATGTCCTCTCGTTAGGTGACCCAAATATTCGAGTTTTCTTTGTTTGATAGTTGACATAATTTCTGGTCTTTTCCCATCCTTCGTATTACTTTAAAGTTTGTGACTCTTTCAACCCAACCTATCTTCAGCATTCGTAGGTAGCACCACATCTCGAAACTTTCAATATTTTATATGTTGTTCTGTTTGAGAGTCCAGACCTCTATACCGTATAATAGCGTGTTAAATACGTAGCCCCTTAGCATTCTTAATAGTATAGGGATGCTTATATCTCTGTTGCAGAATATTTTTCCCCGTCTTTATGAAGGTGAACCTGGCAATTTTGATACGTCTTTTTAGTTCATTATTTTGGTTTCCAGTTTCGTTTGATACTTGATACTTTTTCAATTTGAATGCCGTTTATACTAATATGTGCTGGTTTTCTGTCATGTTTTTACTGAAGAGGAATACAGTGGAACCTGCTTAATTCGAACTTCTCTAATTCGAATTTTTATTCTGGTCCCTAGCATTTCCTTTATAAGTAATGGTAAAAAGTCTTGAATAATTCGAATTTAATTTTGGATAATTATTCGAACTTCTCTACAAGCTAACAGGCCAATTTCATGCTGGAAATTTCCACGAAAAGATGTAGTATTCTTTCCTCTCCTCACGCGCCACTTGTTTCAAGATATTCAAGACCATTGTGCATTGTACTGGCCATAAAGTCTTCTCACCCTTAAGTAAACTTCAAACATACAAAACTTTGACGCTATCGGAAAAATAGTGGCAATTAATGAAGAAGAAAATGGGACGAAAAAAAAATCTGAGACTGCCAAGGAATTTGGAATTCCTCCAACACATGATAATTCACACCTACTTCTTCAAGTATATACGTAGTTGAAAAATAAAGAAAAAAAGCTCAAGCATGAAAGTGAGTGCGGTAAAGAACGAAAATGGTTAAGGGAGCCAGAAAATCCAAATGTGTTTTAAAATGGTTCGAACAAGCCAGGGATAAGGAGATTACCGTGCGTGAGTGGTCCCCTTATACGAAGCAAAGTTAAACAATTTGTTGTTGAAATGGAGAAAAACAACTTTAAGGCGAGTACAATGTGGCTAGATGGCTTCAAAGAATGCAAAAAAATTTCATTCAAATCCATTTGTGGAGAAAGTGGATCTTAATCAGCAAGAAGCCAACACATGGAAATAAATTGGAGAAGATGATTCAGGATATAGATAAAGGAGAAATCTTCAATGTTGACGAGACGGGTCTTTTTTTAATGCACTCCTGCCAAAACACTGGCATTTAAAAATGAAAAATGTCACGGAGAAAAACTACTAAAAGAAAGAGTCTCTTTCCTAATTGGTGCAAAAATGGACGGATCAGAAGTGCTGCCTCTGCTTATGATTGGTAAGTCGGCTAATCCGCGTTGTTTTAAGAACGTCAAGTCAGAACCAGTGGAATATGTGAGCAGCGCAAGAGTTTGGATGGCTAGGGATCTTTTCGAGAAATGCCTGGTGAAATTAGACAAAATGTTCATAAAAGAAAAATGAAAAGTTTATTTATTGACAACTGTACGGCCTACAACACTATTCCACTAATGGCATTACTTCAGTTTTCCAGCCTATGGGCCAGGGCATCATAAAAAATCTTAAAAATTTTAACTGACGTTTTTTGGTTGAAAACATATTGAGGGAAGATTGGCCGAAAATATCAATGAGAACACCTGTCATAATGACAATAATTGACCGTTTTTATAGCTTGCAAATGTTTTAATTGTATTCTTGGCCGAATTTTGTTTGCCCTTTTTTTCGGTTGACAAAATTCGGGCAAGTATAGGAACGAAAACATCTGCAAAGTGTGCAAAAGATTTTAATCGTTTACAGAAGCTTTTGTAGGTATCACTGTTTTTTTTAGATATATTTTTAATATGAATATTTAGATAGTTCGAATTTTTGGATAATTCGAATTTTTTTAACGGTCCCCTGAGATTCGAATTATCCAGGTTTCACTGTACTTGTTTTTTTTTATATTGATATTTATGCCATAACTGTTGCAGGCAATATTTATATTATTTGTAAGTAATCATTGTAATTCTTCTACTGTTCTTGCAAATAGTACAGTGTCGTCTGCGTATCGAATATTATTTACAACCTCTCCATTGATTACGATTCCTTCGTTTGCTTGCAAAAGGGTTTCCTGGCGGATGCTTTCACTATAAACATTAAATAGCAGCGATGACAAAATGCATCCTTGTAGATGTCTACGTATTTCTACTGCTTGTGATATCTCATTTTCTATTTTGATGTTAGCTTTCCAATTCCAATATAGATTGAGAATTATTCGCAGATCTTTATTACAAACCAATACTTTCTATTATTGTTTTATAATTCTTCTGAAAGAAAAATTATTATGAAATTATTATTGATATATTTATTTTTTTTTGTGTGTGTTTTGGCTTGGACAATTGTCATTCAGCCTGTCCCAATCAAGATAAGTTTATTAATGTAGTGTGTATGTGTAGAGTAATTGTCTTGATACTTAGCAAAGTCAACGTCATTGTCTTTGCTAAGAGACGCTAATTGTATCCGAACGTCTGCGGTCCCTCCGGTGTGTACCGATCACACAAGGATAGAAATTATTTTCATTTATTAATTTTTTTAATAAACGAAAATTTCCACCCAGGTGGGATTCGAACTCACGACCTTTAGATTTAAAAGCAGGCGCTCTTACCACTGAGCCACAGAGGGGGTTAATATTGATATATTTATGAAAAAATTATTATGAACATAAAAATATATGAAAATTATAAAAAAATATATGTATCTAATTTATATTGGAATCAAACTACCAAGGTAAGAGTTGACAGGCAGTACACCCAAAATATCAAAATACGGAAAGGAGTCCACCAGGGTTGGGTGCTGTCCCCACTATTTTTCAATGTCTACAGTGAAGCGGTATTTCAAGAAGCGCTCTCAGACTCACTAGAAGGTAAATAATATAATTTTGAATAACTTACGTTTTGCAGACAGTAATAATGACGGATAACAACAATGATTTACAGAACGTAATGCAACGCCTTAATGAACGCTGTCATGAGTACGGACTGAAGATAAATTTAAAGAAAACTAAATGCATGATCATGACTAAATCTGCACATGCAAATATCCAATTGACTACTGAAGATATTGCAATTGAGAGTGTTAATAACTATAACTACTTACGAACATGGATAACATCAGATGTAGACCAAACCAAAGAAATTAAGACACTATTTAAATAGCACGTGCATCATTCATTAAACTTTCTTTGTTGTCGGGATATACGTTTAGAATCACGCCTTCTATATGACTTGAAAGCGTGGACACTTAAAACAAGTCGTGGTAGTAAAACAAAACGTGGTAGTAACTAGAAGGATAGGAAATGAGGCGGAAATAATATTAACTATCAATAGACGAAACCTTGAGTACTTAGGACATGTGATGACAGGGCAAACATACGCAATATTACAACTTATTATGCAAGGCAAAATTCGAGGAAAGCGAAATGTGGGAAGACGAAGAGTATCCGGGCTTAAGAACTTAAGGGAATGGTTTGAATGCAGTAGTGCAGAACTTTTTAAAGCGGTAGTCAACAAAGTCCGAATAGCCGTGATGATTTCCAACCTTCGATAAAAGAGTGAACTTAAAGAAAAAGAAAAATTTTTCTTCTATTGTCTTTTTTTATTTTATTATTTGACAATAGTCCATTTAGCTGTCTAATGGATGACCTTGCTTGACCAATTTGACCAATCCTATAATGTATTTCTACGTTACTCCCTGTTTTTGACGTTATTTGGACTCACAAGTATTTGAAAGTTTCAGTTAAATTTATATTTCCCAGTTCAATTTATATAAATTATTATTAAACTGGGAATAAGCCACAATTAAAGATAAAAATACGTTTATTGACGTTTCAATTTCCACTTCGGAAATCGTTCTCAAAATACAAACAATAAATTAAACAAATTTTGTTTTTTTGTTACTTAGTGAAAAATTCTTCTAATAATTTAATTTTATCTGACTCATTTATATTGACAATTCAGACATACATTATGCATTTTAAAGTAGACGACTTTAAAATGATACTGCCAATATTGTTGAGTTGCGCTCCTAGGACGACTTTACTTATAAGATAGTTCATTCGATTACATGAAATCAACTTTAACTTGAGAATATCCGTCAGAAAAAAATCATAGCATGTAATTTATCTTTAAAAAGACAAACACATGACATGATGACAGTAAAATTCTCCTGTTAGTGATTCCATAGTAAATTATGAGGGAAAACCAGGAAAAAAACCTCATAATACTATCCCGACATTGTAAGTATTTGTTCGTGAATTTAGTTTACCTTCAACAAACATCAAAATTCTGATTTTATATGTTACGTTATTTAAAAAACATAAATGATGTATCCTCTATATGTTACTGACTTACTAATATTGGTATTTTCTTATTTTTCTCTTTCAATATTGGTAACCAGATCCTACTACATTCTGCCGAGGAATTTGCGACACAATTGGCCTCGTTTAGCATAATTAGAGCCGCTTCTTTGATTTTTCTTTTTTTACCATCCGTTTCTTTTAGGACTACATTTGAATTATTCCATTGAACCCTATGTTCATTATCCCATGCGTGTTTACAGATTTGAGATCTATCAAAAATTTTTTTCTGACGGATATTCTCAAGTTAAAGTTGATTTCATGTAATCGAATGAACTATCTTATAAGTAAAGTCGTCTCAGGAGCGCAACTCAACAATATTGGCAATATCATTTTAAAGTCGTCTACTTTAAAATGCATAATGTATGTCTGAATTGTCAATATAAATGAGTCAGATAAAATTAAATTATTAGAAGAATTTTTCACTATGTAACAAAAAAAAAACAAAATTTGTTTAATTTACTGTTTGTATTTTGAGAACGATTTCCGAAGTGGAAATTGAAACGTCAATAAACGTATTTTTATCTTTAATTGTGGCTTATTCCCAGTTTAATAATAATTAATTTGCAATGCCACAAGAAAATAGCTTCAGAACAATATCAATTGATATACTTACTGAATTTTCTCCTGTAACTAAATACTCAGTTTTCTGTATATTAATTGTAAGACCCCACTTAATGTACTCCACCCAGTTTTTTAAGCATATAGTCTATATCACTTTAGTCGGCCAGAATGGCTTGGTCGTCAGCAAAGTGTATCGTGTACAATCTCTAGTCATCGATTGAAATGGATATATTGCAGCATTTTCTTCTTCACACTGAGGAGGGTTGCTATTCAAATATATTTTGAAGAGTGTAGGTCCCCTTCTTCTTTATTTTCTACTTTGTAATTGTAATATTTTCTATACTTATTTCTGGATTCATTTTATTAATATGTCCGAACCAGAACATTTACTTTTGTTTAATGTACTCAATAAAAGGTTCCTGCTTTGTCGTTTGTCTAATATCTTCACTTTTATACTGTCTCATTTTGTTTTCTGTCTTATTTTTCTCAAATGTTTAATTTTGATTGCGTTGTTTTTTATATTCAATTTTTTACTGAATTGTCCAATTTTCGCCTGCGTATGTTATTATTAGCACTGTTATCCTGTCGTGATTTTTTCTCTTGACTTCCATTTTTAGACTTTTGTATCCTAATATTGTTGTATTAATTGTGTAGTATAATTGTGTAGATTTATTTTCTTTATTTGTTTTTTCCGCGTCTATTTTACCATCATCAGTCACAATGCTGCCAAGATTTTTATAAGTCATTATTTTTTAATATTGGTTTTTAATAAATATTTAATCTCTCTTATCGTTTTAGTCTTCTTTTTGATTAACTACCATCATTTTTGTTTGATTTTCGTATTGGGTTGCTTCTCCTTATTTTCTCGTTCCTCGGGCATTTTTATTTTAATTTTTCCAAGCTCTTTACAAATTATCTTAGCCATTCGTTTCCCTTTACTCCTAGATTTTTGGCGCAATTAAGTTCTCTTACACACTTTTCCTGTTTTGATTCTTTTTACAAATTAATCGATTTCCTTTTATATCATTCTTGGTAAGCTTCCACTACTTAGTCTTCCTCTAAATATTTCTCTCTTAGTTTGCCTTCAAATTTTTCTGTATAATATTATTTCAAGGTTTTTAATTTCTTCTATTTATATTTCTTTCTATTTCTGTTTTCTTCGTTTTTATTTCACTGTTTTTGTCTTTTGCTCTTATTTTTAATGCGTTTTTTTTTAATTACTATTAAACTGGGAATAAGCCACAATTAAAGATAAAAATACGTTTATTGACGTTTCAATTTTAATATTTTTTTTGTTGCTTTTTAACATCTTCTTTATACGAGTCCAGAATTGTCTGTTATTTATTTTATATTCTTCGTTCAAGCTACCTCCAAATGTCTCTTTTTCTCATTTTGACTGCTGTTTTTTCCGTTTCTCTTTATAATATTTCTTTCTTTCTAGATGACAGATTTCTTTTCCTTTACTAATGTTTTAATTTCTTCACTCCACCATTCTGTCCTCTTAAAATGTTATTTAAATTTTCCTTCCCTTTAAAATATCGAAAAACAAATACCTGGAGCCGCTTCTGTACCAAAATTATTGCAATAAGAAGAAATGTTGCAATATAAAATTAACAGAACGCTGCAAAATTAGTAGAAAGCACCCGTAAAAAACTTTCAAGTAATTTTTACTTTCTAAGATTTATCTCTCAAACATCTTAATGAAATAGCAAAGATCATTAAGAACAATGATGTTCGCAATTATTATTTAATTGTAGTTATAATCTATCTAGTAGAGCAAAAGAGACAGGAACTAATAATTTTTATCTAAAATACTCGTAAAATGAATCAGGCTTTCATAACACAAGTGAAGTATATATACTTTAACTGAAGTGACGTACCAGTCAAATAATTCATACATCAATTTCAGAGACGATATAGATGAGGGTACCCAAATGCAAACCCGTATTTATGACAAATTAACAGATAACATTCTCATTAATAGTGAAATTAGGTAATAAGATTGATTGGCTCCACTATTTTTTAGCCTAGAGATGAATTAAATAAGAAAGTTCCACTTGACAAAATATATCACCGTTATTAGGTAAAAAATGATGTAATTGTTACAGAAAACTCTTTAAATCTAATTATAATTGTACATTATACAATGAGTATGGAATGTTTCTCGTTCCCAATAATACGAAAGTTTGTAGCATGAGCAGCAGGCGAATTTTCTTAGGTTTCTAGAAGGAATCTCTAGTACCAGAGAGAGATTCCTTCTAGAAACCTAAGAAAATTCGCCTGCTGCTCAGGAGAATGATTTGGTTGGTACTAGATAGGCTTGGTTCTCAGAAGAATGTAAGAACCGGGAGGTACTGACCACCATTAAATCACGAAAGTTACAATTCTTCGGACATATTATGCGAAATGAATCCAGATATGCTCTTCTTCAAGCCATCCTCCAAGGAAAAATATTTGGAAAGCGAGGTCCAGAAAGAAAAAGAACATCTTGGTTAAAGAACCTCAGAATCTGATTCAATACAACATATGTGCAGCTTCTCCGCGCTGCTGCAGATAAAATAAAGATTTCCATGATGATCGCCAACATTCGTAACGGATAGGCACATCAAGAAGAAGAAGGAATCTGTTAAACTTTTGGATAAAAACTAAAGCTCCAACTAAAAAACTAAAACCCTAACTTTTCAGTGCTCAGCAGTCATTGCTGAGCTTCCTTAATAGAAGGATGCTTGCTTAACGTATAATTCTTTCGTTTTTACTCAGCAGTTGACATCCACGTGACATCAATCTTATCTATATTTATTTTGAGCGGATCTGAAACATTCTAAGTTATTAGATGTGTGTAGTGAACGAGCTAAAATATGTGGTACTCAAATTAAGAACACAGTGTAACAACTACCGCAAACATCATTTGTTGTAAGAGATTAGGTATGTTTTGACCAGATATTTTTTAAACGGTGAGCAAATAAGGGCAATTTTTTAAGCAATCATTGATCGAAAACACGACTAGATCAATTTAGTGTAATTAATGGAGCTATATAGATCATTTTTAAAAAAATGCGGCAATTGTTTTAGCAATATTGCTTCTATGTTCCATATAGTGGAACCCATAGTGGGTATACAAATTCAAGTAAATATGCTTTTTATTGTATTTTGTACGGGTTAAGCAAGTTTTGTTGATGCTTGTTTCTCTCATATTCATCGACTGTTTCATAATTAATAGGCTAACTTTATTTAAATGAAATTTAAAATCACGTCGTGACATTCTAGTAAGGCTTTTGAATACAATATTATCTAATTCACAACACAAGCGAGTTTGACTACCCAACTCCACTTTAATGTGGAACATCCAATACAGGAGGTATTGGATGGTATTTGTAGCTGAAGTTTGGGTTTCGAAAAACGTACTTGTGCAATCAAAAAGAAGCAGTTTTAAACCTTTTAGATCATTTGTAATGTAAAAGTTCAAATGTAGCGTTTTTTAGGCATATTTCAAATGCCTCACATTTACTGCCAAAACTTAAAACTGAAATTTTATACAATATTTTTTGAAGACTAGTATCTATCAATGAAAATTCCATAGTGACCAATCAATAAAAGTAATACATTCTATTAATCTGATAAGAATTATAAAAAATAACAAAAATCGCGCAACGTTTAAAACGCATTTTGATTATTGACGATAGGACACTCTGATTAAAAAATATTGATTTTACCTTGGAGTTTATTCTATTTAAAATTGATTTCGCTCGCTTAACTGACATTCAAAATCACCGGCCGCTTCAAGGGTTGTTTGAGAGAGCGATTCATGCTACAAAAAAAGTGACAGTTAACATTTTTGTTTAAAGTTATCTCTGCAATTTTTTCTACAATGTACACATTCTTGGTAAATCGATTTGTTCCGTCCCCAGCCTCCCTTCGGGACCTACCGAATCAGAGAAAGATGTTCCATATTTCTGAATTTAACTTTGAAATGATAAACCAAAGATTGTTTATTTTTTTATAATAAAGGTCGAAGAAGCACAAAAATATATCTAAAATGATGTGGATTAATTTATTGACCGATGATTTCTGAACAGTCGGACCGCAGACTAACAAAACTGATAATACTATAATTAAAAAACAGTAAATGATCATAAAGATTTAATAGGTTATTGACACTAACATGACTTGACATTTTTACGTAAAATGTCGAGATTTCACTATATTAAAACTACAATAGAAATACCTTGGCACTGAAAATATATCTTTGAAAAAATTGGCATCGATTGTTGACCTCGCTTTTATTAGAAATACCTCAAGTACAATAATTTAAATTCTACGATCTTGGTTTTAAAACGTGGTGACCTAGTTTAATAAACTATTATTATCTTTTTTTATATTCCGGAAGGTTGGTATTCCAGGTTTCGTTATCTCTACGTTAGGGGTGCTCTACTTGTGATATGCCAGACGTACAATTTTAATTTGCACTAAAATCACCTAAGCGGAAAATTTATAGTCCATAAAATGTTAATTTATGCCACCTTAACTGATATAGTGTGGTTATGACAGGAAGTCAAAGAACGATGCCCTTCTTGTAAAATCGTTCAATGTTCTATCGTCTTTTTATTTTTATTTATAAATTTCATATCTATTTTGTTTAATTATTTGTGGAAAATTATATTGACATCATGTCTTAATATTTTTTCCTTCTTCTTCTTCTTATTGTGTTTTTCAAGATCATTAAATGGTTTTGAAAAAATTTTGGTTTTCTTTGCGATGTGGATATATAAAGAACCAAGAATGCAAACTTCACCAGTAAGTACGAAAGATGGAATTCTGGCTAAAATTGATAAAGATAAGTAGGAATATTTTCTACAAAGAAAACCTAAGACTTAATAGGTCATGGGGCGTCTCAATGCAGGCAAACGATACCATTGTGTTAATAATACCTAACAAAGTAATGTCCAAATAGCTTCTAAATAGCTTCTTAAAAAGGTTTTGGTCAAACGAATTAATTTAATAAATGTTTCTTTCAAGATTTAAGCGGGAAGAGCAATTTTCTACACAGGGAAGTATAGTTGGCTTGAAGCTAAAAACCAAAATCAGACAGTAGAAGAACTATACTGTCAAATAAAAGACATAATGCAGCACAAGAGATCATAAGGTATAAGGTAGAAAGAAAATCAAGATCCAAAGTGGTGGTCACAAGAAATAAGAGAGTTGGTAGATACCAACAAGAAAGTCTATCGAATCTGGCTACAAACATAAAATTCAGAAGGCTAGAGAACATACACTTACTGGAAAAGGGAATATGGAAGTTAGGAAAAAGACCAAAAGAAAAAAACAATACACGGGACAAAAAATGTGAAGAAATAAACAGATATATGAGTGAAATTCGAGTATCAGAGGATGTCATGCGGGTACCCAACTACCAACATCTGTAGAGAACTGCATTGTTACCTCGGCTTTTAGCGGCTGAGCATTATCCTGCATTAGTAGAAAATTTTCACCTAATAAAATAAATATTGGGTATCGCATGTTCTTTCAGATTTTCCCTAATGTAACCATCAATATTTAGGCCACTTTCTCTTAATATAACAAGATCAGTATGTTCTTTAGAAGTATGTAATTTAGAAGGAACATTGAGCATATCTTAGCGACTATTACTTGAATATCTCAGAATAGAAAACTCGTCTATAAAAAGAACGATTCTCCAATTTTCCATCTTCTAATCTTTATATCAGAGGAAACTATGGTACCATCAACATATGCCAGTTTTCTAGTGAAAGCTGTAGTAGTAACTTTTTGCTTTTTAAACACTTGTAATATAAGAAACCAATCTTCCACGTCGTTTGTTTCCCTTGGTCTTCTCGATCCAGATCTTCTTAAGTACGATCCAGTTTTTTGAAATCTTAGTAAAGCATCGAATATTTTACTTCACCGAACACCAAACATTTCTTCGATATATCGAATAGAATTCTCAGCATTATACAGAGCAACAGCTTGCGCAATTTGATCTGGACTCATTGTAAATTCTTCTTCTTCTTCGGCTTTAAGTAATCTAACTTTGGACATAGGCCTCCCCCAAATCAATCCAGTGTCTTCTATTTTGCGCCACTTGCTTCCAGTTGTGTCCTCCGATCTTCTTAATATCATCCGCTCATTTCATTTGTAGTCTTTCTCTGCTTCTCTTTCCTAACCATGGTCTGCAGTGTTGTATTTCGTGCTTCCATCTCTTATCCTTCAGTCGGGCATTGTGCCCTGCGAAGCTCCATTTTAATTTGGCCACATGTTCTCCTGCGTCTTTTACTTTCATTTTGCTTCTAATCCATTTGTTTGTTTTTTTCTGTATAAGTCTCACCACCTGAGCATTGATGTTTCCATCGCTCTTTGTGCTTTTATTATTTTATCCATGTTAGACTTGGTGAGTGTCCACGTCTGTGAGATATACACATACGTGAGTATAGGGAGGATACACTGATCGTAAATTCTGTAAATTGCATTGTAAATTATTCTTTGTTATTACAAACACTTTTCTTTTCCGAAAAATCAGCCACCAATACATTAAAAACAAATGCAATCAATTTAACAAGCATTATTTCATATGTAAGTATTCGATTTTTCGAGACCACCTCCACAAAACTTTCTTTTCTTTAACAAATAATGACAAAGTTTTAAAAAACAAATGGATATCCGGGTCGTTTAATTGTGATAAATATATTCAAATTCAAATAAAAGCAGAAAACTTTTAAAATTTCACAAAAATATGTCTAGATAATTTGGCGGAACAGTTTCTATAATATGTGCAACTTATGGCTCGTTATTTCAATGGGAAATATCGATAAGCTAAAATCTTTGTTTAACATCTGTAAAAAACCATCAATGAGCCTTTAGCTTTAATTAAGACACGCATTTATAGAATAGGTAACTTAATACGGACATAATGACAGAGGAAGCGTTACAATTATATACAAAAAAGTAATATGTTAAAAATATTTTAAATAGGAATAATCAATTCTGAATGATTAATAATAAGGAAGTCTCATATTCAGATGTTTTATATATAAGTATTTTAAGATTTTTTATACTTACATACAAATCTGGCAGTTTTTTTATGAACGTAAATTAAGTATCGTGGACAAGATGTGCGCCATTTGAATATTTTTGTACATCACTCAACTGTCGCTATAAATAGCTTTTCTCGAATAAGAGTAAAACTCTGACGAAGTTCAAACACTTTATTTTGAAGGTTCTACAGAGTGTCATACAGAAAAAGATTAAAATTTTAATCATATAATATAATAATAATGTTATAATGTATTTAGTCTAGTTTAGTATATATATTAAGTGTGCTATCCTCTTTAATATGTTTCTGAGGCAGATATTAACAAAAGTAATTAATAAAACCTAAACTTTAAAAAGAAAGAGAAAGCAGAGATGCTGGAAACATTTATCAGAAAATTATATGAAATTGAGACGAATTAGAGCCACAGTGGATGACAGAAAAAATACTATTACAGATGGAAGAATGAAGGAAATATAAAGGAAAAGTTATACAGAAGTATAAAGAAATACAACAAATAATTAAGGAAAAAATCAAAACAGCTAAGGAAATATATATGATGAAACAATGTTAAGAGATAGAAGAACTAAAAACAAAATATGATATGAGAAATATGCACAAAAAACTAAGAGAAGTTACTGGAATGGATCGAAATAGACAGCAAGGACACATAAAAGACAAAAAAGGAGTATTACTAATAGATTTACCAGAGAAATTAAGACGATGGAAGGAGTACGTTAGAGAACTTTTCCAATATGAAAAAGGTAAAATGCAGAAAATACAAGAATTTAATCCTTTAGAGAGACAGAAGATCACAATAGATAAAATCAAATATGCTATCAAAAACTCTAAAGACAGCTGGATTAGATGAACTGCCAGTAGAACTGTTAAAACTAGTGGAAAAGGATAACTTGAAAGTATTGGCAGATTTATTTAACACGGTGTACGATACGGGAATAATACCACAAGAGCCAGCAATGCTGGCTAAACTCACCATTTATAACCATCCCTAAAAAAACAAGCAGCAAAAGAGTTCTGTGATTGAACATTGAGCCTCATGAGTCATACTTTAAAAGTACTGCTGAAAGTAATACATAAGAGAATATAAGAAAGGCTAGGGGAGGATATTAGCGAGACGCAAATCGGGTTCCAAAATGCAGTAAGTACTCGTGAAGGACTATTTGCCATAAACATATTGATTCAGCGAAACGAAGTACATGCTATATGCAAAAAGACCAAAAAATATACATCACCTATTGACAGTCAATGATAACGTGATAGAACAGGTAGAAAAATATTAATACTTGGGAACTTTAATCAATGAAACCAATTATCATACTGCAGAAGTAAACAGGCGAATAAAGATTCCCAGATCAGCATTTATACGAATGAAGTCACTCCTAACATAAAAAAAATCTATTCTATCTCTCCCTCTCTCTCTCACACACACACACACACACACACACGCGCGCACGCACACACACACACACTCTGAGTTTAGTTTTTTATACTCTAGTTCTAGAATACAAATTTAGTTTTTATTATTTCAGTATTTATAGTATTTGTTACGTTTTTATGTTATGTTAGTCAATAACAACCAATTGATCTTTTATTTGTTATACCTAGAGGTCTGGTGTCGACTATCCTCATAAGAACAGTTATTTCTACTAATGCAGTAGCATTGTACCATAGGTTCGCCTATGGTACTATGATTAAGGGGTCGCCTGTCTGCTCTTTTCTTTTATATTTTTATTTTTAAACTTAGGAAAGTCACTTGTTTTTATATCTCAGATTTTACCAGATCATTGGAGCAGTCTTTAGGCAACAGTTTTGTTTCTACACCATGCATCTTCCTTGGTTATGGGGATTTGGGGAGCGTAGTAGCCCCAGCACAAATTACTGTAAGATGTTAGTTGCGGTGTAGTGGCTGGTGATTTGATCAATAAGCAAAGTGTACGTGTGTATTTGTATATACCGATGTTTTTTGTTTTTATGCATATGTATATCATATTCAATCAACAAATCTACTGTTAGTGACTTGCCCCTAACAGATATGTGACTAGGTAATTGCCCTACCCTCCACAATTTCAGACTGAGACGAAAATATGGGCGCTCCACCAAAACCAAAAAAAGATAATAAAAATAAGTAAGATAGTCGATACTACCGAACAATGCTAATGAAACCCTAGAGGCCAACAGATCAAAAGAGTAAAGAAGTATACGTACTTAAAAACTCTAAAAAAGGAAAATATCCATTACACTGCCGAAATAAAAGTTTTAAAGGGTTAAAAAAGCATTTATCGATTTTATAAAAATAAAAAAGGTTCTTTGCTGCAGATAGTTGGCCGCAGTCCATGCTAAAATATAATTGAATCATTGTTACGTATACAGTGTCCTATACTACTTATGGAGTTGAATTGCGAACACTGAATTGAGAAGGTTGATAAGTAACTTACCCTTTTTGAAATGTGGACGTCTATCATAATTTAAAAGATCTCATGAATGGATTAACTTTGGAACACGTAACTGATAAAGAAAACGAAAAAAAGAGTTGGGAGTTGGAAGGAGTTACTTATCAAAAAGAACATCAAAGTATGGTTACTACTCAAAATAACTTTTAAGAGCAGTTGCTTAGAACGGAGCAGAGTAAAGAAACTGACACTTAAAGAAGAAGAAACATATTTGTGGCATCTTTATTATTAGTGTTTTAACTTCTGCTAATGAACTTCATATATCTCCAGTCTACTTTCAGTAATTTATTCTGCAATTTGTGATTTATTTTCAAAAAATCTTTAAAATTGTGAAAAGTTTATACACCTATTAAATTTCTACACAGAAAATTTGCATAAAGTAACAAAATTGTGGCTTTGTTTTCGATATCGGTGCTATTTTTTTTTGAACGTAGAAGTATATGTTTTACCTTATTTATGTATTTATTAGTACATAAAGTTGACAATAATTTGACGTTCCGCCAAAGTAAAATAATGTATACTCCTTCTAATAAAAAAAATTCATATTTTCTATATCTATTTCAAATGCAAATAGTTCTAATCGCTTCACCTCAGCCACTTCCGATTCCTTATCAGTTTATGTTGAAGGTATTAGTAAAACTTAATAATAAATATATATCGAAAAAGTAGGTCTTTGATATGTGGCAGTCTCGTAAATGTTTATTTATTTAAAATATGACGTCTTTAGACTCATTTTACACAATTTCTTACTTTGTAAGTCATGTTTTGCGATGTTATGATGAATATTTTAAGTGTGCATTAAAAATAAACTTATATTATCCGGATCCATTTTCAAAATGTTTTTATAAAAGTCTGACTTGATTATAATTGTATAGCATAAAAAAATATATAATTCAGTGTACATAAATTTATCAAATATCTAGGCTTAAATAAACTATTTGCAATGCTTATTGTTTAAACATTTCGTTACAGGTGTTCTGAGATTTTTACTTTAACCATAGTCCCTATTTTGGATAATTCGCCTTCCCCTATTTGAGCTTGAAAATAACAATATTACAATACAACTATATAAGAAGTAGAATACAATATTTTATTTCTTGGGCGTGTATGTAAACAATACAAGAAGTTGCCTGACAATTAATATCAAAAAAGTAGTAGAAAAGCAAGAGGGTGGCGAAAATATTGCAGAGAACCTGCACCTTATAGCATGCTTAATAACTCTTTGAAATACTCATAAAAATAATAGTATTCAATATTTAGTATTATTTACAAAAATTATAAGCAACAGAACTTACAAAGCTTTGAAAGGCAGTTAAATAGACCTCAGCCATTGAACCCTTTATTCAATTAGATAAAGGACGTTGGCCCAAAATCAATAGGAAAACCGAAGAGTTTGCCATCTCCTCATGAAAGGTTTCCAGCCATACCCTCCAGAAAACAACCTTAATATTGTGAATGAGATCCAATTGTTGTTAGAAACTTAAAAAAATCACTGCTAAACAAGTTCAGTAGAAAATACAAACAGGCCTAAAGTTGAAAACATCCTCTGGGTATGGCCTACTTTTAACTACCGTCAAATTTTTTAAAGACCTCCAAAAAAAGGAGATATTTAACCCAATTCTAAGTATTCACTGCTATGTTCTATTGCGGAAAATTGCACAAATTATCGTAATTCCTAAACTAGACAAGCCTAAATAAGACATTAAGTCCTCTAGACCTATTAGTCTACTGCTAATGATATCTCAAACGGATTTAAACAGATATTGCTGGTAAAAGCCAACTAACATCCAACCACCAGAATGGAATTTTAGAGCGGCATCTGACTACAGAGTAAATTCACCGTGTAATTTTAATAATGACGTCCTAGAACAATAGAAATACTGTTCAGTAGCCTTTTTGGATATATCTCAAGCTTTCGATAGAATATGGCACATTGGTTTACTTTACACAGTTAGACAAATTCTTCCCCTAGGATATTTCCTTATTCTTAAGTCCTACCTTCTTGACTATCTAAGGGTAGCGTACTTGTACCTATTCTATAAATAAACAGATGATACAATTCTAGCTCCACGCTCAAATTCAGATACTGCGTCCCAACTGCTTCAACCTTGACCGAATACAAATTTGGCCAAAAAGGTGGAGAATTAAAGAAAATGAGAGCAAATCATTCCATGCAACGTTCACTATTCTAAAAAATCCCTAGGTAACTTCTTCCATTAACATATATTCCTTTATTTGCCCAGTTAATGTCTTTGAACACATCTTCTAGTCCAAGTGTGAATAGCATTGGTGAGATAACATCTCCATGGCGAACTCCTCTGTTGATTGGTATAGCTTTGGTTTTCGCATCTATAAGTAAATATTTCGCGTCTATAAATCGCGTCTATAAATCCATAATCATTCACTGTCTCTACACCAGAAACCAGTTTAATTTATCTCTAGATTCTGTGCAAACCACTCGTTTATTACTTTTGTAAATAATCGCTATCAGCATAGCAGTAAAAGTCTATAGTTATTTACTACGAATACAAAACTATACTATAACCCGTTATAATAAGCGTTTCTATTGTCATTGTCACTATTCTCATTAATATATGTTCCCAAAACTCTTTTACTTTGTATCTGGTATATTAGGCGTCACAGCCTTTCGGTAGGGATCTATGAAGGAATATCTCCAAGCTGCATGTCCTTATATCTTACCTATTGCTCCACAATAAGCCGATCCGACACCAGACTTACAGACATATATTGTACTTTTTTAACGAGGATATTTTAATGATTCCTTTTTATTTTGTTTTAAAATATTTATTCAGTGTTCTTTAACGTTTTTCAGAGTTTCATAGTTATTTAGTCGAGCTTAAAATTATCTCCTGGAAACTAGCCAGGTCCTGGATACAGGACCCGTTTATTGTTACGAAAGGTAGAAAAATCATACATTATTGACTTCTAGGCTTTTCTTCAACTTCTGCAACTCTACCATTTGCAGAAGATTGCATGAAAGTGGACTGTGTTAGCAGTAGAGTTCGGGCTATTCAACATCAGCATTAAACTATGGTGTAATGGCTTAAATGTTTATTTATGGATGCATCCATATTTGCTTTATATCATCTCGATGGCCATGTTGAAATTTAAAAACAAAGTATAGAGAGATACCTTGAATAAAATGTGTTTCCAAGTGTTTCATTTAGAGGAGGGTTTGTTACTTTCTGCTGTGGAGTTTCTTTGTAGCAACGTACATAAATATTTACTCTTAATGGGCATTAATTGTAAAATAAGCTCTAGAAGAGGTTATTAGTATTTAATGAAGTGGCCTTCTTGTTCACCAAACTGTGATCTTATCTTAGTGATCCCCAGGCAGGGACATTTGAGGAACTTTCTAAAGGCTTTAATGGATAAACGGTAAACTTTTGATCAACGATTCATATGTTCACTAGTTCTGAGAATGCTTAGAAAAGTGTGGGCAATATTAAAAGTTAAAAAGATCCCAGAAGATATTTAGTGGAAGATTCGCTAATGAAATGTGTAAACAGACTATGATCTTATCAAAATTGTCTGATATCGTCTACAAGGATAGCGCAATCTTAGTGATCGACAGGCAGGGACATTTGAGGAACTTTCTAAAGGCTTTAATGGGTAAATGATAAATTTTTAATCAACCATTTATTCGTTCGCTGGTTTTGAGAATGCTTAGAAGAGTGCAATCAATCTTAGTAGTCAAGAGATCCCAAAAGATATTGAGTGGAAGATTCACAAATGAAATTTGCGATTTTTTTCTTCGAGTATTTATTTATAAAATACAATTTTAAAAAATTGTTGCTTATATCTTATTTTATTTTGAATAAATATAATAATACATTTTAAAAGAGACGGACAGTACTACTTTTTCACTACTTGTTACTGAATTCCCAATTATAATTTAAAAAATTGACAAGAATTTTTCATAACATCTTCTTTTAACTGATCATTAGTTTTTTGTGAATATTGTTAATCTTGGTAAAGAAATAATAAATAAGACTTACTCACAATCAATTTAATTTAACTATCAGACGACCGGTTTCGCTTTCTACAATATGCAAAGCATCTTCAGGTCTCGATACAAAGTTAAATAAATGATGCCGGTACTCTATTAATTGATGGATGGTAGAACATGGTTGAAACTACTATGTATAGTGCATAAAAGTCCTTCCCCTTTTAAATGTAATGTTTGTTTCGTCCCTTCTAAGTGTTTTCTGTTTTAGTGTGTTTTAAATTGTCCTTAATTGTTTTAATTCTAATATTTTATTTATTCGACTTTGCAATAATCTACTATTTTGCCAATAAAACTTTATCAAAGAAATTTAATAATTACAAGTTGAAAAATAATTCCACACCCACACAATTTGTACATCTAAACTTATTAATTGTCATAAAACTGTCACCTTCATAAAACAATTACTCAATAAATAACACACATTTCATAAATATATCTCTCGAATAAGTATAAATAACTTTTAAATAATACAATGGTATATAACATCACTTTCATTTAACAAACAATCACACACATATCTCTGCTTCATTGGTTCAAATATATCGCCTCAAGAACTTCCCGTTTACTGTCAAACAACTACAATAGCAGAATTGAGTTCTCCATTCAACAATACATAGTAGTTTCAACCATGTTCTACCATCCATCAATTAATAGAGTACCGGCATCATTTATTTAACTTTGTATCAAGACCTGAAGATGCTTTGCATATTGTAGAAAGCGAAACCGGTCGTCTGATAGTTAAATTAAATTGATTGTGAGTAAGTCTTATTTATTATTTCTTTACCTATTTGAAATGGACTTACTCAAGCAACACATTCATGAATTGTTCATCTTCTTTAACACGTTAAGCGCCACCATGTTAAAAAAAAATGCAGGTCTAGGGGCCGCTGTGTAAAATTCATAAATATGTATTAAAAATGCCCTACTTAACTGTGTCTTTTATAATTTATATAGTATAATGTTATTTTCTCATGAAAACATTGTTGTATCGAAATGGATACAAGTGGCCCATTTTCATAAATTGACGCTGTTGGCCACTTGCATCGATTTGGATTCAGCATTATAAACTATAAAATCCGGACCTTATGTTCAAACAGAAAAAATAATCCTCCTGAAATTGTGAAAGCAAAGTTAGAGAAGTATCAGTCTACGACTTTACAAAGCAACACAAGTTGTACTGTGTTAACATGGAAGGACAAAAAAGATGTCTTGGTGATTTCAACAAAGCACAGCAATGCAATGACTCCTGTAAGAAGATATGGCGAAGAAATAGAAAAACCGATAATAATTTTAGAGTACAATAGATGTACTACTAGTTTACGAAAAGGGATCAAATTGCATGGAAAATTAGCAATAGAATTACGAAAAGGAACTACGCTAATAAATGCGTATTGTGTACATCAGATCGTAACAAAGAAAAAAATGTCCATCACCAAATTCAAAGAACAAGCTCAGCTTTTGGACGAAAATTTAACAAGACCTTTTCCGTCTAATAACATCAACGAAAATCATATTTTAGTGGATGATAATAAGAAAAGAAGATGTATGGCTTGCTACGAAAGGCTAATAAACAGCCACGATTGGAAATACGCACAAGCCAAATCTTCGTAAACTCGCTACAAATGTAGTGCTTGTAAAGAATTTTATTGTCTTACATGTTTTTTTTATTTCTCATAAATCCGAAATATTAATGTAATAACATTTATTAAAAGTTTTTATTAATAGCTACTAAAAATAAATGTGTTATTTTTTTATTTAAACTAATTGCATTTTATTTTTAACAAAATGTGTTATATAATTATCAACTTGTAAAAAAAATCGTTGGCCAAAAACAAATTTTGGACCAGCCGGCCATGCTTTATAAGTCCCCCATTCAATTAAATACAAACCCTGCATTCTTTTGAATTCAGCTAGCCTAAAGTAAAAGTATTCCATTGTATCTGTTTGGATACAGGTGGCCAAAAGTGATCAAAGTCGTTTGTATCTAATAGGATACAAATGGCGCTTAAGGTGTTAAGTACCATGTCCGATTATCGAACGATGGCGATTATATTGGCAATAATAACTTTACACCACTCGAAACAGATTAGTCAATGTCTCGTAATAACACTCTCGGAGATTTCGGAGCCAGGATGTTCTTCTTCGGCCTGGGCCGCTTCTTTCGTCGATCTTGCACTATATATTCTTTGTTTGAATGTAATCTTTGTACATTGTACTTATGCAAGATGTAATGAAACTTCACAGTCATTGATGTCGTGCATTCATTGATTCCGAAAAAGATTTTGATAGTACAGAACCATGTGTGCTTCAAATGCCTCTAGTAAATTGTCGCATAGGTTTAATATATATAGAACGTGAATGCATAATATATTTATACAAAATACCAAGAAAATTTAGTGTTTAACTGAGATTTCCAAACGACGATAAATAAGCATAACCACACTAGTTAGGGTCATCAGAATTACGATAATGGACAAACGTACAACGTGAGATGACAGATCCATTTCAAATAGCACCAGAATTAAAACAGGGTGATGAGTTGAGAAACATTGTTTAATTTAGAACTGTAATATGTAGTTGGAAAATGTCAAAAGGTATATTCAACAGACTTATCAATAAATCAAATACGGATACCCAATATATATATATATATATATATATATATATATATATATATATATATATATATATATATATATATATATATATCATGGAAAGAACGAAAGCAACAGGTGAAAAGGTGCATACTGAAAAGGTAGGTATACTGAATTGAAGTCACATGCTAAGCAAATAGGTCTGTCACGAAATAATCACGAAAAAGACTGAAATCCTAGTATAAGCCGATTGGGGAGAGCAACGCGACCCTACATGACAGTTGACAACTTAGAAAATGTAGATAGCTTTATCTATTTAGAACTCAATTACATAGGACGTCACAAAGGACTACATGTGGTTAGTAAACAAAACCTCGGAGCTATACAACTAATTGTCACTAATGAACCGATAACAAAGTTAACCATTTTAAATACCTAGGATGTTGAATAAATGAGACACTTAATCCGGATAAAGAAATTAAAACTTGTATAGAAATTGCAAGAGGAGCATTTATGAAACTTAGTTCTATTCTGAGCAATTCTCAGCTGAACTTACAGCTGAGAATTAAGTTCCTAAAATGTTATGTGTATCCTGTATTACTGTATGGATGTGAAACCTGGATTATGAGGTTTAACATGATGAACAAATAAAAAAGAGAAAACTCGAATATCTGAGGCATATAACGAAAGGAAGCAGATACATGATAATGCAGTTGATACTCAACGGAAAGATCGACGAAACAAGAGGAATTAGTAGGAAAAAATACTCATGGCTTCGAAACCTTTGTCAATGGACTGGCTTATCAGTAGATGAATTATTACATGCCGCACAAGATCGAGAACGATATCGGCAAATCGTCATGGAAGCTATTCACACCTAAAACTTGGACACGGTATTCGAAGAAGAAGATCACAAAGGACAACAGATCTTTTAAGAGAACGAGAAAGCGATGGGAGGATGAGGACGCAAGAGGACTGCATCTCCCTGGCAGTCGATTGTAAAGGAAAATCGCTAGAGACCATAACGAACGGAAAGGTTTGATTTTGAATAGAGCTATAGAGCCACAGAATGGGATTTACGAACACAATAAAGTAGAATTAGTAAAAGAGTTAGACATGGAATTTGAATCTCGCCGAAACTATTTATTCTGGCATTACAAGATACTTTTAAGTTCATTGAGTAAGAAAAGCAAGGAATCTGCTCAGATTTAGAATCAGCATTACTACAAAAATTTGACTAATGAAGAAGACGGCATATCAAAAATTAACATAGCTAGAAGAAATATACCCAGGATATATCCAATAACATATTTACTTAGTAGTTGAGTTATCAGGGCAGATAAAAGTCACCGAAAAGAGAAATCATCGGCAGAAAAAGAATGGAATGTATATTCGTATCTGTTCGGATATACTGGCTTAGACATCATTGAAAGACGATATTATTACAAGATAAAAAATTAATGAAGAAACAAAAACAAATCAGCATGTCATGGTGAAACACGCTCTAAACCCAAAATGGAGATTTTTGGTTTAGAGAAAATGATAAATGGAGACAGACTATATTCATAGCATGATTAGTTCATAACATTGTACTTAACCTTTTTGATTTTGTCTTAGAATGTCTAAAATAGTACTATTAGTTAATTTTCAAATACATTTATTAGGGGAGGTTTTTTAAAGGTTAAAATTTTCTCCTGAGTTTTTAAGAATATACAGTGTGATTGATTATTTAAGCAAGCTCAGATTGTAGGCAGCTAAGCTCCAAAGATTAAATTAAATACAATGTTGCGGAATATTTTATAAAATTATGCTAGATAAAAAGTAAATTAAACCCCTTTACTTTAAAAGGTGTTTCATTTGGTAAATAATAAGTTCTATGACACGTTATAAATTATCTACCTATGTAACTGATTTTAAAAATTTGAGCTGCCAAATTTTTTTTCTAAATTATTATCTTCCAATTCTGATGGTATAATTACTTCAATTAATATTTTCTAGATTCATTAATACTTTAAATTTTGATATATTTTCAAAAGCAATTAGCTTCCCGCTTCCCAGTAGTAGTTGTAAGGCATTAAATTAATGGTACGTATTTTATTAAAGCAGTTTTCAAGGAAAAATTGCGATTTACTACAAATTGTCCTTGCTCTTAGATAATAATAGAAAACAATTCAAGCTTCCTGTCACAATATCTTAAAATAAACTATCGAATTCGCCGACTGACATAACCTCAATACACTTACCTAGATAGAAGATTCGCATCCAAAAATAAACTAAAAAGAACTACACAACACCCACCACCGTTATAACTTGTGTTCCTGGAAGAAATTAGAAGTCATTTCCAATAAAACTGAACACGACATGATGGAATAGTAGAAAAATCGCACAGCACTGCACTGCGTAAAGTACCAGCAACACAGTACCCTTTTCGACGTCCGTTCTGTTGCGATCGGACCGCGACAGTGTAGCAGCGAGCGTTGGGGATCGCGATTATATTTTCGCGAGCGGGTTCGGGTACCCAGAAGTGGTGAATATGAGTAACAAAGTATGTAATTTCAAACAGGGGAGACCGCGTACAGATCCGGCGCGACCGGCAGGTGGTCACAGACGTTTGCATCTCATCAACTCCTTTTCCGTTTTTAATTTACTATATATACAGAGAAAAGTTTTATAATACCAATTAATAAAACAACTTATGTAATTAAAAATAATAAAATGGATAGTTACAGGCAATAAATAGCTTTTCGGTTACAATAAACAATCCTCAACTGTCAAGCCTCAAGTTAAACAAAAAACAAGATTACATAAAAATTTGTATCTCTATGGCTTCGGTTCGTTTTCGAAATATATTATTTATGAAAGATCTGCGTATGTTATTTATATTTATATTTAATAAACATTTTACTCTCAAACTAATGAATAACTTCAAAATATAATATTATATAGTATATTTGAAAAAAAATCTGGAGTAAATTCTCAGAATACCGTAAAACGGGGTTACTTAAGCCTACAGGGTAACAAAAGCCATTTTGCATGGTAAATTTCGAGCGCCCATGTTGACAACACTGTTTGCAGCAATTGTAGATGTTTATGTGTATGTGAGTTGACAATCGTATAAACTTTAAGCTGCTGGAATACAACATTTATTCACATTAAAAATAAGCCTAGCAATTTATTATTATTTATAGGTAATTTGTATTAAAATTTCATAGCTCTTTATAACTATCATTAAAATATAAACCTTAGTTATCATTGTAGACCATGCTTTAATCCATTCTCCATATTTAAGGTTAGTTGTTTTTTGTTTGTTGTTCTTTTACAGCTGTGTTGACTACGGGGTAACAAAAGCCAGTTGCTTTTGTGACCCCGTAATGAAAAACATACTACATGAAAGTAAAATTCATTAAGTTACAGCAATTTTCTTTCTTTCAGACCACAATACCTATGCCACGAACTTATCACCGGCCCCTTGGGGTTCGAAAGTATAAGGACTATTCGGATGAAAAGCTCGCTTCAGCGGTAAAAGCAGTGAAGGAAGATGGACTTTCTTTGAGGAAAGTTGCTGAACAGTATGGAATTTCACGATGTGCTCTTACAGCAGCAGTGAAAGGGAAACGCAATAAGGTAGGAAGACCTTGTATTTTAAGTCCTGTTGAAGAAAACCAGCTGGTAGAATGTGTAACATTGGCTGGAAAATGGGGATTCCCGCTAACAACCTTTGATATTCGACAGATTGTGAAAGGATTTCTAGATCGCCGTGGCCGAACAGAAAAAAGGCTTAAACACAATATGCCTGGTATTGACTTTGTGGATTCATTTATGAAAAGACATGACAAAGAACTTTCTAATAGGCTTTGTCAAAATGTAAAAAGAAGTAGAGCTGCTGTCAATGAGACAATTCTCAACAATTATTTTGACGAACTCATAACATCACTTAAAGGAGTTGAACCAAGTATGATAGTTAACTATGACGAGACGAATATAACTGATGATCCGGGTAGAAAGAAAGTTATAGTAAGAAGAGGTACACGTCATCCTGAGCGAATCGTTGATTCTTCCAAGGCAAGTACATCTGTCATGTTTTCAGGGAGTGCAGATGGAAAATTACTTCCACCATACATAACGTACAAGGCACTAAATCTTTACGACTCATGGACTGAGAATGGTCCTAAGGGAGCAATTTATAATAGGTCAAAGAGTGGATGGTTCACGCTAGAAATTTTTGAAGACTGGTTCAGAAAAATAGTTATTCCATACTTCAAGAAGTTTGACAAAGATGCTGTTAAGGTAATAATAGGGGACAACCTAGCAAGCCACATCTCACTAGATATTATTAATGAATGCAAGATGAAGAACATCAAGTTTGTGCTTCTGCCAGCGAACAGTACCCATTTTACTCAGCCTCTTGATGTATCTTTTTTTAGGCCACTGAAAATAAAGTGGCGCCAAACATTAAGTGACTGGAAAGAGAAGAATCGTGGTACAATACCTAAGGATACATTCCCAAGACTATTGAAGAAGTGTATTGATGACATGGGTGAAGAGAACATAGCAAAAAACTTGATAAGTGGTTTTAAAGGTTCAGGAATTTCACCTCTTGACAGGGAGCAAGTACTTAAGAGGCTTCCTAGTAGATCTAAGGAGAACGAAAGAGAAACCCTAAATGACTATGGAAACACTTGGGCTGCAACTTTACAATCCTTCCTTGAAAAAAACAGAGTTGAAGATACTACACAATCAGCCAAAGAAAGAAAAAAAAATTAAATGTACCACCTGGTGTAGGTGTACAGCCGGATGATATGAAGGACTCTATTGATAACCCTGCAGAGCAACAGCCAAGTACTTCAAAGCAAGCTCAAGAGAAAACCCGTGTTTCAAAAAGAGCCAGAAAGGACAGTTCTGATTCTAGTGACAATGATGAAGTATTCTCACTGCAAGATTCAGATGCTGAACTTGTTTTAAGTGACTTCACTGATGACAATTTTGAGGAACCCGAACCTAAGAACGTCTATAAGAAAGCCACGAGGACCACAGTGAAATGGGAGGAGATTACTGGCAAATCAGCTATATTTGTAATTGTTGAACTGCTATTTGATGAGGGAACCAAAAAGAAGCTGTAAAGCAGTTTTATGCAAAAGTGTTAAATACATCACCAGAAACAAATGAAGTGTCAGTTAGTTTCTTAAGAAAAAGTACGAAAACTGCTGGGACTGTTTTTGTATTTCCTTACAATGCTGATGAAATGGATGTAAATATATCACAAATTGTTAAAGTTGTTCACCCTACAAATGTAAAGCGTGGGCACTACACTTTTTTGTATGAGTTAAATTGATTATTTAATCATCAAAAACCTTAAAACATATAAAAATGTTAGTAAATAAAGTTTTTTTCCAATTAAATTCATTTTTTTAAACATAAGTATTGTTTATTTTAGCCCTGTGTACGGATTTAGTTACCCCAGGAGTGTTTAACTTACGCCACACATTTATCTATCATGCCTGGTTTTTCATACCCCGTCCTAAGGGGAAACTTAGGCCACCATGTTTTAAATTTTTTTGACAGGTTTTTTTAACTCTTTTTTTGGTATTAAACAATAAGTTTAGATACAGACTCACGTTTTTACCAAGTTTTAAATCCCTAAAGTGATTAGTCTGGATTTGAAAGGTGTTTGAATTTCAAAAGTGGCCTAAGAAACCCCGTTTTACGGTACTAATCTTCGCACCTCGAAATACATAGGCGTGCACATCTTCTAACTAAAACGTAATCTTAAAAAAAAGAAATTTTTCATTTAGAACAAAGAAATTAATCCAATCCAATACTGGTTTAAAATAAAAAGATACACATAAAAAGAATAAAAATTCTATTAATTGTGAAACATACAGTTAATATAAAATAATAAAATACAATAAATTATACTGAAACGTAAAATACATACACAAAAACTGTTAGTTTTTATACATTCTTATTAATAATTAATAATATTCTTAATACTAATAATATTAGAAATGAGAATGAAAAACTTTATTATCACTAAAAAAATAAATAAATAAAAAATAAACAATGAAGTTGACGGTAATTAGTTTAAACGTAAAATAAACTTCTGAGCTACAGTTCAAAGTTAGGCTTCCTCATATTCTGTTTCAGACTAAGTGTTATCCGATCCAGGATGAATTATTATAGGTTCTATACTGCTAACTATTATATGATCAAGCTCCTACATATTTTTCTCAATATCCATAACGTGATTAATACATTTTTGCCAATGTTCAGTCGTTACTTCGGATATTAATTTATGAAAAAGATTAGTAACTTTAAAAATGAAGACAACGATAGCTCAGCAGAAATCAAAATAAGAATAGATAAAGCCAGATCCATATTCACTAAAGTGAAGAGAGTGTTCTGCGGAAGAGATTTGAGCCTTAAAATTTCGCCTGATGAGATGTTACGTACTTTCTGTGCTGTTCTACGGAATGGAGTCATGGACGTTGAAAAATATTGATACCAAAAAATTAGAGGCATTTGAACTGTGGATGTATCGCAGAATCCTGAGAATATCATGGACCGAGAGAGTCACAAATGTCGAGGTCTTGAGGAGAATGAATAAAGAAAAAGAAGTCATATTTACGACCAAATAACGAAAACTGCAATACTTGGGACACATTACAAAAGGCGAAAAATATGAACTGCTTCGAATAATGATGCAAGGGAAAATAGCAGGAAAAACGTCCATAAGAAGAAGACGAAACTCCTGGTTAAAGAATCTACGGGAATGGTATAGCTGTAGCAACAACGAATTGTTTCGGTCAACAGTTTCGAAAATACGTATAGCCCTGATGATCGCCAACCTTCGG
The DNA here is from genome assembly GCA_918026665.1 of Diabrotica balteata. Classification (NCBI taxonomy): domain Eukaryota; kingdom Metazoa; phylum Arthropoda; class Insecta; order Coleoptera; family Chrysomelidae; genus Diabrotica; species Diabrotica balteata. The sequence continues at coordinate 178,337,768 of OU898276.1, forward strand.
AACAAAGATGACACTTGAGGAAGAAGACAATTTATAAGTTGTATTATTTCGAGCAACGTTACCTTTAACTTCGGCCCATACTGATTCAATCGGATTTAGCTCGCAATGATACGGTGGTAGGTGAAGTATTTTAACTCCTCGTTTTTTGGCTATCTCCTCAATGACATATTTTTTATAATTTTGTTTATTAATTTTAGCATGCTCAATACTTCTGCTTTTGTCGTTGTATCGTCAAAGATTAAATTCTTGGAAGGTAACCACATTGCAATTTCGTCTTTTCTCCATTGAGTAGTTGGTAAACGTTTAACGAATCTAGAGTGGTAACTTGTCTTGTCTATCACAATAACTTAATTTTTAGATATGAAGTCAATCATCTGTTCGAAATATTCTTCAAACACGTCTCCATTCATGTGTTTGTGATAATTACAGGTCTTTTTTGATTCAAACAAAAGTAAACCTTCCTTAAGAAATCCATTCATACTACCTATATGGGTAACAATTAATCGTCGATCTTTACCAGTTGGTTCCTTGAAACCAGTTGAATATCCTTCCAGAAGTGCTTGTCGACATGTTTTTATAGTTTTGTCTTTCCAAACTCTCCCTACAGTATGCCCTTTATTAACCCATGTTTCGTCTAAATAATAAATGTTTTTTATTTTCTGTCCTCACTTTTTTATTTTTCTGAGGTAGTCTCGTCTTTAACACACAATTTCTTTGGAATCGATAAGTTTAACTCATGCAAAACTTTGCAAAGTTTGTCTCTACTTATTGTGGGTAAATCGGAATCATCGGTAATGGCTTTTAAAACTTTATCTAAAGTTGGTATTTGTTTGTTAAAAAAAAAAATGAGTGGACCATTCTACGAATTGCATTTTTGAAAAATTTATCCACATTCCCTTTCAACAATTTTGGTCTTCCTGTTTTTCGGTATGGGTGGGGTTATACCAGCTGATTTTTCCTCTTTTAAAATGTTATGTACAGTTGATTTTGAATATCCTATTACTTTAGACGAAATTTCAACTCTACTATCAACAGTATTGGAAAGTATGTTTTGTTTAAAATAATTGTAGACATTGATGATCACTATCTTTTCGTTAAGTGATAAATTTAATTTTTTAACTGGTGTATAATCACACGGTAATTCTATTTTCTATAAACTCACTATTCACTCTTGCAAAAAAACAGCTATGTCAGATCTCTTCACTCGCTTATTATAATCGACTGAACAAGAATATTCTGATATTAATGAATGACTATTTAAAGACAATTAACCATTTTATTAATCATTGGTTTTCCCAACACAATCGAAATTTATACTATTTAAAATAGAGTTCACATTTATCGGAAAAAAAGAGATTCTTTATTTCTTAATATTTAATGGGTCATTATTATAACGACAAAAATAACCATAAATAAGGTTACTAAAATAAACAGATTAATATAAATATAATATGCTTTGAAAATGGTTTAAATATCTAATAAACCGAAACAAATAATGTAATTCCCTTAAAGTACGTCTACGACCAGCTGAATTATCGCTAGCCTACTGTTTCTAACAATAGCAGGTAACTAAATTTTACGATATTCCATGTGACGCAATGATGTATGGATGTAAGCCAACCACTCTATGTTTGTTTTATAGATTACAATAGGGCGTTCGATAAGGTCCGACACAACCGTCTGATACAGTTGCTTGAAGATAAACACATTGACAAAAAAGACTTAAGAATAATAACTCACCTCAAAAAGTCATCGAAACACTAAAAGTCAGAGTAGGCAAAAAACTTCCGGAGGAAGTAGAGATAAAAAGAGCCGTAAGGAAAGGTTGCATACTCTCCCCGTTATTGTTTAATCTATATTCAGAAGAAATAATTAAAAAATCACTCGAAAACCTAACAATTGGAATTAAAGTCAACGGCAGACCCATCAACAATATCAGATATGCAGATGATACTATACTAATTGCAGAGAATATACAAGATCTACAGACACTCTTAGATAATATAGTAAATGCTAGTAAGGAAAGCGGACTAACGTTTAATGCTAGTAAAACAAAATTTATGACCATTTAAAAAACACAACAATACGACATTTTAAACAAAAAGGGGGTTCCAATAGAAAAAGTATACAATTATTAATGAAAATAACGAGTATACAGAAGAAATAAAAATGGGAATTGGACAAGTTAGAGCAACATTTAATAAGATGAGAAAAGTATTATGCAGTAGAGACCTTAGTTTGCAACTCAAAATAAGAATATTACGTTCATAAGTGTGTTTTCGGTGCTGCTGTATGGGGTGGAGGTGTGAACCTTAAAGAAAGAGGTGAGCGACCGACTTGAAGCATTCGAGATGTGGACCTACCGAAGAATATTAAAAATAAGTTGGGTGGACCGAATAACAAATGTTGAGGTCCTCAGAAAGATGACAAAGGAAATGGAAATCATGAATACGATTAAGATAAGAAAGTTACAATATCTCGCCACGTTATGAGAGGGGATAAATATGTGTTGCTACACACCATAATGCAGGGGAAAATACAGTGAAAACGAAGTATTGAAAGAAGACGCATCTCCTGGCTCAACAATCTGAGAAAGTGGTATAATTGCAGTTCCATCGACTGGTTCAGAGCTGCAATCTCAAAAGTGAAAATAGCTGTGCTGATTACCAACCTCCTCATAGTAGACGGTACCTAAAGAAGAAGAAGGAAGGTTAAAAGCAAAATAAACATATTCGATTGACTGTAGGTTTATTGATTGAACATCTACTTATAACTTATTAGGGTGCGTTCATTACGAAGACCACCGCATAGTATCCTCGCCTAGAGCATAGGACTGACAGTGAACGCTCACATTTAAAATAAAATGCATTTATTTTACCTGGCGATCGATACGATGATCCTAGCTAGGGTCGGTGGTCGGCGACTCATAGTGTTGATCTTAGAGTACTAGTATCGAACGTCAAAAAATACTAAGTTTGAATATTATGGTCCAAGTCTGTGGTCCGATACCTGGCTCGAGGCTGGGCGCAGCGCTTTAAGAGCGTAGGCGCAAAATTTCGGGCCAATGCTTTTTAAATGTATTCATTTTTTTCGAATCCTAAGAAAACTAATAAATAGTTTTAAAAAGTTTAAACGCAGAATTAAAGATTACATTATTACCGAGGGCGGAAAGTCCGTTAGAATAAATAAAAAGTTTCTTTTGAATGAGATATTTGAAATTAAAAATCACACTAAATTTTCTCTTCTTTTTTACCCTTGTAACTTATTTAAATAAACATTATAGAAGTTTTCAAGGACTTTTGGCCTCAGTTATAATGTAGTCTTTCATTCTGCGTTTAAATTTTTGAAAAATACTTATTAGTTTTCTCAGGATTCGACAAAAAGGAATACATTTAAAAATGATTGGCCCGAAATTTTGCGCCTACGCTCAGTGTGACGCTAGTGAACGCTGGAATTTTTGAAATATTGCATTTATTTTACCTAGAGATGATAGAAAATATATGATACCATCCTTCCATCCATTATATAAGGGCTACAGTACCATCGATTTAGAATAGACGGTTTTCGAAAAAGGAGAAAAGATTATAAACTAAGCCACTAAAAGAGAGATCTAAAAAACCTTTTTAATCACTTGAGTGAAGCATTAAAGTACAGGCAATTATCATATTATATTGTTAATTAACCTTAAAGTATGAAACATAAGATTGTTTTTTATATATTATATTACTTGTTTCCGTAATACTGGATTAACATAAAATAATTTTCGATATAAAAACCTTAATTAGTAAAAAATAGAACCAAGAAAACTGTTGTGATATCTAACACTTTGTAATGGTTATTCCAATGTCAAAAATATTATAAAACTAGGAAACTTAATAGGTATAATTTACTTAGTAATAATTAATAATATTATTAAGTTAAATAAATTAAAATTCATTAAGATTGGTGTAACAACAAAGCGCAAATTGTACACTTTTAGTAAAGTTCAACGAATAAGAATAAACACAATTATTCGAAAACTATTTTCTCCTTGTATTTGATCTTTGCTCTCTTATTATAGCTCAAAATCATGAAATTATGGCTGACAACCATGGACGTATTGACAACTCCTTGTTTGAAATGTTTACACTTGCAAAACTGAATGGAAAAGTTGAAAGCTGGGCGAGGTAATGAAACACTAAAAAGTCCACTCCTCGAGATACCTGGTGCCCAGCCAGGGTGGACCTCGTCACCTGGTTTTTCATGTTAATTTCATTCTAAATCAGTCGATAGTCACTACCGGGAGTTTTTGAGGTCGCTAAATACAAATATTTCGTTGAAAAGTGATCTCAGAGTACCTCATGCAACTTTATATAAAACTAAAAAAAATTATCCATTATCCATTGACAGTATTTTTTAAATTTGACTGTTTTAAGCAGTTGGTAGCACTAATGGATTGCCAGGTGATACATATAGTAGAGGGGTTCACAAACCTATTCGCACTGTGACGCCCCCTTAACTCACCCCCAATAATACTTACCAATTTTAGTACTAGTCTAGTAACAGGTTATATTTATAACAAAAACACTATTTGAATATTTATATTTTTTATTAGAAATTAAGAATGAAATCAAAACATAAGCACAAACATTAAAAGTGATATTTAATTATGTAACTGGCTTATTAATGTTGGGGATGTGCTTGCTTTTTTTAAGCACAGCTTATGAAACCAGGGCTTCAGTTTGGAAATCGCCACTCTCATTTCTTTTTGTAAGTTTATGTTTGACCTATACCTGTTTTTAATTACTGCAACTACTGCTACCACTTTAATGCAGCAGTGCTGATGGCATGATATTCACGAGAAAGTGAGCTCCAAAATTCAAACAGTTTATTTGTGTCGTATTGAAGCTTTAGGCTGGAATCACAAGACAATTTTGTCAGTTGTTCTTCTTCCTCTGTTAAAAAGTGCCATATGTTCGGGAAAATATTTCTCAAACTGTTCGCTCAATGATAACATGTGTTGTGTAAACATATTTTTTAAAGAGCGAGAAACGATTACTATCGATTTTTCTTGTAGAATACCTTGTAAAGCAGGGGAACAGTCAATTTCTTGATATTCTAATTTTCTCTTCCTTAAGAGCAACTTCTTCTAAAACCCAGTAATTTTATTTGTCAATTCCAGGATTTAAGTATTATTTCCCTGCAAAGACTTATTAAGATCATTTAATTTGTCAAATATGTCACAGAGGTATGCTAATTTTATTATAAACTCTGAATTAATAAAGTTTTGCGGATCATCATCTAGATACATGTAAAATTCATTTTTTAATTCGTATACACGTGCAAGTACGTTACCTTTGAAACGCCAACGAAAGTTGCAATAATAAATTAAAGAAGTGTGCTTGGCCCCCATTTATTCACAAAGTTTATGGAAAAGTCTTGATTTTACTGATCGTGTTTTAATATACTTCACCAATTAATGCTAATAATCACAACATTTAATTCAGGTGTAACGTTCTTTGCTGCTAAGGCCTTTTTATTTATGACCACAGCCACCTTTACTTCCAAGCCCTGAAGTAAAAAGGCAACACCGCATTCTATGACGTCGGTAGTCCGATAATCAGCTGTAAGGTCTACAGAAAATTAAATTAATTTGAATTTTAGGAAACTGATATTTTGAAAACTTATTCATTACCTACATGAAACAATTCATTACAGAAATATTTTTAGGGAAATTAAATTAATAAAACCCTATATATATACCTAATAAATATATATAAAGTTTTATTATTATTAAGGTTATATTATCAATAAAATAATCACTAGAGTAAAATTTATTGCACTTAAAATACAATGTCAAACAGTTAATCTTACAATCAAATGCAGTCAAGAATCTCTAGAAATTTTAAATATTAAGTATTTAAGCATATAAATAACACAATACATTAACACGACATTTTAAAAGATTATTAAAAATACAAAAGATATAAAATTTGTTAAGTAAAAACTTAGTGTAACTATTATGATTAAAAAATTCATCCTAAGAAATCAGACACAATATAAATATGGTTCTAAATTAATCTAATTCAAAATTAAATATTTTTACTATTTACTGATAACTTTTGTTGAATTTTCATACTTAGGTATACGAAAGTAGCAATTTTAAGTATGAATAGGTTTTTTGTCATATACACCAAGTTAAAAGAGGTATACATGAAAAATGTGTTGAATGTAACATACCATTTATAACTTGTATCTCGATTTAAAATAGCTTATATTCTCAAAAGATTTTTGAATGTAATACTCAAATTTGTTATTACTTATCTAAAAAGCAGATCTATATCGAGAAAGTAAGTTCTCTAATTGTGACCATCTTGTTAATTTACTATATTGTAAAATCCATTTCAAATCATTACTAAAACTATTCTTACCTACATTGACGATTACACTAAAATTACTGCTAACTATTACACTACTTATTACACAAATATTATCACACTCGTGTCCCAACTGATTAATGTTTAATACATAGAAATATACACAGTCACTTGTAATTTTACTTGTCCAGCTTTTCAATGGGATATTATTGTCTAAGTCTCTTAAAAATGATTCAAAGGAATCTATTAAATCATTGTCTAAGAATTCTGTTATCTCTTGTTACCTCTTCTTATGCAAAAAGTTTCTTCTGTCTTCGGGATTCCTTCTTTCTTTAGTACGATGAACAGTTACATATGATGGTACTTCAGGAAATATATTAGGAACTGCATTGTCTTTTAATTTGGGAAATATTAACTTTTCAATGTGTACATTTCCATCTTTATCTTCTCATTGTTCACATAACCCGACTGACAGTACACAACACGAGAGAGGGGAAGGGGAGCCGACCGGCGAAATCATTGAGTTAGAATCTATGGAGAAGCTATGAGCATATTAACGTGTCTATTAAAAACGGCGTAGGTAGATGTGGCTAACGATAATACCAATATGGCGGTGGGATCATGGCCGGACTCAATAATATTAAAACTACTATAAAAATATGGCTAGTTATTTAGAAGATTTAATCATAATCTAAAAAGTGCAATACATTTTTAATAAACTATGATTTATTTATCCCGCGGTAAACACTAAAAACAAGATATATTATACATAACGATAAATTAATACAGTCAAATACTATTAATTTATTCTCTGAAGTACGGGCCATTACTTTGTTTACATATTTGTATACTAACCTATACAACGTTATTCCTGAAGATTTTTTATTAGCATTGCTTCTGCTACTGCAACTACGTTGAGAACAAGAAACTCTTATTATGCACTATCACAATATAATATTACAGTTTCTATAAAAGTATTATAAAACTTAAAATATTCGAAAAACAACAAACGTAAATAAACTTATACGATCTGTCAAAAGTGTCAAAACAATATTAACAATATGGCCGAAGTGAGGTCGTTTTTAGTCACGTGATGCCCTCTCCATACATTCTAACTCGCTGGGCGAAATAGAATGGGCCCGGCGCTACTCGACTCTAGTGTTGCCAATGTTCGGATAATTATCCGATTTTTGGATAATTTCGGTGATCATCGGATAATTTTGGGATTGAACAATTTTTTGAATAATTTCGTATAATTCAAGGGTCTATCGACTTGATGTCATATTTTTGAAACCTCTATATATTATTCTTCCCTCTTATAGTTCCCAGCTTTTAATTTTACATGTGCTCTCGTACTTATTCTTTCACACGTACTAATACACAAATATTTACATAGTTAACCTGCGTTTGTTTTCTCATCGCGCTATTTCAAATTATTACGAAAATCACCTTTTATTGTGCTGTTCTTGTAGATATTTTCTGCCATTTTGATTATTGCTGTAAATATCTCACTTATAGAGGTACAATAAGTGGATAACAGATTTTAATTTTATTCTGTGTAATGCCTTCTTAAGATTCACATATAATAATAATAATAAACTGCCTTTATTTAGTCTGTAAAATTTTACAAACACTAGGTACATGAGGCGAAGTCTAGCTAGAGCTACTCCACTTAACCTCAAGTTTACAAAATTAGTTTAAAATAATTTGAAAATGAAAAAAAGTTGGAAGTGAAAAAATAGTCATGTGGCTACTAAAAAAATATTATATAAAAAAAAAATAATTAAAACAAGAAAAAAAAAAAATTTAAAAAATAATTAAACAAAAATAATTTGTGATGTTGTGTGATGTATGATATGATATAAAAGATAAACAAAAACAAAAATATCTAATAGTAACAATAACGACAACAATATACTATATAATAATAATAATAACGTTACTGCAATTGAAGTAAAAATTTCTTATAATGCCGCTTCATGAAATCAAGAGATTTACCTCTTAAATTTATTGGTAAACTATTAAACACTAAAACAGCATTATAAGTAAACCGCAATTATCGAGCGTCCGACCTTTGTAGAGGACCTAACCCACAAAAAATAACACAAACAAACGACAGCATAACAAAAGACAACGAAGTGGATGAAAAATACTTAATATTTGGGACAAACATTCTTTTAATGTATTATTTGCAAATAGTTAGATTGTATTAAGATTAGAAATAGCTTAAGATTGTAGAAGGGAAGAGATATACAAAATAAAACTTATAGAAACTAAAAAACGAGTGAGAATTTAATTCGGAAAAAAATCATTACCGAAGCCACGCACCCTTTTCGTAGTAATCATGTTTAAGCGGCCACTATGCTACTCGCAAAGTTGATCGAAGTTCAGTGAGTACGGGAGTGTAGAGACAGGTACTTCATGCAACTTTGTTTCGTCTCGGTCTACTTCCGTTCTGTCGGTTTTTCGCGTCCTAGTCAAAGGGTCCGAAGTTCGAATATGAAGTGTCACACTTCATTACTCGACTTCACTTTACTCGATATCATTGGTAGTGTAATAAAGCCTGCCTACCGACACCGACTGAGTTTTTTCGTCAATTCAATGAATATGTAGAGAGGCACCTCGCCTCGATTAACTTCACTTCGACACTTCGTCAGAAGAACTTCGATCGTGAGTGTAGATAGCGTTTTGTATCATAAATATGCCGGTTTGTTGTATACCAGTGATTTCTTTTGTACTTGCCTGATTATAAATATAGCATCGGTGCATGATCTATGATCTTCCTAACGCCTTGTTGTTCTTCTGGTAGTGTTATAATTTCATTCAGATTATTTGTTATCGCTTTGATTGTAAATTTTAGTGTTGTGTTTAACAAATTAATTCATCTGCAATTCTCCGTGTCTGATTTGTCTCCTTTTTTTGAAGAGAGTTATTAGGATGCTTGTTCTCCATTCTTGTGGTAATCTTGAATATTCTTGTACACAAATATTACTCATGATATTCACATCCTCATATAACCTCAACAAGCGCCGCCCTTCTTTCGGATCTATACCTAAAAAATCTTTTTTTATTTTTCCGCTAACATAAATTTTCTTTCACTTAACACACACAATCACATCTCAATACAAATAATTCCTAAATATAGGTAAATCATAAAACAGTTTATTCACGGACAAATTAGAACAATCACGTTCACAGTATAAAAATGACTAAAATTTGAGCAACAAACGATACGACTGCTGTATCGTAATTAATTTATAGTTCTATCTTCTTCTAAATGTGCTTATCTTCTAGAGATGTTGGCGACCACATGGACCCATGTTATTCTATTCACAGCAGCTCGAAATAAATCAGACCAATCCACTTTCTAAGATTAGCCAGCCAGGATATACGCCTACATCCAGGGTCTCTCTTACCCTTAATCTTGCCTTTTAAAATAAACCGTAAAAGTCGGTATTTATTGTTCTATATGAGTTATATATTACCTATGCACCTGCTGCCACAGTCATTGCTATAGCAGGTTTGTCCAGCGACGTGTTAATATTAGTAGCTGCTCTGTAGTTCAGAGTAATCAAAACGCTATCTACACTCACGATCGAAGTTCTTCTGACGAAGTGTCGAAGTGAAGTTAATCGAGGCGAGGTGCCTCTCTACATATTCATTGAATTGACGAAAAAAACTCAGTCGGTGTCGGTAGGCAGGCTTTATTACACTACCAATGATATCGAGTAAAGTGAAGTCGAGTAATGAAGTGTGACACTTCATATTCGAACTTCGGACCCTTTGACTAGGACGCGAAAAACCGACAGAACGGAAGTAGACCGAGACGAAACAAAGTTGCATGAAGTACCTGTCTCTACACTCCCGTACTCACTGAACTTCGATCAACTTTGCGAGTAGCATAGTGGCCTCTTAAACATGATTACCACGAAATGGGTGCGTTGCTTCGGTAATGATATTTTTCCGAGTTAAATTCTCACTCGTTTTTAGTTTCTATAAGTTTTATTTTGTATATCTCCTCCCATCTACAATCTTCAGCTATATCTAATCTTAATACAATCTAACTATTTGCAAATAATACATTAAAAGAATATTTGTCCTAAATATTAAGTATTTTTCATCCACTTCGTTGTCTTTTGTCATGCTGTCGTTTGTTTGTGTTATTTTTTGTGGGTTAGGTCCTCTACAAAGGGTCGACGCTCGATAATTGCAAACGCCCCTCGTTTCTGGTTTTGCTTTCTTTAATTATTTTTTGTATGGCTTTCGTTCCCTTTGTTTTTTTAATAACCTATGACCAGTTTTTGTAAGTTATTATAAAGTTACTACAATCGACTACATTAAACTACTTTCTAAACTGCAACTGGTAGGTACGATCATTTATACGAAGATGACGTATAAAAGCCAAAACCCAGAGGAATTTTCCGATTTACAAATATCAGACAAAAGTCTGTATAAGTAGATATATTTATAAATACATAAATTTATTTATAAATATATAAATATATAATATATTTGAAGTAGCCGAAACATAGAAGACCCAAGATTTAACAAGCCATTGAAATTATGACTTGACTATAGCAGATCATTTAGGAATTGTGAAAACTATTTGCTCAATAGCGCATAAATACTACTAGCCTAAGATGTTCAAACAAACACCAGACTATATTAGAAACTATAGAAAATGCTTGAAATATTAACCTTCACAGATCAACCAGCAGGAAACATGCAACCATTCACCGAAGAAAAGTCTTTGCATACTGTCCCCATTTATTTAATGGTACCAAGACCGGTTTATAAAATGGGTTATCGCCCAGCCAATCAAAAGAGTATCCTCAAACCGCATGATTAACACTCTGTGCTCAAAAGTATTTATGCTGTGTGGAATCCCAAAGTTATCTCGGATAATGGTTCACAATTCAAGAGCTTCAGTTGTGGTCCTAATGTTCCTAAATGTTCCTAAAATCATACATCATAAACCGTTACCTTGCGTTACCTTACATTTCTTCTTCTTTAGCTGTCGTGTCCGTATTCAGACGTTGGCCATCATCATGTTTACAATTTCCTGAAACCGGTCTATGTCGGCTGCTGCGCAAAATAATTCCTCTACTGTGGTATCACATCATTGTCTAATATTACGCAGCCATGAAGGTTTCTTTCGACCAATCCATCTCTTTCTTTCAATTTTCCTTTTATTATAAGGCGAAGTAAATGGAATTTGGCTAATTATATAGCCAAGGTATTCTGTTTTTACTTTACTCGCTGCAATGCAATCCAGTGGAACAAACCAACATGGTATCACAAAAAAAATGATATTTGAATTTTGCTTCGTCATAAATTCGTTTAGACATAATTCGACAGGATATTCAACAGTACTTTTAATTCTGGAAGAGAGTTAGACACGAAAGATATAACCAAATTCTAAAATATACAGGATTACGCAGAAAACTTGAGGAAATTAGAAGTATTAAGAAACCTGGCAAAAGTACACGTGGAACATGCTTTCGAAGACCAGTAAAAACACTACGATCCGCATCCCGAAGATCGCGTCTTGAAAAGGGCATACCAAAATATTTAGGACCATACACAGTAACATCCGTTATATCACCGTTAATGATAAAACTGAAACTTCGATAGTGATAATCGTAAACAGGTGACGGCGCATATCAAAGACCTAAAACTATGTGAAGGGAGTGGATCACACTTCCGAAGAGGTTTAATCTTTACGCTATAAAAAATGTATGCTAACATTTTTTTTATTTTAAAGAAAGGGCACCGATAACGCCGTCATTGGTTACCAACAGTTTGTCCTAAAATGCCGCAAAAAATAACAGAGAACTAAGGTCAGTCCCGACAAGAACTTCTACCTCGGTCTGTGAGTAGTGATCAGAGCCCACCGCCCTTATGAGCCCAGAGCCCAATACCCGCTGCGATGAAGTATAGATCGATCGCTTCCGTCCTACACCTCGCCTGGGCTAAGTATTGACCTGCTGCTCCTACGGTCTTTATATATTGACTATAGATCGTCCTTTCTTCTATCCATCCGATCGGCGCTAACATTTATTTTCAGTAGTTATATCCCTAGGACATTGATAACAGACGAGATAATTTCATGATAATCGAAAGCTCGTTCGTTGGTAACAGCACGAAGCCGAAGGCTGACATTGCCGAAACGTGACATTTTGAAATTTATTTGGATGAAGTTGTCAAACTCGATCGTGTTGTCATAGAGATTGAAAATTGCACTGAATGCAATTATCAGTCTAATGTTGACATGATTGGGTGAAATTGTTCCACATGACACAAAATGACGAAATTTGAATGGTTGTTAGAACAGTCGAAAAATTATCCGTTTAATTGGTTTCATTTCCGAAGTTTTGTCTTTTTATTTTGCGTATTGTAAACCGTTGTATACTAGAAGTTAGTGTTTATACCAAAAATTTTGCGTTTTTAGTTTATGTATACTTTATATGAAAAATTTTTTTCTGTTGACTTCCCTGTACAGGAATTTGTCTTATAAAAAGCTACACTTTACTACAAAATATTTACAAAATGAAGAAAACATATTAATTTTCTAAAAAAAATGCAATTTGACTTATTCTTTGGCTTTCTCACTGGCTCGAATAGAATAAAAACGCGTTCCTACATTTATTATCATTAGCAAATATTGGCGTACCTTCAGAGCAGATGATTGACTGGCGATATATCTTTATAGTACCCATGAAATAAAAAGAATAAATGAAGATTATTATAGCATAATATTTTTAGTTCAAACATATTTATAAAACTATATTTTGCATATATTTTATATTTAGATACTCTATACTTACATAAACAAGTCTTAGTACTAATGTTCTTCTGATATGGAAAAATCTAATGAACTGGCGCCTTCCTCTAAATTAATAATAACAGGTCGAACTAACAGGTGATAACTGACGAAATAAATTCCTATTTTAAAAAGCTTCCAGTACCATATTTTCGGACAGCCTAAAGAAGTTGAAAAATCTCTGAAATCGTGGTATTGAGCCAAAAGAAGACTACGAATGTAGAATGTGTCTACACATTCTATTACACAATATCTGCCAAAAAAACTTAACTTTTCATCTAACCTAACCGGCATCGGAGCACAAATCTGCTATTCAGGGTCACCTAAAAACTTCCTTTTATATGATTTTCTTGTAAAGGCTTTAAAAGGACGGTCCCTTTGAAGACTCCAGCAGTAATCCGCCATCATGTGAGTGTCCCATCTCCGCTGATACCTTCCTTTCATCTTTGTAATATCTTGGTGGAAGCGTTCCCCTTGTTCCTCACTAAGGTCACCAATATTTTCTGGGAGACGGTTCATTTTATATAACAGTCCTTTAATATTATTACAAAAAACCATATTATTTTGCTGAGAAAAAAAGGCAGAAGATCTTTTTCTCTATTAAGGTAGTATGTAATTTTGGTGTCTGGGCGAAGAAGATTTTTTTGCTTTAGGCTGGAGGCAATCAACTCGGAAGAATCCTTTGGAAGGTTCAAATCTCTGATAAGATCACTTAGCTCTTCCTGAGTAAAGAGCTCAGGACGTGTTGACTCCTCTTCAAAATCACTGTCGTCTTCCTCAAATCTATTAGTCTGTAGTTCGTCAGATAACGTTTCGACATTATCCTCTGGTAACGTAGGTAGACAGCTAAATATTGGAATGGGTATCTGTTCAAGCTGATGTGGAATTGGTCTTATTGCTGAATCCAGGTTAAGATATGTCCAAGTATGTCGATTGTTACGATTATTGCCCTTTATATTCACAAGACAGCAATAGCAATCGTCAAAATGATTTTGTGGTTCCCTCCATACTATTAGTAAACCAAACTTTAAACATTTTCGTTGTCCTTTCGTCCACTGTCACAAGTTTTCCAGACAAGTTTTGCACACTACAAGAGAAGCCCAGGATTTATCTAGATCTTCTAAATGAATACCAAAATAGGCTTGATATGCCCTCTTTATAAAATCACAAACTGGTTTTCTACTTTCCTTTACAATGTACTTGCCACATATGTAGCAAAAAACGTCCGGATTATTCACACAACAACACCTGCTTGTAGAAGCCATGGTTTTCAGTTGTCAAAAACAAACTCTTGCAACGAAACTCAAGTTCAAACTAAATTTTACAATAGAATGCAGTTGACTTAATAGGAATTTATTAAGGCCGTTTCAGAGAAAATACTATTTACTTATCAGACAATATTTAAAAAGCAATTAGCGCTAATTTCAAGTTATGGAAATTTCCAAAAATCAGTCCAAAAAGTCACTAGTATGTATTTGCATTAGAATTTTTTTAAGTTGGTTTATATACATATTGCAGGTATAATGGTGAAATATACAGAAATGTAAGAATATTTAAGTATTTGATGAGAAAGTTATATCTCGAAAATTAGAGTTGATACAAAGAAAAGGTTTGTATTTTTCGAATCAGCACAGATGAATTAATCAACATCAGTTGATCTTTTTTCGGCAGCAAAACAATTTTTTTTTGTTGGGCTGTGTATTCAAACGACTAACCTAGTTGAAAATTTTAATCCGGTAGACACATCTTCAGTAAACGCCTGACAAGAATTTGTAACATATTTATCTTGCCAAAGTTTTATTACAAAATGTCATTCATTAATCCATGTTTTCCAATAAACTATATCTTCTTTTAAATAATTGATGGATTCGACCGTTACTTGATGGAAATTCATTTTATGTAACAATAAAACACTGAAAACTTTGTTTTCAAATTTCCACAAAATTTATTTTAAAACTTATCACTACAGCTGTTTCGGCTGATTGCCTTTCTGAAGTGATCTATTTTTGGCTTGGGTTTACAAATTTATAGTCTCTAATGAAATAGGTTGAGGAGGGGAAAACTGTTTGTCTAAAGTTGGTCATTCAGAATTATATCTGTGTTTTTTAATTTGTTGATTTCCATAGATTCTAACAAAGATAGCTTAAGGCCTTTATTTTGAATGTGAATAATTTTAAATTTGTCATTAAAAGAATGATTATGATCTAGAAGGTGAAGTGCGTATGTCGAATCTGTTTTTCTATTCTTGAAAGCGCTTTTATGTTCTGTTATTCATTTATCAAAGTTTCTACCAGTTTGACCGATGTAAGTTTTTGGGCAGTCGCCACATTGAAGTTTGTACACACCACTATTTAAGTGTTTTTTATTTTGGCTCTTGTTATTTTTAATATATTTGCCTAGGTTGTTATTTGTTCGGAAAGCTGGTGTTATTCCTTTCTTTTTTATGTGCAATTTTTGTTGTTATTTTGCCTGTATATGTAATCCAGTACCTTCTGCTCGATTACATATACAGGCAAAATAACAACAAAAATTGCCAAACACATAAAACAGAAAGGAATAACACCAGATTTCCGAACAAATAACAACCTAGGCAAATATATTAAAAATAACAAGAGCCAAAATAAAAAAACACTTAAATAGTGGTGTGTACAAACTTCAATGTGGCGACTGCCCAAAAACTTACATCGGTCAAACTGGTAGAAACTTTGATAAACGAATAACAGAACATAAAAGGGCTTTCAAGAATAGAAAAACAGATTCGACATACGCACTTCACCTTCTAGATCATAATCATTCTTTTAATGACAAATTTAAAATTCTTCACATTCAAAATAAAGACCTTAAGCTATCTTTGTTAGAATCTATGGAAATCAACAAATTAAAAAACACAGATATAATTCTGAATGACCAACTTTAGACAAACAGTTCTCCCCTCCTCAACCTATTTCATTAGAGACTATAAATTTGTAAACCCAAGCCAAAAATAGATCACTTGAGAAAGGCAATCAGCCGAAACAGCTGTAGTGATAAGTTTGAAAATAAATTTTGTGGAAGTTTGAAAACAAAGTTTTCAGTGTTTTATTGTTATATACTTATCTTCTTTCTTTATAAGCACAGTTTGTCTATAGTGTTTTTCTCAAACGATTAGTAGTAGTAATAGTAATTCGTAGTAAAGGTAGGTATGTTACTGCCTACATATTTCCTTCTTGCAATATAAGATATTTATTTGTCACAGTGGAGTTGAAGATTATTCTTTGTCTCTTGGCCTAAATTTATATTCAGTTATGTAGAATCATAAAAGTTAATAGCGTGGTATTACGGTTAGAACACAATAGAGGTTGAAACGACTTTTTAAAGACAGCAATTTTTTATAAATGCTAATAATTTCCGTAGAAATTGGCGATGAAGTAAGTTGAAGGAACGCCGTAGCCCGCGGCGTCGTTGCGCTGGAACTACGATGATTCAGAGCGAGTGTCAGGGCCGGTGTGAGGCTAGACCTTAACCTTGGTTAATTTATTATTTAAGGTTCGAAAAACAATCGTTCATCGCTATATTTAGTTACCAAATGTTAAATACACTGAAAGCTGAAAATTTTAAATTATTGCAAATAGTAAATTATATCGGTAAACATTTTAATAAGTACTCATAAGGTAAGCACGCCAATTAAGGCCACGTTAAGGTTTAAATGTCTGTAATATTTTATTCAGCAAAAATATGGGGGGGGGAAGTCTTGTATACGTATTGGCTAACATTTTAGCTATCGAATTTCACGATGAAGTACTTAATAAATAAATAAAGATATATAAAAGTTTAGAAGACCAGTTTCATTTTTTAAAAACATTTACGTGGATAATCAATTTTAGACCTTCTTCTTCTTCTTACGGTGCCTATCCGTTCCGGATGTTGGCGATCAACATGGCTATCCTAACTTTGCTTGCTACTATTCTGAATAGTCCGGTTGTCGATGTATTAAACCATTTTCTCAGGTTTTGAATCCAATATATTCTTCTTCTCCCTGGTCCTCTCTTTCCAAATACCTTGCCCTGAAGAATGAGTTGCAACAAGCCGTATCTCTGTTCATTCCTCATAACATGGCCAAGATATTCTAGTTTGCGCTCTTTGATGGTGTTAATAATCTCGCATTCCTTGCCTATTTTACGTAGGACCTCAACATTAGTCACACGATCCACCCATGAAATTCTTAAGATACGTCTGTAACACCACATCTCGAATGCCTCGAGTTTTCTTAAGGAAGCTTCGGTAAGTGTTCAGGCCTCTACTCTGTATAATAAGGTAGAAAATACATAGCATCTAATGAGAGAGATTTTGGTAGCAAGTGGTAAATCATGACTTCTGAAAAGAGACTTTATCATTATGAACGCTGATCTCGCTTTTCCTATGCGTTGTTTTATTTCACTGGAGTGATCCCATTGGCTGTTAATGTTGGTACCAAGGTATGTGTAGCTGTCCACTCTGTCAATTGGATGTTGGTTAACCAAAAGCTGTGTTTGATCTAAGAACATAAATACAAAGTTTATTGAAAAAACTTATCATCATCATCAGTTGGCGCTCCAGCCCTTCGTGGCCTTGGCCTGCTTCAAAACATTCTTCCATCCTTCCCTATCGAGTGTCTGTCTTCTCCAGCCCTCACTCCTTATTCATTGTATTATAAATTATTCGTTGTATTTTTTTATACTTCTGTATATCTTTTTCTTTATATTACCTTATTTCTTCTATCTGTAATAGTATTTCTTCTGTCATTCACTGTTTTTTAGCCTCTGACCTATGTTGTATTAAACTTTC
This sequence comes from Diabrotica balteata, assembly GCA_918026665.1. Classification (NCBI taxonomy): domain Eukaryota; kingdom Metazoa; phylum Arthropoda; class Insecta; order Coleoptera; family Chrysomelidae; genus Diabrotica; species Diabrotica balteata. The sequence goes on from OU898276.1 coordinate 178,355,750, forward strand.
TTGAGCTGGTTTCAGTAATGTGTTTTTTATATTATACCTCTTTTTATTTACAACCATAATTTGTTTTGTTTGTTGTCAGTTAGTGTTTTTGCATATTACCATTCACATTATTTTTTTATGTGTTTTTATTTCTTCGTTTTTTCGCATTCTTACATTAATTTTTGGTTAATGTTTTCTGAATTCTTTTTAATTTTATTTTCACTTCAGCAACTAACGGATTGTGGTCTGAGTTCACACCTGCTCCAGAATAATTATTACTCTATTTAATTATTACTATATAGTCTTCTCTTAGGAAGCTGAAACCAAGTATTGGCAATTACCATATTCTTTCATTGGCAAAATTCTATGAGCCTTTCTCCTCTCTCGTTTCTAGGTCCTAATCCGAACTGTCCAACTATATTTTCAACTGGAACTACTCCATTTTTGCATTAAAGTCTCCTAAAATGTAAGTAATATCTCTAGATTTTGTTAACTTGATTGTATTGTGCAATTCTGAATAAATCTTTTCGATCTCATCTTCGGTCTTATCAGCTGTGGGAGAATAGACTTGAATCATATTAATATTACAGTCCCGTGCTTGAATTTTTAGCATTATTATTCTTTCTGAGATTTGACTCACACCTAGCACTGATTTTCTAATAGTGTTGCTTATGATGAAAGCTACTCCATATCGATATTCAGTTTTGTCTCCTCCAGTGTAATCAATATTGTGGTTATTTATTGATATCTCTCCATTTCCTGACCATTGTACATCGCTAACCCCAAGTATTCCTATATTTAGCCTCTCTTTCTCTTTAATACCATTAAGGCAGTTACATACTTAACATCCAGGCTGATACATACTTCTTACATTCCAGGTAGCTATTTTTATCTGAGAGGGTTAAGTACCTACTTATAAAGACATAAAATTTATAAAAATCCCTTACAAATAAATTATGTCTTTTCTTTTGTTTGACATGTACCTACTTCATTAAAGCTTCTTTTTTCCTGGCTTTTTCTTTTAACTCTGTACAGAACCACGGATATTTTCGCTTTAGGAGAGACTTCTTTAAATTTCTCTCTTTTGCCCAGAGCTCCTTTAGCTGAGCCTGATGTTTTCTTAAATGTTTGCCAACCTTTCCTCAACTCTATTGCTTGGGATGATATGTGTGTTTCTGCATTTTTCTGTTATTCTTTTTTGGCTAAATAGCTTGTTATGTCGCCCTTTAGATTTTATATTATATGCAATTTTATTAATATAATTCGTTTGGATTTTTCACAATACTAGCTCAAAATTTTTTCCAATCTTTCCCGATGTTACTATCCTTACATCCAAAATTTGAGAACGATATTAGGCTATTGATTATGTTACAAAATTATTGCTAAAAGGAACTCTAACGTTAAAAGAGTTTTATTGTTTCATATGGTCAGATCAATAACAGATCAATAACAACAAGGTAAAATTAATCGATAAAATATACATACTTGGGTTATGAAATAAGAGTAACCAGAGACAACCAAACCTGCGAGCTACATAGACGAATCACGTTGGGATGGGCGGCATATGGATGGATGAGAGACATTTTTAACACAAATATCCCAATTCACCTGAAAAGGAAGGCATTTAACCAATGCATCTTACCAGTCTTGACATACGGAGCAGAGACTTTAACTTTAACGAAAGCTACTGCCGAAAAACTGAGGGTAACATAAAGGCGAATGGAGAGATCAATGCTGGGCCTGACTTTGAAAGATCGCGTGAGAAATGAGGAGATACGCCGACGAACTGGCGTAGACGATATTATACTGGGACTGGATGATGATGATGATGATGATGATAGTCAATGGACCCTCAAATAAAAAAAAACCGCGAAGTGTTACCACACTAGGGTGGATTTGGGTGAATTTTATACTTTTCGTACATCTTGCATTTGTTAACAGAATAGTACTTCACTGAGGTAAATTAAAAATATATTTATCACAATTATATATGTATCACAAGAATCAGTAGATTGTCAAGAAATCATGCATTCATTCGTTACATTGCCCTAAATGTATAACCAACTTAAAGTGAATATTTAGAACCAACAAGAGATTACATAATACAGGGATACTTTTCACGTTAAGTTGCCTTTCATAGCGACTTTATTACAACACAAAACAGGCAACGTCTAGGAGTTAAATATATATCAGAAGGATAGACAGAAGGAACAAAGCTAGATTTATACATTCACATTACACATTCCATCCTAAATTTAGCTTTTAGTCATTTTTACATATCCCCAAAAAATTCGGCCTAATATTACCACGAGAGATATATAAAATAGAAGATTGGCCCTGAGGAAGAGGTATTTGTTCTATTATCAGATTTTCCAATAGATACTTAATAGCAGCGTCATTATATATATGCACCCGAACATCCAACGAAATGAAAGCCTTTCCATACTTAAAATAGTCTATTGTAAATTATTCTAGGTCTAACGGTAACCAATATATGATCAAATTGTGATGGCTGCAACGATTTGTGTATACCTTAATGTACAAGAAAATATTACTTCAGTTGTCAGAGAAGAAAATGGCACTGAACCTCTAAAAATCACACGAACAAGATGAACTTTGGTAAGAATGTAAATTGTAAGACCCCGAATAAGATGCAAGAATGTTTGCTACTCCTACCCGTAAAAGTCCCCGGGCTTCCCCTTAAAACCCCCCTCGTGGGTGAAGGGAACGGAAATCATCAATTTACCAAGAATCTGGACGCCGGCGCCGTATAAAAAAATTTTTCCGACAAATAATGTGGCTGAGATAATTTTTAATAAAAATATTTATTACCACTTTTTGTGTAGAATGAACCGTTTTCTCAGAAACAACGCTGGAAGCGACTAGCGATTTTGAATGTCAGTTCAATTCGGCGAGCATGAAATCAAGTGTTTAAATCAAATCAATTAGGTGTTTATTTAGAAAGATATATCCGAAATACGTACTAACTAGTTATAGTGAGATTTTAAAACATTTTAGCTCCCAAAACATACAAAATGTTCACTTTATTTCTCTCATAAATATCTTACTTCTTTAAAACATGTGAAGTATTCTTTTATACGAACTTGTATTACTGGCAACATAGTTGACGCTGCAATTACATTACTAAGCCCTGATCTGCCTCATTTACATATAATACATTGAAATAAATAATAAAAACAAATAATATATTGTAAATGGTTTATTTAAAAACTTTAGCAACCTAAAACGCTTACTTGATCACGTGTTAAAAATATGTATGGGAAGGATATCCACGCGGCAACGGATCTGCAGTCGCTTTGAATAAAAAAGTTTATTGGCTGATCCAAGTTTGTATCTGAAATATTGTTATCTGTTCCGATTATTCTTCCTGTACAAACGTTACCTAAGCTGTCAACGAATGATACCTAAAAAAATATATAATACTTTCAAAAGGAGGCAAACACATTTTTTTAAAATAATACATGTATTATTGTCATCTTGCAGGTCCAATATCACTGTAGTCTGTTATATAAAAAGTTTAAAAATTACGTCTCAAGAGGTTCAAACCTATAATCGAGGCAATAAATATGATATCATATCAATTTGGCTTTCGTAAAAAAGTGTTGGATTATAAAACAAGTATAAATAAAATCACCAATTGTCATAAAAGAGGATCCTTAGACTAGCGGGGATAAATGAGCGGAATCCAATTTAACCTATGTTATATTTTTTTACCCATTTTTCACTAATTTATTACCACCCTAATAATTTTTCACCACCAAACCACACTTAAAGGGAGCGATTTTGCTGGCTTACGGTTAAAACTAGTACAATTTTAAAAATCTAGCAGAGTACCACAGTGATCTGTTAGATTTTATGGATTTATAACCTCCTTAGTAATTATTCACCCCTTAACTACTCCTTATGAGAAGTCAATAGTTCTGTTGGGTTAATATTTAAGGTAATAAAAATCTATTTTTATAATTTTACTGTATTCCTCTTGTAACTAAAAGTATAAATTCCTTGTCAGGTTTTTACTACATTTTATCCACCCTCATAATTTTTTACCCTTAAGCCACAGGTAATGGGAAACATTCAACAAGCTACGCATTCACGCTAGCTAAATGCGAAATCTTTTTGGAAATACAAAAGTGCTCTGCTAGATTTTTACTATAGTTTTACCAGCCTAGTCATTGTTTTCGTAACTATGTTAATTAAAAACATTCTCAAATGTTACTCTGCGCTAATTAATATTTATTTTTTGAATGTTTAAATCTTGAAAATGGAATCGTGAGCCCCTTTTATGAATATAAAATAACTAAAATCAAGTTAAGTTTTAGTAAATACAATGGAATTGTTATCCACACAATTTATGTTATCAATACATCCAGTTAATAGTTACCAGGAAAAAAATATTTAAATTGAAATAATTATGTCTATTACATTAATTACCTAATATTGTTCTGAAGCTATTTTCTTGTGGCATTTTAAATTAATTACCATTTAACTAATTTACTGTTTGTATTTTAAGAATGATTTTCGAAGTAGAAATTGAAACTTCTATAAACGTATTTTTTATCTTTAATTGTGGCTTATTCCCAGTTAAATAGTAATTAATTAATTACCTAATTGTAACATTGTGCACCTATTGTTAAAAGATTAAAAGATTTGTATTTATTGGGTACACCAAGGAGTGGGGGCTGCAGTCTTAATCGGATTTTAGATTGGTACCGACCTCTTCACTATTATTTAACTTTGGCAATAAATTGCAAGTCTAGCGCCTCTTTACTATCTCTAAGTGTGTTTTATACTGAGTAAAATAGTTTTTGAGTAATTTTTAATAGTAAACACCAGTGCACACATTAACTCTTGAAATGTAAAAACGTGCATTTGTTTTATACCTGACAAAAAAGTACCACTTTACGACTCCAAGATTAGAACATCAAGAGCGGAATTTATGTCCAGTGTTTAAGGTGAAAACCATAAAGATAGCCAAAAATAATAAAAGGTTGAAGTAAAAGTACAATACAAACAAATTATGAAAAATACCTATTATAATTTTGTTTTGTCAGTTCAAAATTCAACCCAAGAGAGTTATTGGCTTCTTATAGAGGGGTAGTTAAGAGGTGAAAAATTAATAGGATGGTAATAAATTTGTAAAAACCTATCAAAACACTGTGGTACTTAACAAATATATATTTTTTTAAATTCTGCTGGCTCGAATATTTAGCTAGCATGAACGTTTGCAACTAAAATTGCTTTAGTGGTGTAAAATTATCAGGGTGGTGAAAGTGTAGCAAAAAACTTACCAGAACACTTTTTTATTTCAATTATAAGAAGAGTACAGTGAAATATAAAAAAAAGTTTACTATAATAAAAACTTATAAAAAAAAACAGAATTATTGATAGAGTACAGTAAAATTGTAAAAATAGAAATGTTCATCACCTTAAATTTTAACCTAAGAATTGTTAATTCTTAATTGTTAATTGTTAATTTCTAATTGTTAATTGTTAATTGTTAGTTGTTAATTGTTAACTGTTAATTGTTTAACCTAAACTTTCCACATAGGTTAGTTGAGGGTGAAAAATTACTAGGGTGGTAATAAATTTGTAAAGACCTAGCAGAACACTGTGGAATTTCAAAAATAATTTTTATTAATTCCGCTCACTTCAATATTAAGCTAGCAGGAACGTTGCCAAATAAGATTGGTTTATTGGTGAAAAATTATCATGGTGATCAAAGTTTAGTCCAAACTTAACACAACAGTTTTTTTTATTTCAGTTATAAGTAAAGGAGAGTGAATTTAAAAGAAAAAATAATTTTTCCTTTTAAATTTTATTCCAACAGAAATATTGACTTTCCATAAGGGGTAGTCAACGGGTGAGAAATTACTAAGCTGGTAATAAATTCATAAAAGCCTAGCAGAGCACATCATAAAGATTTTTTGGAATTATCCTAGTTTTAATCGTAAGCCAGCAAAATCGCTCCCCTTAAGGGAGCGATTTGGTGGTGAAAAATTATTAAGGTGGTAATAAATTTGTGAAAAATGGGTAAAAAGATGCCATAAGCAAATTTTTTTTCCGAATTCTACTAGCTTGAACCTTAAGCCAGTAGAATCGCTCCCCTTAAGGTTTGGTGGTGAAAAATTATTAGGGTGATAATAAGTTAGTGAAAATGGGTGATAAAATATTACCTAGGTTAAATTGGATTCCGTTCATTTGTCCCCGCTAGCTTAAGGGTCCTTCATAAAAGCCAGATCTAAGAGCTAAATCATACCGACGTATTTGAGGTACAATCTGTTTTGTATGAGCTGTACCCAAGTCCATGAAGAAAAAAGCTAAAAAAATCTTATACAGATATTTGAAGGTTCTAAGAGGTATATGACGGGTAACTGATGAAAAATTTGTGAAGACGTACAGCTGATTCTGTTTTGTTTTTTTTAACAATCTTAAAAAGTGAAGAACAATATTTTTTTCTATAAAAAGTTTATTATAAACTCGACAAAAAAATGTTTTAAATAAAAGTTGAATATTATAAAAAGTTCTTTATTTTACGTTTCCAAAATAAAATACATAAACAATTGACCGAGATAATTATAAAAATCACTACATCTTTTTAGTAATTTATAAATGATAATAATTTTGTTTTTTGCACAATTACATGTGCATAACACATGTAATATAATAACTTAAAAATATGGCAATTAATGAATTAATCAAGTACCCCAAATTTCAAACACATCTACCAAAGAGTTTATAAGTTATTTTATTTGTTTATTCCGAAGAGCGATTATGTAAACAACAGTGCTTGCCCAAACAGTCACTCTAGAGTAGTGATGTAAGAAGAGAATACTCTTGGCCAGAAAATTCTCGGCTAAAAAATTCTCGGCGAGAATATTCTCGGCCAGAAAATTTTCAGCGAAAATTTTCTATATTTCCAAAAACCAAAACAAAATAAAAACTAGGTAGATATGGGTCAAATTATTACAATTTAAAAATTTATAAAACAAAGTAATTATAAGTTATTTCTTATGGCTGTATAAAATAAAAATTGCAACTAAAACCAAATTTATATTTTTTTTTGTTGGGGGGTTTGGCAGGTCATAGTATTTTAGCTGAACTTTTTTTGTAATCTTTATATGTTCATTCATTTGTACAGGGTATTACAACTAAAAATACTATTATTTTAAATGAGACACCATTATATTACTTTATTTTGATATTTCACATAAAATAAAAAAATTGAGGTGAGATTATTTTGTAATTAACTAGACCTTGAATAACTTGTTGTTCTATCGGGTCTTCCAAAACTGGTTAATATAACAAATAACCCTATAAAACGCACAATATTCCAGACTGAAGCGTAGATTTTATAAGCTGTTTTATAAAACGGATGTCAGGATGGTATTGATTAAAAAATGTATTTTTGGAACTGTTGATTAAAAAATGTATTTTTTGTTTACAGATAAGCAATGTGATGACATAGACACTAGCAGTACTGTTAGTGTCTTCAGCTCCAGCTCCATATCCACACAGTCCACGCTGCACAGTTTTCTTGACTGGTCCTCTAAAGAAGACCAAGAACATTTAGATAAGCTTTTCGCTAGAGCTATTTATGCAACAGGGACGCCATTTGCAATTGTCGAAAACAAACACGGGCATTGTTTTTCAAACAATTAAGGCCTTCTTTTAAAATGCCTATACGGTATTGGCTTTCAAGCAAGTTGCTAGATGCAGAGCCAATATTAAATGATGATTGCTGAATCTACTCTTCTTGGATTGCAAACTTTCTCTACAGACATTAATCAACATACGGCAGAATATAGGTCTAAAAAAATGAATGTGAATGTGAAGTTTTAGAAGAAATAGGATCTCAATAATTTCAAGCCGTAGTGACTGATAGAAGAGGTTTGGGCAGAAAGAAGAAATCCTGGCTAAGAAACTTGAGAGAATGGTTTCAAATACCAGAAGCTGCGAACATAATTCATGCGGCACAAAACAGAGAAACCTATCGTATGATGGTCGCCAACCTTCGGTAGAAGACGGCACATAAAGAAGAAGAAGTGACTGATAATGCTAGTGCCAGAAACCTAATTTGTATTTGTATATAGCTGTATTGCTCACATCTTAAATTTGTTGATTGGTGACATTTCTAAAACAAAAATAATGGCTTCTTTAGAAGAAAAAATGAAAACGATCATTAAAGAAATTAACAACTTTCACATTTTGTCAGCACTTTTAAAAAAATTCAGCTTGAAAAAAGTAAAACAAATGTAGCACCTATTTTAAAACTGCCAGTTAAAACTTCTTGGGGATCAATTATTTATAGTTTATAGAGTCTGCTGGTACAAAGTATGCTTTAAAAGCTTTGGCGGTTTGTGAGAGTGTTGCAGATGTTCTCAGTAAACAAGTTGATTTTGGATGAGGACGTATTTTGGGTAGGGGTATCAAAATTATATCATCTCATAAATTCTATTGTGGACTATATTTCTAAATTAGAGTCAGATAAGCCATAAGTCAGGTAACTCTGTGTTTTTTTTTTAACTTAGAAAATCGTATAAACTAAGAAATACCTTCAAGTCCATTATGGAAACAAGAAGAAAAAAAGCAGTAGAAATTTGTCTCTTAAAAAGAATCAAATGGCAATACATCCAATTCATTTGGCAGCGAGTATATTGGATCCTAATATTAATGGTGTTCATTTAAACAGAGAAGAACAAGTTGACGGAATTGAGTTTATAGATAATTAATCCACTTTAAAATATGGTGATGACTCAGCTGAAATAATGGCAGATTTAGCACTTTATCGGTCTAAGGAGGGACTTTTTTGGAGAACCGTATGTTGTAAAATCAATTAAAAAACCAGACCCAATCATATGGTCGCTAGGTACGTTACGAAATAGAATTAACTACAATAGCACTAGACATAATAATCATACATTTATCCAGTGCAGCGACTGAAAGAAGTTCCAGTACTTAATTTTATCCATTCCTCCAAAAGAAACTGGCTTCCTGCTAAACGGGCTGGTAAAGGTTTAAAATTGCTTAAAATTTAAAATTATTAGACGTAAACCAGACGTGATTGAACTGGCGACTAGTGAAAAACAAAATCCCCCAACTTCTCATCAGTAGGTACATTAAAATACAGGATGTAGATGACCAGGATGAGCTAATGATAGAAATAGATTCTGAATGTATGTAAGACCTTATCTTTTTCAGATTAGATCACCTAATCCATTATTTGCTGTTAAGAAGAAAATTTAATTTTTTTATCAAACAAATTTTATGTTTTTTGTTGTTTTTTAATTTTTTATAAATAAAGAACACTGTTGTTTCTTAATACCCTATTCCATCTTTAATAATATCACTAGGCTCGTCCTGGGGTTCATTCTCAGAAAATTCTACATATCGAGGGTATTCTCGAGAATATTCTCCGATTTGTCATTCTCGAGAATTTTCCAACATTACTCTACAGGTAATTTATGAATCACATTCGATTTTCTAAGGGTTCATTTATAAAGTTTATTAAAAAAACCTTTAACATTTTATTAAATTGGTTCTCAAAAAACAGTTTGAAAAAGGGCTGACTTATGGGCTTCTTAACATTTTTAATAACTTTGATATTTTGTATGTTACACGGTTGTAAGTGGGCTCAATGAAAAGCTGATGAAAGAGCACACTTTCTAAAAAAAAAACAGAACTTTCACTATACGCAGTGTTTTCTTCCTAAAAAACAAAAAGCAAGGAAATGTGAAGACCATCGAACTGTATCCCTAATGAGTCATGCTGCTAAGATTTTTATGCGAGTAATTTATAACCGCATTCACAATAAGTGTGAAGAATACCTGAGTCGTTCTCAATATGGTTTTAGGAAAGGTACAGGCACCAGAGAAGCAATAATGGGATTGACACTAATGGCAGAAAGGTATCTCGAGGTTCAAAAACAGCTGCATGTGTGCTTTGTCGATTATAGAAAGGCCTTCGACCGCATTAGACACGAAAAAATTGATTGAGGTGCTAAAAGAAGTAGGGCTGGACGGACACGACATAGCTATAATAAGCAATACATACTCGAAATAAGCAGTAAAACAAGCGTTCAACATAAAAGCTTGTAGATATATTAAAAAGCAAAAATATTGACAGTCGTGATCTGAAAATTATATCTAATTTATATTGGAATCAAACTGCCAAAGTAAGAGTTGACAGCCAGTACACCGAAAATATCAAAATACAGAGAGGAGTCCGCCAGGGTTGCGTGCTGTCCCCACTACTTTTCAATGTCTACAGTGAAGCGGTATTTCAAGAAGCGCTCTCAGACTCAATAGAAGGTATATCTATCAATGGAGAAGTTTTGAATAACTTACGTTTTGCAGACGATACAGTAATAATTACGGATAACAACAATGATTTACAGAACGTAATGCAACGCCTTAATGAACGCTGTCATGAGTACGGACTGAAGATAAATTTAAAGAAAACTAAATGCATGATCATGACTAAATCTGCACATGCAAATATCCAATTGACTATTGAAGATACTGCAATTGAGAGTGTTAATAACTATAAATACTTAGGAACATGGATAACATCAGATGTAGACCAAACCAAAGAAATTAAGACACGTATTGAAATAGCACGTACATCATTTATTAAACTTAAAAAGTTTCTTTGTTGTCGGGATATAAGGTTAGAACTACGCCTGAGAATGCTTCGATGTTACGTGTTCTCTACTCTTCTTTATGGTCTGGAAGCTTGGACACTAAAACAAGTTCATCTGAATAAGTTGGCCGCCTTTGAATTTTGGTGTTACAGAAGAATCCTACGAATATCATGGACTCAAAGAATGTCAAACATGGAAGTAACTAGAAGGATAGGAAATGAGGCGGAAATAATATTAACTATTAAAAGACGAAAACTTGAGTACTTGGGACATGTGATGAGAGGGCAAAAATACGCATTATTACAACTTATTATGCAGGGCAAAATCCGAGGAAAGCGAAATGTGGGAAGACGAAGAATATCCTGGCTTAAGAACTAGAGGGAATGGTTTGAATGCAGTAGTGCAGAACTTTTTAGAGCGGCAGTCAACAGAGTCCGCATAGCCATAATGATTTCCAACCTTCGATAGAAGATGGAACTTAAAGAAGAAGACTCGAACCACACAGGATGTGTTCGAACAGACAACGGAAATACCAATTATGTAAACATAGAACGAGGAGTGCCTCAAGGGTGCATTCTGTCCCCTCTTCTATTTAATGTCTATGCCGAAAATATCATCAGAGCTTCTCTTGAAGATCGCCCTGAAGGTGCCAGAGTCAATGCAATCATCATTAACAATGTAAGATATGCCGATGACACCGTAGTATTAGCAGAAACAGAAGACCAACTAAAAATATTGATGAACATACTATCAGAAGAAAGTCACAGACTAGGTTTGGATATTAATCTTTCCAAAATCAAAATCATGGTATTCCACAAGAACCCCCATGAACAAATTACACCCAACATACAAATCAATGGTATCACCCTTCAGAGCTCCCAAAGCTTCATATACCTGGGCAGAGAGCTAAACAGTCAGCTAGACCACTCAAAAGAAATTAGAAGACGTATTGAAATAGCAAGATCTGGCTTCATGAACATGCGTAAAATGCTCTGTAACCCCAAGCTATCAATCACAATAAGGTTAAGAACACTAAAGTGTTATGTGTGGTCTCTACTACTATATGGCTGTGAGACCTGGACATTAAAACAGTATGACGTCAACAAACTGAATTCATTCGAAATGTGGATGTACCGCCGAATGCTAAGAATAAGCTGGACCAGCAAAACTGCAAATGAAGAGGTACTGGAAATAATGAACACACGACCTCATCTGGTTAATACAATCAAAATTAGAAAGACGTCATATCTAAGACATATAATGCGCCATAAGGAATTTAAGCAGCTCCAGGTAATATTAGAAGGCAAAATCGAGGGTTTAAGGGGTATAGGAAGAAAGAAGAAATCCTGGCTCCGAAACATCAGAGATTGGACTCACACAACAGGAAATGACTTGATCCATCAAGCCCAGAACAGAGAAAAATTTGCCATATTGATCGCCAACCTCAATAGAGAAGGCACTTAGGAGGAGGAGGACTATACGCAGTCTATCAATTGGATCATAAAATTTAGATTTTCTTTTACAATTTGTTTACAACCTGGTTTCCTATTGGTCATAGAAGGTTCTGATTTTTTTGAAAAGTGGTTATTTTAACAGCTCCACATATAAACTATATGACTTGGAAAATTTCAAAATTATTATAAATGTTTATAAGCTAAACAATCGTTCCTTTAAAAAAAAACAAATTTAATAAAATCTTGAGATTTTTTTAATATACCCTAAAAAAGAAGCCTTAAAGAATCGATTTCAAATTACAAAATACCTCTAGAGTGACTATTTGAACAAGTTCAGTTCAAGTACATAATCGATCTCCGGGATAAAATATTTAAACTTATAAGACGTTTGGTAGTTTCGTTTGAAATTTAGCACACTTTCTTTGACCGGTCACCATGTTTGATTTCTGTCGTAGAGTATGCAACACTTGGTCCAGACAGTGTATAACTGTCGGTAGGCATTGGATCTACATTAGCGACCAACAGCCTGGTTCCGAACCTTTAGTCGTGACCGAAACCATATAGGCGAGGGGCCAACAAACACGTAGACACAAAAAACAAAGATGGCGGCATATTGCCAAAAGGACACTAAGCTTGTAACGTCTAAACGACTCAACGTACAATAACGTGCAAGGTATCGATGAAAAGGCAAGGGGTCAGAATTAAATACCATAATTTTCAATAGCTATATTACATGACATTTTTTAAAAAACAAAGTTATTAACATTAAAAAATGACTGCAAAAATAAGGGTTTTTGAAATTATCTCAGTCGATACTTTATGTATTTTAATTTTGAAACTCTCAATATTAAGAACTTTTTATGATCTATAACTTTTATTAAAACCATGGACCTATGATACTACGTTCAAAGTTATGAAAAAGGAGTAACAGTTACGTACTACATCGATTTTAAAATAAAGGATTGAGGAACATGGTGAAATCCACTTGGTATGCAGGAAATGGTCACATCTACAAGGATCTTGGAAAAAATACAAGACACCTTGACCTTGGATCTTGTAAAGTCACAAAGCTCTACTCTTCAAACATGTGATTCCTGCTGCTTACCAAATATTCGATTCTTCTTCTTAGGGTGCCTGTCCGTTCCGAACGTTGGCGATCATTCTGGCTATGATGATTTTGTTGGTTGCTATACGAAATATCTGTGTTAAGGTCTTTCTATACCATGCTCTTAGGTTAGCAAGCCAGGATATTCTTCTTCGTCCCGGGGCTCTTTTTCCTTCAATTTTACCCTGCAAAATGCATTGGAGTAGCTCGTAGCTGCCTTAATTTCTCATAATATGTCCCAAGTACTCCAGCTTACGGCTCTTCACATATCTAGATCTTCGATAACTCATAATTTTTGCGAAGAATTAGAAGGAAAGCGGTTTAAGTTGATGTAAAAAAGTGTAAACATGACATATACTTACACTAGCATGCATTTTAGAAGTGCAATGAATCAAAACTAACTGAATAGCAACGTTTTGATTGCAAATTTAAGACTAAATCGTAGATTCTAGAATTTTGGGTCATACATAAATTGCGCAATAAATGTTCTTAAAAGCACCAATGGGTATTTTTGGATAAGGAATTGACTTAGTGGGTGACATTTTTCCTTTTACCTTTGCTTACCTGACAGTACATTAACGTCCACAAATTGCCAATTATATTCCTTGAGGACACTTCTGTCTCCTGCTTAAGATGAAAAAAATAAACGGCGTATCCTCCGGGAATAATGGAAGCTGGCCTTAAAATAACGCATGGATAATACACACCTTTGATTGGAGCAAGAATAAAATTTGAAGTTATTCGCCTAAAATAGAAATTTGTGATCACAAAGCGATAGATAATTAAAAAGGTAATAAAAGGCATAAAATGTTAGTAAATAATAGATTAAACCGGGTCTAAAGGCATTTTGTTTCTATGATCATTCATTTTTAATTAATATATCCTAGGAATAATTCCAATTACAAACTTTACTTGACGTTTCGTCAAGCAAACAAACTTTACTTGACGTCTTCTTCGTCTTCTTCTTTTTATGTAGACATGAATGTCTATGTTTCTGTGTTGTCTGTGTTTCAATGTACCTCCAGTAAGTTGTCGTTGCACCGTTTTCGTGGTCCTCCTACTGATCGTCTTCCTATTGGGCAACCGTCTTTTGACGTCTTTAATACTCTATTTGTGGTTATTCGGATTATATGATCATTTCATTCTACTCTTCTATTTTTACCCAGTCCTTGATGTTCTCTACCTTGCATCTAAGTCTATAAGTATATCTATACTTCTAGCTCGGTTCTGTAGTGTCTTATCATCAATATTGTTCTAAGAGTTTTGACAACACCTCTGTTGTTTATAATCGTTCGATCGTTAAAAATAATCCACCTCGAAGGATGTCATTAGCAATTGCTCCCAAAAAACTATTTGTTTACAAGTAAATATTACCAATTAATTTATAAAGATATATCAAGATATGCATAATTAGTACAAGGTATATGAAGCTTATCTTTCTTTTTTGAAAAAACAATTTGTTTGTTTGTAAATTCAATAGTTGTAATGAAAGTTTTATAGCTTTACTTTTTAACTTTCAAACAAAAACTTCAAGCAATTAGGACAAATTAATAGTAATAGATAAGTAATTTACATCTACCAGTATCTTTAGTAAAGACCTAGTATCTTTATTAAAGTGTGTACGGTTTACATTCTGTTGAATATTTAAAAATCGAAAAATGCTTGATATGCAAAAATGATGCGCCAGCAAATAACACTTCTTTTTAGTGTGATGGATGTAAAAGGGCTTTAAATATTAATTGCGCCAGTGTAACAGCCACGGAAGTAAGATGTCTTCAATTAGCAGCAGATACTAAGAAACTAAAATATTTCTGTGAGGATTGTGAGCAAGGTTTACTGTTAGTACCAAGTCTAGAGGTTGAAGATTTAAAGATTGAAGTAGAGAAACTCAAATGAAGGGTGCAGGGAATAAAGGCGTAATGTTAACTTTTACGAGAATCGAGATTTTAATGCTATATGTTAGGAGTGCTATAAAGGTTTAAATCAATACCTTCCGTCAGGAAATATAAGCGTTAGGTCTGGGGAATATAAGCGACGAAGTTACTACTGACGTACCTATCTACGCTAAAGCTTTTCTGTCTATTCATGGAATCGGAAAAAAGAAGTTAGAGTTATTGCAACGATCTTTGAAATTAACTGGAGAGGCACCTACAAACAAGGAAGGTAAACACGCTAATCGCCTTCATAAGGCTGTTACTGCTACTGTGATGGAACACATATCTTCCTTTAAATAAATAGAATATCATTATAGCTTAAAGGATTCTTCTAAAGTGTACCTATCTGAGGAATTAAACGTTAAAAAAATGTGGCAAATGTACATGGAAATGTACAAAGAGAATAGTTGCAGTCTTACGATACGAAACAGATAGTTGCAATACGTGTGATGAATACGTTCCAAAACTAAAATCACTCGAAAAAGAAAAAGCTAACTTGCCCCCCTCACTGCAAGCGAATCAATTCTTGTTCTGGAAAAACAGATAAAAAACCTTTAGACTGCAAGCAAACTTAAAAAAATGAAATCAGAAGCTTTTTGCAAGAAAAAACGGCAATTTGCATTGACTACCAAAAAAAACTTGCCGGTGCCTAACATTTCAACAAATGATGTCTATTACAAAAGACAATTATCTGTATTTACGTTCAACCATGGACGTATAAATAAAGGTATGCGTTCAACATACTAGTACTAGCCTCCACAGTGTTTCACTACATAAAGTGTTTTAATACATACCCATAGACAATAGGGAAAAGGGCGCAGACGAGTGGTGTCTTCTCTCCTTCACTATTTCGTCCCTAATTTCCTTGATCCTTCAGTTGAAGAGTTGTTTATATTCGCAGATTCTTTTCTGGGCCAAAATAAAAACTATACAGTTGCAAGATTTGTGTATCATCTTGTTCACATAGAGAAGAGACTTAAGACCATACACATGAATTTTCCAATGAAAGGGCATTCATACATGGAAACACATAAAAATATGGGGATTATAAATCAAAAATCAAGAGTTGAATTGCCAGAGGAATGGGCTGAAGTTTTCGAATTGTTTTCGAGTGATTTCGAGTGTTTTCGAGTGATTCGAGAAAAAAATCGTTTCCTTTTGATGTGATTGAAGTTGACCAAAGTATGCTGAAATCCTGGACTGAGTATTTTGATAACAAATTCTTTAAAAAATGTCCATTTTAAAGAAGACCTATAAAAGTTTTAAAAATTTAACAAAAATCTCCCCATTTGATTTTTCATCGTATTACGTACTGTGTAAATTTCGTTTCAAATACAGTTTTTCAAAAAGGCAAAAAAACCAATGACACTCTCATCAGCAGCTGCTACTTCTTTCTAGAGAAAAACTTGAAGATGTAGTGTCTCTTAGTGCATGTTGTTCCAAAGAAGCTCAGCAGTACTTTGAATCTTTACCACATCAGTAAATAAGTATTCTTCTTAAGTACATTGGTTTTTAATTATAATAAAAGATAATAACTTAGGTCTTGTTTAACTTATTTCTGAGCGCTAGCAGTAACATTCTTTATTTTATTAAATTAAAATATTTTTTATTAAATTAATATACTTGACACTTACGCTATTATATTATATTTTACATATTTTACTAAATTGTTTGGCAACCTGTTAAAAAAAAGGAGTTTACTAAAAAATGTACTAATAGTGACATTGCGCCTTTATTCCCTGCACCCTTCAAATGTACCAATGACAAATTCTTACATGAAACGGATAGTCAGATTTGTGATCTAAGGAAGACTATTAGAAGACTATAGATGAACTGAAATGCAACTCCAATGTGTCAGATATGCCTTTGAGGAAATGTTTATAGAAATAAACAAAATAATTGTAAAATCTAACAATGTTCTATTGTTCAATGTTCTCGAGTTCAATTCTTTGAATATTGAAAATAGGTTAAAACAAGACAGAACCAAAGTCAAGGAAATTATTAATCAAATAGAAAAAAATGAAGCAAAGGATGATATAGTGAAAGTTTTTCGAGTATGACAGAACACAGGTACAAAGTCTCGGCCTCTTAGAGTTATTTTTTCCAATAATAGTGTTGTTAAGGACATTTTAAGAAATAAATAAAGACTATAGAATTCAACAATCAAAATAAATAGTGATCAAACAAATATACAAAAAGATATGTTCAGTAAAGCTTGGAAAGAATAAAAAAAAGACAAAATAAAGGAGAAAAAACATTGCCATTAAATACAGAAATAGTGTACCAAAAATTGAATCATTCAAGAGAGAAGGAAAAAACTAATTGTATCCCCATTATTACGGTATTGTATTACGGAGTTGAATCCTGGACACTAACTGAAGCAATGGAGAAAAAACTTGAAGCCTTCGAGATAAGGCTATACAGGCGAATTCTAAGGATATCATGGACAGACAAGATAACCAACGAGACCGTATTACGAAGAGTGGGCAAAGAAAGAGAGGTGATGTATACCATTAAAAGGAGAAAGTTGGAATATCTCGGACATATAATGAGAAACAGCACTAAATACAGATTACTGAAGGTAATCCTACAGGGTAAAGTATTCGGAAAGCGAGGAATTGGGAGAAGGAGAATATCATGGTTGAAGAACCTGAGGAAATGGTTCTCCACAACAACAACGAATCTATTTAAAGCATCAGTTAATAAAATAATTATAGCCAGAATGATTGCCAATATTCGGAACGAATAGGCACTGAAAGAAGAAGAATCCCCATTACAAGTTTATTGTCAGAATGTCGGAGGACTTCGTACAAAAATTTAAGATCTTGTTAGATCTGTTTTATGTTTTCATTATGATATACTTATATTTGTTGAAAGTTGGTTACACGAGGATATTTTAGATTGTGAAATTAAAATACCTTCATATAGAACTTTTAGATGCGATCGTAATACTAGTTATAAGTCAAAAGGAGGGGGTATTTTAATTGTTGTTAAAGACTAAATTCAGGGAACTGTGCGGAAACTTTTGTAAAACTCTATAGAAAAACTTTTTCTTTTATATTCATTTGGTAAAGAAAATTTTATAATTGGAGGGGTATAGCTTCCCCCAAAATCCGTATAACGAATATATGAACAACACTTTTTATCAGTCGAAGATATATCTCAAAGGTATAATCAACATATATATTCGGCGACTTCAATCTCTCTGAAGTTTCATGGGATAACAATGAATAAGGTGTCCTCTTGAATTGACCTTAAGGTTCACATGCATTATACTTAGCTGAGTTTAATGGTTTCTTGAATTTTTTTCAAATGGTCGAAACCGATTTCCCAAGTGGACATTGAAACGTCAATAAACATACTTTAACCTTTAATTGTGGCTTATTTCCATTTAAATAGTAATTATTAATATGGTCTTATAAAAGGTTATAAATCAAAATTTATTCCAAAAACTATTAATTGCTTCCATTCCAATTCTCTTTTTCTTACTATATTATGTATACAGCTCGGATATTTGACTGTTGGATATTATATTATTATCCTTATTTATACATAGACACTTTTAGATCATTACAAGAGCTATGCTAATAAATCACAACTGTTTACAAAGTTCGGAAAGAATGTTTAGAAATTAATGAAAAGAAAAAAAATGAAAATGAAATGATTAGAATAAAAGTCCAGAAAAGCTTACGAAATCCTCTGGGGCATTGCACGTTCTGTTTCTAGGTCGCGGAGATCTATGTTCTCATGACTAATACCATTACCCATATTTCTATATATTTCAAACCATTTTGTATTAATGTTTGGGTTTGATGAGTTATGAAAACTGAAATGTTTATTGAGATATTTATGAAAACTAATAAATATTTTAAATTTTGACGTTTGGTTGAATGACAAATGTAGATATACTCAACAATACAAGCTAAATATTTAAACGCTATTCTAAGTAGAATTAAGTAGAATTATAAATATGTGAAATAAAAATGTCATTTGAAATTTAGTTTCTTTAAAAGAATAATAAATAAATAAATTTCACTACCACAGTAGTAATAAACCGATAATATTATAAGGAAAGTTCCACTATAGAGGAAAGTAACAGCCTAAAAGTTCTACGTAGAAAGCTAACAAATTGGAAATGCGAAATCCATGAATTAACCCTCCGTTAGTCGCTAGCAAAAACTGAGCATCAAGAGTCGCTACGGTGTCAGAGACCGACAATTAAAAAAAATAGTTTTTAATATAAAATTCATACAAATGTTTTATATTGTGCACGGAAATAACTGAAAAAATATTTTTGAAAATATTTTATTGAAAAAAAAAACAGATACAAAATGAAAAACACTAGTATAACAATATATTGTGAATATTGTTCTCAAGCTATTTTCTCGTTGCATTTTAAAGTAATTACTATTAAAATGGGAATAAGCCACAATTAAAGGTTAAAGTAAGTTTATTGACGTTTTAATTTCCACTTCGGATATCGTTCTCAAAATATAAACATTAGTTTTTATTACCTACTATGTAATTTTCTTGTTTTGTTCTAACATTTCACGGTTGAATAGCCTTTTTCCATCTAGTAACTCTATATTTTCCAATAAACGTTAAGATATTACTTCCACTTTCTTCTTCCTCATCTGTCACATCTTGTTCCGATTGTTCCACCATCACGTTCCTCAGTTTGATCGATTTCGCTTTCACTTCCCTCATCGTCAAAATAATTTTCATCGTCGGTAGGATCCATTGTCCCTAATTCCAACAAGCGTTGGAATCAAAGTTGTTCGGCTTCAAAGGACATCTATAAAAAAGAATTGACAAAAACTTACCGATAAAATGCAATAATAAGGTGATAAATATTTACGTGTTCTGCAAGTTCTGCAATAAGTAATAGCAACACCGTTAGTCGCTACGGAGTCTGGCACCGAAAATAACTATAAAACTCATACAACTGTATCCAGGAAGGTAAGAATGTACACTAACACGAGTTTGGTTGATAGGGAGAGGTACAGAAAGTGGCGATAGAAAAATAACAGTTATTTGTAAATCCAGAATGAATAATTCTGTCGTCGGTGTGTGAGACCGATAGCGACTAACGGAGGGTTAAGAAACAAGCAAAATGAAATAATAATTTCTCGTAGAGACGAGTTAATACAGGTTGTTGAGGAGTTTTACATAGAATTATATGGAAGTGGACGAGAAGATCAAATGGTAATACAGATCATGAATCAAGGTTCCAAACTAATGCCAGAGATAAAGGTAGACGAGATTCGACAAGCATGAAAAATGAAAAATAAAGCCCCGAAAATTATAGACATATTAGCCTATTGAGCCATATAATATAAGCTCTTCACTAGGTTAGTGAAATTAAGAATGGAGAAAAAATTAGATTTCTACCAATCGAGAGAGCACCCAGGATTCTATTCAAATTATAGTACCAAAAATCACCTTCATACAGTAAAGATACTCATTAAAAAATCTCTAAAATACAACAAACCTCTTGTCCTCCTTTTCCTAGATTTTCATAAATCGTTCGACACGCTCGAAATAGACAGCCTTATAGAAGTAATAATTGACAGCAGGATTGACCATAGGTATAGTGAGCTTATTTATAATATTTACAAAAATGCCACTATGACTGTTAAGATACACGATAAAACCCGACCAACAAAAATAAAACGTGGGATAAGGTAAGGAGATGCATTGTCACCGAAATTATTTATAGCGACATTAGAATATTCTTTTATGATGGTCAATTGTAACCACAGAGAAGTAACAATAGACGGCGAAAAGCTACACCATATCTGTTTCGCAGATGGCATTGTCCTTTTGACAGGAAATTTTGAAGAAGCCACATATATGTTAAATGAATTGGACGTTGCATGTTCTAAGGTGGGCCTTAGAATGAACTTGAACAAAACTAAGTTTATGACAAATAATGTCTCCAATAACCATTTAACTATTCAAACAAAGTGATAGAACTGGTGGAGAAATATACGTATTTGGATCATGAAATAAGAATCAGCAGGAATAACCAGACATGCGAAATCCAAAGACGAATAACGTGGGTAGACTTTGGACGAGACACACTTAGAACCAACATACCAATTAGCCTCAAGAGAAAAGTATTTGAAATATGCGTAGTGTAAAAAAAATTAGAGTGGTACAGAAACGAATGGAACGGTCTATGCTGGGAGCAACGTTGAAAACCGAATAAGAAACGAAGATCTACGAAGAAGGACGAGTATTGCTGATATTGTGGAAAGCATAGCGGAACTGAACTGAAACTGGGCAAGGTTTTTAAAGCTTTTATGATGCATTCGCCTCCTAATTTTAGCATTTCACTTACAATGGTAACTTCTCCAGGTGATTTACCGTTCTTTATACCTTTCAACGGGGTGTAGGGTTGTGTTATAGAGGTAGCACCTTTTATCGGAACGACCACATCGAGCGTCATAGACGGGAGATGGTTCTTGATAACTGGTCCTCATAAGGCAACTAACTCTCACTTATGGCTCCACGTGCCACACCCCGGGCAACTGCATTGGTCTGCAGGCTAAACTAAGTGAGGGTAGCCAGATATGGCGAAAATTTCACCGAGCGATTGCCGGTATAAGCAATCCCACACTTACTGACCAACGACTTCGGGCGGATGAGTTGGTAAGTGTTAGGGCACTTTTTTGTCCTGAGACCGAGAAATCGATCTCGAAGTCGGATGAACCCTACAGAATGGTCAACGGCATAAGGATGCAGAAGGCAACGGGGAACCACTGCATTAAAGACTCATAGAGTACCCCTAGTAGTAATCATCATGGTAGACATGCAAAGGAAAAGTACTGATGATGAACATCGGATACCAAGATCCGACAGAGAAAGAGAAATAGATAAGTACAAGGCTTTCTCGGTCGTAAACCAGCGAAACCCTTGTAAAAAGAAAAAGACAACCATAAAAATTGCTACGTGGAATGTAAGGAGCTTATTCTCTTCGGGAAAATTAGATAACGTCGTGTTGGAAATGGATCGTTTGGGTATAGACATATTAGGCATGAGCGATACACAATGGCCAGGAAACGGCAAATGTCCCACAAATAATCATGGTATGTTTTATTATGCCGGAAGTGACACCAAAACCCATCGATACGGAGTAGGAGTCTCATCTCAAAAAAATGGAAAGATGCTGTAATAAACTTTACTCCATTCTCAGAGCGCGTGATGTTAATACAATTAAAAGATAATAAGAACATGATAAACATCATACAAGTGTACGCTCCTACAGCAGACAAAGACAAAGAGGAAATAGAACAATTCTATAATATCTTAGAAGAGGTGATGAGAACAACAAAGAGACAACACATTAACATAGAAATGGGCGATCTGAACGCCAAGGTAGGTCAGGGTAAAGTTGGAGAAAATGTCGGTGAATATGGCTTAGGAAATAGAAATGAAAGGGGTGATCGTTCAGTTCAGTTTTGTCAAAGCGAAGATTTAATAATAACTAATACATTCTTTAAACTACCCCCAAGGCGACTATATACGTGAACGTCACCTCAACATACACAAGAAAAAGTGGTCAGAAACCAAATAGATTACATATTGGTGACAAAAAGATACCGTAATGCCGTAAAATCTACTAAAAGTTTCCCTGGAGCTGATATCGGTTCGGATCATAATCCAGTAGTATCTGTGATAGAAGCTAGACCAAAGAAAATAAGAAAAGCCATCATTCCAGCATTAGACTTAAGCCAGCTTAAAAATGAACATCTACGACAAACAGTACGAGAAGAAATAAACACCAGCCTCAGTGTAGCAGAAAGCCAAATCCGCAGAACAGACAACATAGATGAAAAACTTAAGTATATAAATACGATAATAAGAACTACGGGAAAGAAACACCTAACCAAATTTGCAAAGAAACATAAGGTGTGGATGACACCAGACATTTTAGAACAAATGGATGAAAGACGTAAAATGAAGAATAATGCAGAAAAATACAAAGAGGTTGATAAGAACATAAAGCAAAGAATAAGAAATGCCAAAGAATCATGGATTACAGAACAATGTGTAGAAATGGAAAACTATGAAAGAAAGTATGACACGTTCAATATACATAAAAAAGTAAGAGAAATTATAGGAACCCAAAGAAGACGTCAAATAAGTTTGCTTAAGAACAAAGATGGAAAGATTATTATAGATTTAACAGAGAAAATTAATAGATGGAGTGAATACATAAGAGAATTATTTGAGGACAACAGAAATAACATTGTTCTGATATATGGCGAAACGGGACCTGAAATTCTAAAATGTGAAGTAGAAATGGCACTTAAAAATTCCAAAACTGGGAAGGCAAATGGACCGGATGAGGTTCCTACCGAATTGCTAAAGCTCTTGAATGATGAATCAATAGGTATAATATTGCACTTATTTAATACAATATACAATACTGGCATTATACCTCAAGAGTGGCTGTTGTCTACATTCGTTACACTGCCAAAGAAATCTAATGCTAAAGAATGTTCAGAACATGGAACAATATCTTTAATGAGCCACCTACTAAAGATATTTCTAAAAATCATCCACAACCGAGTTTATCAAAAGTTGGAGTCAGATATTAGTAATACCGTTGATTGAATAATCCAAATTTGGATTATTCAATCAACGGTAATACACAGATGGGGTTCAGAAAAGGGCTTGGTGCTCGAGAAGCTCTCTTCGGTTTGAATGTTCTCACACAAAGATGCCTAGACATTAATCAGGAGGTACATACGTGTTTTATTGATTTTGAAAAAGCGTTTGACAGAGTACGCCATGATAAGCTTAGAGAGATTCTTGAAAGGAAGGACATAGATAATAAAGATCTGCGAATAATTCTCAATCTATATTGGAATCAGAAAGCTAACATCAAAATAGAAACTGAAACATCACAAGCAATAGAAATACGTAGAGGAGTACGACAGGGTTGCATTTTGTCACCTCTGTTATTTAATGTATATAGTGAAAGCATCTGTCAGGAAACCCTTTTACAAGCAAACGGAGGAATCGTAATTAATGGAGAGATTGTAAATAATATTCGATACGCGGACGACACTGTACTAGTTGCAAGAACAGTAGAAGAATTACAAAGATTACTTACAGACATAAATATTGCTTGCAACAATTATGGTATAAATATCAATATTAAAAAAACCAAGTATATGGTCTTCAGTAAAAACACGACAGAACCAGCGTATATTAGTATAAACGGCACTCAAGTTGAAAAAGTATCAAACTACAAATACTTGGGAACTTTAATAAACGAAACTGGAGACCAAAACAGTGAAATAAAAAGACGTATGGAAGTTGCCAGGGCCACCTTCATAAAGATGAGAAAATTCTTCTGCAACAGAAATATAAGCATCCCTCTACGATTAAGAATGCTGAGAGGCTATGTATTTAACACGCTATTATACGGTGTAGAGGCCTGGACTCTCAAACAGAACAACACGAAAAATATTGAAAGTTTCGAGATGTGGTGCTACCGTCGAATGCTGAAGATTCGTTGGGTTGAAAGAATAACAAACTGTGAAGTAATACGAAGAATAGGAAAAGACCCAGAGATTTTGTTAACGCTAAATCGAAGAAAACTCGAATATTTTGGTCACCTGATGAGAGGACATAAATACGCATTACGTCAAAATATAATGCAGGGAAAAATAAAAGGAAAACGGAATCCAGGCCGTAGAAGAATGTCATGGTTGCGGAATTTGAGAGAGTGGTTTGGCTGCACCACTAATGAACTCTTTAGGTCAGCCGTAAACAAGGTCAGAATAGCCTTGATGATTTCCAATCTCCGATAGGAGTGGCACAAAAAGAAGAAGATACCTTTCAACGCTGATTCGATTTCCTCTTCGGTTATATCTGGAAGTTCCTCTGATCCTTGATTTTGTATGACTGGGATTTCCACCTCTGGAATGTGAGCATCTCGACGATATAATGTTCTATAGTACTCTCCGATAATTTTCACAATTTCTTGTTGTTCATATACAGCATGTCCTTGTGTATTTTTTAGCTTATAAATGTTCCTGGTTCCTGTCTTCAACTTTCGTTTTAGAACTTTAAGGCTTTTATTTTGTTCTATGGTATTAGTTGTCTCTTGAGTGTTAAAATCCCTTATGTCTTTCCTAACAGCTTTTGAAATGGTTTTATTTAAATTCCTCAGCTCTGCGATGTTCACTGTGTGCTTATCTTTTATTTTCCTTCTTTTTTGCATTAAGTTTCTTGTGCCTTCTGTAAGTTTAAAAAAAAAATAAAAAAAAAATGAAAAAGGAAAAATGAAAAATAGTATATACTTCATGTTAAAACCAAAATTCATCTCATAAATTATTGCCAAATTTTATCCTTAATTCTGATTATCATAATTATCCAACAAGGCAACAGAACCAACGCAAACATTCCACATATCTTTTTGAAAGCATTTCTAACTTTGCAGATACTAAATTGTACAACTTCTTTAAATTGTTATTTTATTTAGCAATTGCCCTACATCACTCCGTGATCATATTGGAATAATCAAAAATATTACATTATTTATTACTACATTATCTCCGTTTAGGGAGAAATTTTTATAATTTTATTGTCCTTATTAGCTTCTTAGCGAACAATTTGGTTTTATATCAGAAATGATGAGAAATAAATAACTACACTTGTGCTTGATGAATCACGTCTCCCGTGACTTCCTTTGACGTCCTCCATTTGCTTATAGTCTTGAATAATGCCATGCAAATTAATTGTGTAAAATCCACCAACGGTTCGATGACATAAAAATAATTATGATGCATAGCACGAACATTGCTAATAACCTCTGAATTACATAAGAAGGGGAGTAATTACCGAAGGTGCTAAAAATAGCAACAATCCTTTTGGGGCCAGCTTCTGTCTCCACGGAGGTCCCAAGGGAAATTTTCTTATAAATGTGAGGTTGCACGTACACCTGGGAATCAATTTTTTATTATCCTTTATTATACTATTAAAGAAATTGTGAGTATTTAAGTATTTTACTTGATAGGTAACTGCCGCGTGTGCGTTATAAAATTTAATCAACGATTAATGATTAAATCATAGCTTGCTGTAACATAGATACAATTTTATCAATTTGCTTAATAAAATATGTTTCTTTCATTTTTTTTTGTATGCCTTGATCTCCCTTGTGATCGTTATTGCTACCATTGTTTGTCTTAATGATTAGCCGAACTGCCTCTAAAAAGAAGGAAAGGGATCGCCATGATTGTCTTTATTGTGGTGAAGAGGAGATACTTGCTAAGATTGACCTTTCCACGAACCGTCAACCGTGGATTTTATAATGGTACAACCCACGTGGTTGGTACGTTACAAAATTTAAAATATGTATATTTTGCTGGCTAAAGATGTATCCTGAGTGTTTAGTTTTGTATAATCTCCACTTTGTTCACAATGTTTGATCGATATAGGTACAGGGTGGTGAATCGTCAAACGGGTCATAGGAAACTCAATGGGAAATTCTAAATTGTTGAATTCCTGCTTCCCTAATTATTTTACACCAAAAGTCATGGGAAACTATTTGTAGAGGACTCAAATATGTATCGAAAACAACGGTTAAAATTGTGCTACGATTTAAACTTACTCCAAAATTTTGCTAAAATATAATACATTTTTCAGGCCAACTCTAAAAGTCAGGCCAGACGCCGTGAAAAAAATTGTATTACGTGTTGCGTTTTGTCATATTAATTTTTCTGATATTTGACAAATTTAAATCAACTATATTATATTTATCTATGATTTAAATGGCCAAAATTTTGTAATTTATTGTTTAAAAAAAAATTAAGTTGATTAAAAAATGTACTCAGTTGAGGAGAAAAGAGCAATAATAAAAATGTTTTATTCATGTTTTATTATAACATTTGTTATAGTTTTATGTTTAGAAATTATCATAAATTATTTTTAGGAATAAAGATCACAGTAACAGTATATTGGAATTCATTGAATTGTTGTGTAACTTAAATGGAATTAAATTTTAGTGTACCTATTAGAATATCTTACGTTAAATAAAGATCCGGTTGTGACAGGAAAAGGTTCGCGCTATTGCTTGAATACAACTTTATGCGATTTTTCGTTAACTGAGTACATTTCATTATATTGATCGATTTGTAAACAATATAATTTATTGTTCACAAAGTAATATTTGTTGTTCAGTAGTAGTAGTATTTAGTAAAATTCATTGTTTATAATTTAATCATAAAATAAAAAAATTGACAATTCAAATTGTCAAACATCTGACTTCTTCTTCTTGTTCTTTTTTTGGGCTATCAATATGATAAAGCACATACGTCATAAGATATATAATTGCATTACGTGTAGTCTAACTTTTAGGGGTGGCCTGAAAAATGTATTATATTTTTGCAAAATTTTGAAGTACATTTGATTCGTAGAACGGTTTTAACATTTGTTTTTAATTCAGCATTTTGTCCTCTACAAATAGTTTTTTATAACTTTTGATCTAAAATAATTAGGGAACCAGCAATTCAACAATTTCAAATTTCCCATTGAGTTTCCTATGGTTTGTTTGACGATTCACCACCCGGTATAAGCTGAGTAAAAGATTAGTACTGTTTAGAGTTTCACTTCCACTAAATTTGCATAAAAGATTTATGCAAATATTTGATTGCATTGTGTTTAAATTTGTTTAACATACTGGGTCCACGTCTGTTGGTTAATATAATTCTTGATATTAATATCTACTGGAAAATCTGTTTAGGTAGTGTTGATTTTCTTAGTGGTTTTACATTGTATAAATTGGTCATCTTGTGATTTTTGGCAAGTCTTTTGATTCGGTTGCCTTGCCATTCTTCTTCTTCTTAAAGTGCCTATCCGTTCCTGATGTTGGCGATCATCACGGCTATCTTAACTTTGTTTACTGCAGCCCGGAACAGGTCAGTGGTAGTCGTGTTATACCACTTTCGTAAATTTTGAAGCCAGGAAATTTTGAAGCCATATTTTACCTTGCCCTGCCATATTTGACTTATTTCAATGTTCAACGTTTCAATACTGTAACTCTAAATGAATTCATACATTTTTTTTATTGGGTTAATGAGATTAATGAGGTTAAGAGACGCTAATTGTATCCGAACGTCTGCGGTCCCTCTGGTGAGTACCGATCGCACAGCACAAGGATAGAAATTATTTTCATTTATTAATTTTTAATAAACGAAAATTTCCACCCAGATGAGATTCGAACTCACGACCTTTAGATCTAAAGGTAGGCGCTCTTACCACTGAGCCACAGAGGGGGTTAATTCATACATTCAATCCCATATATCTCTTTGCTGCTTATTTTTACCCCACCGGTATTCTGGCTGGTTTTTAGAAAACAATTGTTTATAATGATTTACATTTAGTAATGTTATAGTAATATTATTTTAATCAGTGAAATGTCTAATTTTCGTTAATATTATTGCTCCGTCTATTCGTGTGAATAGTTTAGGAACTAGACATGTTTCATTTATGATGAATTGCAATGTAAACGCACTTTTTGTCTTGCCTTGCATATGCTCCAGTATAAAAATAGAAATATTTGTTTACCTTTTCGTTTTCCTTTCACTTTTTGTAGTTTGCGATTATACCTACATCTATTTTCATTTTGATCATTTAAAGAAATTATGTCTGTGGTGATTGCGGGGTAGATTTAGTAGTTAGCAGGGGTAGTTAGCAGTTACCACATCTGGTCCCACGCCCGGATAAAATGTGGAGGGTGATTGACAAGATTAGCAGCCTACCAATCGTAAAAAACAAAAACTGCTCAAAGAAACAATGGACAGCCTCGGAACCAGATTGATATTAGGAAGACGACTACGACTGTGACTACGGACAAGCAAGGAATATCAGATCACTCAACTCAAGGGAACAAGAAATATCCCAAGTGCTGAAAGAGAAAGAAATAGATATTTGTACTCTACAGGAAACAAAAAATAAAGGTAAAGTTTAATCAAAATTAGGTGAATTTATACTAATCTACAGTGGAGTAGCAAAAGAAAACAGGATCAAAGGAGATGCAGCCTTACTAATACACCAAAGGCACCAAAATCACATTAAAGAGTGTCAATACATATCAGAAAGAATAGTAATAGCAAAGATAAGAATGGTGATGGAAGACCTGAACATCATCAGAGTATACGGCCCAGAAAATAACAAGCCTCAAACAACAAGGCAAGCGTTTTAGGACCAATTACAAGTAGTAGATCAAGTCAGAGGAAAAATAATAATATTGGAGGGTTCTAATGATTGAATAGGCAAACAAGTAATGCCTAGCATTAAACAAAAACATAACGAAAATTTTTAAGAACGAAAATGATCAACTAATGATCAACCTCTGCACGAATAACGAACTAAGAATAAACAACACATTTTTTGAATACAAAGACCAACAGAAATATACATTTAATAACACCTGTGGACAAAGATCTATAATAAATTATGTTATAACCAACAGAGATTTACATATATCAAAAATAATCGACGTAAGATGAATCAACTCAGCAGATGTAGGTAGCGACCACAGCCTAGTATTAAGTAAAATAAGAATAATCCTGAAATACTTCCCACCCAAAAGAGCGGCGCCAACACAAACAAAAATCAAAGTCAAAGGACCTAATACGGAATCCACGAAATCGATAACATCGAGAAAAGCTGGGATAAACTCAAAAAACTCAAAAAACTATTAACATAGTTTACAAAGCAACAGAATCACTTGGAGAAAGGAAAGTAATGAACACTAACATATAAAAAAACACCATGGTTTAAAGAGGAAGTGAAGAAAAGAAGAAAGCCTTTTTACAATACAGAACATAACAAATACAACAGGCATACAATTACTATAAACAAATCAAAAATAAAACAAATACTTTAGTTAGACAAATAAAAAAAGAACACTGTCAGTTTCTCAAAACAGATGAAACACGACTTATACGGAACACAAATAGAAATATGGAGAATGATCAGAGGACAAAGAAAAGAGATGAACGAACTAATAAAATCAAAACACATTCAGAAGGAAACATGGGTAGACTACTTTCGATCCCTATTTGCTAAAGGTGACGATAATGAACCACCAACACCAGAGGTGACGACAAACGAGGAAATAAATATTGAAGAGGAAGAGGTAAAGAAAGCATTAAAGGAAATTTAAAAATAGAAAATCACCAGGAGAGGACAGAATACCGAACGAACTTTCTAAAGTACGGAGGAGCAGATCTAACCAAACAACTATTAAAACTAATCCAAAAAATAATAGAACAAAACAAAATTCCTCAAAAATGGAGATCCCAATTTCCCAATGGGAAAGCATCCCAATATCTCTCTTCAAAAGGGGAGACAAATCGGACCCGGAAAATGACAGAGGAATTGATTTATTAAACACAAATTAACAACCAAAGTGATAACAAATAAATTTAATGAAATAATAACACTAGCAGAAGAATAACGAGGTTTTAGGTTGGGAAGATTATGCACCGACGCTATATTTATAATGAGACAAGTGCAAGTCATTTGACCGGGCGAAATTAAAAGACGTTATCCACTTACTGTACACAAAGAGAGATACTTCTAGAAATAATCAAAACGATCGAAAATATCTACCAAAATAACACAATTAATGTACAAGTAGAAGAAGAACTAACCGACGCTATTGAAGTTTGCAATGGGGTAAGAGAGGGAGATTCATTGAGTCCTCTATTGGTCAGCCTGATTATGAATGAAATAATAAAAAATGTAAGAACTTAAAAATGATACCAAATGGGAGAAAAACAACTTAAAATAATCTGCTATGCAGATGACGCAATACTACTATCTCAAAGTGAAGTTGATTTACAGCCTATGCTGCAAAAATTTATGGTTACAACAGCAAATTTACTAATGTGTAAATAGGAGCTGGAAGGTAAGATAATAGAACAAGTGATGGAGTTTAAATATCTAGTCATCACATTATCTAGCTACGGAAAGCTCGAAACCGAAGTGGAAGATCGAGTGAATAGAGCAAACAGAACCGCCGGCTGCCTAAATGAAACAATATGGAGAAATAAAAATATCGGGAAAGAAACGAAAGACGGAATTTAAAAAACAGTCATCAGACCAATAATGACATACGCGGCAGAAACAAGATATGATACAAAGAGGACAAAAAGGATGTTAGCAAAAAACAGAGATGAAAGCACTTAGAAAAATTGATGGTAAGACACTATGGGACAAAGCTAGAAGTACAGATATACGACGTAGATGCAAGGTGGAGAATATCAAGAACTGGGAAAGAAGTAGAAGAAGCACAATACACTAAACTGCAGGGATTAGGACAGGCAGGCACGTGGTCCGCATGCATGAGAATAGAATCCCCAGAAAATCACTAAATGCAAGAATGCAGGGAAAAAGACCTGTTGGAAGACCTAAAAAGAAATGAGAAGACGAAGTCGATGAGGATGCCAGGAACTGCCTGGGAACGCGTTCATGGAAAAGAACAGCGGTAAAACGAAATGATTAAAGAAGCTTGCTGAAGGAGGCCAAGGCCCGATTTGGGCAAGAGACGGTTCCCCAATAGGAAGACGATCAGTAGGAAGACCATGCAAACGATGGAATGACAACTTATTCGAGGCACATTGAAAAACAGACAGAGTCATGTCTATATAAAGAGAAGATAAAGAAGAAGAAATAAATTATAGCAATAGCAGATTACAATAAATACTTGTACTATTTAGAATTAACGCTTTCGGCAGCGTGCCGAAATGGTGATTCTGTTTGTGTCTTCGAATCGCATTTAAATTACGCTTTTGACCCTGTCTCCAGTTTATCAGTCTCCAATTTTCAGATTATAAAAATTTGTCCGTTAAGTAAGAATCCTGAAACAGCGCTAGACTCAGAAAGGGTTATAGAGCCAGTAATAATGATGAATTTACAAATTTACAGTTACTCATTTGTATTCGACATCTAAGTTGGTAGAATTTTAAACTATAGCAACAGCATTCTGATCGTTGCATGTAAATTTTACTTACATATTATTACTGACAAACCTTATCAGAAATATTCAACTACGATGTATTGTTTGCTGCATACTCTACAGTAAAGTGTTTACTTTCCTTAAAACTTTTCCCTTTTATTGTTAAATTATAGTAAGATATATCGAATAAATTAATCAAGTAATAACGAACACAAAACATTTAAATTTTATTAACATAAACAATAATATCAATATATCTTCATAATATAAAATAAAGTATCAAAGTACTCATTGAGAGACAATTTTTCATACGTCTACTTGTATTTTGTGTTACATAAAATTCAATAAAGATCAAGAAAATCAAACTAATCTCTCATTTTTTAAAGTTGGACATATGCAACTCATATTACAAAAAAAGTGTTTAATATTGAATGAGTTTAGTAAAGCAAAATGTACCTATTTTATTCACGTGAGTTTGGTTGATAATAATTTATAAAAGTAGCACAAATAGCAGATTAACAAAAAAAAATCAATAAATGTAGTAAATACATCACAAAACAATTTTAGAAAAAGAAAATAAAAAATTAGAAAAAGATAATGTTTAAAAAGTACAAAACATTGTTTAACTCTAAAAGGAAAATAGTCATCATTCGCCCCCTCCGCCAGGGTTTTGATGAAACCTTGTTTTAGGCCTGGATGATGATTTGATTTCCTGTTTAGGTATCTGTCGGTGTGTGTAGGTTTTCGATACACTTTATGTCCTAAATAGCCTTCGTTACGATTTACCAAGACATCTAGGAACGCTAGTTGTTGATCTTTCTCTGTTTCCATCGTAAATTGAATATTTGGATGTAGTGTGTATATAAGAGTATGTATAAGTGTGTATATAAGTGTGTATATAAGTGTGTATATAAGTGTGTATATAAGTGTGTATATAAGTGTTTATATAAGTGTGTGTATAAGTGTGTAGATAAGACAGTAAATCGTTAAGTTTTTTTAGTCCGTGACCCCAAATCACAAATGTGTCATCGACGTATCTAAACCATACTTTTGGCTATATGCTGACTCCATTATTCTCTTTTCTAAATGCTCCATGAAAAGGTTGGCTACGACCGGGCTTAGTGAGCTTCCCATTGCTACTCCATCTACTTGTTCAATAGGTATCTGGTCTTCCCATGAAAAGTAGGTGGTAGTGAGGCAAATACGGTATAATTTCACCAAATTCTTGAAGACTAGTTCTCCAATTAAATTGAAAACGTCTTCTAGGGAAACTCTTGTAAATAGGGAAACAAGATCAAAGCTAAAAAGAATATCAGGTTCCTGTAAAGGTATTTCTTTGATCTTCTCGATGAAATGGGCGGAGTCTTTTACAAAGGCATCGTTTTTTCCAATGTATGGTTGTAGATTATCGGCCAGATATTTAGCAAGACTGTAAGACGGAGACTCTATGGAATTCACAATAGGGCGTAGAGGTACATCATCTTTGTGTTTTTTCGACAAGCTATACAAACGTGGTGAGACTGCTTGGCTGTTGCGCATTCTTGGCTTTGTATCCTCTGGTATGGAGGAAGATTTTATAAGTCTATTGATTTTCCGTAGGATGACTGCTGTGGGATCTTTTTTAAGTCTTTTATATACCGCAGGATCTAGAACATTTTGTATTTTCGTTTTGTAGTCGGTTGACTTCATCAAAGGATCCTGACATTCTTGTTAGCTTTGATGTTGTTTCCCTATTTACAAGAGTTTCCCTAAAACACGTTATGAATTTATTGAGGGACTAGTTTCCAACGATATGGTGGAATTATACTGTACTTGCCTCACTACTACCTAATTTCATGGGAAGACCAGATTTATGAATAGGTAGATGAAGTAGCAATGGGAAGCCCACTAAGCCCGAGCCAAACTTTTCATGGAGCATCTAGAAAAAAGGATAATGGAGTCACAAGCCAAGGGTGTGGTTAAGGTACGTCGATGAAACTTTTGTGATTTGGGGTTACGGAATAGAAAAACTTATCGATTTACTGTCTTATGATATAAACACACTACATCGAAATATTCAATTTACGATGGAAATAGAGAAAGATCAACAACTAGCAAATCCTAGATGATTGGTAAATCGTAAGGAAGGCTATTTAGGACATAAAGTGTATCGAAAACCTACACACACCGACAGATACCTAAACAGAAAATCAAATCATCATCCAGGCCAAAAACAAGGTATCATTAAAACTATGGTGGAGAAGGCGAAGAGAATTTGTGAACCACAGCATCTGCAAAGTCAACTTCTTTATATTGAAAAAGTGCTCACCTATAATTTTTATACCAGAAAAGAAATACATAAAGCAATTAACAACATTTCTAGAAGAAAAGACGAAGAAACAGCATATATATGCAAAGCGGTCTTGCACTATATATCGGGGGTAACAGACAGAATGGGAAAAATCAAGGACTGTCTAAGATCAGTGAAGGACAAACGCAACCCATTAGCAACGGCCCGAGTATACCGAATACCATGTAAATGTGGAATGATATATGTGGGAACCACGAAAAGACACACAAATACAAGAATAAACGAACAAAAAAGCCATTGTCGTTTAGGACATATCGAGAAATCTGCCGTTGCCGAGCACGCTTTGAGAAGCGGAGAACATCGGATACTCTTTGAAGGAACGCAGATGCTGGATAAAACATCCCAGTAGTACCCACGGTTATATCGGTCAGCGCGTGAAAATATATAAGCATCCAAATAATTTTAATCGATAGAAGAAGGATTAAAAATTAACAAAACATGGATGCCAATATTAAAAATCCACAAACACCCTTCCCGCAAAACACGAAAAAAGAAAACCAAACGAACGGTGACACGTCCCTCACGCTGAAAACCAGTGGACAGGAGGCAAATAGAAAATATAAATATGGCCTCCGTAGTACAACGCGGCGTTAGTTTCAAATTACAAGCGAAGCATTAAACATCTCTAGAACATGCCAACCCCTAGTGTTGGCGAAACGTCGAGAACTAATTTCAGAAGACAACGGCCTAACAGCCCGAATAAACATTTTAACAAACTCCAGTCCTTGATTGTATTGACGTAATTTCCTTCCCAGACATATCTCTATCTGCTGCAGACCTTTTTAATAGCGGGTATTAATCGGTTTTACAAAAATTATTCTAGTTCTATTTGAATTCTGGTGACACAATTTAACTATGTCTATACTGTGCTCCTCTCCCCATATTTCTATAGTATATTGATTATATATACCAAAACAAAAAGTTGACATCATTCCTAGATTAGTAATTTCATCCTCATTTTCTTCTTCTTCTTTTTTTTTGTGTTTTTAAATATGCCTCCAGTAAGTTGTCATACCATCGTTTCCGTGGTCTTCACATGGATCGTCTCCCTATTGGGAACCGTTTTTACTACTCTATTTGTTGTCATATGGCTTCTATTTCTTACCCATGTCCTCGATGTTCTCGACCTTTCATCTACGTCGTATATCTATACTTCTAGCTCTGCCTCATAATGTCTTGCCATCGATTGTTTTAATGGTTTTCATCTCTGCTGTTTTTAGCATTCTTTTTATTTTCTGTGTGTCAGGTCGGGTTTCTGCCTCGTATGTCGTATTGTCTGATGGCTGACCGTTTTGTAAATTCTGCTTTTTATTTCTTTCTCCATATTTTTATTCTTCCATATTGTTTTATTTAGGCATCCTACAGCTCTGTTTGCTCTATTCACTTGTTCTTTCAATTTTGTTTCAAGCTTTCCGTAGCTAGATAGTGAGATACTTAGAATAGAAGTTTCTTTCGACTAATTAATTTATTTCCCTCCCATGTTAAGAACATCTTCATTGGAAGTGTGCAAAACACATGATATTTTTAGGATCCGTCTATAGCACCACAATTCTAATGCTTCTAATTTGTTAAACATTGTGTATTTTACTATCCATATCTTACAGCCATATAGGATAGACTACACATAACACTTCAGGATCTATTTGCGAATATGTATTAACAGATTTCTGTTAAATTAAACTTGTTTCCAGGTCATAAATACCTTACGTGATATTTCGGCTGTGGTTATTATCTCTTCATCTGAGTCAGAATTTATTTAACCAACTGCCAAGGAATTTCAAACAGTTTACGCGTTCTGTCTCCTCTTTATTAAGCGAAATCAGACTTTCATATATATTAATCGTTCAACTGCCATTCACTTAGTCTTTAAAATTTAAGACCTTTCCGAAAACTAGCTCTAATGACTAGATTTACTAATGTCTGCTGATCTTGTAAATTTTTTGCAAGAATAGCTGTATCTGATGTTGTAGATTACTTCTCCACCTGGCATATTTACGAAACGTAAATATGCTGGTTGCTGTATTCCATCTTCAAATAATGAAGGTATCAGGCCTGTCCACTTTTACCCACATTAGAAGTTGGTAGGTTGGGTGGGGAAGGTGAAATTAGCCAATTTTTCTAAACAAAATAAAAGATTTGGTTAAAGCGATGTGCAGTCTGATGCTCCAAGCATGGCTCCAAGCTTCAAGCTACACCACCGATGACTGACGATGTGATTTCTCGAATTAACTAGGAGCCAAGGTAGAATTGATAGTTTGTGATAGTTTTTAGAATATAAAACCGTCTATATATGTAAATAATACCAAACTTGAGCAAGTTGATAAAATCGTCTACCTTGGACAGCAATTAAATTGTAATGCAGAAAATCACGGCGAAATTAGATCCAGAATAGAGCAGGCTAGAGCTGCTTTTAGAAGGATGTCCAAGGTGTTATGTAACAGAGACCTAAAATTGGCATTAAGGATCCGCCTACTTCGCTGCTACGTGTTCTCGGTCTTACTTTATGCTGTCGAGTCCTGGACTGTGAATAAAATCGATCTAAATCGCCTTGAGGCTTTCGAAATGTGGTGCTATAGAAGAATTTTAAAAGTTTCCTGGGTGGAGAAGATTCGTAACTCCACAATACTTGAACGTCTCAGCAAGACCACTGAGATCATAAAAAAAAGCAAGGATAATCCCTCCAGAAACTGACAGAGAATGTAGCGTAGAAGTAATTTTAAACTGTTTGTCCTCGTTTTAGTGTAGTGTTTTGTACAATTTATGTTATTTTTAATGTTTCCACATCCTACGCTTGCCGGATAGTTCTTATTTTGACGAAATGCCCTGAAGATGCTATTTTAAGCGAAAGTACTTGGGCT
The DNA here is from genome assembly GCA_918026665.1 of Diabrotica balteata. Lineage (NCBI taxonomy): Eukaryota > Metazoa > Arthropoda > Insecta > Coleoptera > Chrysomelidae > Diabrotica > Diabrotica balteata. Next base: position 178,393,074 of record OU898276.1, read on the forward strand.
AGATTTAATTAACTTGTGCTCGATAATAGCCTTATTTCAAAGTTCATTTATTCGAGCATTCAACCTCATTTCAAAATTAAAATAGCTATGATGTAACCAACGTTCTGAAAGGACATGGTACATGAAGAAGAAGAAGATAGTTTTTATACACTTTAATTCAAAGAATACTTCACGGGCTGGGGACACCAAGGAACGAAAGCTGCGACAATCATTAATTAATCGTCACAAGGTCAACAAGCAAAAATCAAAAAGATTATGGAACCAAAGGTAATTAAATTTTAAAAACGGGGAGCTTATCATGAGCATACAAGAAAGTAAAATTTAAAACTACACCTTTTGCAGCTTTGTAGCTAGAAAAAATCATTCAAATCATAATAAGAAAGTTGCTGGCTTTCATCCAGAATACAGGTTTTCTTGTTGGAGTTTAAAGAATGTACAGATTTTGGAATAAAAGCTCCACAACTAAGTGGCATAGACAAGTAGTGTGTGGCCTAAATCTAAAAGATAAAATACCTGTTTTGAGGTCTTCTCTATAATAAGTAAAAATAAAAATACAAATATTGTAATAAATTGTTTAAATATTTTAGTTATTTAAAAATTCTATTGTTTTGTTATAATATTCTATTTGATATATAGCAATAGTAGTGTTACTTTTGTCTGCTATTGTAAACACTACGTTGTTTTTTATTGAATTATTTTTAATTGAAATGACTGCTTGATTCTCTTTGTAACAGAACATGTCAGTTTGACCACGCACCTCCGTAATAGATTTCGCCTGGGAAATATATTAATTTCATGAGTCTTGAGAGTTGTAGTAAGGTCAGACATAATAAACAATAACAATAATTTATATAGTAATATTTTATTATTTTCCTCTTATCTAATCTGGATTTCTTTTTTATTTAGTTTGCTATTTTCCAAATCTTTCAGTTACTCTCTGTCGTCAAGTCTATCGTGTAGATATTTAATGAATATTTAATACAAGAAACGAATTAAAACGATTAACTCATGGAAAATTCTCATTGCCAAGAACGGATTTATCTAAAGAATAATAATTTTCCAACACTTAGCAACAAAATTAGTATAATTCAATTATATTTTAATATTTCATTCTCTTTACACAAGTATAAAATGTTTTTAAATACAAATTCTAACAACCTTGGTATTTTCAAAGTTTTTACATAAAGTGTTATTACTAGAAACCCCGTGAAATGCATTTTTATTACTGTTAACCACAAATAACAATTAATATACAATAAAACAGTGGCGATGATGCGACGTAAAATATTTTAGTTATGTTAGAATTTCATTATCAACAACGTCAGTTAAGAGAAGTTGTTTCTAAAGACACAAATATATCATTAATTAAAATCACTTTTAGATAGTGTATCTTTTTTTGCTTTTTTGCATACAATATGTCATGCAACGTTCGTCTATTTTTATAATCAATGTTTCGTACATCTTACATCTTAAGCCTCCATGAAACAGTCCCATTATATGCAGTGTCAATTAATTGGCGCATGTCTAGTAGGTTAGTCTGTTATAACTCAAAGCTGATTTGTTCTTGTTTTCCGTAGCAGTTCAGCCCTATTAGCACCCGTACGTCCAATATACATCTTGCCATGTGTTTCACCGGAGTGAGAGCTATGTTGGTTTTGAATCCAGGCTTTTTTCCTATCGCGAATGATGTTTTTTTCACACTTTCATGGTCGGCTCTGCACCGAAGTATTTTGTAGCTAATGTTATCATTGTTCTTCTCACATGTCCATACCAGATCATACAAGGTGGATAGCAAAAATTTCGGATTGGAGCCAAAAAGAAGGAGGAAAAGAGGTAGACCCCGAAGATCACGGAAGGATGAAGTGGACGAGGCCATGGAAAGACGAGACCTTAGATATGGAGAATGGCAGAAGGACTGGAGACGTTAGCTGAAAGAAGGAAGGCGGCGACAGCTGTAAAAATCCTTATATAGATAGATAGTTATCATTGTCCTGCTTATTTAAAAATTCTTCTTTCTCTATTTGTAGCATGGTCTCCCATTGATTCCTTTTATGCGAATCTGGTAGTTTTTTGAACTCGCTATTTCCACTACTTTTTTTTCTTTCGGGTATCATCTCCATTCCTTGCCGTCTACTATATTTTTATTGTATCCCATTTTGACTATTTTTCCATTTTCCTTCATCTCTCTTGCTTTATCTTTTAAAGCTTTCATATTCCCTTTCTCCTTGTGTGATATCCTCCGAAATCTATTTTTATCTTATCTTGTTTTAGCTTTTCGGAGTTTTTATTAATCCATTATTAATTATATTCGTTTTTCAGGTCTTATCGTAGCTCTGCTTCTTTTGAAGGCTTCCTTCTCGTCAAATGAGTTATCGTGTTCAGTGCTGTTAATTTAATTTAGTTACATGGATTGTATTACATTGACTTGTACGTGTCACATTTACGTGTTACATTTACTATGTTTTCTTCGCCTTTGTTTATTTCATTTTGATAGCCATTCAAAAATAAAAATTAAAGTGGTTCAAGGTTTTTTTTAAGTCTGTTTCTGAAATAATGAATTTATTCCATACTTTTGCATCATACTGTGGAAAATTATCGAACTTAGTAGTGAAGTTCGTTTCGGTTCGTAAATGCCCCTTTGTCCGCTTCTCGTCGATCGATGATGATAGGGTTAATAAATGTTGAAGTTGTGGAGTAAAAGTGATGATTTATTGACAGCAACTCGTAATTACACAATATGGTGTTCGTTCGGTAACTACTCAATATTGACTGTGTTCATTTGAACTCAAATACCCCAATTTATAATCTCACCCATAATAGATAGATAAGCACCTTAGGTCATTGCTTCGTTCATATCACACCACCTAACTTTTTCTTATAATACAATTTTGCGACACTTAGGAAGTTCAATTAGAAAATATTATTATTCGGCAATTTATTTAGTTTTAGGTAAATAATGAACTAATTATTAAACTATCATACGATATGGTTTTGCAATATATATATATATATATATATTATATATATATATATATTATATATATATATATATATTATATATATATATATATATATATATATGCAAAACTTATACACGGTGAAACTATAAAAGAATAGAAGTTAAGAATAATGTGAGATTACAAATTAAGGGGTTAATTTGTGATTGAACATACTGTATACAATGGAACCACTACAATAAACATTAAAATCCGGTAGGCGGGGAATTTCACGGTTTAGTAATAATTGTATTATGTTCAATTAATAATTCGTGAGTAATAAGTCGATTTAAATATTTCCGATTTATATTAACGAAATCTTAAACTCCTCCGCCTCTCGACTCTGTTGATATATACCAAGTAAATTCAAACAGAACTGGTCTGACCAGATCCTTAATAAAAATAACCTTGAAGATTTATAATAATTATGTAATAAAAATTAATATCAAAACACTAACTACCTTGCTATTAGCAAGGGTACGAATATAAATGAAACAAGCATAAACAATAAATATCGAATGCGTCGTAAAATCGAATAATTTTTATATGTATGTGTTAAGTAGATTTTGTTTGTTGTTTAAAGAAAAACATTTTGCAATTGTAATAAAAAGGATTCGTCCCATGCATTTTGTTATTGTTGTAAGAGGTAGAATGTTTCATTAATCATACATGATTCATAGAATCTACTATAATGATTATGAGTCGTTTATGATGCGCGTGTGACTAAAATCTATAAAATCTTAATCTTTTTATTAAAACTGTGGTATAAACAATGTTATATAATAATGTTATAGGGTTTATTCAAACATAATATAGAGGTTCATGAAAAATTATATATAATATAATTAATTATTATATATAAAAATATATATAATCTGTCGTCATCATCAGTGGCATTCATCGAGCAATAAGACAAAAGAGGGAATCTAATCGTTATGAAAAGGAGACCAAAAAAGTGGCCTCTGATGGCGGACATATCCGGAAATGCAAATGCGCCAAATTTAAATTTCATGACACTTGACAATAATCATACAGTGGTGTAGGGGTTCTAATTTATCTATTTATTTATTTTATATTACATAATATTTTAAATTATATATTTATCTATTTATTTATTAAAATTATTTATTAAAATACTTTTTTTAACACTAGAACACAATAAAGTTTTAATTAATTAATAACGATAATAGTCTAAAATGTTAAACAATTGTTAAAAAACTTCAATAGAAAATATAAATAAGCTTTCATGTGACAGTTTTGACAAACAATAACATCAACAATAACATAACCCAACTAAATTTGATTTCTTAAACAAGGAAAGAGATTATCTTTCTTTGTTTAAAGTGGCCTCTCAAAATAGCACTTCCTGTCTATCAATATGTTTACCCCCACTACCTTTACATTCCCTCTTTTGTCTTATTGCTCGATGGTGGCATTACAGCTCGTTATGAGCCCAAGCCTTCTTCAGAACAAACTTCCATTCGGCCCTGTCTCTGGCAACTCTTCTCCATGCTTTAATTCCGATGGATTTCTCTGGCTCGTCTTCCCACTCTCGTCTTCCTCTTCGGTCAAAAATTTTTCTGATCGTTGCATTTTCATCTCGCCTAATTACATGTACTATTCATCGAAGGCGTGCTAATTTAATACATTTTACAATGTCAGGTTCCCCAAAACTTCTGTATAACTCAAAGTTATAGCGCCTACACCACAAACGCTGTTCTTGGACTCCTCCATGTATTTTCCTCAGAATTTTCGAAACGTTTAAACAATTCTTAGTCGTTCTATGTAAGTGACCACGATTCTGAACCGTATGTTAACACTGACCTTATTAGTGTTTTATATATGGTAACTTTAATTTATTTGGGTAGTTTTGAGACCATCTGTTTCCTCAAGCCATAATAGTACTTATTGCACAATGTCAAGCACTGACATTGTTGTCTTTGGTCAGCTGCGAGCTCAGGTAGACGAAGGTGTCTACACCTTCCAGTTCTAGATCATCAATTAATAGACTAGGTAGCTGGTTGCCTGATCTAGTACAATACATATACTTGGTTTTCTGTACGTTTATTTTTAATCCCATACTCAGTGCAGACGCCCTTAATGATCGAAATGCTTCAATCAGAGATTCTGTGGACCTAGTAATAATGTCTATGTCATCTGCATATCCTACCACTTGTACAGATTTATTACAGATGGTGCCAGTCGTATTATTATGGCACTATCGAATTACTTTTTCTAGCGCAAGGTTAAATAAGAGACACGACAGTCCATCTCCCTGTCTCAACCGATTTTTACACTGGAAGGGTCTTGAAAAGTCGTATTGGATTCTGACTACATTCTCTACGCCTTTGAGTGTAAGTTCCGCTATACTTGAACTTGAACAAGATGAAATGGCATATTAAAATTCCACCATAGGCTGTAGAAGTTTTTGTCTGTTGAATATATAATCTGTGGCTTGGTTCTAAAAGGGCTAATGTCAAAAATAGTAGTTTTGAGATATTTAAGTTGGAAGATATACGTAAAATTATGAGTTGAGTTGTAGACCCATTTCCACATTATTGGAAATTGTCGTTACGTAAAGTTATCAACAAATAAATTATTTTTACAGATAAACTAAAATGTTCAATATTTTTCAATTCTTTCTTGAAAAAAAAATGACATAGGCCCTTTTTTCAACACAAAAAAGTATTTTTCATTAACTTTGGCCCTTATTCTATTATCTAAGATAAAATGAAATTTAAAATAGAAACGCAAAAGTTTTATAAAAAAAAGTAAGTTACTTTTGGGAGTACTATAATATTTAGACTTCATCTTCATCACAGCTATCACCACTTAAAGTGTCAACACCAGTTGATAATGTAGTTAAAGAATTGATAAACTGTTCATCATATGGATGGCTGCTTTGGTCGATGTAAGGCATTAAAGCGGCGTTTACACGATGACAATTGGCGAGACAATTGTCAGAAGATAACTAACCGGTATAAAATTATTGTCTTCGTCTAAACACTTCAGGCCAATTGCCTTGCCAACTGCCCTCACAATTGGCCCAAAATTCAGTTGTCTCAGGAGTAGACTAAGGACAATGAGCTGTGCTCAGTGAGACCCCCCACCACTCTAAATTTCAATTGTCGCGACAATTGGCGCCGTGTGAACGGTATAGGCCAGTAAAACTGTCTTGTTTTTTGCCAGTTCCCTCTAGTTCTCTTTTGTTAGTAAAAAAATACATGTGGTTTGTCTTATTTGTAGTTGTCTACTGATATGTCAATAGTTGGCACCGTATAAACATCTTCTAGTTTAACTGAACTGGACAATCCGCAACCACGTGATGACAATTTTCCAATGACAATTGTCTCGCCAATTGTCATCGTGTAAACGCGGCTTAAGTTTCTAAGATGTTGTAGCTTGTTCGCTGGAATTCCCAACGGCTTCGTGAAAAGTGGTCTCAATATCGATTGTGATGGATGCCTGATTTCCTGATGGAAGTCAACAGTCATAAAGGCAGATTCCGCCTCGTATGATGTTTTGTAAAAAAATATCCCTGAACTTTCACAGCTGTACCGCAGCATACTTATCTTGTTTCATGATACTGGGTCTCCATTGGTATTGACTTTTCTATGTTGATAGTAGTTTGTCAGTATTGTTTTGAAGTTCAAAAACTGGTTCTGCTCCATGTCGTTGACAATAATAGGAGACTTTTTTGAAACCAATCTTATCAAGTAGGCCCAGTCTCTAGGGATATCAATATTGGCAGTAGTTACTCTCTTAGTTTTTTCTATGGCTGCATGAATCGAATAAGCTTCCATATGGGTGTGTCCTGGAAGCAAAAACTTATAGTCACATGCCGTCCTTCATTCCGAAAACATTCAATACTAACTAGGAACACTCAATAGAGGAAGACCCAGATTAGAATGGCAATACGGCGTAAACAAGTCCATGAGCGAAAGAAATTTAACAACAAACGACTGCGAAGATGGTGTTCAGGTATCGGACAACGTCGAAAGACGTTCTAAACCGATGTATATATATATATATATATATATATATAATATATATATATATATATATATATATATATATATATATATGTGTGTGTGTTTTTGTTTTGGTCTGAGCAACAGTGGCTATAAAATATAATTTCTCTTATGTTATCGGGAAGATTTTTCAAGTAAGCAAATATACAAGATGCAATTTCTCAACCACCACGGTTTGCAAGAGTTTTATTCCATAGTAACTAATGGTGAGTTGTTTGTGCATTCGATTCAAAAACAGTTAAGTTCAACGTCCATAGTTTGCTTTTGTAGAAGGAGTAGTTGTTTTTTAGTAACGGTGTAGGGAGACGTTTTTGGAGGTCAAAGCTAACCACAACTAAACCTGGGTTATCCTTACATCTGTTCCTGTCATACTTTTTTCTTCACATGCCATGCTAGCTACATGCAAATGTCCCGTTTGTTCCTCGTCTACCTTTCTTCTTCTTCTTAGAGTGCCGTCTCCTTACGGAGATTGGCAATCATAATGGCTATTTTTATTTTAGAACTTGCTGCTCTAAACAAATCAATCGATCTGCCTTGATACCAATCACGTGAATTCTTTAACCATGAGTGCTGCCTTCGGCCAACAGTTCTTGTTCCTTAAATCTTTCCTTGTATTATGAGTTTCAAAATTTCATATTTTGGTCCCCTCATCACGTGGCCTAGGTATACCAGTTTTCTGGTTTGTATAGTGGTGAGTAGTTCTGTTTCTTTACCAACCCTCTCCAGTACTTCTTTATTTGTAATTCTATCAGTCCATGATATTTTCAATACTCTGCGGTATAACCAATGAGTTCGAAGGTTTCGATTCTTTTTAAATTACATTTTTTTATGTCCAAGTCTCAGCTCCATATAATAATATTGAAAATATATAACAGCGGATGGTACGTAGTCTGATCTCCAAATTTAGATTTTTGCACGTTAGGAGTAGCTTCATTTGTATAAATGCTGATCTGGCAATCTCTATTCGCCTGTTTATTTCTATAGTATGATCATTGGTTTCATTTATCAAAGTTCCCAAATACTGATATTTTTCTACTTTTCTATCACGTTACCATTGATTGTCAATAGGTGATGTATATTTTGTGGTGTTTTTATAATTAGCATGTACTTCGTTTTTTTAGCGTTTATAGTAATTCCCATCTCAGCACTATTCGTACTCAAAATTTCGATTAGAAAGCTTGAGTATGAAGCTTCTTCTACCTTGCATCTTTCTATTTCACTACCAATCTTAATAAGGTGGCTATATTTGTCACATTTACCGTATGTATTTACCTTTCTGTAAATTGATGAACTTTTGGGCTCTATTTTATCATCACAACAGTTTTGTACATAAAGGCGACACATGTGTGATATTAAAAGATCAGATGATAGATAAAGGTTTTTAGTATGAGAGCGTGAGTAGTAACTCTGATATGTCGGGAACATATTGATGTGGCCTTTATTCGTTCTTTGTCTGTAGATGATATTATTGGGTGGTTCGTATGCTTTCCTCGTTGATCCACCGTACGTATTTCTGACTCACTATTCCTTTTTTCTCTTAACAAGTACCCGCACCTTCTGTTCAGGTAAATCGAGAGTGCTTACGCACATTATTTTACATACTTTTATCCTGCTGCTATGGCCTCTGGTAAGAAAATACCTTCTGGAGTACTTTCTGCTACACTCTTCTCTTGATTTTCTTAACCGCTCAACCTTCTTTATTACCTTCTCGATATTATTTGCAATATATTGATTTTACGCTTCAGCTAAGAGTTCATAGAAACTCTCAAAGATACATAATCATTGATCCATCCTTCTTTAGATAGCTGAGAAACTACCTTGAAATTTTGCTGCTACAGTTTCACCAACCTTTGCTATATTTATTTGCCTATTCTCTGCTTTGGAATTAGTCCAAAATTGAATATATTTTGACATAAACAAGTGATTTGTACAACCACAATCCACTACCAGATGAACACATTCATTACATGTGAATCACAGTTGACTGCAACTTCCTGTTTTATGTGACTACCAATAAATGCAATTTTTTTATTTGTAACATTACTCATATTAGCAGCTTTACGCTTTTTAGCCAATCTTTTTGGACAACGGAATTTAAAAATATGTTTGCTCTTACCTTTATATTTATCATGATCAACAAAAGCATGCAAAGGAACAGGTGAACTAGTAATTTCCTTTGTTTTTAAACGATCAACTTCTGTCATTAAACTATTTTTCACAAAATTTACAGTTACTTTGCATGGATCAGAACGAAATAAAATATCAATGAATGTTACAACTGAACTAAATTTGTCAGATCATTGCAGATAAAAGTATGGTGATTTTTCGGTATTACCTATTTTACCTCCTGAATCATTTAATTCTCTTAATGTTTTATTAAAATCTGGATTTGTACTCGAGTCTTAAGTCCTGTCTTTTCGTAAACAGCTTTAAAAGCTTCCATCATTCTGTTCGAAGTTTCTTGGGTTTTAATTATTTCAAAACATTATCCCTAAATAATTGAACAATAATTTTATTTTGCATTCCAATCAATTTTTATAAAGTTTTTGTACTTATGGTCAGTGCTAGCAAATGACATCAAGAATACCATATCGTTTTAATATTCATTCCAATCGAAATTTCCACGAATCAAAACCAACTTCATTAAATCGTTTTACATTAGCCATAAAAATTGATTGCTGAGTAAAGTCATAACTAAATGACCCACGCGCAAAAATTGTGAACACATTTTTTTCTGCAAACTTTATTTGTTTAAAACACAAACTTAAAAACACTTTTTTAAATTTCTGTAGCTGGGCACATAACCTGTTTACGCAGGTTATTAATAATAACACTAATATTATATTTAATTAGAAAAGAAATAAGTTTTATTGTTTTACAAGTACAAGTGTAAGCTGCACAGAGACCAGTGACGGGTAATAGTGACAAGCAAGTCATCAGACATCAATAAAAATAAAACGTGTTGCCAACATACATAAAATAATTATAGTACTGAATTGTACAGCAACATTCCGGTTTAGTGATAAGACATCCAGAGAGGTATAACCTTTTACAACTCATAGTCCAGGTCAAGATCGCCGGAAGAACCGGACCAAGCCGAAGAAGAACATCCTGGCTCCGAAATCTCCGATAGTTCGAGAGCGGTATCAAGAAACATAAGCTTATGTGTTTTGAGTTGCCGCAAGTAAAGTTATTATTACCAATATGATCGCCAACATTCGATAATCGGAAAGGGTACTAAAAGAAGAAGAAGATATCACAAGAAAATAGTTTGAGAACCTTTTTAAAATTCTGATTGTTCCGCGTCATCGAAAAAACAAGAATCCGGCTGCAAGTTTTAATGATGATGCAAAATTATTTAAAGCTATGATTAGACATTTTGGTTTTGTTTCGCTTCTTATTTCAATGTTCAGCACAATATTATTCATATGGCTTACACTCTCACTAAATCTTGCTTTATAGATCTGACACTCATATCTTTTTGAAAGTGAGATAATCAACATTTATATATATTGTCACATTCATTATTTAGCTAGGGAACTAAGTATTAGCACTTTTGTGTTTTTTAAGTTTAAGTTTATTTTTTATGACAATTTGTAAATAATGCGGAAGATTTGGCAACTTCATAAACCTTATTTTAATCAACTCATACTCGTATACCTAATGAATACCTATTGAAAGCATTTTTTGTGTCTAAGTACCTAATAAACAAATACATTTTTAATTTAAATCTTGTTTAATCTTTTGTGGTTAATGCCCAATTACCACAAAATGTCAATTGAGGAGGAAGGTTCATCAAAAGAAAAAATCGAACCGAAGAAATATATCTCGCATTTACATAATACAAGAAGTATCATGTGACCACACCCGAGAAAGAACAATTTACTTGGTATTTTAGCGGGATCACAGTTTCACAACTTATAGTTCAACCTTAACGTACTAACATTGCTGTTTTCTCATTACCACCTACAAAGTCAATTAACAGGATTATATTTATCGAAATCTACCTTCGAAACACTTATTGGATTGGTAAATATTTAAAAGTTAATATAATTGGATGTCAGAATTGTGTTTTTTAAATACGTAGAGTCAATATTTTGTGAAATAATAAAAAACGAAAAGAATCTTTATTTTTTTTATTTTTACATTACATGTTTACAATATATTCTATACACAGAATAATAAGTAAATAGTCTGTAAGTAAATTAACGTAAGTTAGGTACCGTGCAATGACGGTTCTTTCAGTATTATTGGGGTAGGTCTTTTGGTCATACTCTCTTCATCTTCTTTCGGCAAGTGGTTGAGTGAATAAATTTATCAGTTCTTTATTGTGATCAGTGGTGCGATTTTTGTATTTTATTCAATAATTCTTTATTATGTCCTTAAGTAGCTCTAGAAGAATTGCAACGAAAACATGACGAATTTAACACACATAAGAAAATAAAAGAAGTTACAGTACACAAAAGAAATACACCCATAACATTAACGAATAATGAAGGTCATGCACTATCCCTAAAAGACGAAGTAATGGAGGAATGGGAAAACTACATTAAAGCATTATTTAAGGATGATCGAGGATCACTACCTAACTTAAGTGCAAATACAGGACCATCAATCTTACAAGCTGAAGTGGAAAATGCCATAAACCAAGCCAAAAACAACAAAGCCAGTGGACCAGATCAAATATACAGCGAATGGCTAAAATTACTCTCAAATGACAATATAAAAAAACTCACTATACTTTTCAATCAAATATATGATACCAGTGAAATTCCATCGGACTGATTAAAATCGATCTTTATTCCTCTACCTAAGAAACCAAACGTTAAGAAATGTAGCAATTGTAGACTCATTAGTTTAATGAGCCATGCTGTTAAAATACTGTTGCATATTCTTCTAAACCGAATTATCAAAAAGTGCGAAGAAATAATTAGTCAAGAGCAGTTCGCGTTCCGGAGATGCCTTGGAACTAGAAAAGCACTATTTTCTATGCAAATACTCCTTCAACGATGTTGGGAGATAAGAAAACCCGTATATATGTGCTTCATTGATTTTGAAAAGGCATTTGATCGCGTTCAGCATACCAGACTAATTACCGCCTTGCAGAGCATCCGACTAGATGAGAAAGACATCAAACTTATTGCCAAACTTTACTGGAACCAAACAGCCATTATTAATACCAACAACAGAGAATCAAAGCCAATCAGTATTGAACGAGGTGTAAGACAAGGCTGTATACTATCTCCCACCCTCTTTAACGTGTATTCTGAGAATCTATTTAGGGAAGCTTTAAAAGATCAAAAAGGAATTATCATAGGAGGAGAAATAATTAACAATATACGATACGCCGACGATACTGTGATTATAGCTGAAAACATCGACGATCTGCAGGAACTAATCAATAGAGTTGACATGGACGGCACAAATTGGGGACTGTCGATAAATATCGATTAAACTAAATACATGGTGACCAGTAAAGTGGATATCGGCGCAACTTAACTGATATTAAACCAACAACCGCTGCAGAGAGTTCAGAGATTCAAATACCTTGGATGTTGGATTACCCAAAATCTAAATCCATCCTTCGAAATTCGATGTAGAATTGAACAGGCAAGAAACTCATTTTAAAAATTCAAGCCTCTATTATCCAATAACTCATTAAATTTGGAAATCCGTGAAAAGTTTACAAGATGTTACGTGTGGTCTGTACTTTTGTATGGATGTGAAACTTGGACTTTAAACGCCGATATTATGAATAAAATCGAGGCGTTTGAGATGTGGTTGTATCGAAGGATACTAAAAATTCCATGGACTAGCAGAACCAGAAACGAAGAAGTTCTTCGAAGAATGGGACATCAACGAACTCTATTAAATATTATTAAGCGGCGTAAACTAGAATATCTTAGTAATAGACATATAATCAGAGGACCAAGATATGAGTTCCTTCGGCTAATTCTCAACGGTAAAATCCCTTGAGGGATTTAAAGAAGGCCTAAAAAACGGCCGGGCCCTAACGGGCCCCGTCCGGAAAACGCCAATGTATAAATATATTCATAAGAGTACCTTGCTCTTTTTTTTTTTTCGCCGGGCACTGTCATAACACGGAACGGACACGGCACGGATATGTGTAAATCGACCTTTAAACAACTTTGCAAAAGCCGATATCTACCTATCAGGGATAAAAAAATGAAATAATCCAATTTCATATTGTTATCTATATTAAACGAGAAAAATGAATTCCAAGGAGGCAGGAAGTCACAATAATCCACCATCAACAAATAATTTCGTCGCAAATTATATTCTTTGACCTCAACCTTAATAGTTTTGTATTTTTACAGTATTCTACAAGTGGACACGGATTTTTCCCATTTCAGGTAGCTACCTGAATGAATCAAATTATGATATGGATTTTACCTAATTAAACCATTGTTTTGTTTCAAGGATATTCTCTCCGATTGTAAAAGGTGTATTTACCAAAATATAAAGCCTGCTTTTTTGGTCTATTCTTTTTTAATTATGACGTAAGTAAAAGTTGACACAATATAAAAAAAATTTAGTATTCAAAAGGGGACTTTGTACGTATTTGTATGTATAGTATCCAGTTGTTGCGACCAACACTTTTTTGGTTTTAATGTTTTTATATTTTTTCCTTTCGATTTTGTTACAGATACATTTTCATTGCTAGCATTAACGTTGTTATTACATTAAGTCTAGATTATTAGAACACATTTAAAAACAATTTATTATTTTTTCCGTTTTCATATTTTAATATGTCAATTATAGTTAAAATAACTGTACCTTAATAAACCTAATTATAGCTCATATTTTTATTAAAAATTATATACGAGGTCTCCCCCGAAAATATTTGCTCTCCATTCATAACTTCGCGCTCAAACATGCCACTGCCTTTTGTTGCATACACATCACAATCAGTAATTATTTATAACAGAAGACAGAGCAGGGATAGAAGAAAACAGCCCTATTTTAAAGCCAGCACGTTTATTAAACCCAACAGTTTTTGACAAAAAAAGTCTACACAACTACATCTATGTTTTCATTACAGTTATAGACATAACACACAACTCTCCTGTTCTCTGTAAATCGAAATGTTCACTTAATTATGACAAATTAAAGAATGATAAATGTGACTTAAGTTACTAATATCAGCTCTTTTGTTAAGCCAGGTGGGATGCTTAAGTATATGACACATTTCCAAAAACTGCCTTTGAAACTGAAATTCATTGCACGACAGAGGATTTTTACCTCTTCAAAGTTAACTTTACGTTTGATTGTGATGGCATGTTGTTGTGCCAAGGCATGCCATCACAATAATACTGTATTTTTTTAAATTTTAAAATTAAAACTTATTGTAGTTTTTTGTAGAGTCAACTAAAAATAAAATAAAACCATTTCTATTCAACTGGAATTTGTTTTGAACAAATCCGGATATTAGTCATCACAGAAAACGGGGAAACATTGAACATCAAAGAATTTTGACGAACCACTGAAGAAAGATTTATTTATAAATATGATTAGCATAGCACTGTTTACAAATGCAAAGAATAGTATTGGAACAAATAGTTATTATTCATATATTATAGGAAATACATTTAAATTTTATATTATTTTGTTTACTTTAAGTAGTTATATTACATTTGTGTTTATGCCAAAAACATAAATATTGACATTTATAAATAACTACAAAAATTATTGTTTTCTATGATTAATAAGTGTCTTCTAAGAATTCGCTAAGAATTTTTGCTTAGTTGAGGAGATATGTTGTGGAATGAAATTTTAGATCCCCCTTGTATCTAATAGCATATTTATCAACGTCTGTTTTGCCTTGCAATAAGAATACCACTGTAGGCGAAAGTGTTATGATAAGATCTATATCTAATGCTCAAAGTCAGAATATATTTTCGCGATTTTACAAATTAAGTAGACATACTCAAGATCAGGTGAAAAGTATGGAATAAAAACTCCAAGATAGGCAAAAGCTGGCACTAGAAAACATGAAAAGCAGTCGATCCTTTTCTAGGAAACATTTTTTAAAAGATTCTATCGGAAATCGAACAGAAGTTTGTCAAAGCATGTACTTAAGCACCTATGGCATTTCCATTAAAAGATAAGAGTGCTTGTAGAAAAAAAAAGTGCCCATGGTGGGGTATGTCCACCAGATGGAAGAGAAATGGATAAAAAACAACCCAAAATTGCTGAACAGTTAAAATATATTGTTTTGCTTGCACATAAGAAGTTTTCAAGCATATATCAGCCACTATTCCTCTCAAAAATCGTCTAGGCACTATTTTAGCCCCGATTTGATTATTTCAAGTACGTAGAGACTTTAAACTGAAAACTGCAAATTAATGAAAGTTGCTTCGCTCAAAGAATTTCAATACAGAAAAATATTTAATGAAGAATTTAATCTTGCTTTTCATCATCTTGAAAATGATACATATGCGAAGTGTGATCAATTAAATCTTCGCCCTAAGTCATATTATTATAAAACAAACCTTACAGAAAAAGAGGTACACGAAAAGAATACAATAGAACAAGATTTAAATAACCATTTACAAATGGCTCAAAGCTGCTATGAAAATAAGAAGAAAAGATAAAGAAAAAAGTACAACAAAACTATAGCAGGACGTGGAGGTCAAGAAATAGCGTCTGGTTTAAGATAGTTTGTTTTGGATACTTCTTCAAATGACAGTAAAACTCTACAGAGTGAATTTCTACAGAGATTCATGTACTGGGCAAAATAGAAACATTTATTTTGCTGCAATCTTCTGCAGAATTTTAAAGGAGCTACCAAACACAAACTCATAATTTGATATAAACCACTACTTGAAAGCCAGAGCACACATATGAAGGTCGATACGATACATGCATACATTGAAATGCTAAAAAACTGCCATGGAAAATGGAAGTGCTACATGACTGGACAATTTTATTCAAGCAAAAACAAACAGCGTATTTGAGGTAGGCCAAGAAGAATTGTTAAATTATGGAGATGTCCTAAAAAAGATTTAGTGCACAGAAAAAAAAATGAAGAAAAAAATTTTGTACCGAGGATGCAAAGCAAACAAGTAATGTTTCAAAATAATTTTCCATATCAGTTTTTGTATAAAACTGACTTAAGTGATGGTGATTTTAAAAATGTGGAACTCAGAAGAGGATCCATGCGAAATCGAGATAGTCTTACATTTTCTTAGCAGGTAAAAAAACCATTAAACCTTAAACAACTACCAATAGCCATCCAAAAATATGATGATTTATTGCAGTTGTTGCCGTACTAGTGATCATGAAACAACGTATGTTAAACAGTTAAACGTTCCTCAACATTAGATGCCGATGACTATCCTGCTTTAGAGGAAGAGATACAGCAAAACTACAAATATTTTGTTTTTACAGACGGCTATGTTATTTTAATACTTAATTAAACGAATTTTGCAAAATATATGTTTTATTCCAGGCCAATCGTTGAAATTTCGTTATTAGTAATCAAAAATCTATTTTACCTAAATTTAAAATTGACATTTTACTTTTCCTGAAACTTAAATTGCTTATTATTCAGGAGGCCCAGATGCACCTTAGGTACGGCTCTTGAACATTCACTATAAATACATAGATCCTGGCCGGATAGCCCTGGTAGCTAGTGTTGCTCAAAATCGGTCTTGGTCTTGCAGTTTTGGTCTTGTTCTTGCGTTTTTGCAAGACCGAGACCAAGACCAAGACTGCCTAATTTTTGCAAGACCAAGACCAAGACTAACCGTGCAAGACTTGATCAAGAACAAGACTAAAGGTCGATTCAGATACATCAGTAACGTCTCGTCACAGTCCTGGCGCCGAACCGAACAATCCGTCATACAAAATATTCTTTAATGGAAATATGGCGCCGGCATTCACATTCATTAGTTGACGAACAGTTTCCCAGCTGTCAAATAATTAATAGTTCTGTGACCAAACAGGACCGGTTCGGCGCCGAGACTGTGACGGGACTGATGTGTCTGAATCGACCTTAAGCCTGCGAGACTCTTGCGTCTTGCAGTTAGGACTGAGTGTGGTTTTAAGGATTATAATAGTTCGGATTTATGCTTAGAGACTCTATGAGACGCAAAGAAGTATTACCAAAAATTTAGAAAATTTGACTTGTGCATTACGACAAATACCATAAACATACATAGCGAATCAAAATATTCATTACAAAAACATTTAAAAATTTGACACGTACTCAGAAGTCATAATTACAATCTAAAAATTAAATATTTTGTACATTCTTTCCCAGCACACTACTTCTTCACTCCGAAATTAATTGTCCAGATTTTGAGAATAGCCCCTTCTAATAATAAAATAATATCTTTGCTTTGCGACGCCGACAGTAATATAGTACCGAAACTTTTTAAAAATGTATCACCTTAGCTGATAAAAAATATAAATAGGTTAGCATATTTTTTTCCTTATAATTTAGTTAGAGGAATTTAAATACCACAAATCTTATTGGCTAAGACTAAATATCTTTTTTGCTGAGTATGCGATGATACCATTCAAAATTTGCTGAAAGAATGCGGCTAATATTCAAAAGTAACGAGATAAACAAAGAGATAATGCCGATACAGTGTAAAAAAAATACCGATATATTGAAAGTAACGAAGTAACGATAATAATTCTCGGTTTTTTATTCGGTACAAGATACATACAAGATCTATTAAATACCTTAGCATTATACAGTAAAACTGACAATGACGGACAAGAACAGCAGTATGAAGACGAAACTGAGGAAGATGAATAATATGCGCCAAATATTGTTGACTCACGAACAGCTATAAAAAAATTACGTAGTATTTCTAGTAAAATAAAAAGAAGTGAGATATTGAAGAGGAAGTTTCAGTCTGCTTGTGAAGCAGCTGACGTGCCATCAAATTTGAATCCCATAGTCGACTGTCCAACGATATGGAATTCCACACATGATATGATTGGATTTGGTTTAAAAGTGAGAACTGGCATTAACATATTGTGCACATCTGTCACCGAATTGAACGATTTTAACATCATAGATAGTGAATGGCAAACACTCAAAGTACATAAGTTTCTAATAAACTCTAAACTTTTGTCAACAAAACTTGGTGGAGAAAAATATGTTACATTATCACTAGTGATTGTATCATTCAATATCTCGCTCGATAGAATTGAATCCATCGTAAAACAAATATATGAGAAACCTAAATCTGAAGTGGATAAAATGCTCATTCTTGGTTTTCAAGCAGCTCAAGACAAAATGCTTAAACATTATAAGAAAAGCAACTGGATTTATTGTATCTCTTTAATTTTAGGCCCAAGGCATAAGGCTCAGACTTTTGACATGACGTTATGGGGGAAACAAAGTAAAACAGAAAGCCTGCGAAAATTTAATAAACTTTACAAAGAATATAAAATTCTACACCCAGTACATAAATCTCTATAATCACCAAGAAATGAAAAGAAAGTATCTGAATATGATGAATAGACTGATGAGAAACTGTAGGAATGCTCCTCGACTTCATCTGGATCTTGTCATCAAGGCTTAGTTATTGACGAGTTGGAGGAGTACCTAAGTAAACCCAGAGCCGCTAACTCGGAAGATATTTTAGAGTGGCGGAGGACGCATGAGACAGAATATCCGACTTTATCGAAGATGGCCCGTGATTATCTTTTAATACCAGCAACTTCAGTACCTGCTGAGAGATTATTTTGTAAAGCATCGTTAGTAATTTGAAAACATAGAAATAGGTTAAGTGATGAGTCTGCCAGATGGTTACTTTGTATTAATTCTTGGCCAAATGAATAAATATAAAGTATCAGTAATGTAAAAGTCGATTGTGCACTGTGTTGTATTTAATTTTTTATTTAAATAATTTTCAACTTATATAACTATTTTATTCCATTTCATAAAAGGTGAGGGTCCATCAATCCCTTTCTAGACAAATAATGTTCTTTAACATACAGTCAAGTTTATGTAATTAATTTGGTTGTTTTGTTTTTTAACCTTGTTTGTGTATACGTAAGCTTGTTAAAAGCAAACGCTTATTAAGAAACAGATTGACTCCCGTGGGATATGGTAGATAGCTCAGCTAGTTAGAACATAGGCACGGATCCCTTAGATCGTGGGTTCAAACCCCACCCAGTGTCAGTTGTTTAGACATTCATTAATTTGGTTGGTCTTTTTATGGCTATGTTAATTCAAGCTTAAAATGTACCTACTGTGTTACGTTGCTCTAAGATCTAAAGTAACGTTTAATAAATAGCAATAGGCTAATGGGTATTTGCGAGACTTGCAAGACTCTTGCTGCAAGACCAAGACTGGGAGCGCAATACCAAGACCAAGACCAAGACCAAGACCAGGTATATTGGTGCAAGACCAAGACCAAGACTGTCTAAGTCTCGTCTTGTTCTTGCATATGGGCAACACTACTGGTAGATTAGGCCAAGCAAATGAATGGAAGAAGAAGAAAACTGCTTATTACTCAAAACAACGAAAATGCATATTAGCCCTTTTAATACTCAGGTTCAGATATAATATGTATATATATATATATATATATATATATACTATATATATATATATGTATATGTATATATATATATATATATATATATATATATTATTACATGGAATTACATTGATTTCTATGAAAAATAGAATCTAGTTTTAACACATGTAATATAATTTATTGAACCTAAACCCAAGAAGTACTAATTTTATATTAAATTAAGTATGTTTCAAGAAACTTAAAACAACTATATATATAAATACAATAAATTATTATAATAAATTTAAAAATAAATAAATAAAGCAAAAGGACCAAAAAAATATCCATATGACTTATCATATTCAATGAAATTAGCGATACAAAGTGACGTTTGCCCTTTAAATATATTTATATTATATCTTTATTATATTCAGTTACTGCTATACATATATTTGAATCAGAATTCACTACAAAAGTAATTTATTTACCATAATTTACGGCAGGAGCGAATCACCGAGCGCTCCTCCCAAGATTTTTTAATTAAAAACTAACTTTCACTTCAATACTATAATATAGTTCTTTGCAATGTTCTTACCTTCTTAGTTCTAATATAAGATTCACTCGCCGTCACGAAAAACGGGCACCTCTTGAATTTTTGATAAAATTTTCGAAACACACTATTTTTTATGGTAACTTTTATCGATTGGTATACTCTGGAAACAGGGATTTAAGGTATGTTTTAGACACAAAATACTTACAAATTAATACAAAAAAATTAAACAAAACAAATTTGTACCTACTTAGTTATCTTTAGAAGCAAAATAAAAAGAACAGGGAAACATATACAATTGAATTAATTACTATTGAACTGGGAATAAGCCACAATTAAAGATAAAAATACGTTTATTGACGTTTCAATTTCCACTTCGGAAATCGTTCTCAAAATACAAACAGTAAATTAAAACAAATTTGGTTTTTTTTTTTTTCATAGTGAAAAATTCTTCTAATAATTTAATTTTATCTGACTCATTTATATTGACAATTCAGACATACATTATGCATTTTAAAGTAGACGACTTTAAAATGATATTGCCAATATTGTTGAGTTGCGCTCCTGGGACGACTTTACTTATAAGATAGTTCATTCGATTACATGAAATCAACTTTAACTTGAGAATATCCGTCAGAAAAAAAAAATCATAGCATGTAATTCGTCTTTAAAAAGACAAAACACATGACAGTAAAATTCTCCTGTTAGTGATTCCATAGTAAATTATGAGGGAAAAACCAAAAAAAAAAACCATCATAATACTATCCCGACATTGTAAGTATTTGTTCGTGAATTCAGTTTTACCTTCAACAAACATCAAAATTCTGATTTTATATGTAACGTTTATTTAAAAAACATAAATGATGTATCCTCTATATGTTACTGACTTACTAATACTAGTATTTTCTTATTAATAACTTCCTCTTTCAATATTGGTAACCAGATCCTACTACATTCTGCCGAGGAATTTGCGACACAATTGGCTTCATTTAGCATAATTAGAGCCGCTTCTTTGATTTTTCTTTTTTTACCATCCGTTTCTTTTAGGACTACATTTGAATTATTCCATTGAACCATATGTTCATTATCCCATGCGTGTTTACAGATTTGAGATCTATCAAATTCTCTATTTTTAATATATCGGAATAATATATAGGATTAATATATAGGAATTTTCAACAATCGATCGAATAGAACAGAACAACTTAGAACGAGATTCTACAGTATACACAAGGAATAATATGAGGAAAAATAACAATACCGTACATAAAAGGATTATCAGAAAAACTTAAAAGGATAGAAAATAAATTCAACATTTCAACAACATTCAAAACAAACAAACACGTTGAGATCTATTTTGTCCAAAACACAAACCAAACAATGAACAAGAAAGGACAAAGGAATTGCATTTATAAAATACCTTGTGAATGCGATCGGTTTTATTTAGGTGAATCATCAAGGCCATTAAATATTAGAATAAGTGAACATCAATCCTATATTAAAAATAGAAAATTTGATAGATCTCAAATCTGTAAACACGCATGGGATAATGAACATAGCGTTCAATGGAATAGTTCAAATGTAGTCCTAAAAGAAACGGATGGTAAAAAAAGAAAAATCAAAGAAGCGGCTCTAATTATGCTAAATGAAGCCAATTGTATCGCAAATTCCTCGGCAGAATGTAGTAGGATTTGGTTACCAATATTGAAAGAGGAAGTTATTAATAAGAAAATACCAGTATTAGTAAGTCAGTAATATATAGAGGATACATCATTTATGTTTTTTAAATAACGTAAACATATAAAATCAGAATTTTGATGTTAGTTGAAGGTAAACTAAATTCACGAACAAATACTTACAATGTCGGGATAGTATTATGAGGTTTTTTTCCTGGTTTTTTCCTCATAATTTACTATGGAATCACTAACAGGAGAATTTTACTGTCATCATGTCATGTGTTTGTCTTTTTAAAGACGAATTACATGTTATGATTTTTTTCTGACGGATATTCTCAAGTTTAAAGTTGATTTCATGTAATCGAATGAACTATCTTATAAGTAAAGTCGTCCCAGGAGCGCAACTCAACAATATTGGCAATATCATTTTAAAGTCGTCTACTTTTAAAATGCATAATGTATGTCTGAATTGTCAATATAAATGAGTCAGATAAAATTAAATTCTTAGAAGAATTTTTTCACTATGTAACAAAAAACAAAATTTGTCTAATTTACTGTTTGTATTTTGAGAACGATTTCCGAAGTGGAAATTGAAACGTCAATAAACGTATTTTTATCTTTAATTGTGGCTTATTCCCAGTTTAATAGTAGTTAATTCACAATGCCACAAGAAAATAGCTTCAGAACAATATATACAATTGAATTAAAACTTCGTTTTACCTCCACGAGCTTGTAGAAAACATTAATTCTTCTGGGCATACTATTCTATGGAATTCTGTGGAATTGGTTCACATTCCTCTAAAAGAGCCACTTTAAGTTAATCTAAGGTAAGAGAAATAGGTGGCCGGCTTCGAATACTTTCAACAATCTTGCCCCAAACATGCTCGATGAGATTTAAATCGGAACTGCGCTGGTCATACCATGGGTAAAATTAACTTACACTTACTATTTATTAAATATTATTTAAATAATCTCTGAAAATGCAGGCGGCATGAGGACGTGCATTGTATTGCATTACTGTGAAGGGTTCGCCTATAAATAGTGCATATGAGGCAACATAATTTGGCAGCATCTCATTTATGTATCTATCAACGGTCAGAGATCCCAAGGGATAACGTAGAATTCTGTAATCGCCTTTGAAGATATTTCCACCCACACCATAACTGAACCCTCTTGAGAGCTTCCTCTAGGTCTAAAAGTGCACTAGTCTTATCCTAGACAACATCTGAACTCATCGGTAAACATAACATTTCTCCAATCGTTTGCATTCCAATCGCGATGCTCCCTAGCCAAATGTAATCTGTCTACATAATGTTCCATGGAAAGTTTGGCTCTTGTATCGGAAGTTCACGTATTCAGAGTAGTCTCATGTAACAATCTTCTAACATTTACGATTCTGACACATTGAAGACTCTTTCTAACGTCTTTTTTAGTTCTGTAGAAACTATAAAGTAAACTATAAGTAATCTCAGACAAACCTTAGAAAAGACATATGAATATGGAATTGATACCCATCACCTCTTCATAGATTTTAAAAGTGCTTATGACAGTGTAGACAGAAGCGCACTTATTAATGCCATGGCAGAACTAGATATTCCGTCGCATCTAATAACATTGGTAAAGGCAACTCTTTCGAAAGTTGAGCGCAAAGTCAAGGTAAGCCTATGAGTATTAATGCACCTTGTGTTCCCGCTCATACCTCGGGGTGTTCATTACATATTCGTATGGCTCGTCCAGCATGCCATAGCATGGAGAATAGGGTGCGCGTTATTTTTACAATGGAGCAAGTAGGATATATTGAAGATATATTAAAATATTAAATAATACTCCGTGGGTCGGATATATTGAAGATAAATGAAAATATATCAATAATAAACGTAAAAGATATAATCTGCCTTCTAATATGTTCTACGGTGATAGTACAAGTGATAATGCTCAAGACATAGTCAATCTATTTGGTAAGTTTTTCTCAACTACATATTCTAATTCTAAAATTAATCAGATTCCAATTTTTAACTATCAGCAGAGTGTAAATGTGAATAATTATAGTATTGAGGTCTCTGACATAATTGATAGTGTTTTAAAGATGCCTTGGAAATTATCGCTTGGACCAGATTGTTTGCCAGCTTATGTTCTCAAGCATTGCATTTTCACTCTTGTAAAACCTATCTGCTACTTATTTAATTCCTCATTGAGTACCGGCATCTTTCCTGATCTTTGGAAGACTAGTTATTTAACACCAATTTTCAAGTCTGGTAATAAAAATGATGTTGAGAATTATCGAGCGGTTTGTAGCCAATCTGTATTATCCAAACTTTTTGAGTGTCTTGTAAATAACTTTTTGACATGGAATTGTAAAGATTTAATTGATGTTAGACAACATGGCTTTTCTAAGGGTAAGTCTACATGCACGAACTTAATATTGTATACGAATTTTATAGCTAATTCAGTGGAACAGAAGGGTCAGGTTGACGCTATCTACACAGACTTCTCAAAAGCCTTCGATACAGTTAACCATGATCTGCTTATTGCTAAATTAAATGGCTATGGATTTGGAGGTAAAATAATTGAGTGGATAGGTAGTTATATATCGGGTAGATGTCAGTATGTTAGATATGGAAATTTTTTATCTCAACGAGTATCTGTAACCTCAGGAGTTCCTCAGGGGTCGCATATTGGGCCTCTCTTATTTAATATATTTGTTAATGATATATCCTCAGTGATTAAAAATAGTAAATTTCTAATGTTTGCTGATGACCTTAAAATATTTCGAATAGTTAATGACCTAGTTGATGCCTCTTTATTACAGAATGACATTAAAAGCTTAGCTAGTTGGTGTGAGGTAAACATGCTATACTTAAATATACAAAAATGTTTTAAAATTACTTTTGGAAGATCAAGAGAGTTTGTAAATTATGATTATTGTATAAATAATGTACCTTTAGAGGCACGTCATAATATTAAAGATTTAGGTATAAATTTTGATTCTAAACTAACTTTTAAATATCACATTAACGAAACTTCAGCTAAAGCTTTAAAAATGTTAGGATTTATTCTTAGAAACTGTAATCAGTTTTCAGTACAAACTTTAAAAATGTTATACTTTAGTTTAGTTCGATCAGTTTTGGAGTATGGTTCTCTCATTTGGTCTCCTTCATATAACAGTGACATCAACAGTATCGAGAGAGTTCAAAATAAATTCTTGAGGGTATGTGCTTACAAAATTGGTTTTATTAGACAGCAATACACATATGATGATATACTGTCAATACTAAATATCTCATCACTACATGATAGAAGATGTCAAGCGGATTTATGTTTCCTTTTTAAAATTATAAATGGATATGTTCAAGATCCAGAGTTACTAAGTTTAATAAGTTTTAATGTTAATACTAGAAGAACTCGTAACACTGAGATTTTCAACATTCCATTCCACAGTACGAATTATGGCCAAAATGAACCCATTACAAGAATTTTACGAACTGCCAATGAGCACAGCAATAGTTTAGAGTTATTTGGAATATCTACAGCAACATTTAAGAAATCATTTGAGAGATTTTGAGCATTATTTAATAACTTAAGCTACTACTTTAATTGAATTTTGTTTGATTTTAATTTTGGTTTGTTTTTTATTAACGCAACCTATGTATAAGCTTTGTAAAGGTTGACGTCATATTTCTGTAAAAATGGTTATATCGTTAATTAAATAAATAAAATAAATATATAAATAAATAAAATAAATAAATTAAAAAAATTAAATAAGACTCCGTGGGTCCTAAAAAATGTTATAATCTCAATGAGAAGAAGAGTTGCATTACGTAGAGATGTTGGTGGAGGACACATACAGCATCTACATTGTTTTTATTTATTATTGTTACTTATAATTTTGTTAATCTTTTTTTATTTTTGATTAAAGTTCTGTGTTAAAGGTTTTGGCTGATTTTTTTTATGTTTTACAATATTAATCAAAATTAATGTATAAACCAATGATACAAATTCAAATTCAAACAAGACATACGTAATTCTTTGCTGGGATAGCTTTAATGAAAATAATTTTGGATCGCTCCTTATAATAAACTGTAGTTTCCCGATGATTATATTAAAAGGTGTAGAAAGGAGATATCTATACCGAATATTTTTAACACTGATGTTAAGTACCAACTTTATTTTTAATAAATCCTTGCAGTCCTACATTCTTGTCAAGAACGACGAATTAAACTATATAAGTTGGACTATAACGCTCATCAAATTATCCACCAACCGTTATTCTACGATCTTGTTACACTCATGCAACAATATGTTATCGTGCAGAATGTGGACCTTGTATAAGGAAGATGTCGAGGTTAAGAACAAGATTATAGAATATCATGAACGGTAATTAAAGGTAACACAAACACAATAAAATGATTCATTCTGCAGTAAAACTCGTGTTAGTGTTTATTTTATATTTCACTCTAGAATTATCCATTTAAGGTATATCAAAAAAATTTGACGTTAGTCAAAAAAGATAAATTTTTAAAATATTTATTATTATCGCTACAAGTAGGGCAAACCATACGGTTATTGGACATTTAAGAAAAAATCAACTTTAAACATTCGTAATCCACATTGTTCTCTGCAGACTGAATTGAAATTTATACAAAATGTAGTCTAAACAGTTTATTACAATATGCCTAAAATGGATTTAAAGAAAGGGTTAAATTTTATCCTGCCGATTGAAGCAGTTGTGACATATAAATAGATAACCATCGTTAGGTATATGTATATCTACAAAGACTACAGTCATCGCATTTTAATTTATTCGAGTGAATATCATCATCATCAGTGGCGTTACAGCTCCTTATGAGAGAAAGCCTTCTTCAGAACAATCCTCCATTCGCTCCTGTCTCTGGCAACTCTTCTCCATGTTCTAATTCCGATAGACTTCAAATCATTTTCTAGGTTGTCTTGGTACCTAAGTCTCGGTCTTCTTCTTCTTCGTTGTCCGATCGGCCGTCTTCGGTCAAAAACTTTTCTGACTATGGCATCTAATGATTCGAGTGAATATCATTTGAACAAATAGAACATTTGACTTTTTTTTTAATCCTTTTTGTTGCTACACTGGTTTTTGGTTATTTTTTCGTCTCTTTTCTGTTTCCTTTCTTGTTTTTGTTTTTCCTGTTCTTGTTTTAACTCCTTCTTTTTTCGTAACATTTTATGATATCGTGTAGATGTAATAGCAAAAGGAAGTCGTTCCGTGTTACATTTATTTTTCTTTTCGGTAAAGTAGCAGAAGTTAAAAAATTACCAATTCATGTTAAACAATAATTTTACTTGTTAGAGGGTAAGTCATAAACATTAAAATTCCACGAGGAAACTAAGTTCCTGTAGCTGGCTGTATACCATATATCACAAAAAAATTTTGTTTAAAATCCTTTATAAAAGGTAAATAAAAATGCCTCAAACGGGCTATCACAAACACATTGCAAAACGTTTTCGGATTAAACAATCCATCATCAGTGCAAACGGTTGTACATGCTAGTAGCCACCAAAATATATGGGTAAAAACCCTTTAAATGTTATAAATTTGAAGTTGTTTTACATTATTAGTATTTCTAATTTGTGATGGTTAAGTTACCGTTGGATAGGTAACATGGCGGCGTATGACTCTACATGAGTAAAATGGTCCTGAGACAAAGTGTCTACGAGGACCTGTTGATAAACAACATTGTTTTACTCATGTAGAGTCATACGCCGCCATGTTACCTATCCAACGGTAACTTAACCATCACAAATTAGAAATACTAATAATGTAAAACAACTTCAAATTTATAACATTTAAAGGGTTTTTACCCATATATTTTGGTGGCTACTAGCATGTACAACCGTTTGCACTGATGATGGATTGTTTAATCCGAAAACGTTTTGCAATGTGTTTGTGATAGCCCGTTTGAGGCATTTTTATATACCTCTTATAAAGGATTTTAAACAAAATTTTTTTTCATAAACATTAGTTTTATATTGTTGAATATGGATATCATTGGTACCACTACTCTTAGAAATATTTACGTTTTAAATACCACTTTGTTCTGATATTTTTATTTCAGTATTTTTAACGGAAGATGTGACAGCTATATTTTGAATAATATTAATGTTTGTGTCTCTATTTTTTAGAACCATTGGGTTATGCAAATGTTTTGGATTATGTTTAAAAAAAATTTGAACAACAAATTCAAATTATCGTCGCTAGGGTCCTAGGTTTTTTCAGGACCAAAGATATTTACAAAAGTATCATAGTCCATCTTGGGTCTTTTGATGATCTGAAATGATTAAATTTTTTACTACTTCTTTACCTAAACATTATGCTTAGTCAATAGCATCTGTTTTAAATGGAAACAATCCGCAAACCTTGAAACCAATTACTACTGTTTCAGTTTTACAGCTTTTTTTGTAGCTTGCTCCAATATAGAAGCAAATACAACCCTATTCACTACCCTCCTGGATGCTGTTCTTTCCCATTCTCTCACTGACTGCCGCCAAGCTTCTTTTAGTGGACGGAAAATAGAAACGTCACATAGTTGTAAAATCCTTGTGGCATTAGGGTAAAGTGGAATTACTTCAATCTGCAGTCCAATATACAATAGACTTAATTGGTGACTTGCCCTTGTGCTTATCTAAAAATAGAATAACTGGAAGCTTAATATTATTTTCAATTAGGTGGGGGTAAAAAACATTCGCAATATACTAATAAAATGTCTCTGCCGTGATTCAATCATTATCGCTTTTGCTCACACCCCATTTAGGATTATTGCCTTTAGCCACTTTTTCTAAAATACGTTCTTCTTCTTTAAGTGCCGTCTTCCAATCGTTCTATCTTCTTCCAAAGAGTTCTATAGAACTGCATTTAAACCAGTCCCTTAAATTAATTCTTCAACCATGACACTCTCCTTCTTCCTATACTCCTTCCTCCTCTTATCTTTCCCTGTATTATCAGCCTTAGCAGTTCATATCGCTGTCCCCTCATTACGTGTCCAAGATATTGTAACTTTCTTATTTTTATTGTGTTTATTATTTCGCATTATTTGCCCATTTCTCGCAATACTTCTGTGTTAGTTTTCTTCTGTGTCCATGCTATTCTAAGCATCCTCCTGTAACACCATATTTCAAAGGACTGTAACTTATTTATGTGTTCTTGCTTCAATGTCCAGCTTTCAAGTTCATATTGCAGTATCGAAAACACGTAGATCTCAGTTCTCTTACTCTCAGTTTTAATCTAAGATCTTTGTTGCAGAGAATTGTTTTCATTTTTACAAACGCATTTCTTGGTTGCTTGATCATTATTGTCTGAAATCCAGGTTCCATTTCCCAAATGTATGTTTGTTGGTATAAAATACGTTGATAAGGATAAATAACCATAGGCACGCAAATTTTACCGTCTACTGAAAACTAAATATCACAGTGACGTTTTCTTTTGAACAGAATACTTTTCCAGTAGATCTCCATTAAAAATGATTCTTGATTGATCAGTTAGAACTTCTTTTTAGATGTTTTTCTTTAACATAAGTTTTCATTATTTTTAAACCAGTTTTTGATGTCTCGTTCAGATACACAAGCGCTAGCTGCCGTCACACCTTCACTTGTCCTTTTAGAAACATCTGGATGTCGCTTCCAAAATCCCCTATAAAAAAATCAAACCATAAATATAGATTAAAATACATTTTTTTTGTGACTTACTTTTAACCATCCATCTCCAGGTCGATTATCTTTATTAAAGTTATTGGGGAGTGGACTTCCGGTTAAAAAATTTTGCACACTGCTTTTTAAATCTTTAGCCTTTTTAGGGAAACCTTTTGAAGCGGTTTCTTGTATCCATCTGGAATATGGAATGTAAAATCAAACAATGCTATGGAATAAGATAAATTTAATGAACGTACCTAACCAGAGTATTCTCCCCCTCGCAACTTAAAATAGAAGACGGTCTAAGTGTATGTTTATGTTCCGGATGTTTTAATTCAAATTCTATAGTGGACTTCAGAATTTAATTTTTTTCAGTTTTTTTATATGATTCAGTGCCATTTTGGACATCCTTAACAGCTTCTATAAGTTTGATCTTATCGTATTTTCTAAGTTTAGGCATTTTACTACAATCCTAAAAAATCAATTTAGTGATTTGATGGTCAAATTTAGTTATTAGAAAACTCACTAGCTGATTTTGAGACCAGTCTTTAAAACCTATAACATGAAATGTAAATTTTGAGTTGTGGCAACATATATGAGATATTTTAAATATGACTTAAACACGCAGAATTTAAACTTTTACATTAAAAACAATCGTATGTCACGAGAAGTACTTCCAAGAAGATGGTTTTGAGTGTAATTCGTAGCAGAAGATGGGTTATTTAAAAAAACGTATAAGCATACTCGAAAAAGAACAGTTTTAAATGTTTTAGATCATTTGTAATGTGAAAGTTTTAAATTCAGCGTTTTTATGCATATTTCAAATGCGTCATATTTGATGCTAAAACTCAAAACTAAAATTTCATGTTATAGGTTTTAAAGATAAAGCTCTAGTTATTGAAACTCTATAGTGTTCGGTTACTAAAAGTGATACATTGTATTGATCTCATATATCCACGTATATTTACTTAGCGCCTTTATAAAAAACAATTTATTTGCGGCAAAATACAAAAATTTCATACAAAAGCTGCACTCTTTACATTTAATACGCATCTTGATTTTTGTCGATGGGACACTCAGATCAAAAGATATCAAATTTTTAAAGTCGAGCTGATACAAATTTTACTGAACATTAATTTTCGCGTACGTGACTGACATTAAAAATTGCCGATCGCTTCAAGCTTTGTTTATGAGAGAACAGTTCATTCTACACAAACATGCTAATAAATATTTTTGTTTAAAATTCTCTTATAATCTATTTCTAACGAGTGTAGAGTAATAAAATCTCATGAAGTATTCAAAAGCGCTACAGGGTAATCCGTCAATAATCCGTCAATAAATTCCGTCCGCATTGCAAAATTCTGTCGTTTCATAAAGAGCAGGTAGGTATCACCCTGTTTTAAGGGATTAGTCCATTGTTATCGACAGATAAACACTGAGCCAGAGGCGCGCTAGTGGGTTAATTGACAAAAGAATATGCATTCTTAAAAATCATATTAAAGGAAATAAAAATGTAATACAGCAGAACAGTGTTATTAAAAAAATATAAAATGTAACAATAAAATATATACGAACCGAAATCGGGAAATACTCACAAACACACACGAATGAACTTTACATATTGAAACACTTGTGGGGAGTTTAAATCAATTTATTCACAAAAACTACAAAAACTTTACTGGATACGTTATTACAATTCTACATCACTATAGTCTTCATCCGAAGAACTGTCATCATCCCCTGGTGTTATAATTATAGGGTCAACCACCTGATCGACCAAGTTGTCCAGTTCCCACATTTTATCTTCCTCTTTTAAAACATGCTGGATTGCTTTTTGCCAGTTTTCTGATGTGATTTCCATAATGGCTTGATCAAACAATACCTTGACATCTTTCATTTTAAATGTGGTATTGTGCCTTGCAACATATCCTTTAACTTGTGCCCATATAAGTTCTATGGGATTTAATTCGCAATGATATGGCGGTAGGCGTAGCACAGTTACTTTATACTTTTCTGCTACATCTTCTACGGCATATTTTATGAAGCGAGATTTATGTTGTTTTACTACGGCTAGTAGTTCCTTCTTTATTGAATTCGTCTCAAACTGAATACCTTTATTTGACAGCCAGTTAATAATTTCTTGCTTTCTCCAAGCTGAAGTTGGTACCTTCTCTATGCGCCTTGAATGGTAGCTTGCATTATCCATAACCACGACCGAATCAGCTGGAAGAAATTTTAACATTTCCCCGAAGTAGTCTTCGAAGACATCCGAATTCATGTCCTCATGATAATCTCCCGTCCGACACGACTCAAAGCTTAACAAACCTTCTTTTAAAAATCCTTCTTCGCTTCCAATGTGAGCAATTATAAGCCTCTTCCCTTTTCCCGAAGGCACTTTAATACCCGTCGAAAGGCCTTCTATGAAAGCTTGGCGAGCACTTGTTACATTTTTATCTTGCCACATTTTTTGGACTATATAACCTTCGTTTATCCACGTCTCATCAAGATAAAAAATTTTCTTGTGCTCTCTGCGGTACTGTTTTATAGTTCTCAAATATTTTCGTCTCCAGCAAATGATTTCATCACTTTCCAGTAATAGTGCCTTTCGATTGTGCTTTTCCCAGGAAAAATTCATACTTTTTAAAGTTTTCCATAAAAGTTTTCTGGATATCAAAGGAATATCGTTATCTTGGCTTATCTCCATTAGTATTTTGTCAAGGGTGGGTATTTCCTTTTTAAAATAAAACGAATGAACTTTTCTTCGAATGTCACGTTTGGTGTCTTCACCTAAGATTTTTATTGGTCTTCCTGATTTTCTCTTGCATGGACTTAACTGGCCTGATATCTTTCTTTCTCGCAATAATTTAAAAATCGTGGACTGTCCAATTCCAGTCATTCGGGCACATCGCTCAACACTTTCTTGCACAGACAAACTAGGGTGATCGTGTTTTATGCAATCATATACATTTAAAATTATAACTTTTTCACTAACAGATAGCGGAGAATTTTTTACACCTCTTTTCTTTGGAGTAAATGTCGCCATTTTATAACTTTTTCACTATTTCTATATCACAATATTACTGTACGTTTAATTGGTGTAGTAACAATTACTAACTCGAATGTCGAATGTCGAATGATAATAATAAAATAAAAGAGGGATTATAATGAAAGTGTAAGTAAAACCTCATTACGCGTTATTAGTCTTCATGTTGATTTATTTTAGTTCTTAGTAATATTAGGAGGTGCGTCATACTCTTATCAGTTTCTTCGAATGCTTTTATTCGTTC
The DNA here is from genome assembly GCA_918026665.1 of Diabrotica balteata. Classification (NCBI taxonomy): domain Eukaryota; kingdom Metazoa; phylum Arthropoda; class Insecta; order Coleoptera; family Chrysomelidae; genus Diabrotica; species Diabrotica balteata. Next base: position 178,425,776 of record OU898276.1, read on the forward strand.
AGTAAGGAAGTGAATTTGTTTTTATAAATAAAAATGTAATTAGCTTTAATGACCATATAATGGAATACGAGTTTGAAGAATAAGTTAATCGAAAAATTAAATAAAATTGGTTATCACAAAATATCCAAAATATGATATTTTGAGGTTGTACATCAATTTTTGACGACGAAGTTGACATTCGTCCATTTGCCTACGCCCATGACGACACCGAAATTCAGGCAAATTTTATGACACTTCATGATTTATTACCCTACACTCATTTGAAAACCAATTACAGCTACATTTTTGATTTGAAATATTTTTTTTTATGGCGTACAGATTTTTCATAAATCGATTTTTCCCCCTACGAGGGGATTTTAGGAGAAATCTTAAGGGTAAAAGTATCAAACTTTTTTGCTTTTTTGGCGTCATAAAATTGACATTCTCGGCAAAATTCAACTTGTTTATATGATTTTTAGAGTTTCAGTGGCATTTTCGTCTCTGACGACTGGAGTATATTAGTAGGGATGAAATACAAAAGTTTCTCATTATAATTTTAAATTTATATTTTTAGATTGAGTTGGTACTGATATAGTAAATAAACTCCTAACGTGAATTACCGTGTACGTTTAAGATTTACTACGGATTAGCGTTTTTCCTTAGTATGCGTCAACATTAGCAATAGTACATTGTTTACCAAGTAGGAAAAGTTTAAAATTCCTGGACGACTGTGAAGATTGCTAAGTCGGGGCGCAAGCCGAGACTTAGCAACACAGAGTCCAGGAATGTGGCTTTTCCTACGAGGTAAACATACTATTTTTCCGCAAATCGTTTAAAATTCGACAGATATTGATTGATTTAAAAAAAACGCGATAATTTTATTCCCAAAAAATGGTGCTTTGAAATTCCTAATAAAATTACTTGGGTTACTATGGAAACGTATTGAGGTTGTTAAATAGAACACTAACAACTGTACGGAAATATCATTTCCTTACAGTAAGGAAATGACATTTCCTTACAGTAAGGAAGTCCTGACTTTTTCTTCAAGAAATTTTGACAGGAATGTCAAAATTTCCTGGCGATTTGCGGAAAAAATACATTATACACAGTATACACACTTTAAAGTTCCCGCTGTAATAAGTTGTCATACTCTCTGTCGTCGCGTCTTTCAATTTTGTTTCAATTTAAGTTTTTTTTTCTTCTTTTTTACAATTTGGAAATCTACCTGGATTTGGATTGTCGAGCCTTGACAAAAATAAAGGAGCAGCAGGTTTTATTTATTATTAACATAAACAAACTTTATTAAATATTACCAGACATAACTGTCCGATAAACTAGCTATGTAATTTAAACCAATTAATTTTTTATTTTTCAACTTCATCATTTCCGATCTATGTAATTTGCAAGACTAAATAGTTGCATGATTTTTACTAAAGCAAACACAAACGCAATTAGAAAAATTTAAATGCATTCGATCAAAATAAACCAATTATAAGAATTACCAGATGCTCACATTATTAAAAAAATAGTTACGCATTTATAATGAACGGTAAAATCGATAATATAAGTCCATAAATTTTTTTAATTTAACCTTCGACTTCGTTATTTAAATGCAATGATCTTTAATAGACTACAAGCTCATGGGACATTTTTAATGGGTCATTTGACCCAGCATGAATCACATATAAATTAATACTATAACATGTAATAGACAGAAGACAAAAGATGTTAAAGCAACTATCTATGTTAGGGATACCCAATAAGTTGGTTAAACTTATACCAATGACTCCGGAGGGTTCCAAAGCTATGGTGAGAATAGATTGAGATATGACGCAGGCCTTTGATATTGAAAAAGAAGTTAAAAAAAGTGATGCCTTATCAACAACACTTTTTAATCTAACTTTAGAAGCTGTTGTTAGAAAACTGGATATGAATGGCGGTAATAATACAAGATCAATGCAAATATGCGCATAATGCAGTTGATATTGCCATAATAAGCCGCAACAAAAGGGTATTAAGCGATAAAGTTATAGAACTGAAACGAGAAGCTGCTACTATACTATAAGAATGTAAAATAAATTTTGTGAAAAAACAAAGTTTTCAGTGTGTAATTGTTACATAAAATGAATTTCCATCAAGTAACGGTCGAATTCATCAATTATTTAGAAGCTGCTACGTTTGGTCTATATATAAATGAAAGCAAAACAAAATATGGAGTGCTGAAAATCGAATCAACATGAGAATCTGAAGGTAGACAACCATACCTACAAATATGCCTCCACCTTTTCCTACCTGGGCTCAATTATAAATGACAACAACAACATCAGTCAAGAAATACAAGCACGGATTCTTAGAGGTAATAAGTGCTTATATGCATACAAATACTTAATGAAAAGTAAGTTACTGAATCATGAGTCTAAGCTAAGAATCTACAAAACAGTAATTGGACCAGTGGTCACATATGGATGTAAAACGTGGACCCTCTCAAACACTGATGAAAATCAACTGAGAGTATTTGAGCAAAACAAAAGACTATAGGAAGATATTTGAACCAACCCAATGCAGCGATGGTTCGTGGAGAGTTAAAATGAACCACGAGCTGGATGAACTAATGCAGAGCGCAGATATGGTTAGACTTGTGAAGTCACAAAGACTAAACTGGCTTGGTCACCTAGAAAGAATGCCAGATAATCGAGCTGTAAAAGTAGTTCAGAGATGGAAGCCCCAAGGAGATAACACGAGAGGAAGGCCCCGTAAAAGATGGATAGACGACGTAGAGAGGGATCTTAAAACCATGAACATCAGGCAGTGGCGAAGGAAGGTATCCGACGGGACAGAATGGAAAAACATTGTTAAGTAGGCCAAGACTCACAAAGAATTGTAGCGCTATTAAAAGAAAAAGAAGATAACATGTAATAACAGCTTTAGAAACTATGCCACCAATTTTTATCGGAACACAAAGCATGGGGATTCAAATTAAGGATTACGCTTTAGATTCCTCACCCTTGCCCCACCCAAAATGTAGAGCTGCACATGAATTAGCTCCCGCTTGCAGGTAATTAACTCTCTACCGATAAATGGGTTTGCGTGAATTGGCTCCCAATGAAATTTTTGGATATTTAGGTAGGTAGGTAATGGATTTTATTGGAGTTGATGGCCAGTTAAAAATTGGATTTTTCCATTAGTCTTTAAATTCGTATACTCTTCGCCGCAAACTTATTTCAAATTAGTTTACTGATAGTTTTGCCTTGTACCTGATCATATCGTCGTAAAAAATTCAAGCTACTGAAATATTAAGCGAACGGGAAAAACCCATGCTAGTGGCGAACAGTTTTAAATATAATTTCCACAAGTTGTCATGCTATGGCTCTTCTGCCTACTCCTCTTCAGCCCTCTATCTTCCTTTCAATTATTATTTGTAGCAGATATATTTGTCATTTCTCATGAGGCCTAGGTACGAGGTCTTTCTTTGTTTAATCGTTGTTATAAGTTCTAACTCTTTATTTATGGTGTTTAATACTGTTCAATTTGTAATGTGTTGTGTCTATAATATTCTAAGCATTCTGCGATAATGTCTGATGGTATTTAATTTTAATGTTCAGGCTTTAACTCCATACAGAAGGACTGACCAAACGTAGCATTTAATACCTCTATTTCGGATGTCTAAGCTTGGTTTTCGGTTATGGATAATTTTTTCCATTTTTTGTCTATGTTATTAACCTGTTCTATTCGTTATATTCCTTTTATTTCTATATCAAGATCCCAGTTATCATTTAGTACTACTCCTAAGTATCTGAATTTGTTCACTTGTTCTAATTGAGTATTATTTAGGTCAATGTGACAATTTTCATCGGTTTTACTAATTACAATTGCTTTAGTATCTGAAGATTTTTTTGTCAGGCTTCACTTGCATTATTAACTCTGTCTATAACTTCATAACTCTATCTCTGTCTATTTATAGTATATTTTGTTATTTTTCTCTCCTATTTTATCTGTTATAAGAACGGTATTGTTTGCATACTTGATGTTGAGAGAAAATCTATTCTCTCAGATTCAGATTTAGAAATGATAGTTGCTTTAAATTACAGTAATTATTTAAAGTAATAGCTTTCCTTATAAAACAAACATTTAGTAACCCATGACCATTTATTGTCTAGGGGTCTTGTTTGAATATTCATGGAGACATGATACAGCCTTGTCGGACATATATTTTTTTTCGTCTAGCTTCATTTTCTGTAGTTCACACAACAATTTTTCATGCTGGGCTCTATCAAAAGCCTTCTGGTAGTCGATGAAACAGAGATATACTTTTTCTGGCGATCGAGGCATTTTTGAATAAGTTTAAAATTAATGGAAAAATATTGAATCTCTAAAAGGACGCAGATGGTGTGGTGATGATAACGGGTAAAATAATAAACAAAGATTTGGACGATCAATACATAAATATTAAACACAGAAATACAAAGTAGGAGATATATTCTTATAGCTAGGTCACCTAATAATAGCTAATATTGATGCGCAAACGACCGATTTAACTCATATAATAGAATTTGAATGGACTGCCTTCGGAAGTCTAAGTAACATCAAGAAACATAGAGTTTTATATCCAAGCAAATTAGAGATTAATAAAACAATGTTACAAAGACGCAGACCTTTTTCTTCTTTTTGTGCCATCTCCGCTACAAAGGTTGTCACATTTCATGGGTATTTTAGATGCAGCTACCCTGAGAAGTTCAATAGGTAAGTATCTATACCATTCCTGCAAGTTGCTCTGTTATCAGATTCATCTCTTTATTACACTTCTCCCTCCCTAGGGAGAATTTTCCTTGTATATATAATTAATGCACGCAATATCTTTCGCCACGCATAACATGTCCCAGGTACTGCAGCTTCTCATAACTTCATTCTGTGTTACATGATTATTTCATGTGTCCAAGATTCTCCTATATATCCACAATTAAAATTCTTTCAGTTTCTTAATCATCGCTGCGTTAAGGGTCCTCCAGTTATTCCATATAGTAGTTAAAGAAATAATAAATAAGACTTACAATCAATTTAATTTAACTATCAGACGACCGGTTTCGCTTTCTACAATATGCAAAGCATCCTCAGGTCTCGATACAAAGTTAAACAAATGCTGAAATAATAAAAACCCATATTATTTCAGCATTTGTTTAACTTTGTATCGAGACCTGAGGATGCTTTGCATATTGTAGAAAGCGAAACCGGTCGTCTGATAGTTAAATTAAATTGATTGTGAGTAAGTCTTATTTATTATTTCTTTGCTTATTTGAAATGGACTCACACAAGCAACACATTCATGATATATATATAGTAGTCTTGAGAAAATATAATACCTTACCAACGGAACCCATCTTCAAATTCCTTGTACAAAGTACCTTCCTCAGTTTGTTAAAATTAATACGTGCTTTTTCTATGTGCACTCTAATTTCTCTGGAGTAATCCTTCCTGTGATTTATTATGGTGCCAAGCTAGTTGTAATTATCTACTTGTTCAAGAGTTTTTTCCATCAAGCAAAAAAAACAAAAGAGGGAATGTAAAGGTAGTGGGAGCAAAAATATTGTTAGACAGGAAGTGCCATCTTGAGAGGCCACATTAAACAAGGAAAGAGAGTCTTTCCTTGTTTAAGAAATCAAATTTAGTTGGGTTATGTTATGGTTTTTGACAACTGTCACATGAAATCTTAATTATATTGAAGTTTTTTATCAATTGTGTCACATTTAGACTGTTATCGTTAATATTTAATTAAAACTTTAAATTTAAATTTAAATTTAAATTTGGCGCATTCGCATTTCAGGATATATCCGCCATCAGAGGCCACTTTTTTGGTCTCCTTTTCATAACGATTAGATTCCCTCTTTTGTCTTTTTGCTCGATGGTTTTTTCGTTAACTTTTAACTTTTCATAACTTATCTGTGGTAATTTTAACATATTCACAACTTTTTTTCTTAATATTTATTAAAAGGCCACATTGTTTTGCATGATCAATTATCTTGTTTATCACTCTCTGTAAATCTTTGAGTTTTTATCAAAATAACGGTATCATCCGCATGTCTAGTAATTTTTTCCCTTCAAAATGGCTTCAGATTATGCATTGATGAGAAATGGTATAGCATACAGCCTTGTCGCACCGTTTTTTTAATTTCGATGTTTTTCTCGTATTTTAATTAATACGTGTTATTGCTCGTTGTTTATAATACAATTTTTTATAATCTAAAGATCATTGTAGTCCATCTAATTTACTTTTAAGACTTCCATTGTAACAATATATAATTTGCTTATAGGGGGTTAAAAGGAGGGACTAAACAATTACTGGGCTTGTAGATAGAGTAAGCAAATAAGTTGAAACGTTTGCGCACAGCTACTCGTGTTTTGATTGGAGAGCTGAGTCGTGGATACGGATTCGTTTATTTGAGGAAAATTGGAAGGACTAACTACAAAAAGGAAATAAAAAATACTTACAGATTACAGAGACGTATTGGGCAACACTGAGCAACACAAGACTGCCACATGACATTTTAGCCTAATCACCTTCTTGTTAACCAAAACTCATGGAATTAAACGAAAATTCTTCATGACAACAATAAAATCGACTGCTTTCGCAGCCGGTTCATCGAATAGTGATATCATCCTCAAAAATCAGTATAAACATAATTGTAAAGATTCCTGTTTATTTCCTGCGTAATATCCAGGCGGAACCAAGATCAGACAAGAACAAACTGTAGAATGTTTACATTATCAATCCCAGAGACGCAAAAAGATTAAGAATATTTTTCATATTCACATAAACTGTGTGTGATCTTTATTAAATGCCTTATTATAATCTATGAAACAGACGTCCATAGTTTGCATAACATATAAGCACCAATAGATTAATAGATACATTTACCGATGAGACGTGGACTTGCATATCCAATATCATTCGAAAACTTTTGTATTGAAAAAAGGCTTAAAAATAAAAAATCGATAGACTTGATCTGACAAAGAAGCAAAATGTAGGACATAAAAATAATGGAACGCTAATTTGAGAGGCTTGGCAGGTTACAAGAATGGTAGAAGATAAATGTACAACAACAAAAAACAACAGAATTTAGAGAATAGATAACGAAGCATTTCTAGCTGTTGTATATTCAAAAATCAAAGGTAGATACTGGACATAGAAGAGGAAAAAGAAGACGTTAAGAGTAGATAACTATTAGCGAACGTTATTATTTTACTACAATACTGTAAAATGGACAGACTATTCTTATTATTTTTATTGTTACTTTAACATTGTTCTATTATTTTCTATATTCTATTTGTATATTTGTGAGTTTTCTGTATTTTATTTTTATATTTGTGTTCTTGTTTTTACATTATACTTACATTTTTTTTCTTTTTATGATATAAATACAAACAATTCATTAAAGCTATTCCAGTTGATATTAAAAATTATATAAATAGTAAAAATAAATAAAAATAATTATATTACCACAATATATACGCGATAATACAAGTTTAAAAACAACAATTTAATTTTTTTTAAGTTTCTGGTACTTTAGTATTGTTTATTCAAAATATCATCATTTAGAATCATCCGTACTTCCACAAGTTGTATAAAACTAGTCGATGATAAACAATATTCAGTCAGTCCATCATTCTCATCGCGAAGGTATACATATAGTTGAAAGTGCGCCGATCAAAATGCGCCGGTACTACTCGCACTATTCTTTGTTGTTGCTCTCGTTGTTTTTCGCTGCCGCGAATTCCGAAAGGTTTAGGGTCATTAGAGAATGGAAGTATATAAACTTCACGTGGTCCAATGCAGATGTGTATGATAATGCAATTTCTAGGGGCTTTTACGTGCCTGAAAATAACATTATCTCAGGACTAAAGTTTTTCGAAGATTACTATTACATAACACTCCCAAGGATGAAGGATGGAGTACCTGCTACTCTAGCTAGAATCCCAACAGGACCCACAGCTATCACCGCTCCAGCTTTTGAACCTTTCCCGTCGTGGGAAATGAACACTGAAGGTGATTGTAACGCTTTTCAGAACGTACAGAATATAGAAATCGACCCGAAAGGGCAAATGTGGATTATTGACAGTGGCAGGACTGAAACTTTGACTAGTCCATCGTCTCGGTGTCCACCGAAGTTGGTTATTTTTGATATTAAGAAGAATATGACCACAACCGCTTATACTTTTCCTGACAGTGTGGCTAGTTTAAATTCTAACTTCTTGTACGATATTGTGGTGGACGACACAGACTCAGGATACGCTTATATTACGGATAACAGTGCTAAGGATCCAGGTTAGTTTTTAAATAGTAATTAATAATTAACTAATAACATGAATTTAATAGTTTAACGATATATAAGACGTACGAATCATCGTACTATTTTCATTGACCATTTTCATTTTTTTTTTCATTCATTTTTTTTTTTTCGCCAAAGCTTTATTTTTTCTATTAGAATAGGCCACGAATGTGCCTTTTTTTTAATTATTGTAATTACTATTTTTATTGGGAATAAAGCACAATTTAAGTTTAAAATAATTTTATTAATGTCAAAAACGTCAAAGTTAAATTAAGTTTATAAACGTCAAAAATAATTTTATTTTTGACGTTTGGATTTCCACTTTGGAAATCGTTATACAAAATACAAACATTTATTTATAATTATTTTAAACATATATTTTTAGAACGATTTTAAGAGTGGAAATGGAAACGTCAAACATAAAATTATTTTAAATTTAAATTGTGATTTATTCCCAATAAAAATAGTAATTGCAATCAGAACAATATTGTATCTTGTAATCCCTTAAAAATATATTTATTTTTTAAATCTTTAAAAAATAAAAATAGTAATTGCAATCAGAACCATGTTGTATCTTGTCATCCCTTAAAATATATTTATTTTTTAAATCTTTAAAACTTTTTTGATTATTAATTATACATTTTATAATGACCTCCATTTTATTTTATATATGCCGTATTTTATTTTAATTTTTTCTAATTGTAAATATGAAATAAACAACATTTTTTATGATGTATGGAATTACTTTTACAGTTTAATCTGTTTTACAGTCTGTTTTACAGACATTAAGTTATAGTAAAACAATTACTTTTTATAGATCTCCGTAAAGCGTTTGACTCCGTACCACTGCAGAGACTATGGACAACATTGGAAAACGCCGGTATAAATGCAGTATATATAAATGCCGTGAAAAAGCTATATCAAGATAACCAAGCTTATATTAAGGTTGGAAACCAAATTTCCAAGGGTTTCACCCAAACAAAGGGTGTCAAACAGGGCTCTTGCCTCTCCCCAACCCCATTTAAAATATATCTTGGTAATGCTTTAAAATATTGGATGAGAAAATGCAGCCCAATGGGCATATGGGTAAATGACACTCCTATATACACAATCCTCTTCGCAGACGACCAGGTAGTTCTTGCCGAGGACCTACAAGATATGACGTACATGATAAACAAACTAATAGACGAATTCAAAAAATGGGGATTAGAGGTTAATACCAAAAAACACAATATATGAATATAGGAGGCATCGGTCAAGACATGGAAACAGAAAGCGGATTAATTAAAAACGTTGATCAGTACGAATATCTCGGAGTTACACTAAGCGAAGACGGGAGAGACGACAAAGATATAACAAGAAAAATAGGAAAAGGAAAAAACATGATAAAAACACTACATCCGATCCTGTGGAATAAAACTTTAACTAAGAAAACAAAGAAAAATATATATCAGGCTATGATTCAGCCGGTGCTGATGTATGGGTCAGAAGTGTGGGTATTTAACAAGAATATGTCACAAAAACTCCTCTCAACGGAAATGATGTACTGGAGAAGATGTTCCGGGTTAACTTTGTTTGACCACATAAGAAATGAAAACATAAGAGAGAGAATGAAAGTAAAGAACACAATAATGGATACGATAGCCGAAAAAACAATTAAAATGGTATGGACACCTGAGACGGATGAACGAAGAAAGGATACCACGAAAGGTTTGGAACTGGAGACCTACACAGAGAAATAAAAGGGGAAGGCCAAGAAAGAAATGGATATCCAATATTCATATAGAAATGGAAAATAGAGGTCTTCAAGAAGGAGACTGGGCCGATAAGAAATTATGGCGATTGGGATGCGAGAAGCGACAAAATTAAGGTTGCAAACACTCGCTATATATAATAAATATATATATATATATATATATATTATATATATATATATATATATATATATATATATATAAAACAATTAATTATTTAACAATATTTGACATGTACCTAACAATATATGTTTTCTTTCTTGGCTCAGAAAATGTCGTAGTCTTCAAAATAGTGCAGTCATTGAAGCATTATTGCTCCGATTTTTTTTTACTGTGTACCGAATTGCATACAATTTTGGAATTAGGTTCACCTTACCCTCAACTTCAAAAGTGAAAATGGATTTGAACTCCGCAACCACCCTGGAGGTGGTTGCCACCCCTTCTCGGGGGTGAATTTTTTTTTAAATAATATCTCGGATATCGATAGAAGGTCTAATTTTAAGAAAAAATTGTCTATAAAATTTTTCGAAAATCCAATACTTTTCAAGTTATTGGCAATTGAAAATTCGCAATTTTTTCACGTTTTTCATCGGTTTTTTGCAAATATCTCCAAAAATATACGTTTTATCGAAAATTTTATAAAAACAAAATTGTAGCAGGTAAAAAAATAAACAATTTGGTTTTTTATAAAGTATTCTAAGTGCAATATTAAGCTAGATATTAAAGATCAAAGCCGTTTTTTATTTTATCTTAAATTTAATTGATGTGGCCAATGCCATTTAGCGGCGAGCAGATGCATTTTAGGCATTCTAATAAAAAAGGATTTTGTAGTGCTTGAAATAAGCTTTAAAATGAGCACTATTAAAAGTCTTTTGCACGTAAAATAAGTGAGCTGTATTGCAAATAAGAGGAGCATCTAATGTTTTTTCTTTTAAATAAATGTGTTTCATAAGTGGCATTTCCACCAATATTAAAATTAATCATATTCCGCTTAGAATTAACTTTATTGTGAAGAGTTTGATTTTTATGCATATTTTTTAAAAAAAGTCACGATTAAAAATAAAAAAATTCAAATTTAAAAAAAAAACCACCTTGTTTTCATAATATCTCAAAAATGACGACATATACGTATAAGAGTATACGGATAAAAAAGTTAGATATTTTTCTGACGAACAATCAAGTTTTTTTGTTTTTTCTGTCAAACAAAAATTGACCGAGATATGATTGTTTAAATAGCGCATGGCAGCGCAATCGCAGCCTCTCTTAAGCCTTTTAATCATTCACCGTTTTAGAATAAGATTTTTTACTATATATTGCAATAAAGGATGTTGTTGCTCTCTTAATGATCTTTACAATAGTTTTTTATAAATTGTGATAGCATGAAAATTGAAGGAACTATGGTCCAAAACTTATCATATTTTTTTCTACTTAGTAACTGAAAATTTCGGAGTGTGAATATTTGGAGCAATGTGAATGTACGCAGTATAATAGAAATCCAAAACTATTGTAATGTGTATATATATTATATTTTAATAATAATAGTACAATTTTATATAATTTGTAAATATTTTATTCAATAAATGGCAATTTTTTACTCTAAATGAAATTATTTGTATATATGTAATCACATATATTTACTGTTTTAATTTAGGGGTAGTTTTAAAGGTAGAAAAGCTTAAGAATATGATAATCATTTTCGAGAGTGTGCAATAACATTTAAATACTCTTCATTTTCCATAAAAAATTTTCAACAATTTTTTATCAAGGGGTAGTTTTCAAAGGTTGAAAGGAGGTTAAAAATTTGATAATTATTATAGAGAATATAAAATACTACTTACTCTATACTTACATCTTTGTGTGTCATACCAAAGTATTTTTTTGTGATTTTTTTAATTTAGGGGTTATTTGCCAGGGTTGTAAGATTTTAAAGGGGTTGAAAATCATTTTAATATGAGATAATTGTATTAGAAAACACTTTACAATTTCACCACTTACTATTAGACATGTTTTCTAGCGATAAAATGGTTCAATGTCAATTTTTCCTTTAAGGGGTTGTTCACACCCCTAAAAAATAATAGGCGGAGTTTAGATCATTTTCACTTTTGAAGTTAAGGGTAAGATGAGCCTAATTCCAAAATTTCATGCAAATCGGTTCACAGTAAAAGAATTCGGAGGTAAGACCGTATTTTTCGCTGCAATGACTGCGCTAATTAGAATACGACACGAATGTGCCGTTTTTTTACTTATTGTTTTTACCATTTTTAATGGGAATAAATCACAATTTAAGTTTAAAGTAACTTCATTTTTGACGTTTCGATTTTAACTTTAGAAATCGTCATACAAAATACAAAACATTTATTTATAAATTAATTAAAACGTGTATTCTGAGAATGATATTTTCAAAGTGGAAATTAAAACGTCAAAAATAAAATTATTTTAAATTTAAATTGTGGTTAATTCCCAATAAAAATAGTAATTGCATTAAGATACCACAAGAAAATAGCTTCATAGCAATATTTACTTATTTTATCTTATTATCTCTGTTTATTTTTTAAATCTTTATAACTTTCTTGATTATTAATTATAAGTTTTATTATTACCTCCATTTTATTTTAAATATGCCGTCTTTTATTTAAAATTTCTGAGCTATTTTTACTCGTAAATGAAGTCTATTTTACAAAGTTATAGTAAATCAATCAATTCTTTAACAATATTTGACACATACCTAACAATATATATCTTCTTTCTTGGCTCAGAACATGTAGTCTTCAAAAGGTCCCAGGAAATTGCAGCATAGCATTTTAAAAAACCTAGCTTCCATTAATAGTTAGTTTATCAAGTATTCCGATTGTGTAATTGATTAAAAATATGAATTTAAATAGACTCTACAATCCGGAAATGTCACTGCTTTTGTAAACAACTTAAGATTTTCTATAATAAAAGGGACAGAAATCTCAAACAAGACCTATTATGTTGGATCAAAAATATGGCTAAATTAAGAGGTGATTATTGAAAAACAGAAATAATTTAAATAAAAAATAGGGTGATACGTATTTATTTGAACAAAAAAATATAAAAATATTTTCTTCTTTATGTATTTCAATAATTTTGATAGTTCATTGCTTGTTTAGCTGTTAAGTCTGCAAGGCCTCGATTTTTGGTATTTCACTTAATGATAGAAAGGGTTTTTGTCTGTGGCAAACCAAGTTGTTTCATATGTTTCTTTCGTTTCTTCTATATGTCAGCTCTGCAATTGCAATGTTGCCAGATTCGCCATTTTTTTAATATTATTAGTCATTTTGGTTTTTAAATACTCCATTGTATTAATATTGTAATTCTTACTTCAATACGAGTTCAAGTGATGAAGTGCTTAAATGAATAAAACTTCTTAGTGCCAAAGCACTAAGCGCTAATAATCAAATATATACAAATAACAGTGCAGGACTAGAGACAAAGATTTCAAAACATCCCGTATACAAACGGTTTTTTATATTGGTGAAGATACGTAGACGATGCAGTGGTATGTTTTACATGAACTTACAGGCAACTTGACCAATTTTTATTGTATATAAATTCACTTCATAGTCATATTGAATTTACAATAGAAACAGAACAAAATCTATCCATACATTTTTTAGATTTAAAAATTATCAGGCTTAAAAATAAGTATGAGTTCTCCGTGTTTCATAAACCTATTGATACTGACATGGCTATACACAATTCATTATCCTATCTCCATCCTACGCAACATAAACTGGCAGGCTATCATAGCATGTTACATAGATTAATAGAAATTCCGATGTCAAAATACAACTTTGAGACAGAATTAAATATCATTAAGCAAATAGCAATAATTAATGAGTACAACGAACCAACTTCTTCTTCTTCACTGGCCTTACAACACGGGATGAGTCTTGGCCGCATCCACTATCGCCCTCCATCCTCTACGATCCTGCACATCTATTTTCCATTATTGTACCTCAATTCGAGATAAATCGGCTTCAACATCATCCTTCCATCTTTTTCTCGCTAGGCCTACTGACCTTCTACCATTTGGTCTTTTAAAAAACACTGTCTTTAACACTCTGTCATCCTCTGATACAGTGATCAGTACAGTGTTAATTTAGATTTTCTTTTTAGTAGCTTCGATCTACTAAAGGGAGTATATTTAAATTCCTTTACTACTTCGAACTTGTGATCATTAATACTGATGTTTTGCTAAACTCTTGGTATTGGATTTTTGGTTACTGCCAAGTATTTCGTCTTTTCTTCATTAATTCGGGGACCCAGGCTACCTGATTCCTCCTCGAGATGTGAAAACACCTCTCTCACGTCTCTTGTAGAGTGCGTGACTGCATCTACATCATCAGCAAAGGCCAGCAACAGTTTTGATTCTTGATCAGCAAATCCTCGTGTCAGCTCAGACAATATTGCATATTTTAAAGAAAAATTGAACAGCAACGGTGACAAGGGGTCCCCCTGCCTAAGTACTTAATTTATAGCAAATGACATCGATGTTCTGCTTCCTATCTTAACTTGCGCATATGAGTCTGTCACGCACATTTACGTTAATTCAACTAATTTTCTTAGTATTCCTATTTCTAACACTGCTATCCACAATTTGCTTCTTTTTATGGAATCATATGCTTGCTGAAAATCTATGAAATTTTGGTGCACATCGCGGTTAAATTCTCAGTTTTTCTCTGATATTTGTCAGATAGTAAATACCTGATTTATCGTTGACCTTCCAGTACAAAAGCCGCATTGTTAGTCGCCTAGAATATCTTCGGATATAGTTTGAGTCTCTTAGCAAGATAATTGATAACACTTTATATGATGTGCTAATAAGCGATATGTCTCCATAGTTTCGGAATTGTTCTTTGTTTCCTTTCTTATATATGGGAACTATAATGCTTCCATTCCATTCTCTAGCATTTACTGTTGTTGCCATACTCTCATAATGCTGTTATACAATTTTTGGTGTAAAAGGTTTCCTCTTTTTTTAAGAACTCTCCATTTAAGCTATCTTTTCCTGGTGCTTCATGGTCTTTTAGAGACGTGATCGCATTCTTTACTTCCTCAAGTGTTGTTGCTGGTATTTCGATTTTGCAGAATGAAACGTAATATCTGCTTCCTTCGTCTCACTTTCAATATTTAGTAAATTCCGAAAGTATTCCTTCCATCGGTTTCTTTAATTTCGGTTTGTATCATTATAAGTCCACCTATTTCATTTCTCATAGGCTGTGTTACTCCAACACTTGCACCTTTTCTGACTGACTTCACTTCACTAAAGAATTTTCTTATTAAATTTCTCTCGCCACTTCTGTCCATTTCCCGGATTTGCTGTTCCAGGTAGCTCCTGTTTTTTAGTTCTGAATAGTGGCCTTGTTTGTTTTTTCGTTTTTATTTCCAGAATTTCCTCGCATGCTTTGCCAAACCAGAGAAAAAACCCAGTACCTTCTGCTCCATTACATATACAGGCAAAATATCAACAAAAATAGCCAAACACATAAAAAAGAAAAGAATAACACCAGCTTTTAAAACAAACAAAAACTTAGGCAAATATATTAAAAACAACAAGAGCCAAAATAAAAAGCACTTACACGGTGGTGTATTCAAACGTAAATGTGGCGACTGCCCAAAAACTTACATCGGTCAAACTGGTAGAACTTTTCACAAACGCATAGCAGAACATAAAAGCGCTTTCAATAATAGAAAAACAGTCTACATACTTCACATCCAAAATAAAGGACTTAAGCTCTCTTTATTAGAATCTATACAAATTAACAAATTAAAATACACAGACATAATTCTGAATGACCATCTTGAGACAAACAGTTCTGTCCTCCTAAACCTATTTCGTTAAAAACTAGAAAGTGTAAACACATACTAAATATATATCACTTGAGAAAGGCACTGCGGAAATAGCTGTAATGATAAGATTGTATAATAAATTTTGTGTAAGTTTTGAAAACAAAGTTTTCAGTGTATTATTTAAATTTTTATTATTATATTTCTCTTTTGTTACTTTTAAATTTTATGATTAATAAGACAAAATGTTATTATAAATTATGCTTAAATTATCAATGTCAGATTTCTTATTAATACAATTTGATTTTTTTATGCAAACCATTTCTTTAAATTCTCTTTGACGTAAATTAATTTCTCGTTCCAAATTTTTTTACTTCTTAATAATGAAGGCATGATCCTCATTGATCACATGCTCTGCCAACACACTAAATTTAAAATTACTCTTGAAATCGCTTCTATGAGAAGTTAATCTAAAAGAAAGGTTGCGTGAGGTCTGACCGACGTAATATTTACCACACGTGCTACACGGTAGGGAGTAAACAACATTAGAGCTTTCCATACTTTGCAGTGGAGTCTTTGTTTTGGTGCAAAGACTGTCCAAGGTTTTAGTATTTTTAGTTGCAATCTTAATTTCTATATTTTGTTTCAACAATTTAATTAATTTTGGTGGTAAAGTTGATATATTTTAGAGAAAAATAAGATAGGAAAGGTAATCCTTCTATCTTCTCTTCTCATTGTTGAATGATATCTACCTGCAGTGTTCTGTTATGACTAGTACTAAGAAATTAATTTATTTAATAAACCCCTGGGGTCACGCGATGATAAGTAACATAATAGCTCTATAGTTGTTGTACTTAGTTGGATCCCCCTTTTTAAATATTGGGGTAATGTGTCCGTTTTTCTATTTTAAAGGCATTCTTCAGCAGATTATCTCCTCCATTATAATCAGTTCGTCGTTAATTTTATCTGGCCCCAGAGTTTTGTTTAGTTTTAATTGCTTTTCGACATTTATGAATTCTGGATAGGTAGGTGCCTATTATTTTGCATTTCTATTATTTGGTATGTCTTTCTCTTCTGCATATGTCTCTTGCTTGGTTTTGTATAGATTTGTAAAATGTATTTGCGAATTTTTTTTTTGTTTATTTTTATAATCGATTTTTTTTTTTGGTACTGTATTCTTGGTTTATATATTCGAACAGTCTGTTGTTATCCTTATTATTTATTCCTAACTCGTGCATATTTTTTAAGAGACCATATCTCTTTTCTTCGTCTATATTATTCGTAGAGTTTCGTGGCTGTATTATTTGGTATGGCTTTAGTTGTTCCTGCATTCATTTCTCGCAAGTTTTTAATTTGATTTTTTTTGTCATATTCTTCATCAAACCATGCTTCCAAAATTTTGTTTTTTTTTTTTTTGGGGACCTATTATTTGTTCTACAGTTTCTATTACGCTGTTTTCTATGTTGTTTCATTCCTTTTCTACATCTTCATTGTTGTATCTTATCAGTTTCTGTCCCAATTTTTCAGTATACTGTTGTTTTGTTCCTTGTGTTTTCAATTATACTATCCTCCATTTTTTTCTTTTTCTTTCCTTGTTATATTTGTTTGGATCAGTTTCATCTTTAATTTTGCTATTAATAGTATGTGATCATTGATATGATTGGGATTAGTGGTCGTAATATTAAGATTTTTAAAGTAATCAGTAAGTAGATTTAGGTTTCTAAAGAAGAGAAAACATTATTTGAGTTAAAAGACAATTTATAACCAATTAAACTAATGTTGACCCAGTCTACTCACTAACCAAGACGTATATATAGAAACAAAACACTCTACCGGGAACCAAGATATAGATCACATGATTTCATTGATTTTTTATCCTTGAATTTTTAATAATTTAACATAAATATATATAATTTACCAATCAACAAACATAATAATTACTTTATTACTACTTTTACTCTTCCTGGGAGATAGGTCAAGTAATTACGAGACACTAATGAAATTAATAAAACCGCGTCATAATTACTTTTCTAGTTTGTTCAGTTTGTTCGCGTGTAAGCACTACAGCCACGTTTGTATTGTTATTATTTAAAGTTAAATTTTATGCTCGGGTGCCTTCCAGCGATTTTTTAATGTTTATCATGTTTTTATTTCAATGTAAAATCAGTACGCGGTTTGGTTATCTTGCGAATATATTTAAATGAAAAAGCCAGGTATATTATAATTTAAATCGTGTAGTTTGGTTCGTGTGCGCCAAATAGATTTCTTTTAAAGATCATCTTGCGGCTTTATCTGGAGCTGGTCTAGTCAGCAATTTGTTCACACACTACTATTTTCTTGATTGTCGAACTAAATTTTAAAAAGAAAAGCATAAATTGGCATTTTATACCCTTCTTTTGCAAGAGATGAAATGGAAAGGGCAAAGAGAGTAATAACTAGGTGAAGGGTACAAATTGTCGTGTGCATTAAAAAGTAACACTAGCAATGGATCTGGTATAGTTGCTGATAAAGAAATGATAGAGAACGCACCTAAATAAAAAAGTACTCAAGAAAAATACATCCCAAGTGTATGTGTAACTTGCAATAGATATTAAAAGCTGTATCAAAAAGTCTTCTTTATTTAATAACAAGTTAATCAAGTACAATTAGCAATGAAATTATGCAAAATAGATTAATTACTACGTGCTCACTAAAGACCGTACAAGCAAGGTCGTCTAATAGAAAATGAACGCTATCCCAACAATACATGTGTCGCGGTACTTCACCTGTAGGAGGTGCTTTCAACATCGTGTAGGCAGACAACGTTCAGCCTTAAAGGAACAATGAAAGAAGTATTGGGTGTAAATACCAACCTTAGAGACTTAATCATTGACAATAATGTTTACGATAATTTACGATTAAGTTCGGTACAATATTTTATACACATTCAAAGATTTTTTTTATCTTAAAGTGTATCTTAAATATCTAGGCCACATATTGAGACGCGATAAGTATTGTCTACTACAATTGATGGTCCAGGGGAAAATAGACAGTAAGCGCGGGCCAGGCAGGAGAAGACAGTCATGATTCCAAAATCTGCGGAAGTGGTTCGGGCTCACATCGGTCGAACTATTCAGAAGCGCCGCAAACAAGATCAGAATTGCCATGTTAATAGCCAACGTTCGCAACGGACAGGGCACTTGAAGAAGTAGAAAGTGTATCTGCAACTATTGGCCATTGACACTGGTACTAAGTTTATTACAATGTGTTTACATACATATACAATCTCTTTATATTTAAGTTAGGAGGATACATTAGCTAGGTACATCTTAATGTATATACACTAAGTAGTAAAGGTGACAGTCTTTTAGGAAACGAATTATGGTACTGTGCATGTTCGAAGAACCGATTAGGTCGCTTAAATTAGTTTAAAAGTTGTAGTCTCTTTTATATCTCTAGTGGACACATTCTAGCAATATGTGCTAGACTGTTAAGGAGTCATCACAATGTTCACAGCGAGTGTCTTGTCGCACGAAGAAAATTGTCTTTTCTGCACATTTAGTTTTGTGTCTGTGTTATGGTCTGTATGTTATAGTCTGCATTTTGCACGATTCAGTGTGTGTGCCAAGTGCTTAATATGTTGCTTTTGTTACTAGCCCTTAGGTCTTGGTAAAGTTGTATGTTTCCCAGATTTTCTAGGGGGCAGCCCTGTTTTGCTGCTTAATCGGCGTTCTCATTTCCAATGATACCAACATGGTGTCCAGATGACGGGTAGTAAAACTCGATTTTTTGACTGCATTGTAGATACTGCACAATGGGATATATGGAGTATATATTTCTGATTGAGTCAATTGTGAAGAGTGAATCGGTGCATATTGCTAACGATTTCTCATTATTAATGGGCGAGTGTCTAATGCCTTGAGTATTCTGTACAGTTCAGCTGTGTGTATATTGCATCTGGGAGATATGGTGCTACTGTTATGATATGAGGTGCTTGCGGCACAGCCGTTGACCTGTTCTTCTTTGAAGGCATATGTATAGAGAATTTTGTCACAATATTGTATCTGAATAAGTTCTTAAAATGTCTGTACTAAGAGAGCTTTGTCAGTTTCTTCTGTTTTGTATTGATTTAAGCGGGTCAGGACAATAGGTAGCGTTTTGGTCCACGGGGAAATTCTGAACATAGTATTAGGTCTGTATAATTCAGCATGATTTTTAAAATTTGTAAGAAATAATATGCTCAAGGGTGACTATTATCTGGAACAGGGTGGGAGTATTAATTAGTTTAATTACTCAGTGTTTCGAATTAGTAGAAATTCTAGAGAAGTAAGACAGTAGTAAATGTTGCCGTCTTATAAACAGTGGAGGTTCTGAAGATTCGATTTGAAAAATTTCAGAAGGACTTGATTTCAAGGTACCAAGGCTAATGCGTTAAGAAGTTTTATGAATTGTATTTAAGTTTTTATGGTGTGAGATATGTAGAGTATTTTTCCGTAATCCAACCTAGAGCGTATCAAGGTTCTATAAATTCTTAAGAGTACTTTCTCTTGTCTCTTGTTTTTGTGTTTTGTATGTGATCTCTCCATGGTAGTCCTTTATTGAATATTACTGTTAATAATTTGTAATCTACAAGGAATCTACGTTCCTATAGTTGGCTGTATACCATATAATAAAAAATTATTAAAATTCTTTGTAAAAAGTATATATTTAAAAACCCAAATGTGCTATGTTAGACAAAACGTTTTCGGAATCCATATTCCATCAGTGTCTAGGTGTACATAAATATAGCCACTAAATATGTAGGTAAAATCCCGTTGAAAAATACTTAGTTAAATTTGATTTACATTATTTCTTATTAAATATTAAGATGTTAAAGTTACCGTTGGATTTGGTAACATGGCGACATATGACTCCAGGTGAAGTTGCTAGTCCTGAGACGGTGTGCCTACGAGGACTTTTTAGTCAGTTGCTTTTATAAAATCCAACGGTAACTTTAACATCTTAATATTTTATAAGAAATAATGTAAACACTGATGTGTAGTGTAAAAACTGATGATGGAATGTGGATTCCGAAAACGTTTTGTCTAATATAACCCATTTGGGTTTTTAAATATATACCTTTTACAAAGGATTTTAATAATTTTTTAATAATTTGTATTTCTCAACCACTTAAAAGGTAGATCTATTTAGGTGAAGTTAGGTAGGATGAGGGTGATGTCTTGTAGTGGACAATTTTAGCAAACCAATTATGAAAATAGTTAAGAGTATTTTGAAATAAAGAGCCTGTGCACCTTTTAACTTTATCTTGGCAATACAAAAACAAGATTATCTGAGTATATTAAGTGTTTTACTGCAGGAAGACCAAAAAAGTCTATATCGTTAATGCTAGTGATGTCTGAATTCGAATTAAAATATTCGTTTAATCCGAATATTCAATTACTCGGATTAATCCGATTATTTTTTGACGATACGAATACGAATGCGAATACTATTCGGATGTCTTGTGTTGAATTTACAGTCGATACAGATTACGGTTACAGATCCGAATAAAAACGGTCTACTGGTTTCGGCATCTCCTTTCAGATTCGGAATGTTGGGAGAGCGACTCCGTCAAGTCAATGCAAAAGTAACGGGAACGGTTATATTTTCTTGAACTGTTATACGAATTTAATAATTGTTAATGTTATGATAGAACTGCTTGGTGCGTTTATTTATTAAAAACAAAAATAATCAGGTTTTAAAGAAAATATTTAGTAAAAAGTAAAATAGTAACAATATAATAAATCAAATTGTCAAAATTAAAACAATACATATATAAAAAAAAGAAAAAATTTATTAAAAAAAAATTACAAAATTTTTAAATAGAAAAGAAATATTAATTTATAAACAACCATTTAAAAATAAAATCATGTCCAAATTTTTTGGCGCTAATCTGTTTCTTCTTAAGTTGGTAAGTTGTCCGGCTTTCGAGAATAGTCGTTCACTAGGTACAGATGTTGCAGGTACACATAAATATTTTAAATGGAGGCGATATAATTCGGGCATACTATTTTTATGCTTCTCCCAAAAATCTAAGGGATTATCGGACCTAGGACAGTAAGGTAATTCTAAATACTGTCTTACACAGAGAGCTGCTGAAGTAGATGGTGTTGTTTTAGTTTTCACTTTTGCTAACTTTTGATGAAAATGTGACCAGAGACAAATTTTTGAGGAGGTTGGCACAACATTATCAGACTCGCTTGGTTTTGTAACCTGTTCTTGTCGATCGCTTGCTTCATCAGCATTTTCGAAAGTGGCAGAGATCATTGATGTAAGCTCATCAATAATCCATGATTGAGAATTATTCGCATTTGCTTCTAGACCGAAACCAGTTTTTTTAAATCGTGGATCTAAAAATGTACTTTTTGCTACTATTTTGTTTTCCTATAGAGACCCTAAACGCCTAGAAACGATTTCGATCAATTGATTTTGCAGCCATAATCCAACATCTGTCATAGATTTTAAATCTTTTATATGCCACTGTAAACCTCGAACTAAAGGAACTATAAGAGACAGTTATATATTTTTCTGCAGATAGTTCACTGGTTAATAACTCCATAGGTTTTAAAATTGGTACACAATCTATCACTATGGCCCATTCTGAAGCATCTAGATTTTCGGGTGCTGCAGGCAAATTTGTGAGGGCTATGGTTAAACTGTCTTTAATTATTAAAAGTCTTTCCAACATTAACAAAACAGAATTCCACCTGGTATCTACAGCTTGCTTCACTTTTAACACGGCTAAGTTCATTTGTTCCTGACAGTTTTTTAATTTCATTGTAGCAAGTCCACTATGCTTAAAATATCCTACTAATCTTTTACTTTTTATAATTATATTTTTAGAGATTCTTTGATACTCAAATTTAGCGTATGAGCTACACAAGGATGATGGTTTTTTCGCAAATGTTCTATAATTGCATTTTTTATATTCGAGCCATTATCAGAAATAAATGTTACTATCTTATTGTCCAAATTCCAATCTTCAATGCATTTAGATAAATGATCTGCTACATTTCGACCAGTGTGATGCTCTTGCTCCAATTCTTTGACACTTAAGGTTTGAGAACATAATTTCATGTTGTTTATAAAATGGCAGGTCACTGAAATGTATGACTTGTTGCTGTCTGACTGCCAAATATCTGTGGTTAGAGAAACATATTGTACAGTACCCAACAGGGTTTTGATTTTTGTTTGAATTTCCACATATTTTTCTGGTAATAGTCTATTTGTTAAAACTTGTCTACTTGGTAAGGTGTATAATGAGTTTAACTTTTTGGTATATTCTATGAAGCCACGATTTTCCACAATAGATACAGGTTGAAAATCTGTAACGATTAATTTTAATAAACTTAAATCTAAATCAGTCTTTTGTTTTTCTGACAGTTCATTTGTGTTCTTGGCACCATAAATTTTTAACTGTTTTGCACGTTTGACGACGGGTTGCGAATATTTAACACTAGCACTTCTTTTTGAAGATGTTGAGACTTCCACTGTGTTATAATAAGGAGCATTAGAACTACTCGATGTAGAAGCAATCTCAGTTTGAGGGGTCACTGCTGGCGCTGGATTTTCATTAAATTGTATTCCTTCACTTTCTTCTACTTCATTATTAGGAACGAAACTCTCTTTGTTAAGTTCTTGAGTATATTGCAAGTTATGTTTTCTCATTACATGCTGCTTTAAATTACTTGTACTCGTAAAGTACTTGAGTTGTTGAAAGCACAATTTGCAAGTAACAAGACTCTTATCTGTAGCAGATTTGTTAAAAAAAATCCATACAATGGACTTTTTTGCTGGTGCCATTTTTTTTACACGACTTTTACACTTTTAACACTACTTTATTTAATAAATATTCTAAGCATACAGTGAACACTAGTCCCAGAAAAGGTTAAGCAACACCGTCGTACTTAATAAAATGTATTACTGTGTCTTATCACCCAAATTATGGGATTTACGGGAGACGTTAGTTAGAAATAAAGAAGAGGTGGACGATAATTTATTATAAGAAATTCACATAAATTATATTTAGTAAATAAAAAACTGAAATATAATAATTTTTAAATCCTTAAAACAATAAAAACTATACCTTTTTTCTATTAGTGCTTGTTATTCATTGTTTATGAAATAATCATAATATTATATCCTAATTAGATCAACTGTTACACCGAAACGGTTTATCCCATCTTTAACTTGTTCCTTTTTCGCCTCTGCCAACTGTAATGTTCACCAAGGCTGCCAGGTCTAGGGATTTATCCCGAATCTAGGGATATTTCAGTATAAAAGGGACAAAGGGATTTTTTTGATATTTAGTGTAAAATCTAGGGATTTTTGACCGGCTCAAATATTTACCCACA
This sequence comes from Diabrotica balteata, assembly GCA_918026665.1. Taxonomy (NCBI): domain Eukaryota; kingdom Metazoa; phylum Arthropoda; class Insecta; order Coleoptera; family Chrysomelidae; genus Diabrotica; species Diabrotica balteata. The sequence goes on from OU898276.1 coordinate 178,450,013, forward strand.
TAGGCCTATTATAATAACATTTTCTTTAATTCAGGTATAAAACCACTTCGTATTAACAGTATTAAATACACGATCTTTCATTACAACTAATTAAACTAACAGTAAACTACTTAAAGATTCTATTATCAGATGTCGCTAACTGTCCACGTTCTTGGAATCTTTATTTTATGCTACCAAATAGATTTCTGTCAAAAGTAGATTCCTATATATTTTCAGAAAGAAGCAAATTCTGGAGCTGGAATTAGGGGATTTACAGTAGGAATCGGGTGATTTACAGGATTCGTGAAAATCAATAAATAAAATTCTATGCTTCACCGTTTCATTTCTCTTCAAGTTGTATTTTGTGTTAATTTTATTAAGTAAATATGTAAAGAATACGTACGTTATTCCGTTTTTGTTAAATTTATTCAAATGATCGCTATTGTACTGTTTATGAAATATAAAGGTATAAAACAACAATTTTTTTATACAATGTTATTATATTAGGCAACTATCAATACATCCCATAATTTTATTCAGAAATAGGCAACCATATATACATTTATTCCAATCTAGGGATTTCTAGGGATATTTAAATGTTCAATTTAGGGAGGACAAAAATTTTCACCTGGCAACCCTGAATTGTTCACAGTAAGCAACGTATACGCACGCTCTACTCACTTCACCCACTTATGTCGTCCTCTTTGAATTAATTCGGAATCGAATAATTAATCCGAGTATTTAGATCATTCGAATACGTTGAATCCGAGTATTGAAAAAATCCGAATATCTACATCATTAGGCTAAAAAGGAGAAGTGTGGGGCTTAAAACTTAGCCTTATGTACTCCATTTTGGCAACTATATATCGTAGATGTTTTCTTATATACAACTTCTTTGAATGATCCCTTTTGTATGAAATTACCTTATAAAGTTAAAAATAGTAGACGCCAAACTAAGTTCCTCAAGCTTTTTAATGATAACAGCTCTGTTTATTGTATTAAAGACACTTTATATATCTAAGGCAACTGTCATGACGTCGTTTTTGTTTGCTATAGCTTGGGTTATTTCTGTTTAGCGAAGTACCGGCATCGTACTTCGATTGGGTCTGAATCCCGACTGTACTGCATCTATCAGATAGTGTTCTTCAAGAAACCAAAGCAAACGTTTATTTATCATCGTTTCTAGTAGTTTGCACATTGCACATGTTAGTGATATTGTCATGTAGGTTTTGGGAGCATTAGAAGATGAGTCATTTTTCTTATCGGTATGATAAGCGACTGACGCCAAAGGCTCATATATATCCCAGAAAATGATGGCCATTTCCATTCCGGCTAAAAAACAGTCTTTCACTAGTCTTTGTTTCGACTGTTTCTTGGTTTTTGGTATGTACCAGTGGATTCATGTTTCGTCGATAGTTACGAAACAACGTAGAAACTTTTTTGGATTAAGCTTAAATAGCATCAGACACTGCTCTGAAATGGTCTCACGGTTGCGCAAAACAAAACTACGAGTCCGATTCGGCTGAACTTTTGACATTTGCCGTCTTCAACAATTTATTACATGATAGCAGATTTTTCTTGACGTAGTGGCGCCATTAGGCGTTAAGGCTAAGTACTTATCGAACTACCTACGTAAAGTGCAATCAGCTTCAAGAGAGTTTCTTTCTGTAGATGTTTGAGCAAGATAGACGAGATGTCATCAGGACCAGCAGCAAAAAAAAGGGTTGGAATCAGTAACAACCGACTGGAGAAAAGTTGAAGTGTAAAGTTAGAAACCAAAAAAAAAAACAAAAAGTACAGAGGAATGGAAGAGACCACTAAAAAATATAAAAGCAATGGGGTAAGTGTGCTTTGAGAAGCCAAGAGCCTATACATCCTGTAGCGCTGTTGATATAATGAAAGCACCATTTACAGTCTTTTTGATTATATTATATTCTTTAATAGTTATTGGATAATTAAAGTGTAGGGATACCATGTCACTGTTGCCAAGTCACTTGACGTGACTGTAATTAACACAGTGTTTTTTGGTTTATTCATTTTCTTAGAAATGACAATTCTTACTCTCTGAATCACCTATATTATCAAAGGGATAACTGTGTGGATAGTGTTCGGTGAAATGCTATTGATGTCACTATTGATATTGATTTATTGTTCATCCGTAGCACTAATTGATTTGTTATTTTTATTACACTAACAGGTCCTGAATAATATTATAAAAATCATAAAATTTTTGTATATTTAGAATAGATAAAGGTACCTACTTTTTGTTATCATCACTTTCTACCCGCACAATTATGGCTAAAAGAAATACATATTACGAAAATACTTTTACTATGTTAATGCATTTCTCGTATTTTCGAAGTAATCAGTAATCATTTACCATAAATAATTAATAGAGGCCAATAAGTGAGAACCTCAAATAGGTATAAAATAATTTATGTTAATTAATGTTTTGTACATTTTTAATGTGGAAACATTACTACTGATAGAACCAAAATCCTTGAGATTGTCAAATTCTTTTATCGCGAAATGTATGAGAGCACAGACGAAAGGCAAGATCAGCCCCTGCCTAAAAACACAAACCAGGGATCAGAATTAATGTCAGCAATAACTCCATACGAAATCAAAACGGCACCCAAACTAGGTAAAAATAAAATTATCCAGACCAAGCTGTTCACCGAATGTACATACCAAGGAAAAACTTCTTCATGCAGTAGCTTTAGATCCGATAGTAAAAGAAGAATCACCTAGAGACGAAGCGACACATCATATGAGATTCAAATTGCCACCATTTGATGGAAAGTTTTCTGGGTCAATATACCTTAGACAATTTGAAGCTATTGCGACAGCCAATCATTGGACAGAACAAGAAAAAGCTATTTCCCTGACTGCTGCTTTACGAGGTGATGCTGTGGATATCCCAAGATCAATTTCTAAGGGTCAAGAAAATTGTTACCAGAGCTTGGTAACTTCGACTAGAAAAACGTTACGGAGATGCCCATCTACAAAAAGTCTACAAAGTACAAATAAGAAGTAGAATTTAATGAGCCAGTGATAATTTACAAGAATTTGAAGCAGATGTTGCTCGCATAGCGCGGTTGGCTTATCCAGAGGTATCAGAAAATATTTTAGAAAAAATTGCTGTAGATAACTTCGTCAAGGGGTTGAGAGACAATGAACTACAGAAAGCTTTACGACTAGCAAGGCCGAAAGTTTTGGATGAAGCGCTCGCCATTGCCTTAGAACAGGAGACAGCTAGTCAAGCTTCACGGAGCTATCGAGTACGAACCTCTGAATAGAGCAACGAACAAAATAATAAACGTCTGGAGGAAATCATACGGAAAGTAGTTCGTAACACAATATTGAAGATACGCAAAACCAGATGTTGGAATGGTGGCAACGTAAGTCACATTGTCCGTAAATTGCAAGAAAATTATACAAAAGTCAGAAAGCTAGAACAGTGCGAACAATAGCGCCTATCTAGAGACGCTTCCAATAAGAAGTCTAGAGATAAACTACTCCAGATGATTCTAGAATAATACTTTTGGTATATACATGTAACGCTATTATGATTTGAGTTGGTTGTTAAGATACTACCGTACTGTAAAGTTATAAATAAATATATTTACATAAATTAGAACTCCTCGTTTTATTTAAAAACGATACAATATTCTAATCAAAGGATAAAAGACAAACATACAATAAGGTGAAATTACCTAGAAGAAGATAAATAGGTTTAGATAAAGATATTAAGGGAAATATTTTATTCATGAAAATGGCAATGGAAACGGCCGAAAACATTACGTGGTGTAGTACCATTTATTCAACGTAGGTACCACATTGTGACCTTCAAAGCGGTTCCGTATCACAAACCAATGTCGAAACCAAGTTAGAATTTGTTTAATAGTCAAGCCGTGTCTAAAAATTACCATTAACAGCAATCTGCAAGATCTACCTTACAATAAAAGTCAATGTTAAAAATATACTTTGTGGCGGCAAAATATAAAAAGACTGCAAAATCATGTTCAACGACTAAAAATGTAAAACACCGCTAAAATACAAAACAATTACAAGTCGTCCTTCCACTTTATTACCTAGTACAAGTGTAAACAAATATTAATATAATTAATAGATGTTTTTATATTTTCTTGAAAACGAGAAATATAAAATTGCAATAAATAAGTTATCGGTTAAAAACTAATATGCAGTAATAAAAAAAAAACGCAATTTGTTTTAATTTAGTATCCTTTTTACATAATGAAGATTCATTTTCATTATTAAATAATCCTTATACTCTATATTCTTCTCGGATTCTTCTTCTTCTTGATGTGCCTATACGTTACGAATGTTGGCGATCATCATGGCAATATTTATCTTATCTGCAGCAGCGCGAAAAAACTGAAAAGATGATGTATTGAACCAGATTCTGAGGTTCTTTAACCAAGATGTTCTTCTTCTTCCTGGACCTCGTTTTCCAAATATTTTTCCTTGCAGGATCGCTTTAAGGAGAGCATATCTGGATTAATTTCGCAAAATATGTCCAAAGAGTTATAACTTTCGAGATTTGATGGTGGTCTGTACCTTTCGGTCCTTATTCATTCTTCTCATGACCTCCTCATTTGTGACTCGGTCAGTCTACGGGATCTTAAGTATTCTCTGATATAGCCACATATCAAATGTGGCATATCAAAAAACCATAAAAAAGGACAGAGAAGACGGAGCATCGCAGCATTCTTACTTTTGTATCAAGAGAGCGGTTGTGACTCTTGAAGGAAGAAGGCCCCCATCCGATTGAAGGTGGATCTAGCTTTTCCGATGCGTGCTCTAATCTCCTGGTTGTTGGTCCATTCTTCATTTATTATGGTGCCGAGGTTTGGTGCCGTATTGCGTTATTCTTTCTACAGGGGATTGGTTGACGTAGAGTTGATCTTCTGTTATCCTTTTCTTGCTTATTATCATAAACTTTGTCTTCTTAACATTTATATTGAGTACATATTGTTGACTGTTATACGTGATTTTGTTCATAAGAATTTGTAGGTCTTCTAAGTTGTCCGCAAATACAATGATGTCATCTGCATATCTGATGTTTAGCCGGTAACCATTTAGTAGAATACCTTTTTCAGTTTCGTACAAAGCTTCGATAAATTTCTTTCAGAGCACAGATTAAAGATTAGAGGAGACAAAATATAGCCTTGCCTCACTCCACGCATGATTTTCACATAGTTAGTGTATTCACCTTCAACTCTGAAATTTGCTGTATGATTCCAGTAAAGATTTCTAATTATTTTCAGATCTTTGTTGTTAATTCCTGCTTCCTTTAGTATTTGATCATCTTGGCGCGCTGTACTCGATCAAACGCTTTCTCGTAATAAGCCAGACATGCGTATACGTCGCAGTTGACGTCTCTGTATCTCTGGAATAAGACTTTTACTGAGAACAAGCATCTCTACTACCAACAGCATTTGTGAACCCGAACTGATTGGGGTAAATTTGACTTTCACATAGCTTGTAGATTATTTTATGAATTATCTTTAGGAACAATTTTAGAAGATGACTCATGAGGCTTATAATACGGTAATCTTCGCATTTTTTGGCTCCTGGTTTTTTTGGAAGTGCAATAAACTCAGATTTCAGCCATTCTGTTGGTATTTCTTCAGAGTTGTATATGTTGTTAAATATCTTTGTAATTATTACTAGTGATTCGTTGTCCATTAGTTTGAGTAGTTTTGCTTGTATATTATCGGAACCTACCGCTTAACCATCCTTTAACTGTACTAAACTTTGTCCAAGATGATCAGATATATTCCCTTTCTGCCTTCATCTTAGTCATCCTCTGAGTTCTTTAACTTTCCTATGTACATTGTGACTATCGTACTTTGACTGCAGAGTCTTAATTTCTTCGCATCTTCTCCTTGCTTCTTTTTTTTTCGCTTCTCTCATTTTCGTTCTTATTAATATATTTATGGTTTTATATTTATCTGGGTCATTTTTGGCTTCTCTTCTCTCGTCCATTAGTTTCAAGATCTCATCTGTCATCCATGATTTTTTCTTTATTAATCTATGTGTCTTTAAGTGTTTCTCCTTTACATTTCGCACTATTTCTGTAATATGTTTGATCATTTGTTCTTCGTTCGAGTCGTCTCTAATTGCAGTCATTTGCTCATTTAACGTGGCTTGGACTCTCATCCTTGTATCAAGGTCTTTTAGGATACGTAGGTCGTATGATTGTGCTTTGCTTTTCTGCACTGTTTTGAGTTTGACTCGAAATACTCCCACCAGTTTAACGTGGTCTGTCTCCAAGTCTATTCCAGGATAAGTCTTGACAGATGTAAAGCTGTTTCGGAATCTTCTATTTACTAAAATGTAGGCTATTTGATTCGTAATAATTCTCCCAGGTCTGTCTTGAGGGGACTTTCACCTATACAGATTGCGAAGTGGTAATTGGAAGAATGTGTTGGTGATAACCAGTTCTGAGTTTCTGCAAATTTTTATAGGAGGTCTCCTCTCTTGTTTCTGACTCCAAGACTATGTCCTCCAATGTACTGTGTCTTATCTCCAGCTCCAATCTTGGTATTAAAATCGCATAATGAGAACTTCCTGTCAAGGAATTTTCTGATACTGTTGATGAACTCAACTAGCCTTATACATACTATTTTGCTAATGTGTTTGTTCCATTCCTGTTTCCGTTTTGTTGCCAGTGTATTTATGTCTTTTACATTGCATACCCGTCGGTCAGATAGCTCAGCGGGCTGTGCGGCTGCCTCTCATTCGCTTCACTGTCGAATGGTTTAGTGGATGTGGGATCGAGCCCAAGCTCGGTTTACAGAAAACAAAAAGTCTAACGCAGCAGTTTAAAATTCTAGATGAATCTGCGGCTTAGACTAGGATATGCTGGGATCTGATCGGCCTATGGTGGAGCAGTACGGCAAGAGATAAGGGCTTGCGGCTCGGTGATACTCCTCCATAGATCCCTACCGGACAGGCGTAACGCCTAAAAAACCGGATATATATATATACATTGCATACCCTTCTTATGTTTTCGCTTTTATCTCTATCCAGTAAGCTTTTCTCTGATATTCTTCGAAGTATTCTCATCTCTGTCATCTCTAGCAGTCGTTTCGTTTTGGATGTGTCTGACTTTATCTTTGCTGTGTATGTCACTGTAAGTCTAATATCTGTATTATAGATTGTTGTTTTGTGTCTTTTTTTAGGTACTTGGTCTTCCAGACTGTATCATTAGGAGAACCCGCTGTGTTATTTGCTGTCAACACTTGTTGTCGAACTTCTTCTTTAATATATCCATAACTAGTTATACGTATCTTAAGCTGTATTTTCTGCCTTACTATTTTCCCATTAATATCGATTTTACATCGTAGTGGGTATCACGATATTGTCATCATCTGGTTTTTCCTGTTGAGATAATCGGATTTTATTTTTTGCTTGTATTCAAAATGTGCGTTAATTTTTGGAGATCATCTTCGGTCTTAGTACATAGTGCAAATTCTTCTGCATAGCATATTATTTAGATTTCTTTGTTCCCCATTCTGTAACCATGACCTTGACGTATTGTTTGTATTATTTCGTCCATTATTATTTTAAATAGCAGTGGGCTTAACGAATCACCTTGCCTGACTCTGCTTTGTACTGGTATAGGTTGTGTTAGTTTTCTATTGCTCTTTGTGTGGATTCGATAGTAAATTATTTCGATGGTATAATATTGATTGGTATATTTCTTTTTTATCAGGGGAGGTAAACCAGTCGATCGCTGGTAAGGAAAAAATTATCAGTATAATACTGCTAGCTATTCCCGTCCTAAATATTACGAAAATGATTGGAGTCTAGCAATCTTGCATCGATCATTGCGAGCGACTCACATTTTTTTTTTTTCAAATCTAATATAGTTGAAAAAATAAATAAATAAAAAATAATACGTTTGTTTTATTTAGATATTGCTAATATACACTGGCGAGCAATAAAGCTAATTAATCCAGAGTTTTAGCGCTCAGAGCCGAATCGGTTTCAGAATAAAAATTCTTTTAGATCTCGAAAGCTGATAAAGTAGTTTAATTACTATTAAACTGGGAATAAGCCACAATTAAAGATAAAAATACGTTTATGGACGTTTCAATTTCCACTTTGGAAATCGTTCTCAAAATACAAACAGTAAATTAAACAAAAAAAAAACAAAAACAAAATTAAAAACAATGCCACAAGAAAATAGCTTCAGAACTGATAAAGTAGTCTTTCAAAATCAGATAGAATAGAATAAACAACACATTTTCTGACCACACAGACCAATACAAATATAGATTTAATAGAACCCCTGAACAAGGATCTATAATAAATCATGTTATAATCAACAGAGATATACATCCATCAAAAATAATCGATGTAAGATGCCTCAACTCAGCAGATGTAGGTAGACCATAGCCTAGGATTATGTAAAATAAGAATCATCCTGATATCAACACAAACAAAAATCAAAGTCGAAGGACTAAATAAGAAATCCACGGAATACTTATACAGAAAAAAAATATCAGAGAAGATCGCTGGGAATGAAATATTAGAAAACGATAACATCGAGGAAAGTTGGGGAAAACTTAAAAATAACATAATTAACGCAGAAACAGAATCACTTGAAGAGAATAAAGTAACCAACAATAATATATCAAAAAAGAAAACACCATGGGTTAGAGAGGAAGTAAAAACAAAATGTAAAGAAAAGAAGAAAGCCTTTTTAAAATACAGAACACAACAAACACAACAGGCATATAACCACTATACACGAATCAGAAATAGAACGAATACTTTGTTAGACAAATAAAAAAGGAAACTGGCAGAGTTTCTCAAAACAGATAGAACACGACTTCTATAGAACACAAAAAGAAATATAAAGAATGATCAGAGGATAAAAAAAGAGATGAACGAACTAATAAAAAGGAAACATATTCAGAAGGAAAAATGGGTAGACTACTTTCGATCCCTATTTGCTAAAGGTAACGATAATTAACCACCAATACCAGAGGTGACGATAAACGAAGAAATAAGTATTCAGTAAATGAAGCAGTAAGGAAATTAAAAAATAGAAAATCACCAGGAGGGGACAGAATACCGAACAAACTCCTAAAGTACTGAGGACCAGATCTAACCAGACAACTATTAAAACTAATAAAAAAAATAACAGAATTCCTCAATAATGGAGATCAAGCATCCTAATACCTCTCTTCAAAAATGGAGGCAAACCGTAAAATTACAGCGGAATTAATTTATTAAACACAATACTAAAATTAACAACCAAAGTGATAACAAATAAACCTTTAAAATAACCACCGGTAAAAGTGATTTTTTGTGGCGCAGAAAGTCACAAACTCACCCCCAACAAAACCACCTTGAATGATACTATTCGTTGTTCATTTACAGCTCACTTTAATTATTGTATGTAATATTGAATTTAATATTTGTATATTTATGTACAAATATGACATTTTAGAAGTTTAACTGGTTATAAGATTTAGTTTTAAAAAAATCCGAGTTCAAAGTAAAGACACTATCTTAGAAATTTAACTTTTTAAATAACAATTTTTTTTAATAAAATGTAAGAGAAAAGAAGAGATAACAGAAAAAAATCAGAAAGCAATTTTTTAATTTTCGCTCATCACTAAAGAAAATTGATTAGTAAAAAAGAAAAAAGAAAAATTTTAAACTTAGGGGAGAGGTAGGTACAGTGAGACGGTCGGAACACTGAGACAAACGCGGTAGAGCTTACCACGTTCGGTATTATAAGGTAGAACTAAACGAACATGCCTACTACCACCTTAAAGGGAAGCAAACAAGAAACCGTTAAGATTCAACAAGAAATGTTTTAGTTATCGCTGGTCATTTGAAGTGAGTGCATCGTAGTAAATATACCGTATCCACGTGGCCGCTGTTTTCACGAAAATTGAAGTTTCTTAGACAAGGTAGGTTATTCTAACTACAAAGTAAACCATTTTAGGAAACAATTAAATTAAAACAAACGATTTTTGTACATATTTTATTAGTTTTTTTCATATATTTTTATTAACGATTTTTTAAGGAACAGTGAGACAACACAGCAGATGGAACAGTGAGACGCGTCTCACTGTTCCTTTACTGTCTCACTGTTCCGTTATAGTTGTATAAGCCAGGTCATTTGCAAAATAATTTCTCTTACAGAACGAAGATGCCAAGAAAAAATAAAACAGATCGGAAAATAGGAAGATTCTCTGAAGATCTGATGAGACAGGCTGTTGAATTAGTACAAGGTGGCACTTCTATACGGCAAGCAGCACGAATAAAAGGAGTATCTTTCCAAACAGTCCACAGATATGTTAAAAAATATCAACAAGATGAGAACGTCCGTTTATGTCCTAATTACAAAGTAAAACAAATTTTTACTATCGAACAGGAGAACGACTTGTGCGAATATATAATTAAATGTTCTAAAATGTTTTATGGCCTATCAAGAGAAGATACCCGAAAACTGTCATATGAAGCCGCAGTCTACAATAACATAGTGGTTCCAGCAAACTGGCATACTTCAAAAATCGCTTCACTTGCCTGGATGAAAGGATTTCAGAAACGTCATTCCAATAATTTATCCCTCCGGACCCCAGAAGGTTGTAGTCTTGCAAGGGCAACCGGTTTCAATAAATTTAATGTTGAAATGTTTTTCAGTAAACTTGAAACCGTTTTACAGCGTTTCCCTGTGTTTGGAGATGGTAGTCGCATCTTTAATTTAGATGAGACAGGAACCGTTACCGTTCAAAAGTCCCAAAAAGTGTTTGCAGAAAGAGGTATACGACAGGTTAGTAAAGCCACAAGTGGCGAACGTGGAACACTCGTTACAACATGCTGTATTGTTGGAGCATCTGGAGTAGCTATTCCTCCTGCTCTGGTATTCCCAAGAGTACACTTTAAAGATTTTATGATAAATGGGTCGCCTCCTGGAACTTTAGGACTAGCTTCAAAAACAGGTTGGATGAATACAGAGTGCTTTGTGCAAGTTGTTAGGCATTTTATTAAGCACACTGGTAGTACTAGAGAAAACCCTTCTTTATTGCTAATGGATAATCATCAAAGTCATTTATCGATTGAGGCAATCGATTTATGTAAAAATAATGGCGTTACATTCCTGACTATACCGCCACACTGCACGAACAGATTACAGCCGTTGTACGTAGGTTTATTTAAGCCATTTCAGACTTTCTACAATGCTGCAGTAGATGCATGGATGATGAACCATCCCGGTCAGACATTTACAATTTACAACGTAGCAGCCTGTGTGGGCACAGCATATCCACGAGCAATGACGCCAGTTAACATCGCAAGCGCTTTTCGAAAATCTGGAATATTTCCATTCGATCGGCATGTCTTCGCTGAAGAAGATTTTTTGTCAAGTTTTGTGACAGATAGGCCGCTTATTGCAGGTGAAGCTGCTGCTGAAAAGATAAGTGAATCTCCAGATGTAGAAAATCCAGGTCCAAGTCATACTGCTACTACTACTAAAACCTTTGTTAGTCCAACAGTTTTTAAGGGTTATCCTAAAGCTCCGACAAGAAAATCTGTAGAGGGCAACAAAAGACGCAAAGGAAGGACAATGATAGCTACGGATACCCCGGAAAAAATGGAGCTGATTAAATCTAAAGAAAAAACACCAAAACAGAAAAAAGTAGCACGGCGCGTATTAGATAGTGATTCTGACGAGCAAGACGAAAATGAGATGGAACTACAAGATTTCAGCGGAGGGGAGGATTTTATTGGTGAAGATCCAGAACCAATTATTTTCGAAGATCTTAATCGCTGTCCAAATGATGGGAATTATGTGCTCGTTGAATTCAACTCTAAGCAAAAGACATATTATGTAGGAAAAGTCTTGTCTCAAATAAAAGAAAATGATTTTAAAATATCGTTTTTGCGAAAAAGCGCTAAATGTGAAAATAGGTTCTTCTTTCCAGTTGTCCCAGATGTCTCACATGTATTAAAAAGAGACATTAAAATGATTTTGCCGCCCCCTTTAATGCAAGGGTTAACCAAGCGCCAAAGTTCGCTTTTAAAATTTGAAATAAACTTTGATAGTCTTAACGTCAAATAATGTTAATTGTTACGTCTCAGTGTTCCTACATTGAAAGGAACAGTGAGACATTTACTAATTTTTAATTTTTATATTTTTGAGGTTTTAACATTAATTTTTATGAGAAAACGACATGATTTTTCAGTTCTTATTTATATACCAAATATCATTGTACAATATAAGTTTAAAGTAGCATTTAATAAAAAAGTTATTGGCATTGAAATTTTTTCGTCTCAGTGTTCCTACCACTCCCCTATCGCTTGAAAATTTCGATGCCTACAGCGATTTTCAGAATCAGAATAATAATTATGTAAAGAAAGCTATCATTTGCATAAAATTATAGTTTTTTTTTTAGTAGCAATTCATTGCCTACTTTTATAATAGATAAATATTATTTTTATTTAAATAAGGAATAGTTTATTAGTTACTGTGACTAAATGATGCTTTTTATTATTCCAAAAATCAAACGACGAAGTTACGACAGATGACTTTGGTGGGCGTAAGATTTTATGTTTTTTAATGACTTATTCCGCATCATTTCCTACTGACCTTGGCCGAACTATACTTTTAATACTAGAAATAACAATTAAATCAATATTTCCTGGTAAGGAACATGACAAAACTTATAATTTTTTGATTATTTTAACCACATATTTACAATTCATTCATTATTGCTACAAAAATCATTCTATCATCGAATAAAAGGAAAAAACGAAAAAAAAATCTAAAGCCAAAAGATGTCGAAACATACAAAAATAAACCAAAAACCTAGTCAATGGCAAATAATACAAACATCTGGGATTCTTTATTACTTCTTTATTAATAATTTTTCGAGAAAAATTTGTTCATCATAAAAAGTTTTGCATAATCTAAAACCTGGGATAGAACCATCAAAAAATAGGGAACAAAAAAATCCAAATATTATGTTATGCAGACGACGCCGCATTAATCGCCGAGACAGAAGACGAGCTCCAAAGATGAACACATATCTTCAATACAACAGCTAAGAAATACAATATGATAATATCAGCAGAAAAAAACTAAATATATGACAACATCCAAATACCCACTAGGGTGTAAAATCGAAATTGATGGAAAAATAATAAAACAGGAAGCAAGGTTTAGATATCTGGGAATAGATATAAGTAGATACGGAGATGTTGAAGAAGAAGTACGACAACAAAGCTTAAAAGTATTAAAAGCAAGTAAAGAGGCGGGATCTCAATGACAAAATCTGAAAGAACAAACACCTATGACAAGCCATAAACACAAGAATCAATAAAGCAGCAATTACACCTATATTAACATACACGGCGGAGACAAGACCTGACACATCTAAAACGAGACGACTTCTAAAAACAACAGAGATGAAAATACTCCGACGAATATCAGGGAAAAGTCTGTTCGATGGGAAGAGAAGCGAAAAGATAAGAGCATGCAATATAGAAAACGTAAATGGATGGGTGACAAAACGAAAACAGGAGTGGAACGAACACATGATGAGGTAGAATGAAAGAAGAAGAAGAAGAAGTCTTGAATGTATTGGACAACTTTTTGAATATTTATTAATATAGTTAATAGTGCATCTATAAAAATAGTTTATCAATTAGGTAATTATTATGTTGAACATAAGAAGTCATTAAATTCAACTAATTGTTAACAGCATACGTTTTTTTTTATTTTTAATATTTTTTAATAATTTGTTAAACTTCTTCAGTTATGTGCAACATTTTACTATTATATTTATCTGGATTATTAGATTCAAAGATCTAGCAAAAGCTATCTTCATCTACTTCCCTTTAATAGCTTATCTGATCTGTTGCTTGTTGAGTGATTATTTTAGCATGAACTACTGACTATACTTTTTAAAATCTTATTAATCTTACTGCACATCTCCGAAAATCATAATTTTATCGATATAACTGTGACATTTATCAAGGTACAAAAAGAGATGGATATAATATCTAGAAGAAATCGATCAGTTTAAAGTAAATCTTTAAAGACGAGTGACAGGTAAATAAAGAGAAAGATCCAAAATAAAATAGTAGGACCAGATAATTGAGGAAAGAAGAAAGCTAGAATATCTTGGTCATGTGATGAGAGGGAAAAAGTACCGATTGCTCCAGTTAATTATCCAAGGAAAGATTCAGGGCAAACGAACCGAGGAGAGACGACGTATATCTTGGCTGCGCAATTTAAGAGACTGATTCCAGTGCACATTTAACCAATTATTTAAAGCAACAGCTTCAAAGATAAGAATAGCAATGATGATTGCCAAACTCTGTAGCGGAGAGGGCACTTGAAGAAGAAGAAGGACGTATACGCTGGAAGGCCAGATGCAGAGACAAGAAAGTATGGAAAAAGCTTGTAGAAAATACCAAGCCACGTACCAACTACAATACTACAGCTGATTAATTTGGACTGATTTCTCGCTGAAAATGAATTAAAAGATCCAAGGACGGTGGTAATAACTCCACTAGCACTGAAATCGTTTGGAAGCTTTTGATAATAGCAAACAACTTATTTTAACATCGCTTAATACCATATAGTGGAAACCGACAACACATCTTACGAAGCAACACAAGGGCGATTTGACTAAAAGAATATATGAAACAAGCTGCAGGTGGATTGACTAATACAACGTTACTGTGGATACACTGTCAGCACTGGTAGCAAAAGACTATTAGCAGGCTAAAGTCTTGTCTCCTTTATTATGAAATCTAGTCATGAATGGGTTAATAGCTTGGTCTGGGCTATGAGGATAATCTGGTCATCTTTGTCCACGGCAAATTTAATAGCACAGTCAAAAATAGAATTTAACCGGCCCCAATAGTATCTACATAATAGATTTTAAATGAACGGCTTAAGCTAAGACGCTAAGAAGCTAATAATGAAATTTACTTCTTCTTCTTCAGATGCAAATCCACTAATGGATGTTAGCGATCGCATTTTCCATTAATTCTCTATTTTTTGCAATATGTATCAGAGATTGTATGTCATTAATTCCTGTCTATTGCCTTATGTTTCGGAGCCAGGACATTTTCTTGCGTCACATTCCTTTCTTGCCTTCAATTTTACCCTCGATTATAAGTTGGAGGAACTGGTAGTTTTCATTTCGCATGATGTGACCTAGATACGCCGTTTTCCTTTTCTTGATGGTTTCGAAAAGTTGGCGTTCTTGGTTTATTCTTTTAAGGACATCTATATTTGTGATTGCCCTGGAATATATAGTTAGAAAAATCAACAAAGGTACACTTAGAACGAGAGAAGGACAAATAATAGCATATGCCGACGATATTGTGATAATAACAAAGAACAGAAAAAAATGGAAAGTATGTTAAAAGAATTGGTAGCAGAAAGGAAAGTAATGGGATTAGTAATAAATCAAGAAAAAACAAAAATAATGAGATTTGACAAAAAATATGAAAACAAAAAGGTTAGACTGGGAGAATATATATTTGAAGAAGTAGAAAAGTTTAAGTATTTGGGAATATTATTAGCAAACAATGGAGAAAGGGAAACAGAAATTAAAGAAAGGATAATTACAGCAAATAAGACATACTATGCAAATAAAAAGCTTCTAAAAAATAAATTACTGAGCAAAAAGTCGAAAATGAAAATATATAAAACAATAATTCGACCGATTATGGTGTATGCTGCCGAAACCCTTAGTATGACAAAAAAACAAGAGGAAGACCTTAGAATACTAGAAAGGAAAATACTAAGAGCAATATTAGGACCAATAAAAATTAATGAAAACCAATATAGACAAAGAACGAATCATGAACTTCTAAACGAAATTAATGAGGATATAGTTTGTAAAATAAAACAGCAAAGGGCAAAATGGCTAGGACATATATGGAGATCAGGACCATCTACGACAATATTCTCAATATTGGAATGGACACCAGCTGGTAAACGAAGACGTGGAAGACCAAGATCTACATGGCTACAAGAAGTAACAAACGATCTCAACAGGGCGGGCGTACGACAATGGAGAGAAAAAACCAGAGATAGGAAACAGTGGAGAAAAATAACAAGAAAAATTAAATAAAGAAAATGAGGACTGATCTACCTCGTAAAATAGATCTAGAGAGCTTAAGCGGCGTAACCCCGTACGGGGTGTTTAGCCACAATATATATATATATATAAATATATATATATATATATATATATATATATATATATATATATATATATATTTGTGATTTTCGCTGTCCATGGTATTTTTAGGATAAGGCGATAGAGCCACATTTCGAAAGCTTCTAATCTGTTTATATCCCTCGTTTTGAGTGTCCAGTCCTCTACGCCATATAGTAGCACTGACCATACGTAGCACTTGTTAAACCTTAGTCTCAGTTGAAGATCGAACTCTGAACAAGTCAGTACCTTCTTGAATTTTACGAAAGCTTGTCGAGCTTGCTCAATGCGACATTTTACTTCCCTGTCCGATGAACAGTCTTCAAAAAGCCACGATCCCAGGTATTTAAATTTACTCACTCTTTCAATGGACTTAGTATTCAGTGTTATGGTGTAATTTTCAAGTGCATCAAAGTTTCTGGAGATGATCATAATTTTTTTTTGGTATTAATCTCTAATCCCATTAGCTTACTGTATTCTCCGATTATAGTGACAAGTTGTTGAATATCGACTATGTTGTCACAAATTAAGACACCATCATCAGCATATCGTATGTTGTTGATCAATACTCCATTCACTTTCATTCCCATCTTTGCATCCTCCAAAGACTCTTGAAATATGGCTTCCGAATAAATGTTAAATAAAAGAGGGAAAGCACACATCCCTGTCGAACGCCCCTTCTTGTATGTATGGATTTGGATATAGAATTGTCTATTTTTAACTGTGCCGTTTGATGCCAGTACAAGTTTTCAATGCATCTTATGTCTTTTTGGTCTATATCAACTTTCTTAAGGACCTGCATCAACTTGTAGTGTTGGACACGATCAAACGCTTTTTGGTAATCCAAAATGCATAGGAACACATCCTTCTTCTGATCGTAACAATTTTGGACCAGCACCTGTGTTGTTACTATTGCTTCTCGAGTTCCTAAACCTTGCCTAAACCCAAACTGGGAGTTACTGATGTCCCATTCACATTTTTTGTATAATCTTTGATGTAGTATTTTTAAGAATATCTTTAAAGTGTGACTCATCAGGCTAATGAATCTGTGATCCTCACATCTTCTTGCGTTGACTTTCTTGGGCAGGGGAATATAGGTAGAGAGTAGCCACTGTTGAGGATAGCAGCCAGTTTCATAAATTATAAAGTTAAATATTTTGTGTAGTGCTGAAATTCCCCTTTCATCCAGTAATTTGCGTATTTCTGACGGGATTTCATCTGGTCCAGGTGCCTTATTGTTTTTTGAATTTAATATTGCCTTTTCTATCTCCTCTTTGGTGATTGAAGGGCCAGTCAGCTGGTCGTCTTTATAAACTTCATTCATGGGTCTTTCGTCATGGAATTTACTAGAAGGAACTTAAACTTGAATGGAACAAATCTAAATCGGATGAATGAAATAAAGTATCTTGGACTCTAGGCTTGTTTTGAATCAGCAGATAGAACAAATAACCAAGAAAAGCATTCATGAAAAAATGTGGAGTTTTAAACCAAACATGTTATATAGGGTTTATTGATAGTAGAATCAACAATAACATCAACAACACCAACCGTAACTATGTACACTCTACTGGACCTCATTATATGTGAGCAGGTAATAATTTGATATTGTAGACTGAATGAAAACCCAAACAACGTAATGGTTGGATCAGCGTACAGTATAAAATACCTTTCCAGATAGAAGTCTGTCCACAAGAGAAATAAAGCAGAAAGAAGACTTAACCCAAACTGCCGGATATACCTGCACTCAATGTCTAGATCTTTGGAATAATCGGCTGTAGTAATCTACAATAGTGGTGAAAATTAAACATTTGTATTCCACTATGAGAATGTACATCTGTATTAGAAGCAGAGATTTATGCAATCTTGCATTATGCAAGAAGAGAAATTAATGTAAGAAATTTTAAACTTATGCAGATCAATATATGCTCAGATAGTCAATTATGAGCCCTAAGGTAGACTCTAAGCTAGAGTGGAAATTCAAATAAGAACTTAATAAGCTAGGGGAACATAACTGTCTTACACTAGTATGGTTGTTAGGTCATCGAGGAATACATGACAATAAAATAGCTAATAAACTTGCCAGACGATGGTTTGCTAAAAATAAGCAGTCATTATTCAGAATCATAACACACTTCCTTACTGAATATGAGCCAGTCAACGGATATCTGCATATAATGGAGCTGTTTCTTGTAGAGTTAAGTGAACTGAAATTGATTGAAACAGTCAACCATATTCTACATGATTGAGAAGAATTACATCGCAGGTGGCTAACACTTTTTTTGAGACTACCAAGGGACTCTAAAACATATGGTATTCGTTCTCTAGACTTGTACAAGAGGCTAGAGAGGCCCAGAATTTTGGAATAGGTGTCATAAATAAACGGAATATGTACAATAATCCAATTGGCTGGATGAGATACGACCGATTTTTAATAGACAGTTTCCGAAAAAAAAATCGTCTTCATTAATGGATATTACACAAAAAACTCGTGTTTTTTTTATTAGATATTAAGTAACCTGATAGTATATTAAGTAACTGTAGTTCACTAGTCGTCCATATGCATACATGAAAACTTGTGTGGACCAAGACAAAACCTTTAAGACTTGAAGAATTATTTCCGGCGGCATCAAATTAGAATTAAAGAATATTGTTTATTTGTGTTGTTTCCGTATTGCAGCAATTTGTTAATAAAGTTTGTTTTATACCAGAATAGATGCGTGTAACACGCAATATTCTTGCTCATTAAAATCCACAGCTGAGCAGTAAACGAAAATATTTTAATAAGGTTATGCTAAATATTTCATATTATTATCTATTATATATAACTCGTGTATTTCATAATTCCCGACATGTAAAATTAACTGCCTTTTTTTAAAGATCTGCAATATTACCTGATACCTTTATCAAAGGAGAACCAAATGCTAAAGTGAGACCATTGGAACATATGGAAAGTAATTTACGTTATTAAGCAAAAGCAAGTGTCATTTGTACCAGTTGCCAAAAATATTCTATTATTTGTAGCATACTTTTTAGGCTTTGCAAATAAGATGAAGATTGTTCTGTATAAATTAAAAATAGATATAGATTGTGTTGCAATTGTGTTGCACATTTTTACACTATCTTTAATATATCATCTAGTAATAAGTTTATTTCTTCGATGTTTCACCTTGAACATCATCATTAACCGTTTTTAGTCCACAATTGAACAAAGGCGTCCCGTAAATAATTTTATTGGAACCCATTTTAAGAATCTTATATCCACTGGATGCGCTTCGTGTCATCGTGTCTAAGTCTCCATTCTGAAATTGTCTTGTTCCATCTTCCATCTCTGACTCTGGTATCATGGCCTTCCTATTTTCACTTCAGCGTTGTAATTCTCTTAACGTAATTTTTCTCCTAACTATTTGATTTGAAACTCTATCTTTAATGGATATATTTATCATTGACCTCTCCATTGCTCTCCGTGCCACTTGTATTTTATTAATTACTTTTCTGATAAGGGTAAATGTTTCTGCTTCATACGTTAGGACCGAAAGTATACACTGATCAAAGATCTTCCTTTTAAAATACATCAGCGTAACTGATCTAAAGACTTTCCTCAGTTTTTCGTAAGCTAAGTAATGTTAGTCCTATTGTTCTGTTTAACTCTAATGTTTGATTACTACTACTACTACCGGTTTACAGCATTCTCCGATGCCTTCCAACTCCTAACCGCCATTCTTCTCTGTTTAACCATGAGTTTTTCTCTGTTTAACCAACCTTTTTCAATTCTCTCTCTCCAGCTTCTTCTTGGCCTTCCCCTTTTCCTTCTCCCTTGTGGTGTCCACGTCAAAATCTGTTTCGGAATTTTGTCATCTGGCATTCTCTGTACGGCCGTACCATATTAACTGTTTTGTTTTTATGTCGTCAACTATTGTATGCTTGACTCCCATCATTTCTCGTATTCTCTAATTTGGTATCCGATCTCTTCTTAATTTTCCTGCTGCTCTTCTCCAGAAGTCCATTTCTTTTGCTACAGTTTCTTTCTTCTTTGTTTCATTGGTCAAACTTTACTCCCATATGTGATTACACTTTTAAGTATGGTGTTGTATATGAGTTGTTTGTTCGCTTTAGATATTGTTTGGTCCCACAGAATGCCGTTCATCATGGATATGGCTTTTCTACCCTGTATGTTCCTGTCTTTTATAGCAGCATCGAGTGTTACATCTTGAGTTATCTTCATACCTAGGTACTTACGTTTGATTATCTCTTCCTAATTTAATCTCGTAGTCTAGACACTTACAGGTATAAACTTGTTTAATTTGCGTGCCGTAATTTAAAATGTTTTTGGCCAGTACAAGATTGATCATGTATTGTATTTGGAAAAGTTAATTGTAAGGCCAACTTGTGCACAAAAGCTCTGAACGTCTTGAAGAAGTTTGCGGGTATAATATACTCGGTCTAAAATAAGAAAACCTCAAGTTTTTTAGAAACTCCCCATTTGTGTTAAATCCAATATTTGTGCAATTACTGTTTTCCGTAGCACTATGCAATAAAGCAATGAATATTTTAGGAGAGATGATGTCTCCTGGCCTAATATCCTCCTCAAAGAAATTGTGTTTGTGTCACCATAGTACATTCTGACTGCAACTGTTGCGCTATTTTATATTCCAAAGAAGAATTGATGTTTAATACTGTACTCTGAATAGGTCTTAACCTGGAGCTACGGTCGACGAAGTCATCAAACGGACTAAAATTGCTACTAAAATGCAATACCCATTAATATTGTGATAATAATTAAAAATAAATCCATAAGAATTATCTAAATAATGCAGTAGTGAGAGAATTCCTTGCAGTTTATACTAAATTATATTCTTGTGACCACTTTAGCTACCAGTTCATTTAGTTTTTGTTAGGTTAAGTAGGTTTTTGCGGAAAAAAATTATCTTCTAATTATTGTTCTTCTTTTTATGCATTATTAATTCCTTTCTAATAATTAAGAGATGATCCCGTGTAAACTTTCTCTGATATTTTTTACGAAACTCTAGGAAGTCTTTGATGTTATACAAGATTATGCCTAAATAAATATATTATAATATATTAAATAATAGTGCTCTTGTCTGCTAATAATCAGTTTTTTAGCGGATAAGATACCGACAATAATCGAGCAATTATTTGACGCAGGTAGTAAAATATAAAGAAAATGTTTATTTTTATATTTTATGTTATAATAAATATATATATATATATATATATATATATATATTTATTATTATATATATATATATATTATATATATATACGTTAACAGGATAAGTTTTTCTGGTATACCAAACTCACGCACTAATTGGTCTACATTACTGTTTCTTGACACTATCGTTTGTGGCCTTGATGTTGACGAATAGGTGATGAGTTTAAATGTTAAATTCTAATTTTTTCTCAAGGATCTGTCTTATTGAATCAATCTGGTCAATTATTTCTTCTGAATATAGATTAAACAATAAGTGGGAGAGTATGCAACCTTGCCTTATGCCTCTTTTTATCTCTACTTCCTCCGAAAGTTCTTTGCCTACTCTGACTTTTGTTGTTTGGTTAAAGTAGAGGTGAGCAAGTTTTTTTGGCAATGTGTTTATCTTTAAGTAACTGTATAAGACGGTTGTGTCGGACCTTATCGAACGCCTTATTGTAATCAATAAAACAAACATAGAGTGGTTGGTTTACATCCATACATCTTTGTATGAGGACGTTAAATCCAAATAATGCCTCTTGTGTACCCATGGCATTCCTAAATCCAAATTGGGTTTTAGTGATGTCTTGTTCCTGAAAATTCTTAAATGGATGATTTTTAAGAATATTTTTAGTGTGTGACTCATTAGACTAATTATACGGTGGTCATTACATTCCTTTGCATTAGGTTTTTTGGTAATGTAATAAATGTTGATTTGAGCCAATCTCTTCGAATAATACCCGTATTATATTATAGTATTATATAAGTCTACTAATATATTGATCTGATCTTCTGATCAGATGCAGTTTTATTAGATTTTGCCAGATTTATTGCATGTATTATTTCAACCTTAGTTATATTTGGACCTATATCATGTTCCTCGCAATCGTTCATGCTATCTTGTTGTGTCCTATCGTCATCAAAATATTCTTGGACGTATTCTCTCCATCTGTTTAGTTTGCCTTTAATATCAGATATTATTTTACCATTCGTATCAACCAGGGTGTTACTAATATTGGACCGTCTTATACCTACTAATTCTTTAATTTTTTTGTGCAATTCAAAACTATCACGATTCCTCTGGAGTTCTTCTATCTCTAAACATTTGTTGCTGTATCACTTCTCTTTAGCTGCCCGTATTTTTATCCTGATCTTCTTGTGTGTGGCTTTGTATTCGTTTATTTTTGTTTACAATTCTGTAAAACTTTCGAGTTTCGTTTTGATTTCTTGGCTATTTTATGTTTTTTAATCTTCAAATTGCCTTTTTTCTTCTATTTAATTGTTTTTAGAATCTATATAATGGCTATTATTCACATGACAATTTTATGGAGCAGTATATAATATAGCGAAGTAAAAAATTGTTTTTAAGATTTAAACTAAAAATACTTTTTCTTCACTCAAACGTAATCACACAGGTATGCAAATTTTAAAAATAAATACAAGTTTAAATAATTACGTATTGTTAAATATTACTGGCAGTATATTTCTTGTCTAAAGGAATGTGACATCATCGTCTTATTTACATTTTTATTAACAAATTTTGTAAACATCGCCTGCAGATCCATTATGAAATTTTTTTAATAAATATTTGGTCAAATAGATGAATAAATATGTATTCATAGGTAAAACCAGGTCAACAATTATACAATCCTCGGGTGGGTTCGAAGTAATTGCACATATATAATGTGATATTAAGATTATTCGTCAACTACGAGAAAGCTTTTGATGCGGCTATGGAAATATATATATAAGAAATGGAACAATATTTTTACGGATAAAGCACAATGAAATGTGAAAATTTATAAGGGGGCAAATAACGAAAATGAAAGTATTGATAAATGGGAAACATATTACCAAATATGAATGGACATCGTATCTTAGACAGATGGATTAAATAACTGAACTTCTGAAATATCAGAAATGGTGTCAAAGGAATCAAAAAAATAACATAAAACAAACAAAAAGAAGCCCTAATGGTACTAATAATAGAAAAAATTTGGGGAAATAAGCAAAAACAAAGGAACATAAAAAATGGCGGACTACATCTGATACAACGGTTAAGAATCACGTTAAATAAGATCTTAAAATTATGAAAAATATGCTGAGAATGGAGAATGGACAGTTTAATCTTTAAGCAAACTTATAAAATGCCTATTTTAATGCTAAATTGGGCAAAAAAGTAGAAGATTATGAACATTTATTTGGTAACTATGGCTACGGGAAAAGAAACGATAGAGAAGAAATGCTTCTCAATTTCATGAATGAACATAACATGTACTCAATGAAATCCTTTTTGAATAAAAAACCAAGCAGAAAATGGACATGGATGAGCCCCGATAAAAAGACAAAGAATGAAATAGATTATATCTTAACGAAGAATAGAAACCTAGTAGAAAACGTATCAGTATTAAATCAGTTTGACCTAGGAAGCGATCATAGACTAATAAGAACAAAACTAATAATTAACAAAAAACTAGAAAGAAAAAGAATACAGAAAAAGATACAAATGGACATCTGAAGAAATCAAAAATAGTGAATTAAATCAAGTTAGCATGCAGCAGATAAACTCCAATGATATTGATGATTTGAATAACCTTATTACCGAAACAGTGAATAAAAGCCTTCTGCAACTGAAAAAACCAAAAACAACATACAATGAATTAGACAAAGAAATATTACAACAAATAAAAAGAAGGAAGATCTTAAATAAATCTAACAAAAGGGGAACCGACAAATATAGAGAACTTAATAGGCAAATTAGAAAAGGAATCCGACAAAAAAAAAGAAAAGAAAACGAAAAATTAATAACAACTATTGAAAAAAATAAGAGTATGAAATGCCTCAGACCGACACTAGGACGACGTCAGATGATATCATTAATGGGAAAAGACGAAAATAAAATCACAACTAGAGAAAACATACTGACGCGAATAAAAGAATTTTACACAGAACTTTACAGAACACATTAACAAGATGATGAGATGAGACCAGCACGGAAATTAATAAAAAATGTTGGATCAGAAATAATGCCAAAAGTAATAATTTCAGAGGTAACTACAGCATTGGAAAACATAAAGAGAAATAAAGCTGCAGGAGAAGATAGTATTACCACAGATATGATACTAGAAGGAGGTAAGGAACTAATTGCAATTGTAACTAAGCTTGTGGACAGTTATTTACATCAGGGCAAAGTCCCTAAGAGCTGGAACAACTCTAAAGTAATCTTATTACACAAGAAAGGTGATAGTCGAAAATTGGAAAACTACAGACCCATCAGTCTACTGTCACACCTGTTTAAAATACTCACCAAAGTCACAACTACTCGACTAACAAGGAAATTAGGCGAATACCAACCATATGAACAGGCAGGTTTTAGAAAAGGCTATTCAACTTCCGATCACCTGTTAACCACAAAAATATTAATACAAAAATGTAACGAATACAAGTTTCCAGTTTTCCTAGCATTTGTAGACTACGAAAATGCTTTCGATACCATAGAACACACGGCCGTAATAAACGCAATGCAAAATTGTAGAATAGACAGCAGATATATTAACTTAATAAAAGAAACTATGAACCAAGCTACAGCTACATACTACCTAAATGAAAATGAACACACGAACCCTTTACCATTAAACAGGGGAGTCAAACAGGGAGTCACCCAAACTGTTCACCTTAGTTTTGGACGACGTTTTTAAAAACCTAAATTGGAAATATAAGGGAATAAACATCAATGGCCGCTACCTCAGTAATCTACGATTTGCAGATGACGTAATCCTGATAGCTACTGACCTACAAGAAATGCAAACCATGCTTTTAGAACTACATACCGAATCTTCTAAAATAGGACTGAAAATGAATTTAAACAAAACAAAAGTCATGCACTCCGAAGATACCGTGACAATAATAAACGATA
The DNA here is from genome assembly GCA_918026665.1 of Diabrotica balteata. Taxonomy (NCBI): domain Eukaryota; kingdom Metazoa; phylum Arthropoda; class Insecta; order Coleoptera; family Chrysomelidae; genus Diabrotica; species Diabrotica balteata. Next base: position 178,475,346 of record OU898276.1, read on the forward strand.
AAGTTATAGAAAAAGTTGAAGAATATAATACTTAGGACAAAAAATAATCCTAAATAGGGAAATTCAAACTGAAGAAATAAAAAGAAGAAGAAAGTTGGCTTGGGCAGCATTCGGTAAACTGAACTATATACTCAGAAATCAACAAATTCAATTACATCTTAGATCTAAAGTTTTTGATACATGCATTATTCCGATATTAACTTATGCGGCACAAACATGGACAATCACAAAAAAGAATATGAATATACTTAGAGCCACTCAACACGCGATGGAAAGAGCAATGCTAGGTATATCACTTAAGGACAAGAAAACAAACACGTGGATAAGACAGAAACCCAAAGTCACCGATGTGGTGCAAAAATCATTAAAGTAGAAATGGGAGTACGCTGGACATGAAGCTAGGAGCGATCTAAACAAATGGCACAGATCAATTTTAACCTATAAGATGGACAGATGATCTGAAAAGGACTGCCGGGAAAAATTGGTTACAAGTAGCGTACAATAAAAAACAATGGAAAGGAAGACTTGAAGAGGCTTATGTTCAGATGTGGACGTGAACGGCTAGACGAAGAAATATATAAATATATAGAAATATATAAAAAATAATATTGTTTCAAGCAGAAGTTCTTCTTCTTCTTGTAGTACCTATCCGTTTCGTAGTTTTTTCAGCCATGAACTTCTTCGCCTTTCTGTTCCTCGTTTTCCTTCCACTTTTTCTTGAAGAATTAATTACAGCAACCCATATCTTTCGCTGTTTCTCATGATGTGACCAAGGTATACAATTTTGGATGTTTTTATTGTGGTTAACAACTCTTCTCTTTTTGAATTCTTAATAAAAAGTCCTGGTTAGTAACGTGTTCGGTATAGGATATCTTTAGGATTCCGCTAGTGACTGGTCATAATTTTTATTGACGTCCGTAGCAAGGTAGGTGTATGTTTTAACTCTTTCTATTGGTTGACCATTCACACTGATTCTTTCAATTTGCTGTTCCTTCTTAGAGATCATCATACATTTTGTTTTCTTAATGTTCAGTGAAAATCCGTATCTCTGACTCACTTCTGTGATTCCATTCACTAACTCCTGGAGGGCTCCATAGCTGTCAGAGCATACCACCGTTTCATCCGCGTATCTGATGTTATAATACATTCTTCGTTAATTTGAATTCCTGCTTCAACATCTTCTACTGCTTCTTAAAAAATTTCCTCAGAATATACGTTAAACAGCAAGGGTGATTTTTTCTTCGCATAGTCTATATATTCTTTGATATATGAGTTTTAGAAATAACTTTAAAATGTAGCTCATTAACCTGTTGGTCCGGAAATCATTGCAGGATTTAAGTAATTATTTCTTATTATAGTTCTCTTCAAAATTTAAATTATTATCTGAGAGGAAATCTTGTAGTTCCTGTTTTGAAGACGAACTATTCTGAATTTTTTTAGAAGTCTTTAGTGATAGCTGGCGTTGTCCATAATTATCACACTGCTTGGTGTTATATTAGGAAGTAATGTATTTTTAAACCACTCTTCGAATATATTAGAATTCATATTCTGATGATATTCTACAATACATTTTTCTATTTTTTTTCCTAGATCTAACCCATTTGGCACCCAACCAACCCAACACGTGTTTTAGCTGGCACCTAATTGTAGAACAGTCCAACCTTTGCTATAATAGCGGTATCATGCTTCTCATAACATGTCTCGTCTAAATAATAAATTGTTTGCTTTTGGTCTCGATATTCTTGATGTTTTTTTTTTAAATAATGTAAACGCTAATGTATTATCCTCCTACTTTCCATAAAGTTGTTTATCAACGATTTTGTATTAAAATTTTTTCAGTCGTAAAGTGGTTTTATTTGCAACAAGCTTGGTGTAGATACATTCAAAACAATCCTTTTTTGGAAGTCGTAAACTCTTTTCTACAGTTCAAGTCTCGTTGTCGTTGTTTTTTATATCACTTAAATGATTGTCGACAATGACACTTTCTTTACTATGGTTCTCTTTCTCCCATGGACGAAAAACTGTAGGTGATTTTCCCATGGTCTAAACATTTTTTTTATGCACAGATAGACAGTTTCAAAAAACAAAGTTCTCACTGTATACTTCTACTGAGCGTTGGGATTATAGCAAGGTAGTCTGCTCTTGGGCCTATGGTATACAAGAAAGGTAACAGAGACAGTGCTACGCTTCAAGCACCTATTATTAGCTCTGTTTTTACTCAAGGTACAAGATACTTATCTTATTTAGGCTGAGTTGACCTGAGACCTATGGATATTTCAAAAATCTAGATCTAAAATAATAAAGTATCGCCGGCGCTGGGATCGATCCCTGGCCTTCGGTATTCGGCTCAGTGGCGCAGCCAGGGGGGATTTTGTGGGTTAAACCTCCCCTCCCCGCAGGACACTGTTACTTACAAAATGTTAAGGACTCAAAATAGAGGTAGCATAATATTAAATTTCGGTACCTAACCAAAACCGCCTCCACAAGAAAATTTTAGGTGCGCTACTAATTCGGCCCAACCGGTAAGTAGAAGATAAGTCAGAAAGGACCAACCTACTAGATGGTAGAATAATTTTTAACAAATAGTAAAAAATTGAATGCAAGGGTGCAGAAAGTTATAATAACTTGAGATAGGCCTATGTTACTGAAACAAAGTCCAAAAATAATTGTTTTTAATCTGGAAAATATTTTTTTAGGTTTTTTGGACCATTTTAAACAAAAAAAGTCTCTTGTCATTTTTCTCTAAAGTTGATAGTTTTCGGGTTATAAGCGATTTAAAGTCTGAAAAATGCGAAAATACGCATTTTTGAGGTTTGAAAACACATATGTAAATTATTATTTTGAGGTTACCAAGTGTCTAAATTAAAGTTTAAACATTCAACTTCAAAATTGTGAAGAGTAATCGGGGCTTATTTTAATTTAGACCGTTGTTTTTTAATTGTTAAGTATGTGTGTACACTCGATTTTTGAGCCGCCGCGGCGGCGCGCGCTACCGTGCGCCTCTATCGTACTTATGCATAGTTTACATATGCTTACAAATAATTATTATTTATTGACTATATATTTATTTATATCAATTGAGTTATAATATAAATTTCGTCTAAAGTCTAATAATAGTTACATAAAATAATTGTACAAAAGATTGTTAAATAACACACTAATATCACTCAGTAAAAGTATCTTTGTTTTCACAAAAATCTAAATCACATCCACATAATGGTACACAGTTGACATAATTTTTCTTGCAGTTGCAAGCATTAGTTTTGCAAGTCTTTTTGCATTTGCACGGTTTCCCAACCCACCACTATCAGACATATAATATCCATATTGTGTAAAATCGAGAGTTTGATAGCGGGAATATATGGCATTTCGCCAAATATATGTTTTAGCGAAACGCTCTTAACAAGTGTTGGTAAAGTGCGTCAGAGGTACAAGGTATATTGGCTAGATTAAATTAAATTTTTCAGTCACACTGTCTTTTCGTCGAAGAGCAGCATTTTGTATTGTTATGTAAAAATCTACTTTAGGTTTTTGCACTAACTTAATATTGTTGATGTTATTACAAAAAATACAAACTAAATTTTCTTCGGTAAGTTTTCATTTAAGAAGAGGTATGGAAAAAGACATTTTAAATCCATTCACAATTTTTTTAATAACACATTAATAATATAATACCCTTTTAATGGGCATTAAACAATAGTCTTCCTAATGATCGTTTAAGTAATAACAAATCAAGTATGAGCGCGCGATTGTGAAACAGGTAAAAACTTGCATTTTTGCGATAGTATATTGTTTTTAAACACCGCGCAATTTAAAATTAAGTTTACTAATATTAATATTTACTGCATTGTATTATTTAAGTAATAATTTAAAAATATTATTTACAATTGATATAAATAAATATATACTCAATAAATAATAGTTATATTGTTCAAATTTGGAAGAAAAAAAAACTATATACGGTTAGTACATTGCGATGATTGATTTATTTAATTAGCCCAATGACAATACTTAATACCTACATAAATAAATTATGGAAAAAACTATGTTAATAAACTTCAAGGATTTGTTCGGGTTTTTTTTGCGTAAGTGTATATGTAAACTATGCATAAGTACGATAGAAGCGCACTCTAGCTCGCCGCGCCGCGGCGGCTGAAAAATCGAGTGTACGCGCATATTTAACAATTAAAAAACAACGGTCTAAATTAAAATAAGCCCCGATTACTCTTCACAATCTTGAAGTTGAATGTTTAAACTTCAATTTAGAGACTTGGTAACCTCAAAAATAATAATTTACATATGTGTTTTCAAGCCTCAAAAATGCGTATTTTCGCGTTTTCAGACTTTAAATCGCTTATAACTCGAAAACTATCAACTTTAGAGAAAAATGACAAGAGACCTTTTTTGTTTAAAATGACCCAAAAAACCTAAAAAAACGTTTTTCAGTTAAAAAAAAATATTTTTGGAATTTGTTTAAAAAAAATTGTTTAAACAATTTCTGCCCAAAAATTTCGCCCGGCACCCTTCAGATTTGTTTAAAGGGGACATTTTTGAACCGGAATCCGCGAAGAAACCGAATCAGAAACATTTTCCCAACGGGAGCGGCCTCACAGCCTGGACTATAAGGTATTATCATTGGTTCTAGTTTTAATTATATTTTTGGAGAAAATCTTTTTTGTATAATTTTTTTGTATCGTTGTTTATGGTTCTAAATTGTGGCTCTAAAAAATATATTGATATATTATAGAAGCTTAATTTTCTTCTTTGCAAAACATGCAATGTAATTTGATGCCTTTACTAGTATTAGTAACTAAGTCAACATCCTTTTATTAAAATTTTTGCCTAAATCCCCATTTTGCGTAAATTTGTTTATCACATATAAAAACATTCAGAAGCATTCTTGATTGTCTCAGCACTATAAGTATTCCGTGTCGCCTATTTCATTATCTTGTTTTTCTGACAATAGTAACAATCATATTAAATCTGCGTTGAATAAACATTAACATTAATAAAACGAAATACATGAAAATAGGTCCGCAACCACAAATACGACGGCCACTTGTTATAGAAAACGACGTCATCGAAGCAGTTAACGAATTTGTATACCTGGGAACGCTCGTCAATACTGAAAATGACATTACCGCAGAGATAAACCGCAGAATTTGCACGGCTAATAGATTCTATTTTGGGCTTAATCTCCTTTTTAAATCTACAGCTATATCAAGAAATACAAAAGTAAAACTGTACAAAACAATAATACGCCCACTCCTGACATATGGTTCAGAAACCTGAACTTTAACAAAAAGCAATGAAAACATGTTAGGATGTTTCGAAAGAATAATACTGAGGCGAATCTATGGAGCGGTAAATGAAAATGGTGTCTAGAGAAGACGATACAACTTCGAACTCTATAGAATATACCAGGAACCAGATATCGTAAAACACATTAAGATAGGACGTCTGATGTGGGTAGGTCATGTAATGCGGATGAAGCAAACCGACCCAGCTAGAAAAACGCTCCTTGATAACATAGACCAAGATATGAGAAATATGGAAATACGTGCTTGGCGGAGGAAGGCGATGGAAAGGGACGACTGTTACCACTTGTTACTTGTGACGATTAGACGACTCTAATTATACTTCTTATTGTTCGATCGTGTAGATTCTAATTTAGTAAACTATGTTATACATACTGTATATTAATGACTATAAATGACTGTAAATGACTATGTATAGGCGGATAACAGAATTTTTAACAAAATGTCATATTATTAGTGCAAATCAGCATGGTTATCAACAGAGAAAATCAACTCAGACTGCGATTTTTCAATTTGTCTGGGATATTTTGAAATGTAGTGAGATTGGTCATATGGCTTTGGGTCTCTTTTGGACCTATCAATGGCTTATGGCTGTTTAGTGCATGACATATTATTTGATAAATTGGAGAAATATGGTATACGTGGACCACCATTGAACTGGTTTAAGTCCTACTTGGCAAATAGGAGACATTTAGTAAAAATACATAAAAACACTGAAATAGGCATCTCATCTGAAAGCACTATCAATATTGGAGTACCACAAGGAAGTGTGATTGGTCCTTTACTGTTTGTGATCTATATCAATGATCTTCATGATCTGGTGGCTAATACTACTTCCAGCATAACAAATTATGCAGATGATACAAACATTTTAGTCAGTGGTAAAGACATGTCTGTTCTAAGCGTTAATGCTAGTTTAGAGTTCCAGAAAGCTAAAGACTGGTTTTCTATGAATAGGTTGGTTTTTAAATCAAAATAAAACAGATCTTCTTTTGTTTAAGACAAATTATGCACATTCAGATATGCCAAACAGTATTATTGTAAATGACACTTTAAATATAAGCAGCAGTACCAAATTTTTAGGATTATATATTGACAGTTTTTTATGTTGGGATAAACATGTTGACCAGTTATGTATGTCTTTGAGTAAAGTGATTTACAGCTTTAGAGTTCTAAAAAAATACATGAATAGTAACTCATTAAAAACAGTGTATCATGCTAATTTTGAAGCAAAATTTAGATATGGTCTAATAAATTTTGGCCACAGTAGGGACATAAATAATGTATTTCTGGTTCAGAAAAAAATAATCAGAGTTATGTTTGACTTAAAAAGTAGGGAATCATATAGAGGGCATTTTAGGAGTAATAATATTTTAACAGTTTACGCTGTATTTATTCAAGAATGCTTACTGTTTCTATATAAAAATAAAATACTCTTTAGGAACTTTGAGCCCAATAGTATAGTAAATACTAGGTTATATAATTATAAAATTCCAATACACAGGTTAAGTATAACAGAAAAAAACGCTCTTTATTGCTGCATCAAATTGTTTAATAAACTGCCTGAACCTATTAAAAGGGAGGAAAGATTAAGTTTGTATAAACATCAAATATTTAAATTACTGGTAGCTCTTGAGCCATATTCTGTGGAGGACTTACTATTTGTATATGTAACGGTTAGGAATAAGTAAATAATATTTTCGTTTGTGACACTGTTTTTTTTAAATAATTTTATGTCCACGGAATGTATATTATTTTCTAAAAATAAAAATATTGTTATTGTTATTGTTATTATTAATGTTCCTCGTTTCCAGGTATAATCATATTTTCTGTGAAAGACCATCATTCATGGAAGATCCGCCATTCAGAGAGCATGCGGGCAGATCCAACAGCAACGACTTTTAGAGTTAATGGTGTCATTATTAACTCCCCGCTGAATTTAGCAAGTATCGCATTAGGTCCACGAGTTCGTATTAGCGAGGAAAAACTTATTGTCGATGACGACAGAGAAGTGTTTTACAGTCCTATATCTAGTCTTAAGATGTACTCTATTAATACCACGGTACTGAAAAACGAACAGAATGGAGCTAATAATGGTGAATACCAGGGAAATGTTAATACAATTGGTATCAAGGGATCACAATCAGCAGGTAATATTTAACATTTTATATAATTTAGTATAGCATATCTATATTTTAGTATATTATATTACATCTTTTGGTATATTTCCAAATAAGTGGAATATATCATACATGTTCTCCATTTTCAAACATAAGGTGACAAAGCAAAAAAAAACAAAAAATGCAACAAATAACTATAGAGAGACTAGTGTTATGCCTTCAATAGTAGAAACATTTTAAGGATATATACAAACACATGGACCGTGTGATAGAAAAGAACAAAGAAAAAATAGTGTGGAACATTATGATCTTTCTCGATAATGAATAATTTCGAAATTGTAGATGCATATTAACAGCATATAAGAATACTGCACTTGATAATTTACAACAAAATAGAAGTACAACTAAGTGAAACACAATTTGGTTTCAGAAACAACCTTGGAACCAGAAAAGCACTCTTCAGTTTGCAGATCATGGTTCAAAGATGTAAGACTATAGAACAATCAGTATATATGTGTTTTATCGACTTCGAAAAGGCCTTTGACCGAGTAAACCCCCGAGACCTCAGTATTATCACAAATTTGTATTGGCAGCAATTTGCAAACATACAAGCTGGATACAACAGGACGAAAGCAGTGGAAATACGACGTGGAGTGAGGCAAGGATGTATTCTATCGCCTCTACTTTTTAATATCTAATCCGAATTTATTTTCAAAGAAGCTTTAGTTGAAGATACAGGCATTAAAATCAACGAAATTAATGTCAACAATCTCAGATATGCAGACGACACGGTACTTATTGCCTCCAATGAAGAAGACCTGCAACGACTTATAAACAGGGTAACCGAAGCATGTGATGAATATGGGCTAAAACTGAATACTTCCAAGACAAAACTTATGGTTGTCAGCAAAACGGAGTTACAACCAACGAACATCAGAGCGTATGGAATAGAGTTAGACAGAGTCCACAATATTACCTATTTGGGTAAAAACATTAACGATAACTGGTATATAAATAAAGAAATAAGAATACTTAGTCTGCAACACCTTCGTCTTTTTTATTTTGCTGAGGTACAATCGACAATAAGTTACGGTATAACTGTCTGGAGTAGTTCTTCTAGTGTAAAGGACGTTTTCAAGGCCCAAAAACATATTGTCAGATGTATAGCAGGTGTTCCGTATGGTTGGTCTTGTAAAAACCTATTTAGAGATTTGAATATATTAACAGTGTATGGAATTTACATTTTGGAATTATTGATACTAATTCATAAAAATAAAAGAACTTTTTTATGTAACAGTGATATTCACTCACACAACACAAGAAATAAGAGAGAGTTTGTAGTACCCTATCGACATTTAGAAATAAGCAGGAAGTCATCTACCATCTGTGGTTTACAACTGTATAATCAACTTCCTCAAAATTTTAAAAACATTAATTCAACTACAGCTTTTAAAAACCAAGTCAAAGAGTACCTAGTGACCATGTGTCCTTATACATATGCAGGCCATTCACGTTCCGACTTGTGGTACGACTAGTGGTCCAACTTCTGCAGTTGGATCTGAAATCGGACCGTGAGTGGGCTAGTTGGATTAGTTGGACAACTAGTGGTACGACTAGTGGGACGACTTGAAGATCCGACTTCCGACTGGCGACGAAGTCGGAGCGTGAATGGTGAAGTTGGAAGTCGGATCACAGGTTGGATCGAAAATTTCCTCAGTCAGTTGACTTTCGGCACCTGTTACGTATGAGATTTCTTTGAAATACTTTACGCAAAGATCTCTAGTTCGCGAATATTTAATAGAAAATAAACTTTCAATTGCACGAAAATTACCTTTTTGTTAGGGCAAATCATTTTCCTTTCTGTAGATCTATTTCGGACATTCCTATACAGGTAAATTTCCGATACTCCGGATTGGCTACGGTAGAATTATCAACAAACAATGAAAATTAAATCATAGTTGTAGCAAAAGATCCCTAGTTCGCAAAAAAATAATAGAAAATAACTTTCAATTGCACGAAAAATTATTCCTATTAAAAATATACGACACACACACAACAAAATAAATCCCAGCTCCAGTTTAAAACAAATAAAATATAGATTTTATACCTATACAAATCTTTAAAAACTATAATTTTTTCCTACATCTTAAAAAGTCATAAAAATCAAGAGTTGAAAAAATTAATTAGTTCAGCCCTAGACAAATAACTAGAGAAACGAAACCTAATTTTTAAACATACATATCATATTATTATATTTTGCGTAGTGTTTATTCGATACAGTTTTTGGTTAAGCGATGCATACCATCGTGAAAACAATCTAGAACTGAAGTTGGACCGCTAAGTTGGATAAAAAGTCGGAGCGTGAGTGGAGAGTGACGAACATCCAACTAGTAGTCCTACTAAGTGGGACCACAAGTCGGAACGTGAATGGCCTGTCTTAGGTGAATATTACGAGGGTGTATCTGTGAATGTCTAAGCTGCAGCATAACCAAATTTATTAATATTTTAATTATATGTCTATATTGTACGTTTTTTAAGTATTTTAATGTCTTAAATATTTTTAATGTATTGTTTTCATTTTTTGTAGTATTTAATATTTATAATTTTAGTTTTGACTTGCTGTAAACCTAGTTGTAACTTACAGTCAAATAAACTATCTATCTATCTATCTATCTATCTATCTATCTATCTAAGCCAGAGCCGCCTTCTATAAAATAAAGAAAATTCTAATTAATAGAGATATTACGTTAAACCTTAAAATTTGATTAATAAGCTGCTACATATTCTCCACATTTCTGTATGGTATGGAGAGGTAGACCCTTACAGAGACATTAATGAAAAAATTAGAGGCCTTTGAGATGTGGATTTATCGACGAGTATTGCGAATAAGTTGGGTTGATCGAATAAGAAATGAAATAGTTTTACATCGAATTAAAAAGAGCACAGAAACAACAAAAACGATAAAAGTTCTAAAGTTACAATATTTCGGTCATGTAATGAAACATCCAGAGAGGTATAACCTATACCTCATAAGACAGGGTAAGATTGCTTAAAGGAGAGGCCCAGGCCGAAGAAGGGCTGGCTCCGAAATCTCCGAGAATAAGACCAAGAGACCACTGCTAATTTATTTAGAACCGCCTTAAACAAAGTTATTATTGCCAATATGATCGCCAACGTTCGATAATTGGACAGGGTACTGGAAGAAGAAGAAGAAATAATATTTATAGTCTGTCGTCCTCATTATTTTCTGAATCCATCTCATCTCCATCTGAATAGTTTCAGAACCTATCTCTACGTTATGTTTAAAGACATAGGACAACCTTAGACAAGGAAGGAGAGCGGAGAGGTAACGTTCATTTAATAAACCTTCGAAAAGTGAAGCCAGTTTCGATGTGACCGCCATGTTTTGGTGCCTCTACGTTGCATATTACTAACTCTCGCAGGGTTATCAGGTCTATTGATTTTTCAGTAGATCTACTGATTTTAACTTCAATTTACCGACTTACTGAAAACTACATCGATGTACTAAAAAATATGTAATCATAAAATCATGTTCAAAAAGTGATCAGTATGTCAGTGTTCAATTATAAATTGTGAAAAAATATATTTATTGATATATATCCATTATTCTCAATCTACCGAAAAAAAAAATAATAAAATATGACTTGGCAACTTTTCTAGTGCCGGTTGGTGCCAGTTTAGACTTCAGTCAATTCCATACGATTAAGCGTCCTCTCTCTTGCCTTGTCTAAGGTCTAAACTGAAGTAAATCTTAAATGAAATAATTGACAATCAGAAATTATATATCGATTAGAAATTTAAATCCATTTGAATAAAATTAGAAAATTTGAATCAAAAGTTAATGATAAAACACAGGAATGAAGAAGAAAAAGAATCTACAATGTATATATTTAATTTGACTGTTTCTTTTCTATCTATCATCTTCATTATCAAGGCCTTTCAGTCCTGATCGAATGTTTGCTGCTCTTACTTAGAGCTAGCAAATTCTCTTATTTCAGTGAATCAAATCGCATTCTTCTTGTTAATTGTCAGAGTTTGTTGTATGACTTGGCTTTCATTACAATATTCTTCCACTTATTTCGATTTTCACTTATTTTTTCTTCTTTCTATATATCACCGCCATCTAAATATCTACGCTGTAATCTCTCTCTTTGTCAATATCAATGTGGATTTACTGTTGAAAAGTCAACTACACATCAAATTCAAGCACATAGGCCGATTCTAGAAGTCACTAGTATATAAGACCGATACACACCATCTCTTCATTGACTTCAAAGCAGACTATGACAGTGTGAAAAAAACTGCATTATATATTGCAATAATAGACTTTGGGATACCACTTAAGTTAGTTAAGTTGACCCAACTAACAATGCAAAACGTAAGCTCATGCGTTAGAATTGAAGAAATCTCTTCGTTCTTTGACATTAATAATGGTCTAAGATAGGGGGACGTGTTGGCGTGTCTCCTCTTTAATATTGCCTTGGAAAAGGCAATTATACAATCGCTGACGATATAGTTATAGTAGGCAGAAGTATGAGAGACATGGTGGAAGGCTTGCGGACGCAGCAAGTGAATTAGGACCTGTGGTAAACGAGGAAAAAAGCAAATATATGTTGGTTTCTAAAAACCCTCGAAATATTCAACAGAAAATTCAAATTAACAACCATACCTTTGAGCAAGTCAAAGAATTTACATATCTTGTAAATCGCTAGTAAACGCAACAAACACGACAAGCGACTAAATAAAAAGACGCATAGCAATAGCAAACAGAACTGTTCACGGTCTCCAGAAACATTTCAAAAATAAAAATATTCGCTCCGTGGGTCTCCTCTCTATTTACAGTCACGTGACACGCTGTCAGATAATTTTTAAATATTTTATTTTGTAGTGCTAATATCCGGATACAATTTTTAGAATTAATTAGTTATCTATTTATAGTGACATTAATAGTTCAACAAAAATATTTTTTGTCGTTAATAAAGATTTCTTAACATAATCTACGAAAGTGAGGTTATATATACATAATTAACCAATGATCAACATCCATGGTACAATGAATATGTTCATTGTACCATGCACAAAAGCGTTCTGATAAAATTTCGAGCAATCGCCACCATGAGCAGGTCAGTCGATTTTGCTTTGACACTTTGTTAACCCTCGGAGCGAATATAACGTGCAGTAAAACCCACGATTATGCCATACAGCTGCATAAATGTCTAAACCGGTTGTACTTCACATACAGTTTACTGTTGACTGAAGGGCCTAACGGGTTTTTGAGTTAATTTATATATTAAATAAACTGTGTAAATAAAAATTATATTCAATTTGATTTATTATTTTTTAGGTATGTTAATGGATAATAAAGGAATCCTGTACTATACTTTGCTGGGTACCAGTAGCATAGCAAAATGGGACATACAAACTCCATTCATGACAAAACAACGTATTATAGCAAGAGACGAGAAATACTTACAATGGCCCAACTCATTCACTTTCGATAAGAGCGGCAATCTTACCATTCTGGTAAATCAACTTAATAAGTTCATCTACGATAGAATAGACATCAACCAGTGGAATTATCGACTTGTGGCATCACATACGGGAGGAGAAAGTTACCTTTACAGCCAAGCCTTCGATTATGACATTACAGCGAAGCAAACTAGTACTACATCAACATCTAACCCAGTTGTAATTCCAGAGCGTGACAGTGAACCCGCTGTAAGTCCAGAACCTACCGCTGAACCCGTCGCAACAATAGTACCTAAACCAGCACCAGAGCCTCAAGCCCAACCTGAACCCACCACACAACCAGAGCCTACAGCAAAACTTGAATCTAAATCAGAACCGGAGGTTAAGGCCGAACCCAAACCTAAGGAGGATCCTGAGCCTAAAGCAGAACCTGAGCCTAAAGCGGAACCTGAACCTCAAGCAGAATCAGTACAGACAAACCAAACGGTAACAACAGAAGAAAATACCAAAGATAAATCATCAGCCTCTACGGCAGTTTCAACTATTATAGGTGTTGTTTTAGCTTGTAGTTTATTCGTTGTATGAGTACATTATTGCATAAAGTGATGTGATACTGTTAAAAACTTTTAAACAGGTGTTACCAATTAGAATAAGTACAAAAGTGGGTTATTGACTGTGAGATTGTTTTGTTTACTATAAGCTTTATTGTCCAATATTCTGTAATATTTTAAGTATAGTAGAAAATAAAGAAAAAATCCAATATACTACCATTCAGTTCAATTACTAGGTGTAATTAAATAGTTTAATTTTTGGCGACTTTTCTTGTTAAACTGCTTAAGGTTTTCCAAATAAGACTTGTAACGTTTAAAACGTTACATTTTTGTTCTTATTAATTTCAAAGTACTTTCCACTATTTTCTGCTCGTACTATTTGATCTTCATTGATAAGTTCTTTTTCCTTTGTCTGTATTCCTATATTTTATTTCAATATTTTCCTATTACAAATAAATCCGCTGATTAATTTCTTAAGTCCCCTCGTAGTCCTACCTTCGCTTACTTTATCGTACAAGAAACAGAAACCCCACTCCTAAATAATTTACTTCTATCAATCCGATCCGACTTAATTTCTTTTTAAAATAAACCAGCAAACGAGAAGGTATTATTAAAAAAATAAGTCCTCGTGGTCAGAAACTTCCAACGGTCTGGGTAAGTTAATACTTTGCTCTTTTTACAACAACATATTTTCATACTTTAATCAAGAACACTTTTAGTTTTTCGTATAATTTTGTGTACGCTAGTACTTAAAAAACTGCTTACAATTTTTATTTTCTTTTTACCTTTGCACCTACTACCTATTGTAATAATAATAATTCAATATAAATCGTATTTATCGCACAACTTTGTCTTTTTCATTTTTCATTTAATAATTTATCTATTAATTACAATTATTAATTTGTGAGTTTTGGCAACATCAGAGAATTCTGGATCGGTATACAGGTCTCAGAGAGAAGAGCTTTCCGCTTGCCAGAATTCTTCTGTTGTTGGACAAAACTCGTGCCATGACGAATTTTGTAGCGGTTTTTGTTTTTCTAGCCATCTTGGTTTTTATTCAAGAGAATCCACCTTGATTTTTATTCAAGAAAATCCACCTTGATTATGATATAAGAAAATTTACGTTGACATGGATTTTTGGTCGAAGAATACGAAAATGGAATTGTTTTTTTTTTAATAAGAAATCCATCTCGATTTTGAAAGTCCGCATGGCTTTGGATTGGAGAGGGATCCACATGGTTTCGGCTTAGCGGCATGGTTTTTGCAGACATTGTATGGTCCGAGTTGAGAAGAGAACAGCAGGAGGATTTCTCATAGAGTAGAGCTAAGTTTCTTTATGTCTTGAGATTTTGTATATAGATCCTTAATTCCCTGTTGTTAGAACCTCAAGTTAATTGTTATTACATTTTGATTTATTAAAATATAAATAAATAAAGATATGTGTTAAAGAAATTATTTTATTAATAATTCCCGATTTCTCAAATTAAGTTAGTTTATGCCGAACATCACCCCTGAGCGGTTTCAATGTGCAATGGGTGAGCTAGCCGTTACAGACTTCTTCTTCTTCTTGACGTGCCTATCCATTACGAATGCTGGATCATGCTAATCTTATCTGCAGCAGCGCGGAAAAGCTGCACAGATGTTGTATTGAACCAGATTCTGAGGTTCTTTGCCGAAGATCTTCTTCCTGGACCTCGCTTTCCAAATATTTTTTCTTTTCTTTCAGGATGGCTTGAAGGAGAGCATATCTGGATTTATTTCGCATATGTCCGAAGAATTGTAACTTTCGAGATTTGATGGTGGTCAGTACCTATCTATCCATCTATCTATCTATCTACATAAGGGTTTTTACAGCTGTCGACGCCTTCCTTCTTTCAGCCAACGTCTCCAGTCCTTTCTGTTCTGCCATTCTCCATCTCTAAGGTCTCGTCTACTTCATCCCTCCATGATCTTCGGGGTACCTCTTTTCCTCCTTCCTATTGGGCTCCAATCCGAAATCTTTGCTAACCACCTTGTATGATCTGTTCTTCTCACATATGTCCATACCAAATTAAACGTTTTTCTTCGATGCAGCTGAGTATGTTTTGTTCTACTGCCATTCTTCGTTTTATCTCCTCATTTCTGATGCGATCTATTTTTGTCACTCTGCAGCTTCTTCTCATGAACTCCATTTCAGTTGCTGTGATTTTGGACCTGTTTATGGTTTGTAAATGTATTGCAAACCATACCATTTTAAAACTAAATGGTACCTGCTATGGTAAACAATAATAATCCAATAAAAGTTTTTAATTCTTCCACAGTCAACTCAACTCCTTCTAGGAGGCAATATAAGACTTCTGTTTTGTGTTTTCAGAGAGAAAGATGGTTACAGCATTTTCGTTAGTGTTTGTAACAATCAGTTCCAGCAAATGTTCATCAAGTAACAATGTAAAAAAATCAATTTTATTGTTACTGTCGAGGTTTGCCAAGAATGATCGACGGCTCCCAAAATTCAAATTTTTGTGTTCTTCTATATCTATGATATCTGCCCACATAGGGGAATTTCTACCAGAAGCAGTAGCACCGGGCATTTCAGCTTCCGGAGTTGTTTGATTTGCTAATTCTTCTGTCAAATGTTCCAATTCATAATCGTCATCAGTACACTACTCATCACTGTTGTCGGAATATTCTTCACAGCTGGATCCTGCAAAACATATATATTCATCCTTTTCTTCAGATTCTAAAATATGTCGAATATAACGAAAAATGTCAACAACAACGTTATTTAAAACAATAACACTACTTAAACACAAAAAACTGACATTTGTCTGTTTACATTATGACGCACACAAGTCCGGCAGTAAGGATGCCAGAAGCCAACTGATATGATATCGTTCTCTGAGACTTTGCTGTCAGCAACCAGCATTACAGATATTTAGTATAATGTTGATTTAACATACCTACCAAATTTTATTCTATTCGGAATATTGCAGGTGTTGCATTGATCGCACATATTTACTATGGCCGCGCTACACCTATAGGTGTATGTGGCAACTCTACAAAACCTTAAAATACACCCATGGGTGTAGTTGGCAATGAACGTGTTAAGCACCAGGGAGATCATCACCCAGTTCTTTGCGTTACTGCTGGACATAGGCCTCCCTAATTTTTGTCCATTGTGCTCCTGAGCAGATAGATCAAGATCCAACACTAATGAGAATAAATAGGAGCCAAGCACCTAGATCTGATGCAATCCTGCTTTCACATGAAATTTATCAGTCTCTCCCACACCTGTTGATGTTGCGTAACACCGGATGGTGTTGCTACCCGCTCATACATGTCTCACAATATTTCAATCATGGTCGGAGGTTAAATTGTTAATTTTCTATTTCTCGAAATTTCGTTTTATTAGAATTAATTGATGTGTAACGTGTAAATAGGTAACGGAAAAGAAGGGCAACATATTGGTCCACATGGATTAGGAGAGAGAAATCAACGCGGAGAAACAATGAGTATCTTTGCAGCTGAGCATGACTTAATCGTGCTAAACACATTTTACAAACTACCGCCTAGACGCCTGTATACGTGGAAATCACCTAGAGAAAACGGAGAAGACGTTATTATTAGAAATCAAATAGACTATATGCTTGTTAACAAAAGATATAGAAATAGTTTCAACAGTGTTAAAACCTACCCAGGCGCTGATATTCAATCTGACCACAATCCTTTAGTGGGCGTGTATAGAACTAAGTTAAAGAAAATACGCGGAAAAACTGTAAAAAAACATGACATGAGAAAACTGAAATGTAGCGAAGTAAAAGAAATAGTCAGCAAAACATTAAATAGAAAATTTAAAGAAATCGATAATACAACGGAAAGCACAGAAGATAAGATAGAATCCCTTAAGAAAACAATAGGCGACATTAAAGACAATTTTATGAAGAACGAAGAAGGTAAGAATAAGACATGGATGACGACAGAGATTCTGCAACTAATGGAAGAAAGAAGGAAAAACAAGAACGATAACTCCATGTATAAAACATTACAGCGAGAGATACAGAGAAAGATCAGAGAAGCCAAACAGAAAGAACTGGAGAAAAAATGCCAAGAAATCGAAATTCTCCAAAGTAAATACGACGACTTCAACGTGCATAAGAAGGTAAGAGAAATTACAGGTAAATGTAAAAACAGAAGAGTAAGTAAACTTGTTAATGACAATGGAGAGATAATCGTGGACAAAGAGAGTATCAATGATACCTGGAAAAATTACATAAGAAATTTATTTTTTGATGAGAGAGAGAACCAGCCCCCAATACCTACGGAAACAGGACTACCTATACTAGTGGCAGAAATAAGAGCAGCCATAATATCACTAAAAGAAGGTAGAGCTCCAGGACCAGACGGAGTACAATCTGAATTTCTTAAACTTCTTGATGATGAATCTTTAAGAGTACTATGTAAAATCTTCAATAATATCTATGACACAGGCAATATCCCAAAAGATTGGCTACTTTCAGAATTTATTACCTTACCAAAGAAACAGGGAGCAAAAAAGTGCGGAGAATATAGGCTAATAAGTCTAATGAGCCATACATTGAAACTTTTTCTTAAAATTATACATCGTAGAATATACAAGCTATGCGAAGAGAGAATACAAGACACACAGTTTGGATTCATGAAAGGCGTAGGTACAAGAGATGCACTGTTTAGTCTACAAGTATTATTTCAAAGATGCAGAGATATGACTTGCGATATTTACACCTGCTTTGTGGACTACCAAAAAGCATTTGATACAGTTCAACACCAAAAAATGATGGATATTCTAACAAAAGCCCAAATGGATGATAAAGATCGGCGTATAATACAAAATTTATACTGGAACCAATCAGCCACAATAAGAACGAATTTTGGAGGTGAACCAACGGAAATGATCGAGATTCTACGAGGCGTTAGACAAGGTTGTATACTTTCACCTATATTATTTAATCTATATTCAGAGGAAATATTTAGTGAAGCCTTGGAAAAATGCGAACATGGAATACTTCTAAATGGAGAACGCCTAAACAACATCCGTTATGCAGACGACACCGTTATTTTTGCAGACAGTTTGAACAGTTTACAGCAACTAATAAACAAAGTAAATGAAGTAAGTGAAAGATTTGGACTTCAAGTAAATATAACAAAAACTAAATTTATGATCATCAGCAAAAATAAAGTTAGAGACGCTCAACTACTTATCAATAATACACCAGTGGACCGAGTAAAACAGTATAACTATCTTGGAACAACAGTAAATGAACAATGAGATCACTCATAGGAAATAAAATGTAGAATAGAGAAGGCTAGGAGTGCATTCAATAACATGGCCAAACTCTTTAAAAGCCACAATCTTAATCTGGAGATAAAAGTAAGGCTCCTACGATGTTATATCTTCTCAATATTGTATTACGGAGTTGAATCCTGGACACTAACTGAAGCAATGGAGAAAAAACTTGAAGCCTTCGAGATGTGGCTATACAGGCGAATTCTAAGGATATCATGGACAGACAAGATAACCAACGAGACCGTATTACGAAGAGTGGGCAAAGAAAGAGAGGTGATGTATACCATTAAAAGGAGAAAGTTGGAATATCTCGGACATATAATGAGAAACAGCACTAAATACAGCTTACTGAAGGTAATCCTACAGGGTAAAGTATTCGGAAAGCGAGGAATTGGGAGAAGGAGAATATCATGGTTGAAGAACCTGAGGAAATGGTTCTCCACAACAACAACGAATTTATTTAAAGCAGCAGTTAATAAAATAATTATAGCCAGAATGATTGCCAATATTCGGAACGAATAGGCACTGAAAGAAGAAGAAGAATTGATGTGTCTGTGTATTTCTTTGTCAGTAAAATCCATTAGTGACTTTTAGATCACGTAGTTGTATGCTGGTGTCAATTCCTTGGTGAGTTATTCACTATTGATGGCCTTCTGAAACATTCGTTGGATTTAGTATAGCTTCGTAATGTTTTGAGAAATCAGGCGAGATATCATTTCTTAACCTTTTATTACTCATAGTTTTCTCATGAGGCAAATTCAATTTTTTCTTTTGAGTTTTGTTTGAATCTTCCCAATATTTTTCTATATTTGTACCTTCGACCAGTTCTGATATTAGGATCCTCTTTTATAATTAATTCTAAATTCTTCTTTCAGAAGTTCTTTTGATGTTATAAGTTACATAAAATTTACTTTTTCTATATATCTGCATATATTATTTGGAAACTATTCCATACATTTCTGACTACTGTAACAGTAGATTCAAGTTGTCTTTTTGTAAATAAAAATAAGTTAATAAATAATAAGACACATATAATAAGGGTATTTTTATTAGGATAATTTTATTAAACCGCATAATGTCAGTATAAAAAAACGTCCAACAAGCGTTCTAAATAAAAAAAAAAGAGGATCAAACAAAACCGTAATACAAAATGGCACTATTTTAAGCTCCCAGCAGAGACAAGTTTCTGATATATTTATGTAAAACTTCGGAAAATAATAGTAATTAATGGCGAAACTAATTAAATAGTAAATATGTCCTAGCAAAACTCAACGTGCTCAATATTATGCAATGGTAGAACATAACTAGCGTAAAATCTCAAAACTAAACCATGATAAAATCATCAAACTATCTTTAATTTTTAAATGTTAACGTTATTGTTTCATTTTTTTTAAACATTGTTTCTACCGGAAGAATAAACTGTCATGTGCGTTTTATTTATACCATTTTGGTAATTTTGTGTTATTTCTTAAAAATCCAAACGCCTTATGGTCGTTTTTTGCTCATTTTTGATCTCTGAGCCAAACTTACTAAAAAACTCAAATATCTTATTTAGGATTTTTCGTTAATAATTGAAACCACAACAGATATTAAAGCTAAGCCTAAAAATATCAAATAAAATAAATTCAAGTCATATGCTCTGGTAAAGCCTTCCCCCATGTCTCAAAACTATCTACACAAATATTGAATATATCTAGTCACATTAAGTGCTACTACTTTTCTTCCTTATATCTTCCTCTATTTGTTTATTAGTGATATTTTATCGTAATTGGTTTTCTATAAAATTAAACGTGCATTTTTGACGGCATATGTTACTACAACGAATAAAACACTGTCACGTATTTTGAGCATAAGTTAAACAAGACCAACTCTGCTATAACGAAGTACGCATGTGCTAAACCTCAGTGTATGGCTGTAGCTTTCGTCTGTAGAGTATTTTTCTATTTCGGTAAAAATGGTAAGTGTGACAGTAGGAAAACGGTCTCTTGTCAAATTTCCTATAAATCTTAAAAACCGCTACTGAAACTTATAATTTATTAAAAGAAGTATGGCCATGACTGTTGCCGCTTTCAGCGTGCATGTGTTTTTGGGGTTTAAGTGTTTCCAAGATGATCGAAAAGACGTTGAAGATGATTTACGTCAACTATGTATGACAACATTGAAATAATCAGTAATCTAGTTCAAGTACAGTATTTTAGTGTTGATTATCCACCTTATTTTGCGGATCTTGCGCCATGCGACTTCTATAAGTTGCTAAGGTAAAAACTACATTAAAATTAACCAGATTTGCGTCCAATGAGGCTGTAAAAGCGGAGAACCACACTAGTTCAAAAAGAATTGTCAGAAAAAGACTTTCCAGCGCTGTTTAGAACAATAAAAGATTCGTATAAGGTGTTGTGGAAATAAAGACTTATTCTAGTGCTCAGAATTCGAATGATCAGATGTTACGTTTTCTCTGTTTTCCTGAAACTTGGACAATGGACTCTGAAACAGAAAAAAGAATAGATGCCTTTGAGATGTTCATATACAGGTGAGGTACTTTAGCGCCTGAGTAAACAACAAGTATTACTAACTATCAAAGGGAAGAAAATACAATACTTGGGTCATGTATTGAGAGGTGAAAGATTGAATTACTCATATTGGAAGGTAAATTATAGGGCAAAAATCAATTGGAAGAAGCCAGAACTCGTAGCTGAAAGACCTGAGGAGATAATGCAACCGCTCATCTGCAGACATCTTTCGTGCAGCAGTTTCCAAAGCTACAATTGCTATTTGGATCGTCAACCTTCAAATGGAGACGGCAATAAGAGGATTGTGTATTAAAAATCATAACTAAATAAATGGAAACAAAATAAAGCTTTTACTACGTTAGCCCCGTTATTTAATAGCTCCACATCGTCCAACCATGGAATGTCGATTGTATGTGTCTTCATATCGAAGAATTTGTGGTCTTTGTTTCATTCGCTGTTACATATCTATGATATTAAGTGTACACTCAACTTTGGTGTATACTCTATAAATATATATATTTTTCAAAATCTATCTTTGCCTTTATTCTAAACAACCTACAAGTTTAGCCCCACTTATTAATCAATTTCTAAATTGAAATGAGAGTACAAAGCATTGATTATATTTCTTATATTGAGGAAGACTAAACCAGAAATACTTAATACCATATTCGCCCTGTTATGGATGAGTGGCAGGGCGTGGTAAGTTGCCTATGAACAACATTAAAGCTAAAAGAACGCAACAACAGTGTTCAAATTTTCCGACGTGCGAAAAATTCATTCAAGTGCGATAAGTTGATTATAGAATGAAGGAAAACGATGAAATATGATGTTTGACATTTTACAGACTAATAAATGTTGCGTTTTTTAGCTTTAATGTAGTTCGTAGATAACGCACCGTTATTCATCCTAAACAGGGCGAATAACGAAATATCGAGTAAATTTGATCGTGTTTATAAGTTGTATATTTTCGTTAAAAACGTTCTTAAAATTGTTCTTAAAACTACTTACTGTTTTGTTTTCAATTATCAACGTGACACCATGTAGACTGTCAGTCTTACATTAGAAGTAAGGCAAAAAAGCAAAATACAAAAGAAATATCTTCTAAATATCAATTTATAAGTGAGGATCATGATATATATCTTTATAAAAAACGCTATACATTTAATAGGTCAAACGAGAAACAGAAATTAAACCACGAAACTGTCAAATATGCTACAATGCTTAACATTCGATCAAACATCTAAGACTTGGAAATATTTAACAGTAGCTGGCAACACTCAACCAAATATTATCACCTGGAGTCTAGAGGATTGAAAGTTAGTATTATCTAAAAACCGCAATCATCTAAGCAAAGGCAAATTAGCAATAAAAAGGTATTTTATAAAAACAATCACTGTCTAAACGCCTGGGTGGTGCAGCAGATTATATAAACTTACGGTTTGTGAGTTCGAATCCGACCAGAAGTAGAAAAAAAGATTAAAAATCCTCATCCTTGTTGGATCAGTACTAGCCTGAGGTATTGACAATGACCCGTGTTCTGGTCGATCTTCCAGCACGACACTGGAAAATATCGAACGTTAAAGGTGATTTTCGTTTGACTGTGCGCGAACTAGAAAGAATACAGTCAAATGAATAAATCAAATTAATTCCAAAAAACTCATCGAAATTTTGGAGGAACAAAAAAATATTTGCTTAAAAGTCTGTTGGACAACTTGGAAATGATTGATAATGACGAAGATGTGATTAAAAAGATCACTACCAATAGCGAGTAGTGGGGTCTATGAGTATTATTTCACTACAAATCAGGTTTGTATTTTAATAAATAATTTTTAAAATTAACTGAATTAATCTGTTGTTACCAATACCGTTTATACATAAATATTACTTCTGACATTGACATTTCAAAGTTATTCGAGGAAGAAATTTCAAACCAAATGTCCGAAAATTCTTCTTCTTTTAGTGCCGTCTCCCAATCGGAGGTTGGATATCATCATCACTATCTTTATTCTATCCACTGCTGCTCTGAAGAGTTCTATAGAACTGCATTTATACCATTCCCTTAA
This sequence comes from Diabrotica balteata, assembly GCA_918026665.1. Taxonomy (NCBI): domain Eukaryota; kingdom Metazoa; phylum Arthropoda; class Insecta; order Coleoptera; family Chrysomelidae; genus Diabrotica; species Diabrotica balteata. The sequence goes on from OU898276.1 coordinate 178,498,700, forward strand.
ATTCTTCAACCATGACAGTCTCCTTCTTCCTCTTATCTTTCCCTGTATAATCAGCCTTCAGTTCATATCGCTGTTCCCCATTACGTGTCCCAGATATTGTAACTTTCTTATTTTTATTGTGTTTATTATTTCGCATTCTTTGTCCATTTCTCGTAATACTTCCGTGTTAGTTTTCTTCTGTGTCCATGCTATTCTAAGCATCCTCCTGTAACACCACATTTCAAAGGACTGTAACTTATTTATGTGTTCTTGCTTCAATGTCCAGCTTTCAAGTCCATATTGCAGTATCGAAAACACGTAGCATCTCAGTGCTCTTACTCTCAGTTCTAATCTCAGGTCTTTGTTGCAGAGAATTGTTTTCATTTTTACAAACGCATTTCTTGCTATTTCTATCTTGATTCTTATTTAGGTTTTTTGATCATTATTGTCCCAAACACATTCTTACAATGACGATGAGATCAATCGATGCAGTATGAACTAGATAAATTTCTGTAAGAAATTTCGTCAAGTGTTGCTATACTTCTGATAGTCAGATATTTTTCCCGTAATATTCCTATAGGGTAGTTGTCCCCCCAAATCCAGCATAAAATAATCAGTTAAAAGAGTAATAATTTAGACACCACCGAGTGTGCAAGTAAAATATTAGTTTTGTTTACAGTACCAACTCTCGTTTATAGTTTATACAATATAACCTGAACTACACTTCTTCTTGTACGACATGGTCCTGTTCTATCATCCCAGCTCTTGTTCAAAATTTCCAAAGCTGGAAGTTACAATTAATTATAAATATCTTATAAATGTTACTTAAAATCCCGTCCAAGATAAGTGATATGCTGAAGGAGCTTTAGGAGACTTCCAGTGCGTGTTAAGAAGAGGGAGATCCACCACTGATCATATTTCAGTAACTCAGAACATCCTGGAAAAATGTCATGAGAATAATATACCATTGTATCAATTGTTTATTGCTTACATACTCCCGGTCTGTAGCTACTAATTTTTCACTCATTCAAACGAACACAATCATTCAGCCGCATGGCACATATCGGTCTTCGTCGCAAGTGACGAATGAGGATCGAAAGTAATGAGAGTATTGGCTGTGGGATTTTGTTTTGGTTCGATCTCGATCGTCGCCGTCGGCTATCAATTAACTATAGTCATTTCCCATCATATTAATAGCACATTATGTATGCAAATCCTCAACAGGTCAAAAAACCATAGGCGTCATCCTATACTTGTTTTGAAATAAATAAAAAAATTAATATTTTAAGATGCCGTCAACAATTCATTATCTTTTAAAAAATCTTCTGTAAAATAAGTGTCCACTAATCTCACTATATCTTTTTTGTGCGTAAAAAACGTCGGTATATATGCCACACGATTATTGTTAATTATACACGGGTGATTAACGAGAGAATTCAATGTTTCAGGAAATAAATTAATGTAAACATTAATTTATAGGTGATTATTGTTTTCTATACAAGTTATCGCCTGACACAAACAGAATACCTTCTTTGAACGATTACCTGGAATTACTGATAAGGCTTCACTAATGATAATTTAAGTAGTTTTTATGCCACATTACAGCTTATGCCAAATTATATAAATTAGAAATTGTTTGCATCTTCCATTTAGTTTGTAGATGTACATTGTTCATGTCTTACCTACCTACGTTTTTGGTGTCGATATTTTGTTACTTGCATTTAAAAATGACGTCGACAACAGGTTTTATCCCGGTTCAGTCTAGTTTTAAAGGTGCCTTCAGTCTAAGGGAGAAAAATATAATATTAAATGTACACGATGCACTTGTACATCAACGCCCTTTAAGTAATGTTCTTGAAATCGTTAACATGTGTTCAATTATGACAGGGGTTGGAGAAGCAACAATTTATAGATTCCTAAAAGAAAGAAAAGGAGGAACTGTTTCATCTCCCAAGAAGAGTGGAGAAAGTAAACGCTTGGAAATTGAAGAAATACATAAAAACATGATAAGACGCAGCGTCCACTCATTTTTTTTTTAATTTCAGAATTTCCAATATTGGATAAAATCCAAACATTAATTAGAGAAAACGAAGAGTTACCAATTATAAGCAACAAGAAATTATGGGGACTATTGAGAGAGATGGGATTTCGTTGGCAAAAGAATAGAAGAAAATCCGTTTTAATTGAAAAAGATTACATTGTATGTTGGGGACGAGATTATCTAAGAACTATTAAAAAGTACCGAGAAGGGAAAACAATTTTTTATTTGGACGAGACTTGGCTAAATGAAGGTCATACTGTACCATATCTATGGGTTGATACAAATGTGAAAAGTTCTCGTCAAGCATTCATCGAAGGTGTATCTACTGGAATAAACAATATTCCCGTTGGAAAAGGACGCAGACTCATAATAACCCATATTGGAAACGAATACGGTTTTGTCAATGGTGGATTATTAAGTTTTGCCTTAAAATCAACCAAAGATTACCACGAAGAAATGACTGCTGACGTCTTTGAAGAATATTTTGAGCAAATGTTGGATTTAATTCCAAAAAATTCTGTCATAGTCATGGATAATGCTAGTTACCATTCAAGACTAGCAGAAAAATTGCCAACAACGGCATGGAAAAAAGGAGAGATAATCGAATGGTTGGATAAACACGCAATTGAGTACAAGGAGAATTCGACAAAAAAGGAATTATTACCTATTGTAAGGCAACATAAAGCAACTTATAAAAAATATATAATTGATGAAATGGCATTAAACCGTGATGTAATTATTTTACGTTTACCCCATACCACTGTGATCTGAATCCGATAGAAAATATATGGTCTCAAGTAAAGGGTGAAGTCGGACGCAACAACAAAACTTTTAAATTAGAAGACTTACAACAATTATTAGAACATTCCTTATCAAAAGTAACTCCAGAAAATTGGAAAAATGCTGTTAGTCATGCTCACAAGGAAGAAAATAAAATGTGGAATTTGGATAATATGACTGATGCAACGCTGGAACCGGTAATAATTAACATTGGATTTGAGGATTCCTTAGATTCTGAAGAAAGCAGTAAATCTGAAATGGAATTTGATTAAAATAATATTCATTTTTTTACAAATCGGCCCCCGTTACGGACACAAATTATTTTATATATAACCAATAAAATAAACATCTTACATTTCTTGCAAATTCATTAGTACCTGTTAATCTCCATCACTCCGACACTGGCAACTTTATTTAGGGATTAGTAACCCTCAAAACTATTGTATTCTATTCTGCTCAACCTGTTATACCTGTGGTTTATTTGAATTTCGCGCCATTGACAGATCTGATTGTCACTCAATTTGAAAAAAAAGAAGATAACCACACACTTTATGTTTAGACTTGACACTTGTGATTATGAATTATGGCCATCTGAATGTTGTGAAAACTATTATGTCGAATTATGTACAATTAGTGTCTCTTTCCGCTAAATAAACTTAAGAAAACTAGAACAATATTATTTATTAACGGAGCCTACAGAATCAGAAGTGGGATTACGTGGATCGCCGATATTTTTGCAGATTTAAAAATTGTGTTTAGTATTGACGATAGCCATGCCGGGATCAGACACCGAAATTGAAAATACAAGTGGAAACACCGTCGCTCAGGCGAGTATAGCTGAAATTGTTCATACAGCGGTACAGGCAATCCTCGATTATGAAGAGAAAAAGAAAATTGCCGGTCCAGAAAATCAGATGCCGACACATAACCCCATAAAAATTACTAACAGTGAATTATCAAATTTAATGCCGGAATTTTCAGGCACAGGCAAAAGCCAGAATGTTGCAATATGGTTAGAAAGAATAGAAAAAATCAAAACTGTGTATAATGTTCCAACTGATATTTTACAACTGTTAGTCATTGGAAAATTGACCGGAAAAGCGAAGGAATGGTACCTCAGCAAACCAAATTTAATTTCCACAGATTGGACAGGTTTAAAAAATGAAATTAGGAGAATGTATGGGAGAACTTATGATCCAGTGTCGTCGAGAAGAAAGATGGAGACTAGAAGGTGGAAAAAGAGTGAAAGCTTTTCAGCATATTTCCATGACAAACTGTTACTGGGCAACGAAGCAGGAGTTGAGGATGAAGATATGATACATTATCTGATTGATGGGTTTGATGATCGCCTACTTCAAAATCAAGCCAAAATGATGTTATCCACACTCAATAGCACTGAAGATTTATATAAGTTAATGGGGAGTGTTGTTAAAGATGAGGTATCAGGAAGTGGACAAAGGTTTGCTACAGCATCAAGTTATAGGGTAAGTTCTAGCCAGAACCAACCTCATACAGCAACACAGGGTCGGATGCCAGTTCCTGTAAAATGCTTTAATTGTGGTCGTACCGGACACAAAGTGACAGAGTGCAGACAAGCCAAGCGTGATAGGGGATGATCATGTTTTAGATGTGGAAGCAAAGATCATATGGTAAGAGACTGTCCTAATAGAAACCAGCAAGTGGTGCAACAAGTTGCAGATTCAACTACCCGAGATAGTAATGGAGCCATGGGTCTAGTGGAACGTCCTATGAGCCAAACGGATCCTTTTGTATTAAACCTGGTTCTAGATAAGTATAGCATAACATTAAATGGTATAATAGATACAGGGAGTCCAATATCATTGATATCAGAAAATTTTGTAAAGGCAGAAGATATTATTTCTTCTACTAATCTTGAATCTTATTCAGGTATAAATAAATCTCCTTTAAAAGTGTTAGGGTTTTTTTATGACACAGTTATTTTTGATGACATATCAGTAAATTTAAAATTTTATGTTGTTGAGAAAGATTCTTTTAGTTGGAATCTACTTTTGGGTCGAGATTTTATAAACAATGAATCCATAGAAAATATAAGTTTTTCAAATGGTTCTTTTAAAATAAATAAAAACTCTTGTGTACAAACAGAGGAGGACTATCAGTTTCCTTTTACAGATGTTTTGTTTATTAACGATATGGTAAATTTAGATGCAGACTTGAATATTAATTATTGTTTACCTTTTGAAATAACTACTAGTGTTCAAACTTTATTGAAGTCATATTACTTTGATTATGATAAACCATTAAGACCACAGTGTGATTTCAAAGCACAGCTTACTTTAACTAAAAATGAACCTTTTAGTATCAGACCACGTAGACTATCTTATGCAGAGAAAAAGTCATTGGATGAAATTCTTGCTAATTTATTAGAAAATAATGTCATTAGGGAAAGTGATTCACCTTTCTGTTCACCAGTAGTATTAACCAAGAAGGAGTCAAATGAATATCGAATGTGTGTAGACTATCGTACTTTAAATAAATATCTTATTAGAGATCAATTTCTCTTGCCGCTAATAGATGATCATTTAGACAGGTTAAAGAATAAGAAATATTTCTCTAAATTGGATTTGAAAAATGCTTTTTACCATGTTCCTTTAGATGAAAGTTGTACTAAGTATACTTCATTCGTTACACCTTCAGGTCAGTATGAATTTCTTAAATTACCTTTTGGTTTGAGCTCAAGTCCCTCTATTTTTGCAAGGTTTGTTAATAAAATTTTTAAAGATTTGTGCCAACAAGGAAATGTTTTAATATATTTTGATGACATATTAATTGCTACTCAGACTATCGAAGAAAATCTAGAAGTGTTAAGAGAAGTTTTAATATTAGTTAGCCAGAATTTACTTGAGTTAAGACTAGATAAATGTTCATTTTTGAAAACAGAAATAGATTTTCTGGGTTACAGGATTAATGAAAATGGTATATGTCCTAATAAAGATAATGTGAAAGCTATTGCAGAGTATCCAGTTCCTACAGATACCAAGCAGGTGCATAGATTCTTAGGCCTTGCCAGTTATTTTAGACGTTTTATACAGAACTTCTCTATCATCGCCAAGCCGTTATATGACCTATTACGAAAAAATGTCAAATTTGAATTTACAATGACACATTTACAAGCTTTTGAGAATTTGAAGTCAAAACTGACATCAGAACCTATTTTAGCAGTTTATGATCCGAGTAGGGAAACAGAACTACACTGTGATGCAAGCCAAGTAGGCTATGGATCAATTTTACTTCAGAAACAAAGTGATGACAAATTTCACCCAGTGTTTTTCTTTAGCAAGAGAACAACTGACTATGAGTCTCGCTACCATAGCTACGAACTTGAATGCTTGAGTATTGTGTATGCACTTAAACGGTTTCATGTTTATCTACAGGGAATCCCTTTCAAAATAGTTACAGATTGTGACAGTTTTCGCTTAACCATGAGTAAAAAGGATATAATTCCAAGGATTATGAGATGGTGTTTGTTATTGCAAAATTATGATTACTCTATTGAGCACAGAGTAAATACAAGAATGCAACATGTAGATGCCTTAAGCAGAGTGAGTTATGTACTGGTATTAGAAGGAAATACTATTGAACAAACTTTGGCTTTAAAACAGTCCAAGGATACAGTTATTTCAGATCTTCGAAAAAGACTTGAGGAGACAGATCATCCTTTCTTTGAATTAAGAAATGGGTTAGTATATAGAAAACTGAAAGATAACATTGCATTTTATGTACCAGAGAGTATGGAGTCAGCAGTTATCTATCACTATCATAATGAATTGGGTCATTTCGGAACAGACAAAACATTTGAAATTATTTCCAAGACATATTGGTTTCCAAAATTAAAATTTAAGATTGGAAATCATATTCAAAATTGCTTAAAGTGTATTGAATTCAATCCTAAAAGTGGCAAATCAGAAGGATATCTACATAGTATACCTAAGGGCAATTTACCTTTTGAAATGCTTCATATTGATCACTATGGGCCATTAGCTCCTTTTAATAAGAATAAATATATATTTGAAGTTGTTGATGGGTTTACTAAATTTATTAAGTTCTATCCTTGCAAATCAACAAATACAGGAGAAGTAATTAAATATTTAACTGAACATTTTGCCAATTATAGTGTACCGAGCGTTATCAGTTCAGACAGAGGATCTTGTTTTACCTCTCATGATTTTAAGAAATTTTTGGAGGAGTATACAATCAAACACATACTGATTGCAAGTGGTTGTCCGAGAGCCAATGGGCAAATAGAACGCATGAACAGGTTATTGACACCTCTTCTAGCAAAGATAACCGATGAAAAACAAATCAACTGGCCAAATGCATTACATGAAGTGGAATTCTGCATCAATAATACAATAAACAGATCAACAGGAGAAACCCCAGCTAAGTTACTTTTTGGAAGAGATCAAATAGGAAAGATTAGGGATAATTTAAGAGAAGCATTACAAGATATTGATAAGGAAGAACGGGATTTAGAAATGATTCGAACTAAGGCAGAAGCACAAATAATTAAGGCACAAAATGTAAATGAACAGTATTATAACAAGAAGCATAAGGAGGCTCAAAAGTTTAAGGTGGGGCAATATGTTATGATTTCCAACGTAGACACAACCCCTGGAGTAGCTAAAAAACTTATACCAAAATTTAGAGGACCGTATGAGATTGTGAAAGAGCTACCAAATGATAGGTATATTGTGAATGATATTGTTGGGTTCCAAACAACACAAGTACCATATGAGGAAATTATAGACAGTAGTAGGATTAGAGCTTATGATAAATAATCAATTTCATTATTAGTTAGGGTTAAAATAATTATGTTTAATTTTTATTCAATTATGTTTATGCTTATTTATAATCCATTACTTGTACCATTACATCGAGACAGTTAGGGTGTGTTATGGATATTATGTTTTCCATTTGTACCCCTATGGACACTTCAATCCATTATGTATGTTATGTCGTGCTTATTTAAACTATTATGAATGTTATGCCTTGCTTATTTAAACCATTATGAATTATGATTATTATGATTTGTTTATTTAACTCATTATGAATTATTATTATTATTACTGTATGTTTTAAACTTTAAAGGAAAATGTTCATTTCAAATATCCATTATGTTATGTCTTATGAAAGTCATGAATGTTAAATGTCTTAGTTATGTAATTAATATACTGTAATATTAGGTTGATCGAGGACGATCAGACGTGTCAGGATGGCCGAACTGTAGTCTTATTTGAATTTCGTGCCATTGACAGATCTGATTGTCACTCAATTTGAAAAAAAAGAAGATAACCACACACTTTATGTTTAGACTTGACACTTGTGATTATGAATTATGGCCATCTGAATGTTGTGAAAACTATTATGTCGAATTATGTACAATTAGTGTCTCTTTCCGCTAAATAAACTTAAGAAAACTAGAACAATATTATTTATTAACGGAGCCTACAATACCTGGTGGTCATACTCAATTTAAAATTGTTTTCCTATATACTTCTGTAAACTTGTTGACAAATATCTATTTTTCATTAAGTCACCCGTATCAACAGTTTAGGGATTTACATACATAATGTGCTATCAATATGATGGAAATGGACTATAGCAAATTTGGTCGTTTAATACTTTGGAGTGATTGAATCAAAACGAACGAATCAATCGCGATTGATACAACACTTGAGTATAGAAGCTTCGCTTCTGTAAATAAATGTTTCAAATGATGAAAAGGTTGCCAATGTATGTTCATAATACTTATTTATTGTATTATATTGACTCATTTCCCATATTTACTAATATTAGACACAAATGTTCATTACACTTTCAATCCCCTAGCAGCATTCAATCAAAGAAGACATGTATCTGAGCCAATATTAAATAACTGGTGTCACAATAGAACTGCAACAACACTTTTAAATATTAACCCAACTATACTATATAAGAGGTTAAATAAAGCACTTAAAAGAGAAGGAATATCCAAATAAAATTAACCGTAGAGGCCAATATCTAGGACATTCTCACATATTTTGTACAAATTAAGATTATATAAATGCAACTGTAGAAAACCCATCTAGACACAATCTTCTTTAATAATTTCTTGATCATATGCCAATGTTCTATACCTATTCAGACCATATCACAATAACTTTATAAATGCAGTTTAAAATGTAACAAAATACTGCTAAAAGTTGGTATTAATATTCAGAAGCTTAAAAAGAAATTAAAGAGCATGATATAAGGCATATATTTAAAGAAAAATTTATTCTGAAATATCTACCTTTATATATTTGGCAGACTATGGCATCACCATATTATATTGATAAACTATGAATGGCAGAAACAATAATATTGTATACAATACAAATTGAAGGAGGACAGAAAGACCAAAACTTCGTTATTTCTGTGTCTGTTAATTTTTGTCATTAGGGAATAAATCTGAGATCAAATATATTGCAAGAAGTATATATTCTACATATTTAATATTAAATGATTTATTCGCCAAATAGATGTTATTAAGAAAATAATTAACAGTTACATTACTTGAAACAGCAGGTTGTCATAATTTCACCAATGAAATGAAATAAAAAATAAAACTTCGGAAAAGTTATTGATATGATCTGTATAGGTTCTTAGCTTAAATGATCTCCCTGACCTCTAGTACATTTTACACTCTACATTCTAGAACCCTTTTGCTGCAACACCTTAGCTCTGTCTTCCCGGTCACTCTTGATTTCTGGACAATCTGGTATACCACATTCTCTGCTTACTACACATAAGAACTCTGCATGTTCGTCAGCATTATAGTTGTATTGGGAACCAATATTTATTAGTTGTTCAAACTTCCAGCCATCTGACATTGTTGATACCATCTAGAATAAATGTAAATGTTTATTATACTTACAGAAGGGTACAAATCAATCAAATATCAACTTGGTTGAGTTTGTTATAAGTATAGTATATTAGAATAAATTTTTATTTGCATAAATTTTTTAACATACTTGAGCAGATAATGTCACATTACTAATCACAGATTAAAAAAATATGTATCGACATCACATGTTTCCTGTTGAATGTCAGATGGTAACTATTGTAAAATTTATTACATGCATACAAAGGACTCTCTGTTAGAGACAATATTATGTGAAGTGGGTAATTCAAATTAAGGCTTCTTGTATCATATTCATGTTTGTTTTGTTTAAAACTACCAGTTTGATACTATGAAACATAAACCTTTTTATTTATAAATATATCAATATCAGATTTGTATCTGATAATATAAGTGATTTCAAAAATCGATAGAATGGATTCATCTGACGCTAACTAAAACAGATGTATCCGCTCTATCGATTTTTGAAAGAAAGGTGCTACGCAAGATATTCAAAGCGGTCTGTGAGAACGGAATATGGAGGCGTAGATATAACTTTGAACTGCAGAATATCTACAAGCATACATTTGGTGGTAAAGATATTACTACTATAATTAAGTGAAACCGCGTGCAGTGGGCAGGACATGTAGCCCGGGCCCCTGAATCGAACATGACAAAAAATATTTTAACAGCACAACCTGTGGGAATGAGAAGACGGGGTAGACCAAAGCTGAGGTGGATGGATGGGGTAACACAAGACAGAACAGAATGGCGTAGAAAGCTTGAGAAGGTAGAGGCCATCTAAGTGCTGTATCACCAAGATGATGATGATGATGAATATAAGTGATAAAGTATTTCCTGATCAAAAAAGTAATCAGTATTATTTTATTTTGTGTTGGTTTTACAAAATACTGTGTTCAGTGTTTATATGCTGTGGTCTTAAAGTATTTCCTCCTGATCTTTCATCTGCAACTATGGCAGCAATAGTCCTAATTATTATATATCTCACTGACGTTGTTTCTGGCATTTAAAGCATATTCTGCACTATTTGGAGCCTTGGAGTGATATATAGTCCTAGTAGGGATGTAAGAGAGTCATTAATATTTATTATCTATAAGTGTTTACCGCAAGGCAGCGGGAGATCGCCTCTGGACAAGATTAAACTTTTATTTTCGATTTGCATTATGTATTTGATTGTTAGGTGTGTTTAAAAGCCGGTCTTTATCATTGTCTACTAAAGTTATAATATTTGCAAACATATTTACATACATTACATTCACATATTTACAAAACTTTATCATTTCTAAATAGGGTACAAAAAGAATAGAGGCAAAAATATTTTAGAAAATTATTTTCAAAATTGAGGTGTCTAAAAGCTCGTTTTATACCGTTACCAACTGAATTTAAAAATATTTACATAAATTACGTATACATAGAAACTTTACTATTTATAAATACAGTTCAAAAAGTACTTACATTTAAAAAAAATTACATGGACAAGTCAGTTTCACTATCACTTTCATTATCTAGATCTATAATAATTGTTTCTTTGAGCAACCTATCTGTATTTTTCCAGCTGTCATTGGTTATTTTCTCTATTTCTAATTTCAATTAGAAGAACCGCAGATGAATTTAGGGTAAGCAAAACATTACTTCTCCTTACCAATGCTTTTAGCTCATGCCATATGTGGTCAATAGGATTGAACGCCTTAATACTGTATGACCCATTTCTTCCGCCAAACTGTCACAATAATGTTTTATTTATTTATTTATTCATTCCAATGGTAGAACCATTTACAAAAAAATACAAAAAATAGTAAAAAGTAAAGATCATGTACAATAAACATTGTACAATAAACATGTACATAATGTTTGTTTTCTGATGTATGTATCTGATGTTTTCTAATGGAAAATAATTTTAAAGTTTCAAGTAATTGTTTTTTAGAATAATTATCTTCATAATATATATCATTTTCCAGCATATATTCCTGGATTTTAAGTTTGTTGTCATTAGAACATATTTGGCAATAACTTCGCTGAGAACCAGTTCTCACATAATTCTGATGTGATGTCATTATGATAGTCGACACGAGAGTCCTTAATGTTTTTGCATGACAAGGCTAAAGCATTAGGTATAAAACCTTTTTTTTTCCTGCATGGATTATTGTAATATGTTTGCCTTTACTTGATGAAGCTTTTGTTGTACAGCGACAAAAAGAATCTGCCCAACCACACTTTGGAACTATATGGGTGTCAAACCATGTCCCTTCCAGATAAACAATTACTATTCCACTTTTTATGAATTTGAATTAAAAATTTCGTCATTCATATTTATACACAAGCAGATTCCATAATCACTTGGCATTTATCAATTGTTTTTATTTTAAAGCTGTCTTTGCCTTACTGTCTCACTGCAGCACTTGATTCATGTGTAAACTTTCTGCAACATATGCATGATGGTTTTAACGTGGCGATCATCTATTATTCATACATGTTATAAATTTTCTTCTAAGGATGTCCACATCATTCAGGTCTAGTTTCCTAACATGCCAGCGTCTTTTCTTTTTGTTCTACTTACTATGGGTTGTTTTGTTATTGACCACACTGTCTTCATTGGTCTTTGAGATCACACAGAAAAGTTATATTTGACTTTTACACTACCCTCCTTAAACAAGGACTTTCCAAATTTAATGCAGTGAAGGAAGCGACAGCCTTAACAAAAAGATCAATGAACACTGTGTGGTCCATAAAACAACTGATACTAAGTAGAAAAAAAAAGAAAATATGCTGGCATTTTTAGGAAACCAGACTGGAGTGATGTTACTATCATTAGAAGAAAAATGTATAACATGTATGAAGAACAGATGGTCTCCACCCCACAGTGAGACAGTAAGGCAATGTCTTCTAAAAAAGGCTATCTAAAATAAAAACAATCGATAAATGCCAAGTGATTATGGAATCTGCTCATCTACAAATATAGAGGATAGAATTTTTAATTCAAACTCATAAATACCGAGAAAGTAGAAGAGAAATTGTTTATCTGGAGGAGACATGGTTTGACACCCATGATGTTCCAAAATAAGGTTGGGCAGATTTTTTTCTGGTTACTGTACACTTGTACAGTAAAAACTCCATAATGTAAGTACCTTTTGAGTTGTATTTATAAATGGTAAACTTTCTATGTATATGTAATTTATGTAAATATTTTTAAATTCAGTTCATCACTGTATGAAAGCAGCTTTTAGACACACCTCAATTTTGAAAATAATTTTCTAAAATATTTTTGCCTCTGTTCTTTTTGTACTCTATTTAGAAATGATATAAATAAGTTTTGTAAATGTGTGAATGTAGTATTTATATTAAATTTTTACAAGCTCAGGCTATTTCTGGCCTAAAATATTACTTAGATCTATATCAACTGTAGAGCACTGTATTTTTTAATATGATAGTCATTTATCAAGTTAGTATGTTAAAATACACATAGACCACATAATTGTATACATTAGATGGTTTACCTGTGTTAATTCATCTTCATGGCATTGTAAAACCCTATAAACATGTTTTTTACCATCTTTACTAGGTTTGCTTTCTCTATGCAGAATTCTCCTCTTAACTAAAGTAATTAATTCAGCAATATTATAAAATTCTGCTTCTTCTAAGACACCTTCTTCTGCTAGACCTTTGTTAATTACCAGTTTTCCATGCCTAAGGTAATTTAATACAGGGGAAAAGTAATTGGGGTCCCTGTCTATTAAATAAGCTCCTGTCTCATCCTAAAATATCAAAATAACTTATTTAATAACAAAACACATAGTAAAGCAAGACATACACACAAAATGTGTATACACATAGCGATATGTTTATTATTGAGTTCAAAAAATATTTATAGTTATTGTTTGAGGAAACAACTCACTTTATCTGAAATTAGATCACTATCTTCCTGTATCAGTCTATACAAAAAAGAGTTAGGGTCTCTTGCCAATGTTGTTTTGGTTGTTAAAAAATATGTACCACCTACATTTAACTTCACCCACTGTTTGTTATTACTTTTTGAAACAGTTTGTTTATTGTCGTCTGACTCCATGACGTGATCCTCCATGATTGAAAATTAACCTGCCTTTCTTTTTAAGACAGTGATGGCGATTATTGACATTTTATAACATTCTAAGATATACAGTCAGTGTAGCTGAAAAAGCTTATTTTAAAGGACGTAATCAATTTAACACATGTCATCTTTCATATGTCATATTACGTTTTGTTTTTATTGTTTTTATACATATTTCATTGAAAAATGGTTCGGTTTATTTTTGTATGCAAGTAAAAAGAATTTAAGATGTAAATTGTGTTATTGTGTAGTTTTGTGCATTGGTTATTTAATTTATTAACAACTGCGCTGATTTGTACTTTTGTATAGAAAAACTACTTACATTTGTATTGGTAAGTACTTAAATATTTATCAATTTAAATACAGTGTCACTCCTTATAAACTGTTAATAAATCTCAATTTATTTTGCTTAATTGTATAATCACTAAAAGATCTTTTGAATAAAATTTTTGAAAAGTTCTGTAACTGTTAAAAGCAGAATTTTTAATAAACTTTATGTTGTTGAACCCTAATACATTAAATATAAAATTCCCCTAGGGTAGAATTTGTACATATTTACATTTAAACAAAATTAGAGATGCACTATTTATAGTTAAATGTTAGAAATAGGCTTCATTTGCATAATTGTGTCAACATTGAGAAAATTAAATGGCACATACTACATGTTTAACTAAATATTTTTTAAAGAGATGTACATACACTGTAGTCTTTCCATTCATATTTCACACCAATTTTCGGTCCTGACATGCTGACATCTGATTCTACAATGGAATATAATACTATACAGATATAACAGAATAATAAATTTTTGAGGATAGCAGTCTTCAGGAGTGGATACTAGAGAGAGGAACAGACCATCAGTGGGTAAGAGAAAGTATTGATTTACCAGCACTTAAGTGAAGGAGGACATTGTTAGAATTATGTTTGCTGCACAAAGTCATTAATGCTATTATAAATTGTCCTCAATTGTTATCACCTGTTAGTCTCAAAATACCCAGTAGAAACAAAAATCGGAAATCTTATGTGTCATTTCACCATACTAAATATGGTATCAATGAACCAACTATATGATTAGTCCAGAGTGCTAATAGCTATCCTTGATATCTGTATTAAACCTTTTTATAGTTTATTGTTCTAAGATGTTGGCTATTTTAAAAATTTAAACAATCAGTCCTTGACCAGACCAGACAGTGTCCTATTGTACAACACTCAAGCTTCAGCCAATTTTGTTATATACCACTTAGACTAGTGTTGTGTAAAACTGCTTCCTGTTCCATTTTTCTTTTTCTAATTCACTTTTGTAAATTATTGTTTTATAAACTTATTAAAGTCTCTGAAATACATTTATTTACTGTTTAAATTCAGTAACGGCTCCATGTTTCTAAAGAAATAAACCTGGCAATGACTGGTTGCAAAATATTTTATGAATACCAGTCATTGGCACAAGTGGCCATTATTGGTGTGGGTTATTTTTAATTAATTACAACGTGTAAATTTACTATTTAAAATTATGGTGTTGCCACTGGTGGCAATCACTGGTTCTAAAGTGGCAATCATAAGTTCCATTAATATTTGATATTATAAGTAGGTATTTTGTTCATTCCAGAAATGGCACCTAAAAGGAATTATTTGAAAGAGCAATTGGCCAAAGCTCTAGAGGATGTAAAAAAGGGATTCCTAGCAGCTACTGCAGCAAAAAAGCACGACAGTTCCTTGTAGTACTTTGAGGCATCTGAGGGATGTAAAATCACCATTAGTTTGTTCTATGGTCCCTTCTACAATTTTAAACAAAAAAGAGAAATCAGTCCTAGTAAAATGTATTTTCTATCAGTAAGACATTCTGTTATTTCAAAAGTTCAGCTTTTGGATGGAATTCTAAAGAGAGGGAGAAATCATTTATTCATAGCTGTCCCAGTGATACTTGTTTTTAAGAAGACATCGAGAAATATCCCAGAGTGTCACAGAATTTAACTCCCAGTTGGGAAATATAAGTGAATACAATTTGAAACAGTGGTTCAGTAAAGTTGAGGAATATTTAAGTCAGTTTAAATTTATATACAAAATATAACAGTTTTGGTAACAGCTAATGCTGCTGGGAAAATTGCTGCTCCAATGATTGTGTTGGCATGAGAAAGAATTCCATCATCTATATCACAAGTATTCCAAAGGAAGGGGCTCTGGGAACTTCAGATAATGGATGGATGTGTTCTAGTACATTTTATGAATGCATCACCAATATATGGTGGACGAAGAGTGTGTTGAAAGGGGTAGAAGCTATGATGACATAGACCTTTATGAAGACCTTAACAAATTTGCTCACTAACTCACAGAGAACTTAGTGTAGGAAACTATTTACTTGTGGAATTCATAGGAGGTAAAAGAAAATTAACATACAGATATGTTGTGATGAAAAAGATGTCTCTTTTGTTAATGAAAATCGTATTTTAGGCATACCGCCAATACCTATTATTTTATCCACTGGTGAACGGATCCATTATGAATTTACTTTACCAGTGGATATATTTGAGGCCTAAAACCTGTGGGAAACATTAGATATGTAGTTCAATTTATTTTTTATATCAACATTTCTCTTGTTCTCTCTTAATATAATATGGAAAACACAACTATGAAAATCTCTTGAATGATAGTACTAGCTTTTGCACAATTTTTCTAATTAGGGTCCCATATCCATTAGGTTATTGGCAACTAAATTAGCTTATTTTTTCTGGTCTACTGCTGATATAAAAATCTCTATTGTTTTGTTGGTCTGTATATCCCTCAGCCAGTAATTTTGTCATATCCTGCAGCTATGACTGAAATACTGCAATATTGGTTGCATGTCTACTTAATTCATGATATTCTGAACATTCTTCCATAAAACTTTGATTCAAGTGCTGTTACTTTTCGAGATCTTTATCATAGTCTACACCTCAATTTGTTACAACACTGTATAAAACATGTAACAGTTGTTAAACAAACAGTTTAACAAGTTAGACGATGGCTGTGAAAGCCTAACGCAAATATCTTACTATTCTGTTAATCAGTCTTTGCAGTGCTTCTACACTATATCTTCAATATGACTGAGTTATCAGAATATCGTAATTATTAATGCATTTATCTTTTATTTTTGTGTAATTTGTTGTGTTCTTGATGCACAATCACTTAATTATTATGTACTAAAAACTGTTGTGTTACAACTAATATAAAACATTTGAAAAGTTTTGATTCCAATCCACTTTCTGCCTTTACAGATGCAGATAGAAGATACTGGTATATCTATCTTCAGCTTATTTTGAGCCTCTTCTATGCATCAAAATGTTGTTTTACTTTGCGGTTTGATTTTGTCATGGTTATCACATGAATGGTTGATCATTTAGTAGTGGGAAATACATAGTTTATTATATACTGTTAACACAAATTTGACACAGTATTGAACATTAAAAGCAATTTGTGACGGACTCCAATATGACATCCAATCAAAAAATAGTTTACAAAAAATAGGCAAACAAAATCATTATACAACTAATATACTGTGAAATGTTTATTTGCAGTGTTGTATATTAAATTACATTTCTATTTGTAATATGGGGACATAGGTAATAATGAATCTGACTAACAAATGTCACAATAAGTTTAATATGTTACGTAATAGTTCATATTTTTACTAGTTTCTTTTAGTGTTACCAATATTACCAATTTGCAAGAACAACTTCTTAATTTTTCATTCTTTTATATTCAGAAATGATGAGGAGAAAATGCTCAATGTTCTATAGAAAAAATGTAAATTATGCAAGATTGTTAAATGTTTTGGCAGGAATATATAAAGCTAAACATTCCGATAAATAACAGACATTTTTATATCCAGTGTTTTTGAATATAGAGGAAAGGAACCTAATTTCGGATAGCTGTTTGTTTTTGCTTATATATCTTGAACAAGTGTAATTACTCAAGGAGCAAGTTCATACATGGTAAATCAAAACAATATAAACAATTAAATTGGTTGTCTAATTTCAAAGAGTAATTTAAGTAGAAACAAAACATGCAAACATTAGGACCATAAACTTCATTTATTTATATTATGAAGAAAATTAAATCAACACTTATGTTTATAAACAAAAATCGCATATATATGTCTCCTATTAAAACTATTGGTACAATCTTCTTGCGCCCATCGTTAACAAGATTGGCACTTAATCCACCCTTCTCCCTTGGTATCCTCCGAAAATTTTTAATTCTGCGTCATCGTCAATATCATCCATCTCAGAGTCGTTATCTGAAATAATAGAATCCTCTTCAGTCACTCGACACATCTGAGTCTCGAACTTTCTGCTGGACTGGTTTGTTATTTCCTAATGTAGCTTTGCCCAGTAGCTGTCTGGTGATCACATAACTATGTTCCATTTCCTGTTCCACTACATGATGGAAATGGACTGATCTCGTTAGGTATTACAATCTTGATTATATTTCCTCCATTTGTTGCTTTAGGCGGTCCTCTCTTGCAATTTTTTTAATCATGAAGTTTCTCTATTTTTTCCGGTGTTTTTTTTCCATGTTTTCCATAAATTTTTCTCATTTCTAGGCTTTCTTTGAGTTGGTGAACTTCCCTGTCTTTGCCTTTCTATAATGAAATCGGCATTCGAGAAACACTGTCTATTTAGATGATAAATACCCGACTTTCGGAACCTGTTTACCGCTATCTCAGCATTTGCGCATTTTAGATACGCTCCACACATAAGTCGACATATTTATACAGATGTTATATTGTGATTTAGATTATTTCTAAGCCATGATTTTGTTTGATGAGAGTATATGTTTTAAAAGGAGACATTAATGCTAAATCAAAAGGCTGTAACCTATGGCAACTATGAGGAGCAAGGCAGACAATCGTCAGATGATTAGGCATAGCTATTTCAATCAATTCTAATTTCTTGTATAGCTGTAGTGTCCATTCAAAACAAGCATTCGGTCGGTTTGACATGCGAAATAAAATGATTAATCCACTGTGTCAATATGTGTTGTTGAATCCAGCCTGATGGATGACATGCTGCTATAGATCCGGTAGGAGCACCATCTAACAACTCAGCTTTCATGTTGTTCGGGGGGAACACTAACAAAGGTGGAACAAATCAACCAATTGTGCTCATACAAGACACCACAGTGACTAGTAAACTTCTCTTAGCAACAGTCACGACGCAAACTTGCTTCTTACCTTATAGGGAAATAACGCGATGGTGTTTCGTCTGCACTGTTGGCTGGATTAAATTTTATCATTTCCAGAGCATGTTCAAGCAAGTTAAAGAAACGTGTTACGTTTTCTTCCATGAAGGTCTTTATTCTTGCTTTGGAAAGGCCCTCAGGCTTGCGTAAACTTTACTTCGAATGTCATTTTAAATGGATGGAAAATACCATTCTGCAATGCAAGTTGATAAGCTAACCCTCTGATGTCCGATGTTATCAAACCATAATACCGCTTATCCATCTCCAAACAATAGGAAATGTTTTTCAAAGATTAATGGAAACACAGGTCTCCGGCCAGGGGAAGCTGTTGAACTGCCTTTTTTTATAGCCCCCTAATGTTGATTTCGGAACTTTAAACATGCGGGACGCTTTTAAATAACTGATTTCATTCCTTCTTACTGCCTCTACAGCCTCTAACATAGCTGCAACAGACCAACATTTATGCTTTTTACCCCTTCAATAAAAAAGTATCGTAAAAATTTTATTCTACCAAGTTTCTCAATTTCGCATATCTGATTTTGGGAGCATCCGAATGCTCTACAGGTTAGATCAAAATAATATATATATTTTTAAAATAAATTAATTTGTATTATCTAATGCCAACAAAAAGCAGACTATTTGACTTTTCTTTATGTATAGTTGAAACAAGATAAGATGAAAAATAACGTTGTAAACACAAATAAAATACGATGGTTTAGAAAAGTTTACTAGACCGTTATAAAATAGTTGCAACTCCCGACGACTAAATGTACTTTAATTCGTAGATAAATATGGAAGCATGCATTATTTGGCCTTAAGCTACAAAAGTAGAATAATTATTGTGACGTTATATTGATGGCACGGCACGACAGATAGGGCAGTATCCCAAATTGAGCAATTGTCCGAAATTAGGTGGCTTTCCTCTACCGAATGTTTTTTTTTCACATTGTAGTTAAATCTGGAAAATATTGATAGTGGTAACGAGGCAGTACGTTGGCAGGAAAATAAAAAGTTTTAGCGTGAATAAAAGACATTTTTGATATTCCAGTCTTTTTCCAAGTCTTCGTTCTATTATGCCTTTTTGTTGTAATTCGACAACTGACCTGTTCGGCAGTGGTAGAATCTGCTGCTTTGGAAATCTCAATAGTCATTCAATACTTCAAAATATTTCCATTAATAATATTTTAGATATTATTGTGTTTGAATCGGAAATAACAAAAATTACGCGTTCCAAGCAGGATAACAGACGTTTTTGGCGTTCCAGTCTTTTTGTAAGTCTTCATAAACTTTTTGTTTCTTATCGTTGTAGTTCAATGCCTGGCATACTCGGCAGTAGTGGAAGACATTGCTTTGGAAATATCCGTGTTCATTCAATACTTCAAAATGTGATTTCCACTGGTAATATTCTAGATATTCGTTTGTGTCGTTGAGGCGCAGTAGGAAACGTGCTAGAGAAGCTGGATTCGCGAAGTCATCGACATTTATGTAGGAATTCGGCGGTAGAATTTTTTTGTAGCTGGACACACTTGCACCCATGACTATTGGTATGGAATTTTTATGGAAAGCGTTCCACCACACCTTTTCTGTGATATATTCATCGCAGTTTGAGTTTTCGAAGGATAAATAGAACAAATATTTGTCTATTGCTGGACAATCTTTGGTGAAATGACCTGGACACCTAAAAATAATAAACTTTTATGAGTAAGTGTCTATATTGGGTAAAATCGGTATAAGTTTTTACATTTTGACACAAGTGTTTTACTAATAAGTGGCAATATAAAATTGATACGTTTACCCTGTACCACTTTTGTATCTTATTTAAAATTAGATAAGATCCACCTCAAAACAGACCCTCCCTGGTCTAATAATATTATTATAAATTGTACATATCTACACATTGTACATATTATGTACAATGTATGCACTAATTTTGCAAAAATCATTTAATCTTTTGATACCATTAGTTAAAATCTTCCCTTTATTATGTAAAATTATCTCATAAACTTACTTTAATGTGCCACATTTTCCGTATTTGTCAATTTTAATATGTTTTTCTAATTGCTTTACATAATCCCATCGTTTATTCTTTCCTCCACAATTTGATCCCATCACCGCTACCAAAACATTCCTTTGTTTTTCGAATTTTATTTCTACAGGTTGAGGTGTCTTCCTCAGAATGGTCCTTCCATAAGGAACGGGAATATCAGAATCCATTCTAAAATTAAATAAACGTTTAAAATTGATTCATAAAAAAAACTTTATGAACACTTTTTAAGTAAAATTAATACAACTGAAATGTGTACAAGTGACTACAGCGTTTTCACTATTTTTTTATAACATTTTGAAAATATCCAGGTACTACAAATATCAGAGAACTTTATAACTATGGTTATTTAATTATGCTCGTTAATACACCAAATAGAAAGTTTGACCTACTTTAATTTTTATTTCTAAGGAAACACAAACAAATATTTTGCTTATCATAATTATTGGTTCTTAAGCTACAGATAATTAATACTACTTAATACTAATACTTTAAACCTTATCAAATGAGTTCTACATCGTATTCAAAATTTTCACTACTTATGAAACCATAGACATCATTTAAACATTCTACATTTTTGTCGGATTTAGCTAACAAACATAAAATTTGAGTGTATTTGTTGTCGGAAAAAAACTAGAAATTTTAAAAAACCAAGAAATGCAAAATTCTCAAATAAAATCTTCTAAAATTTTTAAGAAAGATAGTGAGAAAGATACGAAATTGTTTTAATAATAACAAACCTAAGCAAAAAAATAAATATCGATTAAAATGAAAAATATAGCAAATATTTGATTTCACGCAAACAAATCCTATGTATCTGGTGATACGTATTTCGACCTAATAGGTCTCATCAGAACAGCTATTCATAGGAGTTCTCAACGTGAAAAATCAATATTTTCTGCCTTTTAAGAAGCAACAATAAAATGACTTCAATACGGACGCGATAGCGACATCTAATTACAAAATCCGTAAAATAGTTTCGAAACACTATTCAGATTTCTGCTTATAATCTGAGCCTTCTAAAAATTGCAAGGCAAACAGACGTTGATAAAAGATGTTAAAAGGGACATGGGGAATCTAAAATTTGCATTCCATGACATGTCTTTTACAACTAAGCAGAAATCCTTAGCGAATTGTGCTTCTAGTACTCACACAGAGTAAATCCGAAATAAAATGAAAAAGACAGCAAATATTTGATTTCACGCAAACAAATCCTATGTATCTGTTGATACGTATTTCGACCTAATAGGTCTCATTAGAACAGCTATTGTTCTCTCATGAGAACTCATGAGAATAGTTGTTCTGATGGACCTATTAGGTCGAAATACGTATCAACAGATACATAGGATTTGTTTCCGTGAAATCAAATATTTGCTGTCTTTTTCATTTTATTTCGGATTTACTCTGTGTGAGTACTAGAAGCACAATTCGCTAAGGATTTCTGCTTAGTTGTAAAAGACATGTTGTGGAATGTAAATTTTAGATTCCCCATGTCCCTTTTAACATCTTTTATCAACGTCTGTTTGCCTTGCAATTTTTAGAAGGCTCAGATTATAAGCAGAAATCTGAATTGTGTTTCGAAACTATTTTACAAATATCGATTAGTTTTACTGTTAAATTGAAGAAGAATATCAAAATAGAAACTTATGACGACTATTATATATGTTCTTGAATGACCTGTGGAATGAACAGACGAAATTATTCTTACACAGTGTTGCAATGGTTAGTAAAAAATTAGAAAGAAATTAATAATGGTTAATCTTCTTCTTCTTAAGATGCCCTATCCAATTAGTGGATGTTGGAGACAATTCTGACATTCCTCTCGATCTTGTGTGGCTCTAAAGAGTGCATGTGCATCGAGGTTTGTCCAATCCCTTATTTTTTTAAGCCATGAGTATTTCTTTCTTCCGATGCCCCGTTTTCCTTTTATCTTCCCTTCCATAATAAGCTTTAAGAACTGGTACTTGAAATTTTGAAATATATGACCCAGATAAGCAGTTTTTCTTCTTTTTATTATTGGCAGCAATTCTCGTACTCTGCCCATTCGATTTAATACTTCGACATTTGTTGTGTGATCTGTACAGGAAATTTTAAGCAGTCTTCTAAATACCTACATTTCAAATGCCTCCAATCGGTTCATCACATTGGTCTTTATGGTGCAGGTTTCTACACCATATAGCAGTATGGAGTAAATATAACATTTTACAAAGCAATATCGAAGCGTTAAGTTAAGGCTGCTGGTGCTTAGCAAGGTTCTCTCTACGTATCTCTCTGTCTGGATCTAGATCTTCAGTTATTCAACTACCGAGATATCTGAACTTGGGGACCTTTTGGATGTTCTTATTATTTACTCTTATATTTAATTGCATATTTCGTGTTTTACCAACCACTGTTACCTTCGTCTTGAATATATTAATCTGAAGATTACTGATAGTCTGTCCGTTGATTTTGATTCCATCTTCATTGTCACTTAAGGCTCTCTCGAAAATCATTTCAGAGTAAAGATTAAGAAGGAGGGGTGATAGAACACAACCCTGTCGATTGAGAAATATGATGTAGATTTCAGTCCTACTCTCACAAATATATAAAGGTTCTTTATGATTTTAAGGTCATTCTCATATATCAAACGTTCCTGGAGCAATCTTACTAATTCTCTACTTAATCAGTTAAGCCATTGAGCTCTTTTACATCTGTTGTATATTCTTGTGTGAATTATCTTTAAGAAGAGTTTTAGGACGTGGCTCAATAAGCTCATCATTCGGAATTTATCGCAACTATTAGCGTTTGACTTTTTGGGATTGGTATAAAGGTTGATTGAAGCCAGTCCTGTTCTATTTGACCGGACCCATAAATGTCATTAAAAAGATCTACCAAGGCGTCTATATTGTCTTTACTCAACATTGTTAGAACCTCTACGTATATGTCGTCTTGGCCTGGTGCTTTTCCCCATTTGCTCTGTTTGATTGCCCTTACAACTTCTGACTTCAATATTTTGGGGAGGGTTCACTTTTATATTCACTTTCAAAGTTTCGTCTAGTGTTGTCTGAGAATAGTTGGTGTGTGTAGTTTCTCCATTGTTGAAGTAGATCCTTGGGATCAGTAATTAATTTATTGGCCTTCACAATACTGTTAAAACTGCAAGGTTTTGTATGACCTGTCACTTCTTTAACTAGTTTATGTATGTTAAAGTGGTCAAGTTTTTCTTCCAATTCCTCCATTTCTGCACACCTGTCTAGCAGCCGCTGTTCTTTAGCTTTGCGACACTCTTTTCGTATTTGTCGGTTAATCTGTTGATTCCACAAGGAAACTAAGTTCCTGTAGCTGGCTGTATACCATACATCACAAAAAAATTTTGTTTAAAATCCTTTATAAAAGGTATATAAAAATGCCCCAAACGGGCTATCACAAACACATTGCAAAACGTTTTCGGATTAAACAATCCATCATCAGTGCAAACGGTTGTACATGCTAGTAGCCACCAAAATATATGGGTAAAAACCATTTAAATGTTTTGAATTTGAAGTTGTTTTACATTATTAGTATTTATAATTTGTGATGGTTAAGTTACCGTTGGATAGGTAACATGGCGGCGTATGACTCTACATGAGTAAAATGCTCCTGAGACGAAGTGTCTACGAGGACCTGTTGATAACAACTCGTTGCGTTGCGATTAACAACAACTACGAGGACCTGTTGTTATCAACAGGTCCTCGTAGACACTTCGTCTCAGGACCATTTTACTCATGTAGAGTCATACGCCGCCATGTTACCTATCCAACGGTAACTTAACCATCACAAATTATAAATACTAATAATGTAAAACAACTTCAAATTCAAAACATTTAAAGGGTTTTTACTCATATATTTTGGTGGCTACTAGCATGTACAACCGTTTGCACTGATGATGGATTGTTTAATCCGAAAACGTTTTGCAATGTGTTTGTGATAGCCCGTTTGGGGCATTTTTATATACCTTTTATAAAGGATTTTAAACAAAAATTTGTTTAATCTGTTGATGTTTGGTTTAGTCTTTGTTTTTAAATAGTTTGCGGTCTATCATTGATAATAGTTCGTCAGTCATCCAATTCTTCTTTTTGTTCTTTTGGGAAGCGATCAGAGACTTAATGGTGGTTACGAGATAGCTTTTGTTTTAATCATATTATAGGAAATATGGTACCCTTTTTAATTGTGGAATATATTTCTAGAAAATATTGCCTTCTGACTCAACACGAAGCTGCTATATTTTAATAATTGGTCCTTTCAATCTCTACATCTACCTGAAGTTTATAATATTTAACAAAATAAAGCTATACTATATTAACCTACTCTAAAATTTAGATTATTTAAACCTTAGCAAACACCTAGTCAACTAATCTTGGTCGCTTCTCTCTTTCGCATAATATAATGTATGGGATCCTAATCCAAACTAACCGAATCCCATATAACGAAACAAATCTACCTTGACCTAGACCAACCTAGCCAAACTTTACCAAACCTCACTTACCTCCCAAATCTCGCTTCACCCGCTGGCATAATCTAACTTGTATAAGAGGCTGTTGAATATTTCCCAAAAAAGAACGCTGAAAGTAACTTCAACGTTAATGGGGTTTTATTGTTTCATATGTGCTACCATTTAAGGGGATGCGTTTTTTGAGAAAGGTGTGAATTAGTCCCTATGTATTAGGATGCTTTTGGGCGAATTCTATGGACTTTTCGTACATATACATTTACAGAGAAGTTGTTCAACATTAAATTGTCTATCGAAATGTCAAAAATATATTCAAAAACGGAGTGAAAAAACACGGAAAAACGCGATTTTTCTTTATTGCCTCATAATTTTTTTCCACGGGGGTATATGTATAGGCATTGCTTCACAGAAAAGAAACTTATTTCCTTCCTCTTTAAAATGACGTTCGGCAGAAGTCAAGATACGATTTTTTAAAGTTCGCCACTCACACCATTTTAAGCCAAAACATATAACATGTTTGATGATATTTTCTAACTTTCTATATATTCCAATTTTGGTATTACGCCAAAGTTATTTGAGGATATTTTATAACTTACATGCAGGAGGATTGTTTATTTTTAATATTTTTATTATATAAGATTTTTATTTCTAATAAGGCCTTGTAGGTAATACCATAGTTTGTTACAAATAATATCGCTAAGGGTCAGATCTGAAAAATATGGAGAGTGAGGGAGCAATTCGAAGTGCAATTCATAATTGTTCATGGTTGCGAACGACTTGTGACTTGCCTTAATGCATTATCTTCATGACTGACCCATTTCTCCTTTTTCATTAGTGGTTTATCTGTTGTTTCTGCCAGATAATGATTACTAATCCATTAGTTTACTGTTTTGTGTGTTTGCTGTATCATCACACAAAATTAAGATATTTAAAAATTTTGACTAATGAAAAGCGGTGTAAAAAATTGTACAACAACTCTAACGTGTATACCAATTGTCTAAGTGCTCAAATGTTGACAGATGACAGATTTGAGTTGTTTATGGCATCATTTAGTGACAAAGGAACTTTCTAAATTATTTGAAGTTAGTGGTGTCATCTGTATGTCAGGTCTGACACTTCTGATGATGTTACAGCTCTCGTTTCGAACATATTGATTTGAAAGTACCCAAGAAAATATTACGTATCTAGATACCCAAGAATAACTTACCTATAAGACATAGACCAATTAAAAACACCATTATAGTCTTTTATAGTAACACCTTTATTCGGTGACAGAAACGTGTTATGGGCACTCTCCTCGGTTATAAAAGCCCATATCTGGCCAGGTTTTCCTCTTTTCGATGGTAGTTCCTTCGAACTTTTCATTCTGTGCAAGTGAAATAGTACAAGGTCTGCTGTTGAGAGTGCTTCATCCTTATAAGTTATATCACAGTTTTTCACAGGGCAGTTACTGAATGGATCCGACCTAAAATTATAATGTAAAGTTTAATATATCTGCAGTTCTTAAATATACATCGAAATGAGAGCAAGCAGTAAAGGATATAAGGGAACATCCATAAACTGCATCGTAGAGGGGGGGGGGTAACTTTGCTTATTGCGATGGTATACTACTTAACTAATTCGTAAATCAGCTAGTAAATGAACTGTATTAAGAATATCCGCACGCAACATGTTAAAAATTGACGAAAGAGCTTCTAAATCGCATATTCTTATTTTTAAAGAAATTTAACAGGCTGTTCATTTATTAGGTGGTGTTCCACCATTGGTCGATTGACCCTATAGACATGAGTTTAATTTTTCTCCTCCAAATTTAACAGCCTCTTTAAACTTTGTTTAATCTGGCACTGGAGTATGCGGTTAGGCAAATGCAAACTGGACGAGGAAACCTACTCACAATCGTAATGGTTCAACTGGCAGCTTATGCCGATGATATTAATATTATGAGTAGAACATCAACAGGAGCACAGGAAACATACACAGAGTTAAAAACGCAAACAAAAAGGGTAGGTCTGGTAATTAACACGGAAAAAACAAAAATCATTATTTTTTAACATTGAAACGGTTAGAAAGTTTACATACCTGGGAGCAGAAATATATACGGACGGATCAGAAGATGGAGAAATGCGGAAGAGAATATCGCAGACAAACAAAGCTTATTTTGCTTATAAAATCTTAATTCGACCAGTAGCATGCTATGGCAGTGAAGCATGGGTCCTGAAAATAACATTCAAAAGCAAACTCGACACATTCCAAAGGACTGAGAAGAATATTAGGACCTGTGAAGAAAACGGCATTATGAGAAGTCGATACAACAACGAGCTTTATCAACTTAAGGAAGGAAGCACCACTGTCAGACTTCATTAGAATACAAAGATTGCAATGGGCCAGGCCAGCAATGTGATAAGAATGGGAGAGGATAGGCTAACAAAAAGAGCACTGAATGCTAGAATGCAGGGAAAGAGATCGATTGGAAAGCCAAGAAAGCCCTGGGACACAGTAAACAGCGACGCACGAGCCCTTTTAGGAGTCTATGTATGGAGAAGATCAGCCATAGACAAGCAAGGGTGGAGGCAAAAAATAAAGGAGACCAAGGCTGAATTTGGGCTGTAGTGCCGTAAAAGAAGAAGATGATGAGTGTAATCTAACCTAATTACGACGAGTATGCTGTCCTTCTACTGTCAGGCATGATGCTAACTATGAACGGTAAGCCAGAAGACAGTTTTGCTGTAGACTGCGTTGGATTGTGTGCAGACCAGAACTGACAACCTGTTGCAACTGAATTAACAGCTGATTTGTGAGGCACAAGACGATATGTTTGAACTGAAAGAATTTTCTTCCGTTCGTAACGACCACTGCAAAATTTTGACGTCAAAACTGTAACCGGAGGCGACGAATTATTCTGCGTACTGGCCATATTGTTAAATTCAACTATCGGTCGATTTATAGTTCATTGCTGCCTAGACAACATTGATTAATTACCAAATAGCTCATTTTCTTAAATATAACTAATATCTAGATCAAAACTGAATGTAATTCTAATCTATTCCTTTCGCAACATATTCATATTTTTTATTAATTGCTTAGCAGATAAAATCAATGTGATCGGGATTATGTTTGTATACAGGGTGAGTCATAGAAACTGTACATACCTCCTATTTCGTGTGGAGGCCCCTATGGGAAATAACAAATGACCATTAAAAAGTGTCTACTCGCATTGTTTAATATTATACAGGGGGAGTTGTGAATTTTGACTGAAATTTCTATCCGTCATAACTTTTGAACGGTAAGTTGGATGAGTCTCATGTTTTGGTCAAATGTTACACTACTACCGCCTAATAAACTGATTTATTGAAATTAGGAAAACATCAGATCCAGATTTAAAAAATTGGTTTATGTTTTACCTTGTGTACGGTTTTTGAAAACTCTATTTTATATTTTACAAATTAGACTAGATTACCTAATTTTTTATTAAAAAAATTTGACTATGAATTAAAAATTTTGGCAAAATGAACCTTTCATGATGATTTAAAAAATGTAAATTTTTTAACATACGTGATTCTTTTAAGAATTCACATTAAATTGAATTTTTGGGACGAAAAAAAGTCGAAAATTTCTTGAGTGTAATACTATACCAGATCCAAAACGCATGCATTTTATCGAGGTAATATGTTATGGGAAAACTCAAACTGTGCACTTTTGTTCGTTTCTGTATTTTATTCTCTTCCGAAAAGATTATTCAAAAACGATAACAATTCATCTATACACATGAATGTGTATACTATCATGCCCACCGCATTCAACGATGTAATGATTGCTGATAAATGTTTTTTTTTTTCGGTTTTGTCAACCATTCTAAGTAGGTACACAAACTTCTTGATTTCATTCTCGCTATATTCTTTACTTTACCCACCAACGTCTTGATTGCCATTCGATGAAGTAGGTAGCATGATATTGATCGAATAGATCTACTCCACCCATGTATTTGTTATAATCAGCTATTGCCTGAGGACATGTTTACTTGATCTCTATTTCCGGTTTTGCTTATTCTCAAACAGTTTTTTTTGAAAATTATGTAGATAGCTGACAACACTAACACATTTTACACATCTGTTTCCACTTATAGACAGATATTTCCACAGAACTAACCGAATTTGACTGATTTTAGGAAAGCACTTTATCAACACCTAATATATAGTTTCGATAAATACTTTCTTGTTTGCCTTACAGTGCCACAAGCAAAATTTTAACTTGCTCTGTATATGAAACAATGGGACCAGATACTTTTTAACGCTCATTTGTTATTACCCATAGGGGTCTCCATAGTCTTCTTCTTCTTCTTCTACTTTTTGTAGATCTTTCGATCTGTTTAATTCTGAAGCTGCCTCTGGTTAATTTCTTGGGAGGTAGATTGCCAACTATCCCTCCATCTTTTAGGTGGTCTTCCGGGGGTCTTGAACCGGGCGGATTGTTTTCTAGGGCAATTTTTGGGAGTCTATTCTCATCCATTCGGTCTCCATAGTACGTAGCAATATCTGCAGTTCCTTATGACTCACTCTGTGTTAAAACTAGGACCAGCAAGTAATACAAATATATTTTATTTATTTACCAATTTTTGGAGAAATTCTTTATTAGACGTCTTTCGATCGTGGGACCGTATTTCCAGACTAGAATTTGGTAGGATTTCGTTGTATTCACTACTGGTTCGTCTGTTCCTAAGAACAGTATTTTCCCTAAGTTTGATAGGTTAGTCTAAAACAAAAGCAAAAAGTAAAAATAAAATAAACGGTTTTGCATATTCTTTACGTTTCTTATTTAAAAGTGTATGAAAATTTGCGCAAATATATGAAAATGGGTGTTGCACCTTTATTGTTAAACATTTGATATCAATGGCAGCTATGTACGCCGTTGCTTCCGCTTGGCGGCGCTAGTGTAGTTGGAGTCAACACATTTTGACAATTCTTTGGTTTGAATGGTATTTTTGTTGTAATTATTGCGATGTAATAAATTATGACAGAAAAATACGGATCTTAGTATATTTGCGACTTAATAAAAGAATTAAGAAGAAATGCGAGAATTACTGGAAAAAATGAAGACATTATCGAAAAGTAAACTATAGTCCATTTCCATCATATTGATAGCACATTATGTATGCAAATCCTAAACTGTTGATACGGGTGACTCAATGAAAAACAGATATTCGTCAACAAGTTTACAGAAGTATATAGGAAAACAATCTTAAATTGAGTATGACCACCAGGTATAAAGGTTGAAGCAGAATAGAATACAATAGTTTTGAGGGTTACTAATCCCTAAATAAAGTTGCCAGTGTTGGAGTGATGGAGATTAACAGGTACGAATGAATTTGCAAGAAATTTAACATGTTTATTTTATTGGTTATATATAAAATAATTTGTGGCCGTTACAGGGGCCGATTTGTAAACAAATGAATATTATTTTAATCAAATTCCATTTCAGATTCACTGCTTTCTTCAGAATCTAAGTAATCTTTAACTCCAATGTTAATTATTACCGGTTCCAGCATTGCATCAGTTATATTATCCAAATTCCACATTTTATTTTCTTCCTTGTGAGCATGACTAACAGCATTTTTCCAATTTTCTGGAGTTACTTTTGATAATTAATGTTCTAATAATTGTTGTAAGTCTTCTAATTTAAAAGTTTTGTTGTTGCGTCCGACTTCACCCTTTACTTGAGACCATATATTTTCTATCGGATTCAGATCACAGTGGTATCGTAAACGTAAACGTAAAATAATTATATCACGGTTTAATGCCATTTCATTAATTATATATTTTTTATAAGCTGCTTTATGTTGCCTTACAATAGGTAATAATTCCTTTTTTGTCGAATTCTCCTTGTACTCAATTGCGTGTTTATCCAACCATTCGATTATCTCTCCTTATTTCCATGCCATTGTTGGCAATTTTTTTGCTAGTCTTGAATGGTAACTAGCATTATCCATGACTATGACAGAATTTTTTGGAATTAAATCCAACAATTTGCTCAAAATATTCTTCAAAAACGTCAGCAGTCATTTCCTCGTGGTAATCTTTGGTTTATTTTGAGGCAAAACTTAATAATCCACCATTGACAAAACCGTATTCGTTTTCAATATGGGTTATTATCAGTCTGCATCCTTTTCCAACGGGAATATTGTTTATTCCAGTAGATACACCTTCGATGAATGCCTGACGGGAACTTTTCACATTTGTATCAACCCATAGATATGGTACAGTATGACCTTCATTTAGCCAAGTCTCGTCCAAATAAAAAATTGTTTTTCCTTCTTCTCTGTACTTTTTAATAGTTCTTAGATAATCTCGTTTCCAACGTACAATGTAATCTTTTTCAATTAAAACGGATTTTCTTCTATTCTTTTGCCAACGAAATCCCATCTCTCTCAATAGTCCCCATAATTTATTGTTGCTTATAATTGGTAAGTCTTCGTTTTCTCTAATTAATGTTTGGATTTTGTGCAATGTTGGAAATTCTTTGTTAAAAAAAAAAAAATGAGTGGACGCTGCATCTTATCATGTTTTTATGTATTTCTTTAATTTCCAATGGTTTACTCCCTCCACTCTTCTTAGGAGATGAAACAGTTCCTCCTTTTCTTTCTTTTAGGAATCTATAAATTGTTGCTTCTCCAACCCCTGTTATATTTGAACACATGTTAACGATTTCACGAACATTACTTAAAGGGCGTTGATGTACAAATGCATCGTGTACATTACAAATAATAACAATGAACAATGTACTAAAACTAAATGGAAGATGCAAACAATTTCTAATTTATATTATTGGCATAAGCTGTAATGTGGCATAAAAACTAATTAAACTATCATTAGTGAAGCCTTATCAGTAATTCCAGGTAATCGTTTAAAGAAGGTATTCTTTTTGTGTCAGGTGATAACTTGTGTAGAAAACAATAATCACCTTTAAATTACTGTTTACATTAATTTATTTCGTGAAACATTGAATTCTCTCGTTAATCCGCCGTGTACAATTGACAATAATCGTGTGGCATATATACCGACGTTTTTTACGCACAAAAAAGGTATAGTGAGATTAGTGGACACTTATTTTACAGAAGATTTTTTAAAAGATAATGAATTGTTGACGGCATCTTAAAATATTTTTTTTTTTGTTTATTTCAAAACAAGTATAGGGTGACGCCTATGGTTTTTTGACCCGTTGAGGATTTGCATACATAATGTGCTATCAATATGATGGAAAAGGACTATATATAAATCATCGTCTTAATGTTTCATTTGTTCATCTCAGACCATAATAGAAATTTTTATATTGGTTTGAGTATTATAGTGATGTATTTGTATTTGGATTTTAACTAATATTGTCTTGTAACTAAAATATGGTAATTTTAGCTATCTACCATACATTGAATACAGTTTTGTGCTGCCTTAAAACAAAACGCATTATAAATCATCACTTTTGATATATGTACGAAAGATATTGTGTCGCTGCCAGAAGTTCATTGCTTTGCCTGTCCAGAAACTGATTAGATATTCTGTATTATATTATAGCTTGGGCTGTATATGATCATGATCGAAATAATAGTTTTCGACATGACATTATATGGTCACTAATGTGGATTTCACTATTCTTCAGAAATTCCTCTAATAGATTTCGTCGACATAAATAACTATTTTTTGTTAGCTATTGGTCAATCAAAACAGATGAATATCATTTTTACCGAGCGCAAGTCAACAGTGAAATGGCCAATGCACTTACATACAATATAAAACTGGTCCTCTCCATGGATGAAAGTATTACTGAAGCATTATGTTAATGTATTGTTGGCAAGAGATACAGAGCAGTGTGAAAACATGTTGCTGTTGCGATGCTTTACTAAACCTGAAAGATCGTGGTAAATGATACATAAAAGATATCTGCACTAAATGAAAGCAAATTTGGCATATGCCAAAAAAATAGCAGACTGAAAGTATCGCCAAAGAAATCCGAACAAATAAATTTTATAGTTCCTGTGTGCAATGTGCAAAAAAAGCAAAAGACAAACTTCTGTTATAATCCAAGACCACAATACTACAGAAATATGCCTAATTGTACTGATAGTGTAATCGGTGTAACACATTGGAGTAAAAAATGTGAGAAAATAGCTATCTGTGCCTATGAGGAGACAACTGTTAACCATTTCATTAGCTGTGGACTTTTTATTTCATTGAACCATCCTTATTTAGCTGCTTTTCCTGATGGACTTGTGGAATAACTAACTGTGTTAGAAGTTAACTACCCCCATTAATTAAATTAAAAGATGAATTAAGTTTGAAATTAAATTCAAATTATTATAATCAAGTGCAAACTCAAATGTTTGTCACTGGTCGTGAGTTCTGTGATTTTTTCACGTAGACAAAAAAAGATATGAGACGTATTTCTATAGGTAGAAAAAATGATTTTTATCTATTATGTTGCTCCGAAAATTTGCTAACATAAAGCATACAACTATTATCCTTTATATATAATATTTAGTTTATTGTTCTTCTTCTTCTTTAAGTTTCATCTTCTATCGAAGGTTGGAAATCATCATGGCTATGCGGACTCTGTTGACTGCAGCTCTTAAAAGTTCTGCACTACTGCATTCAAACCGTTTCCCTTAAGTTCTTAAGCCAGGATATTCTTCGTCTTCCCACATTTCCCTTTCCTCGCATTTTGCCCTGTTTAATAAGTTGTAATAATGCGTATTTTTGCCCTCTTATCACATGTCCCAAGTACTCAAGTTTGGTACCCAAGTACTTAGTTTATTGTAGATATGAGTAAATGCATTTCTGTCGCACATATTTATCTCTTCTTATTGGCACAATCCACTTTTTTCTCATCAGATTATCTTTGATAAGCCTGTGTGCCTGTATTCTGATATTCTCGATGAGCACAAAGGAACAGCACAACACTGAGGCATCTTATTATCCCAAATTAAATCTACACATCGAAATAAATGCAATATTTACTTAAAAATATATAGATTTGGACAGTTGACGTGACCTCCAACTACACTAGCGCCATCTATGTTGAGCTTTCCAGATTAGCTGCCATAGCTTTTTATCTAGTAAAACTTTTGGTAAGTTGCTGATTAATCAATACATTTACCTTCATCTGGTAGGTTGTAGATTTAAAAGAATTATATTGCGACCCTACATCTTTTGTTCTATGTTATAAGCGTTGATTGAATATTCGGATATTTAAGTAACGGTTATAGTCCCAAAGGTCTAGATTTTTTATAAAGCAGATTAACCGTTTCGAAGCTACGTTTGTAATCTGAGTTCTGAGTAAGTTTTAAAAACCTGTTGTAGGTA
Organism: Diabrotica balteata; assembly: GCA_918026665.1. Classification (NCBI taxonomy): domain Eukaryota; kingdom Metazoa; phylum Arthropoda; class Insecta; order Coleoptera; family Chrysomelidae; genus Diabrotica; species Diabrotica balteata. Next base: position 178,533,579 of record OU898276.1, read on the forward strand.
CTTATGGCACTGACAAACAATCACCCTGCAGTTTCAGACAATTTGTTTTCTCTGGATTATCTCAGAATCTACATATTGCCTCGTTTATTTGCTCATTGAACAGAGATGATATCTGAGTGAGCAGCGTCTAGTGAGAAAACCAATGATTACTCCATGAGTTGTTTTCAAAAGCTCTAAGAGTCCTTTGGTGTAGTGAGTACATGGCTTCAATAAACTGTTTGAGATTAAAATCCGTTGAGTAGATCCGAATATATCAACAATTGTAGTAGTTTCAAGATACATTTTCATTTTTTAAACGCGTAGATTTGTGGGTTCTTCACTCGCTACTATTAGTCTTAATTTGAACCATATTTTTGACAATTCACAGAGGATCCTCTTATAGTGTTTGTACCACTTTTTGTACAAAAACTACGAATCCTTTTCTTTCAAATGCCGAAAATTTCGTCCCTTACTTGTTGTAAACAAATGAGCGGTGTATTTAAAAGCAAAACTATTTTTGCCCCAAATTTTCGTAGAACAACTTTTGTTTTAAATTCGTGTAAAAATGTCAGCTTTTCGAATATGAAAAAAATTTTTATCTACAATCAATAGTATAAAAGTTATTCTAAATGTTTATAAATCAAAAATAACCTTAATTTTACAAAATGGTTTTGCGTTGTGACAAATTATTATTGTTTTTTTAATTATTTTTATGTATATTACGAGGGTTGATTGATATAAAACTAGCGTTTGATAGAAAAAACAAGTTTTTTGGAATTAAATCGATTTATTTATCAACATAGTCCCTTTTAGCTCGATACACTTAGTAAGACGATATTCCAATTTTTTTATCTCATCCGAATAGTACTTTTGCTCGAGCTCTTCAAAATAGGCCGAAGTTTCAGCGATGACGTCATCATTTGTTACGAAACGGCGTCCTCCGAGCTATTTTTTAGGTTTGAAAACAGGAAAAAATCGCTGACGACTAGATCTGGGGAATACGGTGGATGTTCAACCAATTCATGACCCAATTCATGTACTTTTGCCATAACGACGGCCGATCGGTGAGCTTGTGAATTGTCTTGGTGAAAGAGCACTTTTTGCGTTTCAAACCGGGGCATTTTCGACGTAATTCGGCATCCAATCGATCCAATAATGCTGCGTAGTACTCACCATTGATTGTTTTTCCTTTTTCCAAGTAGTCGATGTGGATGATGCCCTTCGCATCCCAGAAAACAGTCGCCATCACTTTGCTGACCGAAGGTGCACTCTTTGCCTCCTTGGGCGGCCCTTCGCCGCATTTGTGCTACTGTTTTGACTATTCTTTGGTTTCTGGTGTGTAATAATGCACCCAGGTTTCACCAACGGTGATAAATCAGCGAAAAAAATCCTTCGGATCACGCCGTATCATCGCCAAAAGCGTCTCCGAAAAGGTCATATGTTTTTGCATTTGATCGATTGTCAGCAAACGCGGCACCCATCGCGCGGGTAGCTTTTTCATATCCCAATGATTGCGAATGATGTTGTCCACGCGTCGTAGGAAATGTTTCGGAGCTCTAGTAACTCGCGGAGCTAAATTCGACGATCTGCCATAATTATGTCATGGACTTTGTTGATCATTTCCGGCGTGGTGACTTCATTTGGCCTCCCGGGACGTTCATCATCAAAAACACTCGTACCACAACGAAAAAAATTCAGCTTTCCAAAATTTTACTGTTACTAACGAAGGGGCAACCTTACCATAAACTTCGTCCAGGTCGGCTTTGATTTGCACAGTTATTTTACCCTTGCTTGCTTTTGTCCGCTGTAAAAACCAAACTAATTATTTTTAAAATTTAAAATTTTGACAGACGTCATGTCATGAATGGCAAATGTCAACACCGAAACCAATTCGGTATCAAGTAGCGCCATCTATCATAGGCTAGTTTAATATCAATCTATCCTCGTAATAGTTTTACTTTTAAACTTTCATTTGTTATGCATAGAATAAGTTTATTATTTTCGGACTAATGTTACTGCAAAAAAAGGTCTCTGAGATAAACAAATAGAATAACTTTTAAACTAAGTAATGGATCGATCTGAAATTTTGAGAGTTTGTTAAGGACAACAACCCAACTTTGAACAGAATAACAAATGCCTAGGTTGATTTTTTAGAATAGTATAATAGAACTTTTAGAAATCGCCATTTTACAGCATTTATATGTTTTAAAAGATAAAGTTTTGTAATTTTACCTTAAATATTAAGCTTTTCAATGGTAAGCAAAAAATCGAAAAATTTTTTTACACTAAATTGTTAATAATTAAAAAAAGCTGCCGAACATATATATATATATATATATATATATATATATTATATATTATATATATATATTTAAACATATTCCAAACGCTAGACGTCCTAAAATTGAAGACAATGTGAAACTTGATATTTTATTAAATGTACATGACAATCCTCACAATAGTTCAATACAAATGGGTGAATATGCTGAAGTTTCCCAACGATCGGTATTACGTATTTAAAAAAAAAATACCATCCCTACAAAATTCAACTACATCAGGAATTAAACGACGACGATCCCGATCGCAGGCTTCAATTTTCTGAAATTAAGCAGGATTTATGTATCTGCAATCCACATTTTATTATTCAAATCCTTTTTTCCGATGAAGCCACATTTTTTATACATGGTACCGTGAATCGTCAAAATTGCAGATATCGGAATCAAGAAAACCCACATTTGATGACTAAGTCACACAAGGAGTATCCTCAGAAAGTAAATGTATGCGCAGGGATCATTAATGACAGAATCATTGACCCTTTTTTCTTTGAAGAAAATCTAACAGGAGAACGTTATTTAACTTTTTTGAGAAATCAACGTATACTTGTTTTTGCTAACATATATCCAAATGCCAATAATCCAAATTGACCTAGTGAAAATATCTGCTTTCAACAAGATGGAGCCCCTTCGCATTACGCATGTAATGAGACGAGGTTGAGTGGCCAGCAAGGTCGCCAGATCTAACACCTCTAGTCTTTTTCCTGTGGGTTTCATAAAATCAAAAGTTTATGTCAATAGACCCCAAAACTTACAGGACTTGAAAGATAGAATTAGGCATCAAATGAGTCTAATTAGTCCAGAAGTCATCCGCAATGTACATCATGAATGTGGCCGTAGATTCGCATATTGTAAAGAAACCGATGGATGTCATTTCGAACATTTAATTTAAAATAATTATGCATAATTTGGTTACTTTGTACATTATTAATTAAATCATTAGTTGTAATTTAGTTGAATTTAAATTAAAAACAATTGTTTTTGTACCCTTAAAAAAATATTTTAGTTAAAAATGTAATGTCGATAAATAGAGAATTAAATTCTCGTTTAAATGAGGTGTCGCATTATATCGATTTCTATTTAAAAAAAAAAATGAATGTACGTAAATAATAAAAAATGTACGTTATAAGATGGGTATTTTATAGCAAAAATCGACCTGTTTCTGGATTTCCCTCAAAACTCGACGGTTCTCGAAATAATGATAATATTCCATAATTTAGCCGTTTATTGTATAAGCCTATAATAACAAAAAAACATTTCAGATATCTGGATTAGTCACGGTCCCGGGTTACAGTGTCAATGATGGTGATCATTTTAGTTTTGATAATGATATGAAATTTCGAATAAATGGGACGTTCAATCAAAATATCTTGTTACGTTCAAGAATTTTGTCGGGTCCTTCGATAGCCCGATGTATCGGCTTATTAGCTAAAATTTTCTTATGTTTTACTGAGCTCTGCATTTTTAATATTACAAAGTATATATGTATACTATAATGGATGTACTTGTAAACAATATATTGAAAGTAACAATTAAGTGCTATTTAATATTCTATGCTATATATATGCTAATAAAATTTCCCAACTGAAATTCTTTTACAAAGAAAATTTTGTGAAAAGTACACCAAATTAAAAAAAAATTACAAAAACAGATATTAAAATGGTTGATATTTATTGAGATATGTAAAACACTGCCATACTTGCTTGCTTCGCAGTTCCTTCCATTCTTCTACTAGCTTCATTTCAATATCGCTTATAATTTTTTTGTATTCTCCATATTCTGGATAATATGTATTGTATCTAACAATGTCCATCTGTATACATAGACTAAACAACACCACTGCCAATATTATACATAAAATGTATAATTGTTTCTGGTGGTAGCTAATTGTTTTCATGATGACATCATCTGAAAGAAAAAAACAATCATTAAATATAAACGCTTAAGAAAATCGTAAAAGAATGTGTTGGTCACGACTTCTATCGTGTTTGATTGTAAGATTTATTGGGGTAAATGTAGTAGGGGGGTAACATATTATCATTTATTGATTGATTTTTGGAGGCGACTTGTTGACGTGCGTAGACACAAGTTTTACCGCCCTATATGAGCGCTTTTATTTACGGATCAATATATTGATTTAAAATAAAACTATTAGCGGTAAAATAACTAAAAAGACACCTGCCTCGGGGCCTTAATCGGGGATAATTTTACTATTAGTTTGAAAAGCTCCACATTGGGACAGGATTCGTCAAATATGTCGAAAAGATTTGAATGATAATGTTCATTTATTTAAGAAAGATTAACATATTAGAAAGTAACGTTGATTATTATTTTGTTGTTTATTATAATAGGTCTGGAATATTAATAAAAAATTAAAATATATTAATTTGAGTCTCTTACCACTCCCTGACACGCGTTTCTGGGTCTACCCGTCATCAGAAGGAGTTTGTAAGAAGACTCAAATCAAATCGCACCGATTACTCTGGCAATTACCGGGAAGTAACTACCAGAGTATGCAACTAGAGACTTCTAGTGGGAAAAGAGAAGATACGTCGATAGCAATTAAAGTAAACTGTATACCCAAGCTTAATCAAGCCATTCAGAGCGGTGCTGGGAATAATTCTATTCCACTATGCACCAACAATTTACCCATATAAATTACCATCATTATTGTACTCATTGCGTCGAGTAAGGACGATAAATATACGAAGAAGGTTGCGTTGCGATTTAATTTGAGTCACTTACCACTCCCTGACACCTGTTTGGGTCTACCCGTCATCAGAAGGAGTTTGTAAGCCTGTTTGTAAACTCAAACCAAATCAAAACGCACCGATTACTCTGACAAAAAAAATCAATGTCACTTAACAACAAGATAAAGTTATAGATGTTCAAACAAATTATGCAGGTTTACATAGAGTAAGCATGAAAAAATTATTTAAAAAAAATATCCCTGCAACAATGTTGTACATACTGGATATATAATAGTGTTGCACCTGATTACTATGCGATGTGTCTATTATGTCTAGATCGATTTCGATTTATCTCCGAATATCTTCGTTTCTCACCCTATCAAGTCTAGTGAGTTGGCAACATCGTCTCCAGTAGTTCATTTCCATGGCCTTAATTTTTGATTGGTTTCTTTGGTTTGTTTCCCAGAGTTCGGCGCCGTACAGCCCAATACGTTCTATTATTGTTTTATAAATTCTTCTTTTTTATTTTCTTTTTTTATTTTTTTATTCCTTAATAGTCCGTGTAGCTGTCTGGTGGCTGATCTTGCTTGGCCAATCCTGGATTGTATTTCTTCGCTACTTCCTGCTTTTGATGTTATTTGGACTCCCAAGTATTTAAAATTGTCTGTTGGTTTTATAGTTCCCATTTCGATTTGTAGGGTTTCTGCTTGTTTCCTACAACTAAGTACTCAGTTTTTTGTATATTAATTGTGAGGTCCCATTTGGTGTACTCATCTTCTAGTTTTCTAAGCATGTAGCCTACATCACTCTTGTCTTCAGCTAAAATGGCTTGGTCCTCAGCGAAGTGTATCGTGTACAATCTATCATCTCCGATTGGGATGCCCATATTGCAGCATTTTCTTTTCCACCGTGAGAGTGCCTCATTTAGATATATTTTGAAGAGTGTAGGTGCTATGCAGCAGCCTTGCTTTAGGCCTTACTAATAGGAATTTCTCTAGTTAATCTATTTTCAGTGTTAATGTTTGCCGTCATATTTTTGTAGAGCTGTTGTACTACTTGTATATTTTTATTGCTTATTCCTTGTTTTTCCATTGCTACCCAAAGCATTGAAAGTGGTACACTATCGTATGCCTTTGTCAGATCTATAAAGACTATATGAGTTGAAAGGTTGTAGGCTAATCTTTTCTCGATAATTTGCTTTAGAGAGAATATACTTTCCATGCATGATCTGCCTGCACGAAAGCCAATCTGTTCTTCTACATCTGTCATCTCTTTTTCAATTTTATTTTTTATTATTTTTCCATACAGTCTTGAGAGTGAATTTATGACACTTAGCCCCCTGTAGTTTGAACAATTCTTTCTATCTCCTTTTTTTTAGATGTTGCTAATATGTGCTTTTGTCCACTCCGGTGATAAGTCGTGCCCATTATAGAATAAGGTGAAGACATACGCCAGTAATTCCCGTAATACTTGTGGGCTATGTTTTAATAATTCATTTGGTATACCTTGTGGTCCGCATGACTTCCGATTTTTTAGAGTTTGTATTGCATTCTCGACTTCCTGTACTGTTATTTCATCGTCTTCACTGAATTCCAGTTCATATGTTGTTGTACTGATGTTCGTGAATTGAGGTCTTGTTTTAATCAAAAGTTGTGAGTAGTGTTCAATCCAAGATCTTTCTTCTATTAAATCTATTCTACTCGTTTCTTTTCTGTTTGTTCTCAGATTTTTTACCGATTTTCATGCGTCTCTTGATCTTGTTGACCCTATATATTTGTTGAGTTCTTCGCATTTACTTTCCCAGGAAATATTTTTTGCTTTAGTTACTAAAATTTTTTACTTCTTTGTTTGATCTTGCATATGTTCGTCTATCATCTGGATGATTTGTTTGCAGCCACTTTTGATATGCTTGTTTCTTCTGTGTACTGCACTGGCGATGTCACTTGTCCACCACAATGGAGTATTCTTTTTGTTCTTTTGGATTGTGCCGAGCGCTTTGTAAGCTGCTTCATTGATTTTATTGATTATCTCTTTATAGGTATTCTGGGCTGAGAAGTAGATCAGGTTTGCCAATTTTTGTCTGTCGCAGCTTATATAGGAATGATGTCGAGTCGTTTTGCAGTGCATCAATATTGTATTTAGGTAGATTCAATTCCAGGGGTCTTGATTGAGCTAGTTGGTTGTCATTTTGATGTAGTAGCCGAGGTCGATACTGTAGGTAACATTTTGATCTTACCATATAGTGGTCAGTTCCGCACTCCGGTCCTCTTAATATTCTTATATCTTTAACTTGTATGTGTTTCTTGTTTTGTGATGACATAGTCTATAATTGATTTTGTGTTTTTCGTTGGTTGAACCTAGGTGTACTTGTGTATGTTTTTATGTTGGTAGAATCCGTTTACGATTTTCAGAGAGTGCTGTTCACAGAATTCGATTAAGTGTTCCCCATTTTCATTTATTTTAGCGTCACCATATTTTCCTACGACTTTGTCATTTGTTTTTGTTCCTGTCCAACCGTTAAAATCTCCCAACAACACAATTTCTTTGCGGCTATTTATATTTTCAATGAATTCCGATAAAGTTTTGTAGAATATTTGTTTAACTGCTTTTGACGCATTTTCTGATGGAACATATATTCCAATGATCTCGAGGTCGTGCCCTTTCCACGTAATAGATACTCTAATAATTCTCTCATTGATCTGCTCCCAGCTTTTCAGGTTGCCTTTTAAGTCTTTTTTATCAATATTGATACCCCTGCTTGTGCTCTTTTGTCTTTCTCTACTCCACTATAAATATATATATATATATATATATATATATATATATATATATATATATATAAAACCTCCTATGTCTTCACTACCTTGGCCTTTTTTCTTTGTTTCGGTAAGATCCGTGATATTTGATTTTATTTTCTTTACTTCTGCCATGACTTCGTCTGACTTGGTTCTCCACCCTTGGATATTCCATATATTTATATTTAAAGTCCTTGTTCGTTTGCTACGTCGTCTTCGTTTTTTCCCGCCCGTATTCCGAGGCTGGATTTTAGAATTTTTTGCAGTAATTTTTTTTACGGGTGTATAGGAGCAGGCCCTACGTCCCAACCCCCTACCAGGAGGACCAGGATTTTCTGTTAGGGTTTACTCCCTTAGTCAAGAGAAGAGTAGTAGAGTGTAGTAGACAGAATTATAGTGACCTGTCCGCCCTCGGATTGCCAAAATATTCATTTAGGTAATTCATCATTCGACATCCGAAAATATTCTCGAAATTGGGGGAGGCAACATTTAACTTTGGACGCAGAAGGCTGGATGATGATCTGATCCGCCATCTCTTTTCTTTTATAGGGCCTAATATTCGTCTCAGTGCCTTTCTTTCAAAGATGTCCATGCGGTTTACAGATTTTTGAGTTAATACCCAAGTTTCACATCTCATACATAGGTCACTCTCAGTCGGATTATGTTCTTGTCCGCCTTACTACGGCAATCCACATCAGAATATGATAATACGCGAAAGTGTAAACCATGATGATGATGATTTTTTCACATGTCGGAAATGATGAAGCATAAAGTTAGAGAAATAAAAAAGGAATAATAAAAAAATTTGAACTTTTTTTAGAGTTAGACATAGGTTTTATTGTCAGTGAATATTGTACAATTTTATGGACAAAACTTACAAAAAAATCGGAAAATTACAACCACTTAAAGTTTACTGAAATTACATAAATCGTCAATATCAAAAAAAATAAAAGATAATCAAATTAACAATCAATTGCGAAATTTAAATAAATAAGTTGCTGCATACGGTACACAAATATAGATAATACTGTAGTTACGTGTACATAAAAGTACTGTAATTTCTTAGTTATTCATTAAGAAATTCTTCTACTGAATAATAGAGTCTGTCAGATAGATAGGCTTTTGTCATTTTACGGAAATTGGGGTAAGATGTTGGAGATTTAAGTTGTAAAGGAAGATGGTTGTATAGTTTTTTTAAGATTATAATATATTCTTTATTAATTCAGTGGACGGGATCGGTAGATGAACATCAAAGGTTGAATTTCTGGTGGAGTATTAATGATTAGTTCTTGCTGGAAAAATATGTAGGTATTAAAGAATTAAGCACAGTTTCTAAAATATATTGAGAGGGAAAGCATTAAAATCCTGTGATTTTTGAAGTAGCTTCTGCAATGTGTTGTTCTCCTGAGTCCAAAGAGTTACCGTATTGCCCGTTTTTGTAATACATTACATTGTAAAAATAACATCAGATCAAACAGCTGTACTAGAACCCCAAAAAAGAAGACCATGTCGAAGATGAGACTCTAAAAAAGAAAAAATGATATTTTGAAAGATGCTACATTGTTTCCTTCGATACAGATCTTATCGCATAGCAGGCTGAGGCTAGTTTCTTACTTAACAAACCGAAATGAAGCGACTATTTAAGATTGCTGTCTATAAAAATACCACGAAATTTTACAGAATCAACGATACTGATCTGGCTGTAATTAAGAAGCCAGGGTTAAATAGCTTCTTTATAGGATAATGCTACTGTCTTATCCACGTTAAAAGAGAGTAAATTAGAGTCGGACAAGGTTTTTGTACGTAAAATAGAAGTTGTAGTGGTATGAAGATTTGCAATATGAGGGTTGCTCCAGGCCAAAATGGTAACATCATCAAAAATAAAAATTATTCCATCCATTTTTAAATTAGTAATGTCATTTATCAAGAAAAGGAGACGTAGAGAACCCAATACTGAACCTTGTGGTACTCCACATACAATGCTTTTGTAACTAAAGTCAGTATCATTTGCTCTAATCAGTTGTTTCCTATTCCTTAAGAGTAAGAGTGGAACCAATTTAAAGAAATACCTGGAATTCCCTAGGAATTTTTTTTATAAAATTCTCGTGATTTACACAATCAAAAGCTTTGGCATAGTCACAAAACCTTGCTATTTTAGATTATATATTTTTGCTTAAAAATTTGATCTTGTCGACAAGGTTTTTTTCTACTATAAATCATATGTTTCGATACCGTCGTAAACCATCTAAAGATTTCAATGCTTGTCCTGAATGTGTTAATTCCATCAAATAGCATCATTATTGTGGTATATAATTGAGGACGTCGATTTGTAATATTTATTTTATTTTTGTAATTGTTTGCTGATTGCATATATTGAACCTTGGCTATAATTACGGACAAACGGTAATTATAAACTATATATAAAAAATAGGAAATTTAATTAGAAACAAAAAGCATAAAGACATGAAAAATAACGATGACTAAATGCTATAACTGAATGCTAATATGTGATTATACAGGATGTCCAGAAACTCTCCTGACAAACAAAAGACCTGAGATTCCTCAGATAATTTGAAGACAATTTCACCTAATCCACCAAGTCCAAAAATGTTTCCTAAGGGAGCTAGAGTTCTTTGAAGATGGCGCCTTGTAATTAGTTTGTTTTAAATAAACGAATATTTTAACGCCCAACTTTTTTGTCTTTAAACTTTTAAGCTTTCTGAAACGATAAGACTACCAAAGAGAATTGAAATACTATTATAAAAATAATACCTCAATCAACCATGGGAGCTTATCGGCTATGCTCCGCCTAGCTCAATATCTCAAGTGTGAATTCGTCTTTAGTGTTGCTCAAAATCGGTCTTGGTCTTGCAGTCTTAATCTTGTTCTTGCGTTTTCGCAAAACCAAGACCGCCTAATTTTAGCAAGAACAAGACTGATTGTGCAAGATTTAAGCAAGACTAAGCCTGCGAGACTCTTGCGTTTTGTAGTTAGGACTGAGTGTCATTTTGGCGAGTATAGTAGTTCGGGTATATGCTTAAAAACTATGAGACGCACAAAAATATGTATTAAAAATTTGAAAAACTGGAGGTATGCGCATTACGAACAATACCATAAACATACATACCTAATCAAAATATTCATTAATAAACAAATTTGACACGTGCTCAGAGGTCATAATTACAGTATAAAAATAAAAAAAATGTGTACATTCTTTTATAGCAGACGACTTCTTCGCTCTGAAATTAATTGTCCAGATTTTGAGAACAGCTGCTCTCTACTCATAAAATAATCTTCTTGCATTGCGATGCCGACAGTAATATCGTATCGAATTTTTTTAAAATATGTCACCTAAGCTAATAAAAAATATAACACTTATTGTTAAGGACACCCACTTAATAATTCAATTTTTCCCATTATTATTTAGTTAAGGAGGAATCTAAATAAAAAACAAATCTTATTGGCCCTGATTAAACATTGTTTCTACTGAGTGTGCGATGAGATCATTCGGTTAAACAAAATTTATATTCGGATAATATTCTAGTTTATTATCTTAATCTGCTAAAGAATATGTGCCCTTGAGACCTGTATGTGGATTTTTTGCCACATACCAATCTTTTTTAAGATTTTCATTTCATATATGGTGGGGGGTCTATCAATCTCTTTCTAGGCAGATAATGTTCTTTAAAATACAGTCAAGTTTATGTCATTAATTTGTTTTTTTGTGTGTTTTAACCATGTTTTAGCACATGTACACTTATTAAATGCAAACATTTATTAAGAAACAGATTGACTTCCGTGGGGCATGGTAGATAGCTGAGTTCGTTAGAGCATAGGCACGTATCGCTTAGATCGTGGCTTCAAACCCTACGCAGTGTCAGTTGTTTAGACATTTATTAATTTAGTTGGTCTTTATTATGGCTATGTTAATTCATGCTTAAAATGTACTTGCTCTGTTACGTTATTTTAAGATTTAAAGATCCGTTTAATAAATAGCAATAGGCTAATGGGTAATTGCAAGACTTGCAAGACTCGTGTTGCAAGATCAAGACCGGGAGTGCAAGACCAAGACCAGGTGTATTGGCTCAAGACCAAGATTGTCTAAGTCTCGTCTTGTTCCTGCATTTGGGTAACACTATTCGTCTTGTCTTAAACTAGGAATTAAACCATGAACCCTTAGCTGATAGCAAATAAAATAATTATAATTGATGGATTCGACCATTACTTGATGGAAATTCATTTTATGTAACAATAAAACACTGAAAACTTTGTTTTCAAACTTCCACAAAATTTATTTTAAATCTTATCACTACAGCTGTTTCGGCTGATAGCCTTTCTCAAGTGATCTATTTTTGGCTTGGGTTTACAAAATTTATAGTCTCTAATAAAATAGGTTGAGGAGGGGAGAACTGTTTGTCTCAAGTTGGTCATTCATAATTATATCTGTGTTTTTTAATTTGTTGATTTCCATAGATTCTAGCAAAGATAGCTTAAGGCCTTTATTTTGAATCTGAAGAATTTTAAATTTGTCATTAAAAGAATGATTATGATCTAGAAGGTGAAGTGCGTATGTCGAATCTGTTTTTCTATTCTTGAAAGCCCACTCTTAAAGACATTTTAAATTCAAATAACACTATCGATAACCTAATTTTGTTATTATATATTATTATGTATTACTACTCCGCTAATTACTCTATTAGACTAAAGTTGTTACAAAATAAACTGTTTGTATGTAAAATGTATGTCCTATTGGGTCAAATAGGTTCATTTTGAGCCACAACAACAAACAGGGTGGCCTTGAATAAGTATTAACTCACACAAGTAGTAAAACAAAATTTCGGTTATCGGAATTATAATATTTACGTAAAATAAATACAATTTATTTCATAATAAAATAATTTTTACGATTTGAATTTGTTTTAATAAGAGGAATATTGAACTTTGGAAGATAAAAAGGTGGACACCAGCGCGACGCTCGGTCCTTTCAGTGATTTAAAAAATATATGTTTGCTTTATTATCCGTTCTATATTTACACAGACTGTATACCTGAAGGTCACCACAGGAAAATGAACAAAATTGCATTAGAAATCAGATTGACTTTGTCAAATTCAAACGAATTATTAAATTAAAAATAAAATAAAAATAATCTGATAGAAAATTTAATTAATATATAAACTAAATAAGATGTTTACAAATAATAAATGTATATATGTGATATTATTTTAAAACGAGAAGTGTCATCAAAATTTAAAACAGATGATTCAATGTTGTTATTATGTGGATGACATTTATGACTTAAATTTTGAGAATCGTTATTAATCGAATCTTTCATCGACAGGATATTCTTCTAATGTTCTACTTTTCAGTTCATGTCTATTTTGTTAGTTATTTTTCATGCAGTTTTTAATTTAAACCTGCATAGAATAAATATATGGTGATTAGAAACGAATTGATCGGGAATAGTGAATCGACTCCTTCTCGTGGCGCTGGTTCTGTGAGGCCGGCCTAAGCATTTTACTATGGAAACAAAAGTAATATAACGCCAGTATAGAAGCTTCGCTTCAACATAGAAGAATATATGGAAACAAAAACCCAGATGAATACAGAAAAAAAAACAAATTAATTATTAATGAACAAAATAAAAGAGTCTAAGAAAAAGTGGATGATGGAAACATGTATTGGGATAGAGAAATTACAGAAAAAAAAACCGGAAAAAAAATTATTACAACTTATATGAAAAAGTTAGAGAATTATCTCGAAAATCACGAACAAAAACACCTAACCGATTAATTGACAACCATAAACCTGTTAACAACCCAAATGAACTCATAAACACAAGAAGAACGGAATAAACACAAATAGATAGCGAGAAAGCCCCAATAATATTAAAATCTGAAGTTCAATATGCTATAAACAACTCGAAATTAGATATAGATTGTCTCAAAGTGACTAGTCTATACAGCGTAAATGCACAACATCGATGCCATACTTCTTTGCAAACTTGTATTAAAATAAACGTCACTTCTTACTAATTAGCTTAATCCATCTTTTGTGTTGAGGGTAGCTTAAGTACTAATACTCACTAACGACCCTGCCTGGCTTCCTTCTGTCAGTGGTTCTCAAACATAAATAATATTTTCTACAACATACTTGGGTTAAATTAAAATAAAATAGAAATTAAAAATGCCTTTTATTTGTCACACAAGCACTTTGTTTTAATTCTACAATATGTGCTAGCGATATAAACTATTTGTTTATAGATTTAAATAAAATCTATTGGTTCGATATCATCCAACAAATTCTCAATTTCCCACATTTTTTTTCTGTTGTTATTAAATGGTTTACGTAGCTTTTCCATTTCTCTGGCGTAATACCTGGTACGCTGCTGTAATTAAATTTCACATTTCAGCTTCTTTAAAATTCGCGTTGCGTCCAGCTATATACCGTTTCACTTCACTCCAAACTATTTCGATTGGATTGAGTTCATGTGATAGGGTGTGAGCCTCAGACTCTTCACACTGTGCTTTTGTCAATATCTTCTATTATGTACCTGTCATATTTTGCTTTGAAGGCCTTGCCTACATCAAGTATCTCGCATTTTAGGTTGTCTTCTTCAAGAAATAGGTCCTTTGACAGAAGCCATTCTTGAATATCTTTTAGTGTGGAACTATTGGGAATTTTTTCTGACTTTCTGCTGTGATAGGAGGCATTGTCCATTATCACAACAGTTTTTCTGGCAAATTTAGCATTAAGTTATTTTCGAACTAATCTTCGAAGGTCGGTCCATCCATTTCGTCGTGGTAGTCCTGAGTATTTTTCTTTGCTAAAAACGTGAGCTATGCTCCATCCACAAATCCACTGGTAGATCCTGTGTGCAATAAAACGAACCGTGTACCACGAGCTGTTAGATCTTTTAATCCTGTTGTCAGACCACGAACAAAAGCATCGCGATGAGATGTAATTGTTTTATCAACCCATTCTTTTTTCACACTATGCCCGATATTTACCCATGATTCATACAAATACACTATGTTATATTTGTGGATCTCACCAAAGCATATGACACGATTACATTCATAAATACAATTCATAGATACAATAAAGCATCATCAAAAATCAAACTAAACAACACCTTGTCAGAAGAATTTCCAGTAACAAAAGGCTTACGACATGGATGCTGCCTCACTCCAATACTATTTAAGATCTATTTAAATGAAGCACTAAAATACTGGAGAAGATCCTGTTCAGGAATGAGGGTCCAACTTGACGACGATACAACACTATACACTCTACATTTTGCGGACGACCAAGTAGTAGTGGCAGCAGACAAGGAAGATTTAGAATTCATGACGAGACGGTTGTTTAAAACATATGAAGAATGGGGCCTCTCTGTAAATAGAAACAAAACGCAATACTTATGCGTCGGGAATGAAGTAGAAGTTCTAATGGTCAACGAACATGAAACAATCAAGAACTGTGAGGAATATATATATATATATATATATATATATATATATATATATATATATATATATATATATATATATATTTGGGAACAACAATTAACTAGAGTGGGCGCACCGAAAAACAGATAGAGCAAAGAATCGTGAAAGGAAAAAGGGTGATAGGATGCCTAAACCCAATGCTATGGTCAAAAGAACTATCAAATAAAAGAAAGCATCTCCTCTTTAACTCCATCTTTAAAAGTATAGTGCTCTATGGATGCGAAACATGGCAACTTTCTAAATCCCTTGAGCGACGCCTACTTGCATTGGAAATGGACTTCTGGAGAAGATCAGGTAGAAAATCAAGGCTTGATAGAATACAAAATGACCATATCAGAAATATAATGGGAGTCAAGTCAACCATCATTGACGAAATTCAAAGGAGACAACTGATCTGGTATGGTCATGTGAAAAGAATGGACGACGACAGGCTGCCAAACCAAATTTTTAAATGGACGCCAAGGGAAAGAAGGAAGGCCAAAACAATCCTGGCTGGGCGGCATTCAGAAGGCAATGTCGGAAAGAAACCTTCACCCTGGTGAATGAAATGACCGACGTAGCTGGAAACTGGGAACCGGAAGGCGGAGAACGCTATAAAAGACCGGGATAATAATAAAAAAAAATAATGTATCCTTCTGCACGGTATTTACGAATTACGCGTAAATAACGATGACACCACGAGATGATTTCTGGTTTTTCAATCAAAATTGAATTTCTGCCACGTTTTATAAACACAAAATCCATATCACTCAGCACCTGATGTAGCGTGGCCCATGAAAAGTTGGGCAGAATTTCTTCAACATTTACTTCAACAGCTAATATGGTGTTTATTGTTGGTGGTATGTTGTCACGAAAAAATTGATGAACTATTCTACAAATTTGGCCCGTGGCACCTTCATCGTACTTGTTGTCACGAGAATTACCAACCTTTCGCTTCTTGCGCCTGCTCTTTGGAGATTGTAATCCAGCAGGTGATGAATATTCCTGTCGTATGCGAAACAGAGTCTTTTCGCAAACACCACTCATTTCTGACACTTTCCTAATTACACTTAATACAGAATCGTTGTTATCCGGATTAAGATGATAATTAATAATATTCATTAGTATCTGCTTCTCTGAAAGTTTCATAGCTTTTCCACGTTTTAATTGAACAATTTCCTCCATTTTGCGGTAAAAACTCGGCGTCAAATATAACAATAGCCAACAACAGAAAATAACAATAATTGCCAACAGCAAATCACAACGACAGCCACCACCAAATAATAGCAATAACAAAACAGTAACAGTACATTTTTTTAGCAAGCTTTTAAACATATTCGGTACAAGAATTACTCTAATTGCTTCTTAATTACTGAATAAATTAGAAGAAAGAATTTGAAAAACTTTGAAACAAATATTTATGTAATGCACATTTTATTATCCTACTGCTACTAATTAAAGATAAAAGTTGATAGGTTATACTTAGAAACAAATAATGTATAGTATTATGTAAAATTATTAGCAAACGATATTTGTAAATTACATAAAATTGTACGTGAGGACTTGTTGAGAACTCCTGGTTTATTCCGTTTATCTTGAAGGATAGACAATAGAGAACGCCATCGCTCACTGCATAAAACTGTCAACGTCTTGGAGAAATTCCCATAAGGTTAGCATTGCACATCTTACTCTATACAGACTAGTCACTTTGAGTCAAAGTATAGTCCAGATGTCTAGGTGTTGACCCCTAAAAATCATACGAACAAGCCGAATTTTTGCAGAGAATGTTTATTTTGGGACCTCAAAAAAGACGCAAAAAAGTTTACCACTTTTACAACCGGGCTTCCCCTAAACCCCCCTCACTGGGAGGTAAAAACGTAAAAAAACGATTTACACAGAATATGTACACCGTAGAAAAAAATGTTTCAAATAAAAAATGTAGCTGGGATAATTTTAAACAAAAATGTTTATAAGTATTTTTGTGCAGAATGAACCGTTCTCTTAGAAACAACGCTTGAAGGGACCGTCGATTTCGTATGTCAGTTAAGCGCGCGAAATCAATGTTCCATAAAATTTGTATCAGCTCGACGGTAAAAATTCGATATATTTTGATTCAAATGTCCTATCGATAAAAATCAAGCTGCATTTGCAAACGAAGAAGAAGGCAAATAGTGCAGCTTTCTTATGCGGTTTTTGTATTTTTCCAAGCATAAACTTAGTTTTTATACAGGTGTTAAATAAATTAACGTGGCGCTATTTTTGCCGTTTTTTACGATTATATATATATATATATATATATATATATATATATATATATATATATATATATATATATATATATATATATATATATATTACGAATAAAAAACGCAGAATTTAATTTCTACATTACAAACGATCACACGTCACGGGAAATACATTTAAGAAGACGGTTTTGGGTGTTGTTTATTGCAGAAGTTTTGTTCTTTTGAAAAACGTATTATTTAATTGAAAATAAAAGTTTTAAACCTTTAAGATCGTTTGTTTTGTGAAAGTTTAAATCCAGCGTTTTTTAGGTATATTTCAAATGTCACATTTGTTGCCAAAACTCAGAACTAAAGTTTCATGCTATAGGTTTTAAAGTTTAAGATCTAGTAACAAAAAATTGGGGATCTAATAACAAATACTTGGGGTTAGCGATGTACAGTGGTCAGGAAATGGAGAGTTATTAATAAATAACCACAATATTTATTACACTGGAGGAGACAAAACTGATCATCGATACGGAGTAGCTTTTATCATAAGCAACACTATTAAAAAATCGGTGTTAGGTGTGATTCAAATCTCAAAAAGAATAATAATGCTAAAAATTCAAGCACGGAACTGTAATATTAATATGATCCAAGTTTACGCTCCTACTGCTGATAAGACCGAAGATGAGATCGAAAACTTTTATTTAGAATTGCACAATACAATCAAGTTAACAAAATCTAGAGATATTACTTACATTTTAGGAGATTTAATGCAAAAATTGGAGTAGGTACAGTTGAAATATAGTTGGACAGTTCGGACTAGGAACTAGAAACGAGAGAGGAGAAAGGCTCATAGAATTCTGCCAAGAAAAGAATATGGTAATTGCCAATTTCAGCTTCCTAAAAGAAGACTATATACATGGACGTCTCCTTTACATACAGAAAACCACATTGTCAGAAACCAGATAGACTTTATACTCGTAAATAGCAGATATAAAAACTCTATAACCTCAGTTAAAACTTATCCTGGAGCAGATGTTAACTGACCACAATCCGCTAGTGGCTGACGTGAAAATAAAATTAAAAAGAATTGAACTCAGAAAACAACAACCAAAAATTAACGTAAGAATGCTACAAAACGAAGAAATAAAAAACGAAATAAAAAATAATGTGAATGTTAATATGCAAAAAACACTAACTGACAACAAACAATTTATGGATGTAAATAAAAAGTGGTGTAATATAAAAAATACGTTACTGAAACCAGCTCAAGAAAGTTTAATAGAACATAAATCAGAGGCTAAAAAACACTGGATGACAGAAGAAATACTATTACTGATGGAAGAAAGAAGGAAATATAAAGGAAAAGATCTACAGAAGTATAAAGAAATACAACGAATAATTAAGGAAAAAATCAAAACAGCTAAGGAAATCTATTTGATGAAGCAATGTAAAGAGATAGAAGAACTAGAAACAAAATATGATATGAGAAATATGCACAAAAAAATTAGAGAAGTGACTGGAATGGGTCGAAATAGACAGCAAGGACACATAAAAGACAAAAAAGGAGTACTACTAGTAGATTTACCAGAGAAGTTAAGGTGATGGGAGGAGTACGTTAGAGAACTTTTCCAAGATGAAAGAGGTGAAATGCAGAAAATACAAGAATTAAATCCTTTAGAGATACAGAAGATCACGATAGATGAAATCAAATATGCTATCAAAAACTCTAAAGACAATAAGGCAGCTGGATTAGATGAAATACCAGTAGAACTCTTAAAACTAGTGGAAGAGGACAACTTGGAAGTATTTTCAAGTATTCAACACGGTGTACGATACGGGAATAATACCACAGGAGTGGCTAAAGTCAGCATTTATAACCATCCCTAAAAAACAAGCAGCAAAAGAGTGCTCTGATTATCGAACACTGAGCCTCATGAGTCATACTTTAAAAGTTCTGCTAAAAATAATACATAAGAGAATATACGAAAGGCTAGAGGAGGATATTAGCGAGACGCAGTTCGGGTTCCGAAATGGAATGGGTACTCGAGAAGGACTATTTGCCATCAACATATTAATTCAGCGATGTCGGGATGTGAATGTTGATCTACACTTGTGCTTCGTTGACTACGAAAAAGCTTTCGATAAAGTAAGACATGAAAAACTGATATCAATACTTAGGAACAAGCGCATTGACAGTAAAATCATAAATATAGTGCAAACATTATATTGGAACCAAAGTGCCATAGTTCAAATTGATGGGCAACACTCAGAAGAAATGAGGATCTGTAGAGAAGTTAGACCACTTTTGTTTAACTTATATTCTGAAGAAATTTTCCAAAACACGCTCAATAATATCGAAGTGGGAGTCACCGTTAACGGAAAATTAATTAATAATTTAAGATATGCAGACGACACTGTGATCATAGCAACGAGTATAGAGGATCTACAACATCTTATCGAAAGCTTGAGTATAAATAGTGCTGAGATGGGAATTACTATAAACGCCAAAAAAGCGAAGTACATGCTGATTACAAAAAGGCCACAAAATATACATCACCTATTGACAATCAATGGGAGCGTGATAGAACAAGTAGAAAAATATCAGTATTTGGGAACTTTGATCAATGAAACCAATGATCATACTGTAGAAATAAACAGACGAATAGAGATTGCCATATCAGCATTTATACGAATGAAGCCACTCCTAACGTGCAAAAATCTAAATTTGGAGATCAGACTACGTACCATTCGCTGTTATATATTTTCAATATTATTATATGGAGCTGAGACTTGGACATTAAAAAAATGTAATTTAAAAAGAATCGAGGCCTTCGAACTCTGGTTATACCGCAGAGTATTGAAAATATCATGGACTGATAGAATTACAAATAAAGAAGTACTGGAGAGGGTTGGTAAAGAAACAGAACTAATCACCACTATACAAACCAGAAACTGGAATACCTAGGCCACGTGATGAGGGGATCAAAATATGAAATTTTGAGACTGATAATACAGGGAAAGATTCAAGGAAGAAGATCTGTTGGCCGAAGGCAGAACTCATGGTTAAAGAATCTACATGATTGGTACCAATGCAGATCGATTGATTTGTTTAGAGCAGCAAGTTCTAAAATAAAAATAGCCATTATGATTGCCAACCTCCGTAGGGAGATGGCACTCTAAGAAGAAGAACAAAAAATTCATAGTGGCCAGTCAAATAAAAGGATAGATTATATTGATCTCGTGAGAATAATAAAAAATGGCAAAAATCGCGCCACGTTTATTTATTTAACATCTATATAAAATCTGAGTTTATTTGCGAAAAAATACGAAAGCTGAACTCTTTACCTTTAAAACGCATCTTGATTTTTGTCGATAGGTCACTTGAATCAAAAGATATCGAATTTTTACCGTCGAGCTGATACAAAATTTATTGAACATTGATTTCGCGCGCTTAACTGACATGCAAAATCGACGGTCGTTTCAAGCGTTGTTTCTAAGAGAACGGTTCATTCTACATCAAACATTTTTGTTTTTTAAATTACCTCAGCTACATTTTTTATGTCCCCTTCCAAGGATGGTTTTAGGGGGAAGCGCGTGGTAAAAGTGGTAAACTTTTTTGCATCTTTTTCGGAGTCCCAGAATTATAGTGTATTTTTATGTATGAGAGAGTAATAAAACAATAAATTATGTATGCAAATCCCTAAACTGTTGATACGGGTGACTCAATGAAAAACAGATATTTGTCAACAAGTTTACTGAAGTATATAGGAAAACAATTTTAAATTGAGTATGACCACCAGGTATAAAGGTTGGAGCAGAATAGAATACAATAGTTGTGAGGGTTACTAATCCCTAAATAAGGTTGCCAGTGTCGGAGTGATGGAGGTTAACAGGTACTAATGAATTTGCAAGAAATGTAAGAGGTTTATTTTATTGGTTATATATAATCAATAAAAGTTTAATAAGTACCTACCTATTTGCAAAATAAAGTTTAATTCTTTAGATAAAATAAAACGTTTTATTTTATCTGAAATGAGTGCATTCCACGAAGTAAGGGTTTCAACAATCAAACATTTAATTCTTTAATTCCAGGAATCTACGACAGTAATTGACTAGATAATTACCTTCTAAACTTATTCCACAGAAAATGTGATAGTGGGTTTTTCCATTTTGTAGGAAGGTCCAAAAGAAGATTCAAAATTCTTAACAGTTCACTAAAAGTAGGTACTTCAGTTGCAAGGTGCAGTTTATTGTGTATACTAGTGTTATGGAAATTTTGGAAGTGCCGTGTAAACGCCGAAAAATTGGTCCTTTAACAGTTAATGAAAAAACATTAATATTTAATTGTTTTAAATCATTTACAGACAAACGTTTATGTGAAAGTGTTGATGAGACCGTTGAGTTAGTTAGCAGTACACTTGGTGTTGGGAAATCTACGATTTACAGAGTTATTAAAGAAGAGAAATGTGGTAGTTTTCAAATGCCACTTAATGCTCCAGGGAAACCAAAATTTCAAATAGAATATCATTTTAAAGAAGGACTTCGACGGAAAGTGCATGAATTCTTCTTTAGACAAGAATTTCCAACATTGGATAAAGTTCTTGTCTCAGTTCGAGATGATAAGGATTACCCAGAAATGAGTCGAAGTACGTTATGGAAACTTTTAAAAGAAATAGGCTTCCGCTGGAAAAAGAATCCCAGAAAGTCTATTTTATTAGAAAGAAGCGATATTGTCATATGGAGAAGACATTTTCTAAGAACCATAAAGGAAATGAGAAACCAAAAAAGAAAAATATTTTATCTTGATGAAACATGGATCAACGAGGGTCATACACCAAGTAAATTTTGGCAGGATGAAACTGTTACAAGTCAAAGGCACGCTTTTGTAAATAACTTATCTACTGGTTTAAACCCACCATCAGGAAAGGGACGCAGGCTGATAATAGTACACATTGGCAGTTCAGACGGTTTTGTTGAAGGTGGTTTATTAACTTTTGAATCAACTCGTACCGGTGACTACCATGAAGACATGAACGCTGATGTCTTTCAAGAATGGTTCGAACAAATGATAGATCTTCTTCCTAAGAACTGTGTAATAGTAATGGATAATGCAAGTTATCACTCCAGACTTATAGAAGGACTGCCCACAACCAAGTGGTTAAAAAAAGACTTGCAGAATTGGCTGAGTTCAAAAATTATTACGTACCTTCCCGGATTTATAAGAAAGGAACTTTATTCGTTGTGTGCCCTTCATAAAGAAAAATTTAAAAAATACGAAATTGATGAAATTGCCAAAAATCGTGGAATGGCAGTACTTAGATCCCCACCATATCATTGTGAATTAAACCCGATTGAACTGGTATGGGCACAGATAAAGAGTGAAGTTTCAAGAAAAAATAACACTTTTAAAATTCATTATGTTAAACAGTTGTTTTTGGAGGCCGTAAATAATGTAAAACCTGAAAACTGGGAAAAGGCAGTAAATCACACTATTAAAGAAGAGGAAAAATGTGGAAGCTGGACAATATTACTGATAAAATGATCGAGCCAGTTATTATAAATCTTGGTTCTGAAAGTTCATCTTCTGAATCTGATTTGGATTTGTAACAAGTAGCTGTAAGTTTTATATTAATATTTTTATTCATCCATTTAACATACCTTAGACGGTTTTAAAAACTCTTTTTCTCTTTTGTAATTTTTAAAAATTAAAAAAATGTGAATTTTTTAAAACCCTTTTTAATGTAGGCCAGTCAGTTCTAATATAGTGTGTGATAAAAGAGGTCACTTTTGTTTACATACACATAACACTTTATAACACTGAAATAATTCATTTATTTTTTACAATTATTCAAAGTAATTTTTCAATTAATCTTGAGCACGCCCATGGAGTGGTCGAAGGTACCAGTTTAAAATTATGCTAATTACTCTCTCGTTCATAAAAATAAACTATAATATTCTCAATTCTATTTTGTGTATATATGTATGAAGGAATACATTAAGCCATAATTAATTTTATCCAAAATCTTATGAAAAAATTGATATGAAAAAACGTTGGGTCAAAAATAGCCATGATATGCTTCCTAGAGATAAGTAAAATATTATTTTTGGCTTCTGAAAAAATTTGGCCCATTCTTTATTGCCCGCCCTGTATAAAGGTAAACACTGACATGCATTTTCCATCTAATTTTTCAAATTATCCAATACATTTAAATATATGTTTGATTTGTTGAGAACATTTATTTTATAATTATATACTTGTATTATTTTTGCAGGTTTTCTAATATATGTTGTTCAAAAATATTATGAAATTTATCTAAACGTATATTTTTGTTTGTCGTGTGCATTTTTATGTATAAACTCGGCTGACCTCTGAAATTGGAAACCTTAATAAGTTTTATATTACAATTGATGTAGAACATTTATCTATAATAGTAATTATTATCCTATCATGAAACTGCATTATATTAATATTTTTTAATTATTTATTGGGAATATTTAAGTTAAAATTTACGTCTTTTAAGTTACTACTATTTAAATGGGAATAAGCCACAATAAGGTTAAAGTAAGTTTATTGACGTTTCAATTTCCACTTCGGAAATCGTTCTCAAAATACAAATTATTATTAAAGTATTATTTTTAAATTAAAGGTTTGTATTTTGAGAACGATTTCCGAAGTGAAAATTGAAACGTCAATAAACTTACTTTAACCTTTAATTGTTGCTTATTCCCATTTAAATGGTAGTGACTTAAAGTGTCACAAGAAAATAGCTTCAGAACAATATTACGTTTTTTTTGCTATATATTTTAAAGCAAAGTTGTACAAATTTATGTGTACTTACCAGTGTCAGCCTATGTAATAATTCACTCTATTTATTTTCATGTCTATCAACACTTTCAACTTTTTTACTTTCGATCCAACAAGGATACAGACCGATTGCACCACTGCAACAATTAAAATCAACGACGTAAACCACGTTTGGGTATTATCGTTTCGATGCTTTTACTGTGCGAGTTGGTTTACTAATGTTGATTAAGAGCGCTGGTTGTGCTTAGCACCGTACCACGCCGATTTGAGTTATGAAGGGCGCTGCATTGTTTAATTTTTTAGTAAAATAGGCGGGTTGCTAAAATTGTTAGTAAAAGTCAATTTGTCTGATCTTTAAACCTCTGGCTTTTAAATGTGATACAGGCAGATATTTTTTAGGGTTAAATTACTGGTACGAACTAAACCTATTATAATGAATTTAATCAGACGAGGTGTCGGCACACTATATAATTGAAGTAATACAATTTAATGCTCTTGCGGTGTTGATGAACAAAGAATGCACAAAGGAACAAAAATTTTCTTAAGATAGATTTTTAGTTTTTATGAAGAATATATTGTTACATTTTACACTAGCTTGCTAATCTCAAAATGGTTTGAGTCTATAATACATAACTTAATAAGACTTAGGCAAATGTACAAAATGTATATTGCAAATATCTGGGATTTCGCATATTTATACAAAAAAAATGATAAAATGCATAAACGTCAATTTATTTCGAATTGCAGATTTTAAATATTTATCTAAACGTAGATAATGGTATAACACTTTTATTCTTTATAAAATGATATGTGTTCAATGGAGAATTAAGTAACGAAAAAACTCTAAAGGAAATGCACAAATTTATTTAAATGTTTACAGTTTAGGGTACAGAAGTATACTAACTTAAGGACTACAGTGGCAGCCGTAGCTTAGTGGCTATGTTACTGGCTTAACAAGCTGAAGGGCCCGGTTCAAATCCCGGCACCGACAAAAATTTAAAAAATTTCTAATTTAACTGAGCTGCCACCGTGCTTCGAAGGGTACGTTAAGCCGTCGGTCCCGGCTACGAAAGTAGTCGTTAAGTCATGTTAGGGGCGCTTGCGCGACCTGAAAACCCTAACACTAGACCTTAGCCAGAAGGTTACACGAACTTTACTTTTTTTAAGGACTACAAATATATCAAAAAAACCTCCCATAGTTCTTGATAATAACGTAAACACTTAGAGATTCTCGGCGTGGGTCTTTATCATCTCCGAAGGAATCTGGAATATTGACATAGGGCTTCTTTTGCAGCTTCGAAGTTTTGGCGCCTCTCTAGACATACTCCACACAGGGCAGGTAGGGCCACATGGAACAAAAAAAAACAACCGGCAATAACTCATTCTACTTTTGTTGTTATGAGAAGGCCGTAGATGAAGTGTACCACAAGGTAATCGAATTATATGTTACTATTGAGTAAAGTTATTATTGATTAAAATCCCTTTATAATATGGATAATGAAAGATCATATCTACTACTTGCCGTGTTACACTTCAACTTCGTCTAGTTAATCGCATCATAAAATGGTTTTACATTATTAAAATGAAATTTTCGAATATCCTCGTTATCTAACTTAATTTTTAGAGTTTTATTGGTTTCATTGACCTCAAAAACAACATATGATCCTGTATTTAGTACCGATTTTGGTGTATTTGGATTTCTTGGTCTTTTTAAGAGAATTTTATCTCCAACTTTATACTTTACTTCCAAGTTGCTCGTTCTTAAGTTATCAAAACGGTTTATCATTGTTTTTCCCTTATATTTTCTAACCGATTATTATACGAAATTTCATCAAATTCTCTATCATTTTTATTTGGAAATAGTAAACTATAGGGTGTAGTGGATGTTGAATGATGTTTACTAGAATTATATGAATGTATAGCGACTAAAAGTGCATCTTCTAAGTCGCACTGGTTATGTTCTAAAAGATAACTTCGCAAAGTATCTGTTATGGTAGCATGGAAGCGCTCAATTATACTGTTAGAGGCATGATACTCAAACGAAGTAAGGTGCCATTCGATATTCAATGAATTAATAAAACTTTGCACCTTTTTATTATTAAATTCACCCCCGTGATGTGACATAATCATCTTAGGAAGGCCGAAAAGCGAAAAATAATTTTTTAATTTACTAATTATCGTTTCTGGGTTTTTATCAGTAAAAATATACGCTTGTGCAAATTTTGTTAGATTATCTATAACGGTGAGCATTTTTTGTTTATCAAAAAAGAACAGATCTACAGATAAAGCCTCAAATGGTTTCTCCGGAGAATGCCTTACATTTAAACTTTGAGTACGATTCCTACGATCAAATTTTGAGAGTTGACAAGTAAGGGCATAGAGTAATAAATTCGGTTATTTTCTGCAGTTTCATTAATTCCTTTGTGATAATTACCCGGGTAGTTATGATATTCTAATATTATCCTTTGCCTATCTTCTACAGGCGGCATAGTAACGATATTTTGACAAATTATAAATTTAACGTCTGGGTAAAGGAAACAGCATTTTATAATAAATATTACTTTCAATATAAGGTATGCAATAAGTTTTATTTCGAACTAATACTAGTTTTTTCAAAGTATTAAAATTCTCAAGGCAATGGTGTGGCTTAACTTTAACTATAGTAATTTCTCTACTACGATTTTCGTTATATAACTTTAATATTTTTTTCAAAATCCGAGTCACCAACAGTGGGAAAATTATCATTGATTATTTCAAATAATTTACATTTCTGTCATTTTCATCGTATAGATATAAAATATTCTTATTGTTAACGTCTAAAATTTGCTCATTAGAGTAGGAAAATTATTTAAATCTAAGTTAGTTTTAATATTCTCAAATTCGGTATAATCATTTTGTTTTTGATAGACATGATTTAATCGAATTCTTGGCAGAACTTCTAATTTTCGTTTATTTACAATAGTATCGATTTTTTCAGTTAAGCCGATAACATTACTTCGGATTTGATGTTCTTGTATATTATTTACACTAAGTATATTATGTTCCTGATCAGATGGAAACAATGGGATTTCTTCACGTTTAGCAAATAAAGTATTTAAACCAAAGTCAATAACACATTTATTCTTTTCTAAAAAATCATAACAAGTATTCCATCAAAAGGACAATTTATGTCTACTATATAGAATTTTTGAACACCTGAAAATAACTTAAAGTTTACGCTCTTTGTAACTTGAATTGGTTCGTTATTAATACCAAATATTTTAAAAGTTTCATGATTAAAGTGATAAGAGTCTAAAATTTTACCTGGTTTCAATATTGATATTGCTGCCCCTGAATCAATTAATAATTTTAAATTCAAATTTTTAATATGCGCGTAAAGAAGCGGTTTATTTGCTACTTGGTAAACTGTAACGTTGTCAGCGGCACTTGCTCTAAAAAAATCATGATCAACTTCGATTTATATTTCTTTTTCTGAACTATCGTTGTCGCAATAGGTATTATGAACAACATTGTGAGATTGTGGTTTACGATAACATTTTTCTGCTTTTTGTCCATATTTATGGCAAACAGTGCACTTTGGAATAGTTAATTTAATTGGTGGATTTATCGATTGATTTGTTGAACCGGGATCAGAAAATGTTTTTTGAGTACCTACAGTACTTGACGAAATTTTATTGTCATTATTTATATTTAATTTAGAAAACTTGTCATTTGTGTAAAACACGTTAATTTGAATTAACGAACTAGGATTTAAAGAGCGAAGCATTTGACACAAAGGTTCTTTTATGCCCGTAATAGCGGTCAGAATTGCAGTCTTATTGTGAAAATTATTTAAACATTCTTTCTCAACTTCGTTCAAATTTGAATCGTATTTGATAACTTTATTGATTCTAATTAATTGTTTTTCAATTTTATAAACGAAACTGTAGGTTTTTCATTAGAACTTTGCTTAAAGTGACATAACTCAAAATTTAGACACTGCAAATCCAAATTTTCTCCAAACTGAGAAAGGAGAGCATTTTTTATTTCGTGCCATGTCGAAAATTCTTTCGAGCCAATGAAATCAAGAGCTTTTCCCTATAACCTGCTTTTTACGATAAAAGGAAAAATTTGCAATTCCGCTGGGTCAAATTTTGCAAAAATAAAATCAACAGAATGTATAAAATAATGTAATTTTGAAGAAGACCCATCAAAAACATTTATAAGCTTGATAGCTTTGTCACAATTAATATAATTATTAGAGGTGGTAGCAGAAATTATTGGCGTAGTTGCTGTTACGTCGTTAGTTGCCATTGTATTAACAAAAATAAATTAAACAAATAAACAAATGCAAATACTAGATATGATAGCTTGAAAGTTTGAAAATTGCGAAACAGAGTAGATAAAAAAAATGAAAACAAATAAAAAAATAATATAATTCGACTAACCTCAAGTACTTCCGTGCGTCTCAGATCAAGTGGATTTACACTGGAACGGGTAGAGAACGGGTGGAGAACGTTGTATCTTCTGGATCAACTGGGTTTACACTGGAACTGGTTGAAATTATGAACTGTATGTAGTCGGTATAGTAGCGAGATGTTGTTGCTTCTTCTGTGGAAATGCTTCACCGTTTCCAGGGTCGAGTGGCTTTTTACTGAAGCTGGTTGAGAAGATTTCACGAATTTGCTAGTTGCGCCTCCCCAGAACTTCCGAATTACTTTGTGGCTTTACACAACAAGTGGCCTTACACTTGGAATTCTTCTAAGTTGCTTACGGGTTCCTTCAGTTTTCCTTCCTCGTGGCCTTACACTCGGAACTCAAATACTAAGTCACTAATTCTCCAATTTTCCAATTAACGATTAAAATCGATTAAAAAAAGGCTTTACTTTTCCAATTGGAAATT
This sequence comes from Diabrotica balteata, assembly GCA_918026665.1. Taxonomy (NCBI): domain Eukaryota; kingdom Metazoa; phylum Arthropoda; class Insecta; order Coleoptera; family Chrysomelidae; genus Diabrotica; species Diabrotica balteata. The sequence continues at coordinate 178,562,782 of OU898276.1, forward strand.
CTACTGACTGCGCTACTTTTATTCCGAGATATTCCAATTGTCTTGTTTTAATTGTATTTAAAATTTATATTTTTGTAATCCTCCTTCTCAGAACCTATTTTTTTGGGACGTATTGTGTCCACGATATTTTCAGAATTCTTCTATACACTAACAGCTCGAGTGATTCCAGTTTTTTCATTTATGTCGCGTTCAAGGTCCAAGATTTAATTCCATAAAACAAAGTCGAAAAAATATAGCATCTCGCCAACCTAACTCTTAGTTCCAATTTTAAATCTCTTGTACATAGCACTCTTCTCATTTTGTTGAAATTTGCCTGAATGTAACATTTGTGGAGGTAATCATTGTCCCCAGATATGCATATTTGTCCATTTGTTCGACGTTGATTCCGTTTATTAGAGGATTATCGTTGTTTCTTTGAGTTTTCGATATTCTCATAAATTTCGTCTTCTTGTCATTCATTGTTATACCGTACTTTTTTCCATACTCCGCTGTTCTGGTCACCAGTCTCTGAAGATCTTCAATATTTTCGGCTAAGATCACAGTGTCGTCGGCATATCTAATATTATTAATGGAAACTTCATTTACCTTTATTCCACCTGTTTCAAAACATGTCGAAATTATACTTTGCGAGCCTTGTGGATTTCAGTTGAACTAACCAAAGGACGTCACTAATTTTCGATTTATCGAAATTAATTTCAATTTCAAGAAAGTGGTTGAAATTTCATTTCATCATCGAAATTATTCTGACATAACTGGCTGGACTGGGAGAAATGAGGTTAGGGTTAGATTCAGTCATAGAAAAGGGTTCAGTCTGGGGATTATGAAATTCCTATACGAAATCACAAAACGAAACGAAGGCAAACTCGATACGAATACGTATCAAAAGCAAAAAGTGATTACGAACTCGGTTCAACCAGGGATCGACTGGAATGTCAGAAAATGATCGGTAATCATTGTAGTTTTGAACTGATAAGATAATAATTCGAACAAATGGAATGACTTATATGGTTATGTCACCGGTTATGTCTTATGTCATAAATAGCCCTTAGCAAAATTAGGATGGTCCTTCAAAAAAGCCACCATGATTTCTTTTTGTTCTACAGACAATTTAGTCCCACCATCACTGACAGCCTATCCATCCATTTTCTTTCAATTCCACTCACTCAAACAAGAAAAAAATACGTACAATATAACCAAAGAATATATTCTTTGATATAACGTAAACAAAACAAAAATTCAACCATTCAACAAGCGTTGTGCAATGAGCAGCGTGCAGCCAATAAACAAGAGGACCAACCCAAATTCACAGCAGTGTCAAAATGATAAAGTAAATATCCCCAGTTTTAACTAAAATCGAAATGAATGAAAATCGCTATCGATTGCGACTGTCATGGCGTAGTCGCTTTTAAATTTCGACATCAAAATGAAATAGAATTAGGCTCCTGTTCGTTAACATGTACTTTTACTCGCCGTTTATAGTATAAATTTGATATGATCCTGAAGTAGTTGTAGTCAATCTTCTTTGATTTCAGAACATGCATTAATTGTTCATGTCATACTTTATCGAATGGTTTGTTATAATCAATAAAACATGCGTATATATCGTGATTGACGTACAGACATCTTTGTATCAGTATATTAAGTGAAAAAAAGAGCTTCACGAGGTCCTAGGCCTTTGCGAAAACCAAACTGTGTGTCATTAACGTCTATGTCCAGTTTGTGATATATTCGGTTATGGATTACTTTTAGTAGTAATTTTAGCACATGAGACATCAAGCTAATGGTGTGGTAATCGCTGCATTCTCTTGCATGTTTCTTTTTGGGGAGACAAATAAAAATCGACGTTAACCACTCTTTGGGTAATACACCTGAACTATAAATTTGATTCAAGAGTGTCACTAAAACATCAATATGCTTCTCATCTAGAATTTTTAAGACTTCTACAGGAAGCATGTCAGGTTCAGGGCTTTTCCCACTCTGCATTGCTTTTAATGCCTGTACTATTTCTTCTTTTGTAATATATGGACCTATTTCTTCTGACGTAAGTTCTATGTGCTCTAGATCTCCTTTTTCATCATCGAACAGTTCGACAATATATTCTGCCCATCTTTGTACTTTCTTTATAGTAGTCCCGTATCCCGTGTGCACCAGTTGGATTTTGTTTTCTTAGTCCTGTAGTTCTTTAACTTTTTTGTGAAGGTTAAACAGATCATATTTATTTTGAAGGTCTTCGATCTTTTTACATTTCTCTTCAAAGTATTTTTCTTTTGCCTGCTTTATCATCTTCCTGATCTCATGGTTTATTTCCCTGTATTTATTGTTGTCTTTGTTTTTAAATTGTCTCCGTTGTTCCATCATATTGAGTATTTAGTCATTCATCCATTCTTCTTTTCTCCTTGCGGAAGTCTTTAGTATTTCTTTATAAGGTTCCAGTAGACAATGTTTTAGTCGATTACAGTATTCGTCAATATAATTAGTATTTGTGTTCAATTTTCTGCAGTTGACATGCTGTTCATGTTGGAGGCATTCTTTTAAGTTAGGTTCTTTAATTTTTCTTTGTCTATAGATAGCCGAACCAAATATAGATAGCCACGGCTATCGGATAGTTAGAACAACGCTTTCAACGTTGACCATTGATTTTTTATTGTATTTAGATCGGGACTATTTCCAGGCCAAGGCAGGAAAGCATCGTCATGGTTTCTCAATTATTCCGTGGAAGTCTTGGCGATATGACAGGATGCTTTACTGTGCTAGAACAAGGTTTCTATCAGTTTTTTGTCTTGTTACTTTGATTTCGGTGTGAAACTAAAAATTTCAGCCTTGAGCCTAGATTTTCTATTGGATTTAGATCGAGACTATTTTTACGTCAAGTCAGTACAGTAATGTTATGGTTTCTCAACCATTTCATGGAAGTTTTGGCCATATGACAGGACACTATCCTGCTGAAAAAAGAATTGTTGAGCATCCCCTTCAAACAAATCTTTTATAGTCGGCAGCAGTTTGGCTGGAAGTATTTCTTCCTGATATTTTTTGCATTAATAGTTTCCTCTATTAATGCCAAACGTCCAACTACGTTAAGTGTCATACGAAGCCCATATCATGATACTCACAGCGTGCTTCAGTCACCTTAGTACATTGGAGCAAAAGGTCTTCACAAGGTCGGCGGCGAACAAACTTCACTTCATCACTCCCAACAATCGAGATTCTGGTTTCATAACTCCAAATGACCTTACTCCAATGTTCTTTTGTCTAGTCTCCGTGTGTCAAAACACAATAAATGGGAATATAAGTCTGAAAATGGAAGTCAGAATTCAGCCTAAATCTGTATTTTCTAAACGTTGCAAAACAAGCAGACGACATAACTTTCATGGGAATTTTTAATTTTATTCACATCATGAAAATTCGTCCAAACAGAATTTCCTTCGTGAGTAAAATAATAAAAATAAAATAGATGGTTTAGATTTGATTTCGTTACAGCGTACCACCATTCGCCGATATGCATATTTCAGCCTCTTTGCTTCATCAGGGCGAACTCATGGCAAGCTCTAGCCTGATGAAACCAAGTTCTATGAAACCATGAGTTCGCTCTAATGAAGCCAAGAGGCAGAAATGTGAATATTGGCGAATGGTGGTACGCTGTTGATTTGACAATAGCATTAATGTCTTTTGCGGATCTGCGACGATCTTCTACAGACAGGGGGAATATCCTGCTTTTATCGTATGGACTAACTGTCGGTTTTCTGCCTGATATTTTTGCTGATTTTGTCGTTCCAGGATTATGGTAATGTTCACAAACTTTTATTACACGTGATATTGTACCGTCACCATCTCATTTGTTTGCTATTTCTTGATATGGTAAACTTCTTCACAAAGGGAAATTACGTTTACTCTTTTTCTGGCGACCATTCAACATTTTTTGGGTTGCTTGGAGCCATTCTCCCAGTTTTTGTATTGAATCGATACTGATGTGTTCCTCTCCGAGAGTTACAAAATATCACCTTAGTAACAACTATCTGAAGTCACTAATAAACACTGGAAGTCGCACGAAACTGTGCTGCCAATTGGACGACTAAATCACGCCACTCGTCGTTGACTGGCTAGCGATACTCTGACGCGATAAAGTATTAGTCTAGACGGGATCTGTTTTGGATTGGACATTTTCCATTGGAAGCTATTTTTTTGCTGGAATCCCTTCAGGATGTGCCCAAAATCGATAATCGCGATATGCGCCAGTCGCAAACCCTGTGCTAAATTTTTTATTTAACAAAATCTGAACAAAAAACATGTGTGTGACCGACTGCCCAAAAACTTACATCGGTCAAACTGGTAGAAACTTTGATAAACGAATAGCAGAACATAAAAGGGCTTTCAAGAATAGAAAAACAGATTCGACATACGCACTTCACCTTCTAGATCGTAATCATTCTTTTAATGACAAATTTAAAATTCTTCACATTCAAAATAAAGGCCTTAAGCTATCTTTGTTAGAATCTATGGAAATCAACAAATTAAAATACACAGATATAATTCTGAATGACCAACTTGAGACAAACAGTTCTCCCCTCCTCAACCTATTTCATTAGAGACTAAATTTTTAAACCCAAGCCAAAATAGATCACTTGAGAAAGGCAATCAGCCGAAACAGCTGTAGTGATAATATTTAAAATAAATTTTGTGGAAGTTTATTTATTTTTACAATTTTTGTAAAGTTTCCAGAATTTTGGCCACTAGTGTAGAAAGATTCATCAATAGTGTAGGAAGGAGCGGAAAGTACAAAGAGAAAAATTAAGGAAGCAGCGCTCATCTCACTAAATGAATCAAATTGCGTAGTAAGTTCTTCAATAATTTTTAAACATTTATTCAGAAATATACGTAGTATAACTTTACCTAGAACTCAGTGGAAAACAATAATCCATCTGTTTATTTTTAAAAAAGACACATGCATATCACCGATTTATCGATAAAAACCACAAATTTTATAGCAACAATTTGATCAAACCAACAGTTAATTACAACTATCAAATACCAGATAGTTTTTTATGTCAAGGTGATTTCCAAAGACAGTTCTTTTACATCTAGAAAAAATCCAATGAGTCATAAAGTATTTTTTACATACGGATACAATCAGTCAAAACCAAATTACCTCGCTGAAGGTAAAAACAGTTCCTTATGAATGGTTCCAGTACAGGGTACGTTTTAAAGATAGTCCTTGAAGAAAACTCAATTATCTCATCATCTAACGTGATATTCGCATTATTTCGATAATTTTTTGAATAACAACAATAACGTTTGGATGAGTAATTAGTGATTTAATAAGCAGTTTGCATATAATGGACAATAAAAAATAATATGGCGATAAATATTAGAAATAGGAATATGTAAACATCAAACAATTACATTTGTTGTGGTTTTCAAATTTCAAATTAACGAATGGCCAAAAATTAAATACTACAAAACTATATTTCTTAGAATAGAATGCGTCTTATGTAAATATATTGTTACGAAAAAATATATAATGTTACAAAAAAACAGAAACAGAAAATTATATGAGATGGGATTTCCGACATTTTCCGAAGTCTTTATGTTAACACATTCGCTGCCACATTCGTATTAGTTACTCACTATTGGTACAACATACATATTCAGTAACATTAGTAGGAAGCCAGTACGAAATTTGAAGACTGTATATTACTTTTATCTCTTATCTCTAATGATTATCTTCAAGGTTAGTTCAAAAATAAAATTTAAGCTTGGGTAGGAGAAAAAAAATTAAACGCGTTACTGGCACTTGATTACTGTGATAATTTCTATATAGCCCAGTCTGGTTATGCAAAAATCATCGATTTCGCGGCAAAATTTTTAGCAGATATCTGAAGCTTTTAAGACATAGGTAGGGGTTACTAGATGACGAATAGATGAAAAAGTACTAGTATTTTTACCTTGCGTTAAAAAAACCTTCTATAACCAATAGGAATGAAGTTAGGGACTATTTTTTTTAAATCATATCTCCATTGTTTATAAACATTAAGAAGTATAATTTGCACAAATTTTGAATGAAAATCGCAACTTTATTTTGAAACTTATAGCTATAAAATTCATCCAATTTTTCGAAACTTACAGCCCTTCGAAACGTTGCGTTGGTACTTTCGAAAGATCGACATAAAGAAGTGGAGGGGATAACTGTTCCAGCTTCGTTTTTTTTTGTCGAGATAGGAACTTTAAATTGAAACACGTAGGAAAAATTTACTTTATCTCGGCTTCCATTGCAGCTAGAAGCCTCTTTTTTTTTCAATCTGGGGTAGCTCGTCGAAATATATAAAAATAGTTTTGACTGGCCGAGAAATATGGGAAGCCTCGGAAAAATTGATTCCATTTGAAATTCACCGTAAAAACTTACTTTTTTTAATTTGGCTGGAATAGTCTGTCGCAAAATTAATAATGATGACATAATTGTTCAGCATATCAAGAACAATCAAAGAGTTTAAGAATATTTAATGATATTTAGAAGTAACTTTACGAGAAAATTGGAAGTATCTTTCAAGTATTTCGACAGATTTGTGGCACAGTGATAGTATATAAGTGCCACATAATTATTGTAATCAGATAGATCAAACTATAATCAATAGATGGTCAGACAACGTCAATTGAGGCTAAAAACTGAAGTAAAACAGGCATTAAGCCTATTTATAAAGTAGGAAGAAGAAGAAGAAGATATATCAAACTGAAATACGACAGAAGAGAGATGAGTACAGAGAGGTCTTAAGAAAATAATTTGTAGAACATCATCAGCAAGAATATTCCGACATGAACACAATTAATAAACAAATGCAACGAAAGCTCTTGAAAGCAGGACTGACTGTTGCAAAGAAAACGAAAAATAAAGAAGACCGAATAAGTGAAGGAACAAAACGGTTGATGAAAAAGAAACGCACATTTCTAAGCGAAGGAAAGCGAAACACCAATGGTTTTAAAGAATTGAATAAACAAATAAAGAAGGGAGTAAAGGATGATTTAAGGATCTATAATGAAAACAAGGTAGAAAAAATAATAGAAAAGAACCGAGGCCTGAAATGTTTATTATGAAAAGGCATTCGACTCCATAGAACTTTGGTCAATAGAGAGAGCTATGAACAACTGCAGGATAGACTGACGATACAGAATGCTCATACATAATATTTACAAGAAAGCTATAATGAAAATACAAACCAAAGTTATGCCACTCAACAGAGGGGTTCACCAGGGAGATGTTATTTCACCATCTGTGCAGTAGGATCTGGTTACCAATATTGAAAGAGGAAGTTATTAACAGGAAACATATAAAATCAGAATTTTGGTGTTTATTGAAGGTAAACTAAGTTCACGAACAAATACTTACCATGTCGGAATAGTATTATGAGGTTTTTTTCCTGGTTTTTCCCTCATAATTTACTATGGAATCACTAACAGGAGAATTTTACTATCATCATGTCATGTGTTTGTCTTTTTAAAGACGAATTACATGTTATGATTTGTTTCTGACGGATATTCTCAAGTTAAAGTTGATTTCATGTAATCGAATGAACTATCTTATAAGTAAGTCGTCCCAGGAGCGCAACTCAACAATATTGACAATATCATTTTAAAGTCGTCTACTTTAAAATGCATAATGTATGTCTGAATTGTCAATATAAATGAGTCAGATAAAATTAAATTATTAGAAGAATTTTTCACTATGTAACAAAAACCAAAATTTGTTTAATTTACTGTTTGTATTTTGAGAAAAATCAACAACAGATTGGGAATACAGAGGAATATGTATTAACGGAAAATACCTAAATCACCTTAGATATGAAGATGATATACTCCTGATCTCCTCGGAACGACAAGAACTGGAATTAATGCTGAATAAACTTCATGAAAAATCAGAGCAAAAAGGCCTAAAAATTAACTTCAACAAAACAAAAGTAATGACAAACACGTAAGACCAAGAGGCAATAAAAATACAAACAGAAAATTTAGAACAGGTAAATGAGTATATCTGTCTAGGATAAGCAATCAGAGCTAACAGAGGAAATCAAACAGCCGAAATATCGAGACGAGTAAGAATGGGATGGGCAGCGTTTGGCAAACTTTCTTACGTTCTAAAAAATCAAACAATCCCTCTATACTTACGAAGCAAGGTATATAACTCCTGTATAATATCGGTGCTCACCTACGGAGCACAGACATGGACATTTACACAAGCCAATTTGGAAGACAAATATAGGAAAAAGAAAACTAATCATGCTTAAAGTTGAGAACAATGAAGAAAGAGATCTAGGAGAAATAGTAAAAATCACAGAAAGATATTACACAGACCTACACAGTTCTAAAAATGACCCACCACTATCATCTAAACAGAATCTCTGGGGAAAATACAAAATGTTGGCTGAGAGGTATTACCAGAAATAACTGAAGATGAAATCGAAAAATCCATAAACGACATGAAAAGAAATAAAGCGGCCGGTGAGGATAAAATACTGGCGGAACTGCTAAAAGAAGGAGGAGACACGATAAAAAAAAATGCTAAAAATGCTGTTCAACAAATGTCTGTTTGAAGGTAAAATACCTAAACAATGGAGAAATGTCAACACAATATTAATACATAAGAAAGGAGACCGAACAGACCTAAACAACTACCGTCCTATTTTCCTTTTGTCACAACTATATTAAACCTTCACAAGAATAATAAACAACCGACTAACCTATAAACTTGATAACTACCAACCAGTGGAACAGGCCGGATTTAGGAAAGGATACAGCACAATCGACCATCTACATGCGCTTAAAATCTTAATTAAGAAAAACCAATGAATACAACCTTCCGCTGTACTTAGCATTCGTAGATTATGAAAAGGCTTTCGACAGCATTGAACACTGGGCGGTTGAAGAAGCTCTGGTCAATAGTAGAATAGATTCAAGATACCGACAATTGATACATGATATTTACCAAAACGCAACCATGATCGTAATTCTGGACGACAAATTAATAGCGGATAATATAAAAGTTAAACGAGGAGTCCGACAAGGCGATATAATTTCACCTAAACTGTTTACCTGTACCCTCTAAGACATAATAAAATCAACAGATTGTGAAAACAGAGGTATATGTATTAACGGAAAATACCTAAATCACCTTGATCTCCTCGGAACGACAAGAACTGGAATTAATGCTAAATGAACTTCATGAAAAATCACTGCAAAAAGGCCTAAAAATGAACTTCAACAAAACAAAAGTAATGACGAACACGAAAGCCAAAAGGCAATAAAAATACAAAAAGAAAAAATAGAACAATTAAATGAGTATATCTATCTAGGACAAGCAATCAGAGCTAACAGAGAAAATCAAACGGCCGAAATATCGAGACGAGTAAGAATGGGATGGGCAGCGTTCGACAAACTTTCTTACGTTCTAAAAAGTCACACAACCCCTATACTTACGAAGCAAGGTATATAACTCCTGTATCCAAGGTAATTTGGATAGGATAAGGAAGGCACAAAGTGCGATGGAGAGACAAATGTTGGGTGTATCGCTTAGAGATAGAAAACGTAACCAGTGGATTAGAACCAGAACAAAGACAGTAGACGCGATAGAACAAGCAGCAAAACTGAAATGAAAATGGGCTGGACACAATGAACTTCTCCAAGACGGACGATGGAACAATGCCATCGGAAAGTGGCGTCCATACAATGCAAAGAGAGCAAAAGGCAGACCACAGATGAGGTGGAAAGATGACATCATGAAACAAGGAGGTCCCACATGGCAGAGAACAGCTCAAGATAGGGAAAGATGGAGAGAACTGGGGGAGACCTATATCCAACAATGGAAGGATAGAGAATAGGTTAAAAAAAAAAAATTAAGAACGATTTCCGAAGTGGAAATTGAAACGTCAATAAACGTATTTTTATCTTTAATTGTGGCTTATTCCCAGTTAAATAGTAATTAATTTAAAATGCCACAAGAAAATAGCTTCAGAACAATATACAGTTAATTTGAAATCAAAGACAGGAAGTTATTAATAGTTTATTGTTACAAAAATTATACCCTGCTTTTCCATAAAAATCAGTGAAATTGGTCAACTGGTACTGGTTGTTCGAATGTTTGCAAAGATTAGCTCATTTGCCTAATCCATTTAAAACGTGGTACGAAAGTCGTTTCCTATATTTTTGTTCGCTTTTAATTTTTTGTCTCTTCTGTTCTGTTTTTTTTGTATAATCCTGATAAACACGAAAAAAAATTCCCTTCTTTACAATTTGTGTTTTTTCTTTATTCCGCATTTTAACTTTGATTTGGTGGTATAATTTTTAATCGACCTTTATAAATTTACGACGTCGGCTCCCTTGTTGTCTTTTCATACAACTGTTAAAAACGTCCTAAACTACTAAAAAATTCATATATGTACATACGTAAAACAACAAACTTGTTTAATTATTACAGGCTAGTTACTTTTTTATGTATAAATTTTCATAAGTGGACCTTACACACAAGATAGAGGTGACATGTTCGACATTTGCTCATTAATTATTTAAATTACTATTTTATGTTGCGTGTATAATAAAAATCTTAAAGTAAACTGCATCGAGGAATGGTACATAAAAATTAGATCAATTATACAAGTATTTATATTTTTATGTATAATCTCCTGTGGCTGCGTCTTCCGGTTCCGTCTCCATTCACGTCCACGGGCCCATTCCCTGATCGTACATCTTCATATTATATATAGGTACATTTTTTTTATCCATTTTTATTTATATGTTTTTTTAACATAATCCTAATATTAACTAATTACAATTATTTTAAACAAAACTTTAACTTAAATATAAATATGTATATACAACATTCTTAACTACTCTGAAGGACCTGGTGGACAATATTTCTCCATTCGCTTCTATTTTGTGCTTTTCTTTTCCAGTCCCTCACCTTCACGTGTTTAAGGTCTTCCTCCACTTTATTAATCCACCTCGTTCTGGGTCTACCTCTTCTTTTGGGGCCGATTAGTTTTCTGGTTATTACTAGTTTAGGCATTCTGTTTGCTTCCATTCTTTCCACATGTCCCAACCATCTGATTCTTCGTGACTTGACGAACTTGGTAATGGTAGGTTCTTTGTATAAAGCCATTAATTCATTGTTGGTTCTTCTCTCCCAACCATCTTCTGTCTTCCGTCCTCCGAATATGTGTCTTAATATTTCCTTTCCCATATTTCCAGAGTATCCTCTTCCTTCTTATTTAATATCCATGTCTCACCGGCGTATGTTACTGTGGGTCGAATTACTGTTTTATATATTCTGAGTTTACCTTATCTAGAAACGTATTTTGAGTTCAGTAGTGCTCTTAAACTACCTAATTTTTTATTCCCTTTTGCTATTCTGGCTTCCAGCTCCCATTCCTCTTTTCCATTTTCATCGAAAACTACACCCAGGTATTTAAATTTGTCCACCCTTTTAAAACTATAGCTTTTACCACTTACAGACCTCACACTAAAGTCTTCTTTTTTCCCTTCTGTTCCTCCCATGATTATATATTTGGTTTTGTCTTCATTTAGTTCCAATCCGAATTTTTGTGCTTCATCGATGATTTCTTTACAATTCTTCTTAATTCTTTCTCGGTTTTTGCTAGGATCGTTAAATCGTCAGCAAATGCCAAGCACTGGTGCTCATTTTTCATGATTGTTTTTTTCACCTTCATGTTGCTTTTTCTAATTACAGTGTCTAACACTAAGTTGAATAATGTAGTGGATAAAGGATCTTCCTGTCTCTAGCCTTTTGCAACCGTAAATTGATCTGATATGTGATCCTGCCACGTAATTCATACGTAGAGTTATTTAATGTCATTTTTACTAGCCGGATCAGTTTCTTTGGTATACCCAAATGTTCCATTGCTCGATACATTTTGACTCTATCGACTCTATCATATGCTTGTCTAAAATCCACAAACAAAACATGCAGGGGAACTTTACCTTCATAACAAGTCGTTTGTGTCTCCTTTAATGAGAAGATTTGGTCTACACTAGATCTGTCCTTTCTAAAGCTGGCCTGATACTCATGTAGGATTCTTTCCGTGTAGCAATGTAGTTTATTTCTCAATATTCTTGCCAAGATTTTATATACCGTGTCTAGTAAGGCTATACCTCTATAGTTGTCACACTTTAGTTTGTCTCCTGTTTTATGCAGAGGGCATATGCGGGCTTCATACCACTCCAATGGCATTATTTCCTTTTCCCATACTTGCACTAGTAGCTGATATATTTTTCTGTGTAGTTGTACTCCACCAAACTTGATCATTTCTATGCATATGTCACTTTTACCTGGACTTCTGTTATTTTTTCTTTCATGTATTGCTGTCACCACCTCCTCCTCTGTAGGCTGTCTTTCAACTATCGCATCTTCTCCATCCGTCCAGTTGTCTACTGCTTCGTGGTCCACCTCACCATTTATTAGTTCTTCAAAATGTTTTTTGCATTCCGTCATTATTTCTGCCGGATCGCTAATTAAATTTCCGTCTTTACCTTTCATATAACTACAGTGGCTTTGGTAACCTTTTCCCATCTTTTTAACTTCTTGATAGAACGACCTCACCTCTTTGTTCTTAAACTTCTCTTCCTATCTCTTTTAATTTCAACTCATTGTGGTATCTCTTTTTTCCTTCTACACAGAGTTTTCAATCTTCCTCGAATTATTCTATATTCTTGTTTTTAACACTCTCTATTATCTGTTAATATTTGTTGTCTGATCTTTTTCTTTTCCTTTGCTATCGCCTGACACTCTTCGTCAAACCAATCTTTGTTTGTACTTGTCTTGGAGTCGCACTTAACTATTTTCTCGCTAGCTTCTCCTACAGCAGATTTAATTTGTTCCCAGGCTTGATGTGTCTGTAAATTTTGGTCACATTGTTGTAGAATTTTATTTATTTTTCTTCGTATTTAGTTTTTATTTCTACTTCCTTAAGTTTTTCAATATTGTACTTTCTTTTCGTTTTATTGTTCGATTTCTCTTTTTCTTCTAGCCTCCTCCCACATGTGACTTTAACGAGGTAATGGTCCGAGTCGATTTCAGCTCCTCTCATACTTCTTACCTTCTGAATGATATTCGTGTATTTACTTTCAATCATAACATGATCTATTTGATTCAACGTCCTTCCATCAGGGGAGACCCACGTCTTCATATACCCTTTGTATTAATTTCGTAGTTGATGGTCTCTCATTCTCCCTAAATGTGCATACCAAATAGGCTGTTTTTGTTGTATTTCTTCTGTGATGGTGGTTGTTCTGTTTATAATTCGTCTTAATTTATTACATGCATCATTCTGAATATACCTGCTGATATGTACCAAAAATACTTTTCCAGAACAAGGCGTTTTTGTTTCGTTCTCTTAGTGAGTTGCTAGGTGTCACATCCATAAAGTAAAACGCTTTTAAAAATACTGTTATATAGCTGTATCTTTTTCATTTATCTCAAGATTTTCGTAATCTCGATATTTTTATCATTAAAGATTATACAGAACTTTAAATGCAACTAGTTTTTATTAACATTTAAAGCAAAGAAAACATTACTTACATATTTATTGCCATTTAATACAACTAAAACCTAAAAAAAATAACCTAGATAATCTTTACCAATTTTCTCTCCCAAAAACACTTGTATGAGTATTTCCACCTCTATATCTATCAATTGCATTAAAAACTTATCTCACCATAACTTCTATGTCGTTAAGAGAGACAGGTGGAGGTTATCGGCTCCTGAGTTGGCCAGTTCTTGGTTTGTATTCCTATCTCGTCCAAATAATCACGGACCACACGTGCAACATCAGGTCGAGTATTATCATGCATTAAAAGAAAATGATTTCATATATAAGGAGCAAATGGAACTCCATGGTTAGACAAAATATCTGTAATATACCTTTCACTTGTTAAGAAACATCTTTGTAAAGCAATAAGGTTCGTTCGTGCTGTAAGAGATATTCCTCCCGAAACCATCACAGATCCTCCATTAAATAAAGTAATAGGTCGTATGTTGCACTGTGAATAACGTTCTCTTGGTCGCCAAATAACTCTTACTTTGTAACGAAGATATTGCCTACCACCTGGAGTATTAATACAAAGGATAGAAAATTGGGGACTGAAACTAAGGGGGTGGAGATAAGGCAAGCAAAATAATCGCTACTTGTGCGAACGGCACTTAGGGTTTGTTAGGAGAGCTGGGGTCGTGGATAAGTAAACGATAAGGGGGGTGAAATGAGGCAACTACAAAAATATGAAACAAAAGGTCTTGAATCTCTTGGAATAAACAAAGCAAAAAGAAACAGGAAACACCTCTAATAATTTAATATAGGGCGCCACTTGAGGTGCCTAATTATACCTATTACAACCACTAGTTGTAAATAGGGAAATAATTATAAAACATCAAAAACATATCTTTTTCAAATAAAACTAAAAAGGAGTTAGTTAAAAAAATAAACAAAATGTTAAGAAAACAGAATTTAACATTTATTGTGTCTTACCACACACAGTTATAAAAATAGTGGCACCAGTTTACAAATAAATCAATAGTTACAGAGAACAGGAATAACAAAAAAAAACTTAAATGTGTCCTAGCCGGCTACAAACTCTGTTGCTACAAATCTTACAAAATTGAATGTAGGTTAACCCTTTTTTTTAACAAAACAAATAAAATCAAAATAATAAAGCGAGCTGTCTTATGTTAACCATAAAGTTTAAATCTACGAACAATTAAATTGACAGTTAAACTCAAAACCCAAAATTTACAATATTTAACATTACTACTTTTTAATTTTAAAGAAAGCAATTATTATTTAAAAAAAGTCTGTCTTTACTTCAAAATTTGAAACAAAAGTTACCTTAATTCACCAAATCACACTTTGAATGTTCTGGAACCATAACTGCAACTAACTGTAACTAAACAAACTGCTTCAAAGCAGAACAGCGAGATAGAAGAAGCACTTTAACTGGAACATCATAATTGCTGCAGGCGACACAAATCTCTTAAATACTTTTTTTGACCTCCTCTGTAACTAGACATACTTCACAATTTACTTTCCACTGCTACATAATTCCACAAATTGGGGCCAAAAACGGAAACTACAAATTCGAATGTGAATTTGGATCCATACTGAGTCGGTGACCTGAGCCTACCTCGACCCAAGTAAGAATGGCGAAATTCTCTTAACAATTCGTTCACTAACTTGAAAATAAACTAACGCTGATATAACAAAACACAACGAAAATTAAAACGCAAAAGATTCCATTTCTACGACGTATAAAAATTATAAAGCGACTTCGAATAAAACATTAAAAGAAAATGCCGAGAAAGTACACAACTTTAAAATAATAAACTACTCTAAAATGGTTTTTAATACTTCTTGGCGACGCTGAAAAGAACGAAATATTATTTGGGTTTCAAATTAAACGATACGAACGAAAAATACATTAAAAGATTTTTCAAACATAATATATGAGGGTATTTCAATATATTACATATACGAGGGGATTTCAATATACACCAAAAAAATCAATGAATTGCAAATGCTACAACATGTCTATCTGAGCTGTATAAGAAATACCTCGGATTCGTCAGTGAACAACACGTGCTCCCAGTCATGAACATTCCAGTCAAGGTGCTCTCTGGCAAACTTTAATTTACTTCTACCACATTTACATTTAAAGCTGGTGCTTTGACTGTTATCCTTACATGCAGATTTTGTTCAGCGAGACGACTTTGCAAAGTGTTTCTACTATTTTTTATGAACATCTACCGCTTGAATAGCACGAAGCCTGATAAACAGATCTTGGCGTGGTGTTGTGGGTATTCCTCTTCCTTCTCCACGCTGTCTCGTATAATCCTTTAATGCTTCCATTATTGAGCATTACAATTCAATAAAATCGCGTTATGCTTTGAATGTACTTTTCTTTTTTAATAATAAAGATATCCATGATTTTTTTACGAAAATGTTGAAAACAATGAAGGTATATCGAAATATTACTAAGATGTAGCGTTTACTTCTAACAATTTCCATGGAGTGTTGCAAAATAAGATGAACAATCAAATTTATTTTTACACCCCATATATGAGTAAAACGTTGACATTTTCGAGAAAACGTTAATACAGTAATTACGTATGAATAGACCTGCAATGGGAAAAAAAAATCATCAAAATCCAATTAAGAATTCAAAAGAAAAATAGCTTACAAATTGTGGTACAGTTGAGGTAGTACGTAAATTATGAAAAGAAGAAAATCACGTAATGATGTGAAAGTACTTCTCTTTTTTGATAATAAAAATATTGAGAAGATTTTTATTACGAAAATATTGAGAAAGAATAAAGCTATCTCGAAATATTAATAAGACATAGCCTTTGTTTCTACTACATACCACAGGGTTTTCCAAAATTAGATGAAAAAACACAACTTTATTTTTACACCCCTTATATGTATATCATTTAAAAAACATGTGTAGCTAGCTTATGTATCTTACTGTATTTTATACGTATTGTATAATTGGGTTCAGTTTCAAACTTTCGTTTGATCTGAAAATATCCAGCATATTTTATTTATTACAAATGAACATTTGAATCTTAGAAATATGCTTTACTGTTTTTTTTTTCGTAGATGATTTCCTTATGTAATATTTGTTTCTATTATCATCATCCACTAATCCACATTTACTATTTTTTACTCTGTGGGTAATAAGATCTGAAATTAAATTATAACCATAAATCGTGGACGTTTTTAAGGGTGTTTATTGTATATGAATTTAGGGCTCGGATTTAATGCTCCCTATGTGCATTAATATGATTGTTCGTTCGGTAGAGACGTTGTACTCTAATCAAATATTCCCCTTATAATTATCCAGACTAAGGGTTAGACGCCAAAAGGCGTGTGTCACTAGGGTTGGCACGTGGCTTGAGACGTCTCTTGGGAAATGATCGTAGAATCATAATATAAAAATATTTTTTGCATTTTGTTTTTCGCACTAGTCTACAAGGTGTGTTCAAAAAATACCCCGAATTTTCGTTTTTTGAAATAAATCTTTATTTAATGCGTAAACTAATTTTCGAAACCAATTCAGATTTTTGCTTTAATCTGTGCCTTCTAAGAATTGCAAGGTCAAACAGACGTTGATAAAGATGTTATTAGAGACATAGGGAGTCTAAGAATTGCATTCCACAAGTCTCCTTATGTCTCTAATAACATCTTTATTTACGTCTGTTTTGACTTGCAATTCTTAGAAGGCACAGATTAAAGCAAAAATCTTAATTGTTTTCGAAAATTAGTTTACGGATTTAATATCAGATGTCGCTATTTGCGTCCATACGAAGCCATGTTAGAGTTGCTTTCTAAGAAAGGAGAGATTTATTTTCACGTTCAGAGCGACTGTAAATATCCGTTCGGAAGAGCCCTTTTAGGGCGAAATACGTATACGCGGATACACAGACGCAGTATAAGTGAAATCAAATCTTAACTGTTTTTTCCTTCCAAATATTTATTTATTCATCTACATTAATGTTGTCTCCTTCAAAGTAGTCCCCATCAGATATAATGCACCTATACCAACGCTTCTGCCAATCCTTGAAACACTTCTCAAACTGGATCTGTAGGATAGACTTTAGTTCTATCAGAGATGCGCTTTTAATATCATCTATGCTTGTGAAACGACGGCCCTTTAGTTTTCTTTATTTTTGAAGATAGGAAAAAGTCACACGGAGCTATGTCTGGCGAATATGGTGGCTGGGGGCATCATTACAAAAATGTTTTTAACCAAAAATTCACGAACAAGCAATGAAGTGTGAGCTGGTGCATTATCATGATGAAAGCCATGACTTTGTGGCAAAATCTTTGTGACCCTTTAAGTAAATCTGTGTCGTCGATTACGTCATTTCCATTCGTTACTATTTTTGTTCAAAATTCAACAATTTTGGAACAAATTTTGCTTTTCATATTCAAACGCCTTTCATACGCTTTTCGTACCCAAAGCATTTGAGAAACTGTCATGACATGAGCCAATTGATATGCCAACTTCATCAGCGACTTCTCTGATTGTTATTCGGCGGTCGTTCACAACCATATCTGTCACTTTTTGTACGTTTTCATCAGTTCTAGATGTGTTGGAGCGTTCTTTATCTTTAACGTCTTCATGGCCATCTTGGAAACGCTTATACCACTCGTAAAAACTTATTTTTTTATAGCATATTTACCATAGACCTTTGTTTGCATTTCACACACTTTGTTACACTTTATTTCATTCTTTAAGCCAAATTTAATACAAATTCTTTGATTCATTTTTTTAAGTAAATGGAAATCGCCGAGCTCATAAAAACTGACATACTTTAGTGGCTGCTACAGACAAGGTAAACAAGGAATATATCATGTATACCAACATAATAAAAAAATTTGACGATTGGACCCTCCAAATCCGTGAAGTTTAAAAATTCCGGGTATTTTTTTCAACACACCTCCTATATGGACCAGTTTTCCTTTTTCCAGGTTTTTTTTTTCTTTTAAATGCATTTGCAGAACGGCTGAGTCTCTGTGGAAACATTGGAACACTACATACAGTTTGGTCACTATTGTAATTTGGTTCGGGTGTAGCGAAACTAACGGTATTGCTACCCTACCCTCATCCCACAATTCTGCTTGGACAGGCAGGCTCCTTCTGCTTTCTTAATCTCAACACCAACAGTCACTAAAGAGATGCCAGTGATGTTGTGAATTCTGTTTGCTAGCGGTGAATATGTCCATACGGAAAA
The DNA here is from genome assembly GCA_918026665.1 of Diabrotica balteata. NCBI lineage: Eukaryota > Metazoa > Arthropoda > Insecta > Coleoptera > Chrysomelidae > Diabrotica > Diabrotica balteata. The sequence goes on from OU898276.1 coordinate 178,581,560, forward strand.
TTCAAACCAACATACTGCAGTTCATAAAAAAAAACATGTTCTGGGTCTTCTATATATTAAAAGTAATATTTGGGTCTACGATCTTGCCGATGATCATGATAGGTCTGTGTTAACGTCAGATGTCGGAAACTGTGGTATTGGTGTAAATCTATTTTCACCAAAAACAGTTACGTGTGATAGGTTCGGCAGCCCCTAATTATATCGATATCGGTTACTTTGTGGCTACGAGTTGAAATATCGAGTTCTAACTGATCTTTGGGTTACTAAAAATGAATACAGATTTCCTAAGATATTAGAATCGGAACGGTCATGAAAATTTCAGCATATGTGGTTAAATAAATTCCCGTGACTATCTTACAGCAAGAAAGAGGAACATGCTTACTGCCAAATATATGCTTATAAAAAGGAAGGCCAAAGCATAATCGCGTTACAGAACTTAGTTACGAATCTCCTTCGAAAATTCAAGAAGGCTTGTGAAATATTGCGGGGCCGTTCTGATAATAATTATCATACAACAGCTCAATTAAAATGTAGTAACTGTAAAAAAAGTGAGAAAATGAGAAAAGGCAGCAAATATTTGATTTCACGCAAACAAATCCTATGTATCTCTTGATACGTATTTCGACCTAATAGGTCTCGTCAGAAGAGCTATTCATAGGGGTCTCAACGTGAAAAATCAATATTTTCTGCCTTTTAAGAAGCAACAATAACATGGCTTCAATACGGACGCACTAGCGACATCTAATTAAACAATCGTAAAATAGTTTCGAAACACAATTCAGATTTCTGCTTTATAATCTGAGCCTTCTAAGAATTGCAAGGCAAACAGACGTTGATAAGGATTTCTGCTTAGTTGTAAAAGACATGTCGTGGAATGCAAATTTTAGATTTCCCATGTCTCTTTTAACATCTTTATCAACGTCTGTTTGCCTTGCAATTCTTAGAAGGCTCAGATTATAAAGCAGAAATCTGAATTGTGTTTCGAAACTATTTTACGATTGTAAAAAAAGTGTCTGAAGGCAAGGCAGAAAACTTTATGTTAACTGAGGAATGAATTTGTGCGGACGATTAAACATTCTTTTAAAAGGTCACAAAGGTGATGGTGTGTTATTGAGTAATATTTGAAAATTAGAGAGTATATTGAAAAAGTAAACCAACAGAACTACTTGAATATGACAACTCGCTAATACAGAGCAAATTAAGCAAAATCGTTGGTGATGGGAAAAGCTGGAAATGAAATAAAATTCCAACGAGTTAAAGATTAAACTCCTTCTTCTTCGTCTCCTTTTTATGTAGACATGACTCTGTCTGTTTTTCAATGTGCCTCCAGTAAGTTGTTGCATCGTTTTCGTGGTCTTCCTACTGATCGTATTCCTATTGGGGCACTGTCTCTTGCGATTTTAAATTAAACTTACCAGGAATAAATGTATACTAAGATGGAAACGAAATGTAGAACAAGATTACATATAGGAAATACAAAAAGCAGGAGCATTACATAGGATAATTACATCAAAGAATGTCTCAAGAAAAGCAAAAGTACAAATATCTAAGACAGTGTTGATCAACGGTACTATTATGGAAGAGAGACTTGTAATTTTTGAACCCTAGCAGATAAGAAAAAAATTAACACAGGACAAAGAAAAATTATAGAAGTAGTCAAAGATGGAGACCTCTACAGAAGAAAACTAACACAGAATTATGGATCTATATAGGGAACCTTCAATAGTCCAAGAAGCCAAAGCAACGAGGCTAAGATGGCTGGTGCATTTAGAAAGAATGCATGAAGAAACGATACCAAAGAAATTGATGCAAACGAAGTAGGACATCCTACAAAACGATGGCTGGATGAAATTGATCTAAAATAGAAAGCCTTTAAAAAGTGGTGAGTGAACGTCAAAGACTGAAGAAACCGATAAAGTGTTATTGTTCTTGTTGTTACACTCTTGCCGCGTGGCGTACAAAGAAGATGAAAAGTAAAATATACAAATAATACTATTATAAGATAATTAATTAGTTATAAATGAGGGAAAGAGAAAAGGACTACGAATATGGAAAACCGGTAAACAGAGCTAAAAAGTTTTTAAATAAAATATAATTTTTGTTCTATACTCCAAATAAATCAACATGTACTATCAGTATGACACAATCAGTTCCTAAAAATTTTTAGAGAAATAACATTGTTTTTGTACATTGTTTTTTTTGTGTTTAACAAATTATTGTATATTCTTTAATTTTTTGGCAACTCAACCACCGAGCGATGGGAAAATTTCTTTAATCTATCAGTTTTCAATGCCATGATGCTAAACAATGGCAAAATTAATTCATATAAAATGCAGACAAAGAAACATTAGTTTTACAAATTACCAATGAAAGTCCTATTTTTAGCAACTAAAATACCCACCGATGTAATTTTAAATCTTAAAAATAAAATTAAATTTCATTTTGATTTTTTGCTGGTAATAAATTCCCCGGTAGTTCTTGCGTTATTTGAAGTACCTTGATGATGAAGTTCAAATACCTGTAGTAAAGATGACTTAAGTAGTACCTTTCTTTAGATAACCGGGTGGTAGGTACCCGGTACAGGTTCGTGGTTGGAATAAGATTGAAGATAATATAACCAGACTGGTGATCTCGTGTGGCGCGGAGGGAGCCCGATCCAGTCTTGTTAGCATGAATTATATACAATAACCAGTGTCGTACATTCAAAACAGAGTTCCCTTATTATTATATCAGGAAATAGATATTTTTCTTTGAAGATCGATAGTCACAAAGTATGAGAGTGTAATATCAATAAATATAATACTATTAATATATATAAAAAAACGTTATCTTCATCATCATTGGCTTTTACAACTCTTCGTGAGTTTTTGCCGCGTTTACTATTGCCTTCCATTGATTCCGATCCTGTGCTATTATTTCCCATGGCCTTACTTCCATCTTTTCCAGGTATTCCCTGACTGCGTCTTTCCACCTTTTTCTAGGCCTTCCTGTCGATCTTTTACCATCTGGTCTTTCACAAAACACATTGCTAATCAGTCTGTCGTCATCACTCCGTACCACGTGGCCTACCCATCTTAATCTATTGGCTTTTATGTATCTTACGATGTTTCCTTTCCTGAAAAGAGTCTCTATTTCATTGTTGTATCTGCTCCTCCATTCATTTGTCACGCTGTCCCTGCAAGGACCATATATAATTCGCAGGATTTTGCGTTCCCATACTAATAGCTTATTGATTTCTTTCTTTCTCAATGTCCATGTTTCACTTCCATATGTCACTGCTGGTCGTATTATGGTTTTGTACATTTGGATTTTGGCACGCCTTAAAAGAAGCTTTGACCTCATTAGATGTTGAATGGCAAAGAATGATTTATTCCCCGCCAGTATTCGTATTTCAATCTCCCGTTCTCCTGTGTTTTCACTGGTAATTGTTGCTCCTAGGTATTTGAATTCTTTGACCACCTCAAAATTATGATCGTTTATGGTAATGTTTTGTCTTATTCGCTGTCGTTCCTTTTTTGATACGACCATGTATTTAGTTTTTTCTTCGTTTATTTTCAGGCCTACGCTTAGTGTTGCTTCTTCAAAGTTCGATACTATATCCTTAACTTCCAGTATTGTCTGTGCTACTGCATCTTTGCTCCTCTGGCAGTTATGTCTGGTTTGACCCTGGTATAGATTTTTCGCATTGCGTATTCCAATACTAGGTTAAATAGTAATGGGGACAGCGGGTCTCCCTGTCTGAGCCCGGTGCTTATGCCGAAAGCCTTTGAAGTTTTGCCTCCTATTCTAATTTGTGCAAAGGAATTGTTGACACACATTCGCGCAATCATGGTCAGCTTCTTTGGTACGCCTAACTCCATCATTGCACTCCACAGTTTTAAGCGATCTATGGAATCATATGCTTGTTTGAAATCTATGAAGATCTGGTGTACTTCTTTATTATATTCCCAATACTTTTCTAGCATTTGTCTGATAGTAAATATTTGGTCGATTTTTGATCTTCCAGTCCTAAAGCCGCATTGGTAATCGCCAATAATTTCTTCTGTATATGGCAGTATATATAAAAAACGTAAGTTATATTTATTTACGAAAATTTTTAGCGAAGAACAAGCAAAAGTATTTTTTAGAATAAAACAATGGCAATATAGCTAATGGATTTTGACAAGAGCTATGACCTTGTAAGTAACAGGTAAACTTGTGTATTAAATTGGCATGACTCATAGCTCTTGTCAAAATTCATTACCTTTACCAATTTGAGTCTATTTTGCTATAACTGTCAAATAATTGATCTGATAGTTTTTGAAATATAATAATTATTCAATACAAAATCAAAGCAGGTCTTCCTTTGTCGCGCAGTGCATTTTTATTTATTTATTTATATACAGCATCCATTTACTTACAATTTTTACAAAGTTACATCTTAAAAACAATAAATTATTAAAATAACAATCACAAGTTTTACAAAGTTACACCTTAACAACAATAAATTATTAAAATAACAAGAACCTCAGAATAATACAAACATATAAGAATAATACAGATGTACAACAAACTTATTGTAAGATACTTTTTAGTTGTTTTTTAAACAAACTAATTTTGGAGTCAGAAATATCTATTTGTCTTGGTAGGCTATTAGCACTCCGATCCAATCGTGTAGTTGGTTCATTGATACCATAATTAGTGTGGTGAAATGGTACCGAAAAGATTTCTGATTGTCTGTTACTTCTACTAGGAACTTTAAGACTAACAAACGATAAGAGTTGAAGACAATCTATAACTGTGTGTAAGAAACATAAATCTAACTATGTCCTCCTTGACTCAAGTGTTAGTAAGTTAAGACTATCTCTAACCCACTGATAGTCGTATTCCCTCTCTCCTGTATCCACTCTATAGGCTGCTACACTCAAAAATTTATTCTGGATTCTTTCAATCTGTTGAATGTAACATAGTATGATGGGGACCATACAACTGATCCAAACTCCAGAATGGGCCTAACGAGACCACAATAAAGTCTTATAAATGTAAACAAAAACAGAACTTTAGGTATAAATGGGTACTATATAGTTTTCTACCTTGCTGATTACGAATTTGATGTCTAAATTAAAAAATTCAAAATGACGGATCCAATATGGCGGACCAAATTTAATATATTTCGGATTATTCGGTTCGCTAATCGCACTCCGAACTGTTTAGTGAATTTAGTAATTATTTTTTTGTGAAGTTAATTACTTTTTGACAGACTGGAAGTGGCTGGAAATTACTATACAACCAAGCATATGTGCTTATAGCGCATATTCATTTTCTGCAAACTTATACTTATATTATTATATTATTCAAATCATGAATGTGTTGCTTGTGTGAGTCCATTTGAAATAGGTAAAGAAATAATAAATAAGACTTACTCACAATCAGTTTAATTAAACTATCTAGACGACCGGTTTCGCTTTCTACAATATGCAAAGCATCTTCAGGTCTCCATACAAAGTTAAATAAATGCTGAAATGATAAAAACCCATATTAGGGTGTTGTCTAATAAAGATAAACAAATTAGATGTTATAAATTACAATAATTATGCCAATATTACATGTCTGTGGTTTTTCTCAAAATGAGTAAAATGAATAAAAAGGTATAAACAGTTTTAAAAGTTTAAACAGACAAGGTAAGACCCACAAATTGTTATAAAATAGTCTATTAGATTGTAATAAATTAATAAATAAGCAAATAAATAAACATTACTTGCATGCCGGTATTACCGGCTATTAATGGTTGAAACCATTGAACATGGTTGAAACTATTATGTATTGTTGAACGGAGAACTTAATTTTGCTATTGTAGTTATTTGACAGTAAACGGGAAGTTCTTGAGGAGATAGATTTGATCCAATGAAGTAGAGATATGTGTGTGATTGTTTGTTAAATGAAAGTGATGTTATATACCATTGTATTATTTAAAAGTTATTTATACTTATTCGAGAGATATATTTATGAAGTGTGTGTTATTTATTGAGTATTTGTTTTATGAAGGTGACAGTTTTATGACAATGAATAAGTTTAGATGTACAAATTGTGTGGGTGTGCAATTATTTTTCAACTTGTAATTATCAAATTTCTTTGATAAAGTTCTATTGGCAAAATAGCAGATTATTGCAAAGTGGAGTAAATAAAATATTAAAATTAAAACAATTAAGGACAATTTAAACACACTAAAACAGAAACACTTAAAAGGGACGATACAAACATTAAATTTAAAAGGGGGAAGGACTTTTATGCACTACATCTCAGTCTTGGGCACAATGAGTTTTTATGTTATCTATTAGATTTTAGTGGTAAATTTGACAGATGTAGGTTAGCCTGTGACAGTTCTTTTTCTGTTTCTCAATACTGCAAGTTAAGTTTTATCAAGTTTTATGAAATATGCTGATATTAATTAATGTCTCTAAATTGTTTCAATTAAGATATCAAAAGTAAATTGATGTGTTTAATATTGGCATCCTTTAACAATCTTTAATTAATTAAATTTAAATGTAACATTTAACTGTCAAATTGGTATTACCCAATTACCATGATACTATGACTTCCAAGATAAAACCACTTCGCAATCGTTTTTTGCACGTCGATGCGCATGACGTCACTTTTTGATAAAAGTTTATCTTTAATATAATATTCTGAAATATATTGTATCAAAAGTGCACACATTTATTTGTCAACGTACTAGATAAACGATAAAACAATACTAAATCTGACAAAACTTCATGCAAAACAGAACATTTCTGGTGATATTTGTCGCCAAGTGACGTCACACGTGCAAAAGAGATAGACTGATCGCGTGCGCGTGGGTTTATCTTTAGTTCATAATATCATGCCCAATTACCCTCAATGCCAATTATAAACATTTACATATTAAGATCATTAATAATATTATTTTAGAATTTTTGAAAACGATTTCCGGGTTGAAAATCGAAACGACAACGCAAATATAATTTTCATTACAATTAATCAATTACAATTACAATTGCGGCTTAATTCCACATAAAATAATATCAAATTTAATATTAATCTTTCGTATTATCAAGAAATATTTTTTGCAATCATACCCATGTAATATATTAAATGGGTGTTGCCCTAAAGGCACGCCCATGCTAACCAGATGGACCACGACCAAAACAAAACAAGAAGTAAAAAGAATCCATAAAGGAGATTGGGTTAGTCAACCTCAGCGTGGCTGTCAGTTCGCCACGCCAGCCCACCTACTATAACGTAGCCCTACGACTAGCCGGAGTGTTTTCGAAAACTTAACAAGCCTGTGAACATTCTCTTTTGTTGTGGATGGTGGTAAAAAGTTAATGTACAGTTTGGCAATTATTAAGTGATTCTTTGTGTTGTTGAAATAATTTGTGTTTAACGGGATTAGTCGTTGGAACTCCAATAGTTAATGTTTGTGTAAGTATTTGGTACATACATATTCAACTCTTTTTTCGTTAACTTGCTTAGGATCTGTTGATCAGTCAATACTGATATCTGATAATGAAACATATTTTTTTATCGCGGATTGTCAGCTGTCCCTCCAATTGTTTAGCGTATTCCAGGAGAATGTTTTTTAGTTGATTACTCTCATTACTCTTCATTTTAAGTAGTCATTTTGAATTTCACACTGTTGTTTATTTGTGTCTTGTTTTTGTTTTACCTACAACATTTAGATACTTAACCTCGTGGGATAAAATAACTTCTACTCATAATATAGTAAGAAGTCATTCCTGAGGTGATTTAGCAATTAAACCAACTGTTTATGTCAAATAAAATAGTCTGTAAAACTTTTGAGGAACTTTTACAAGTTGATATTGGGTACACTTTTAATAACTTATCTTGAAATTCTTTAAATTCTTTTGAAATTATAGTGATATAGAAAGAATATTAGCATTTACAAATAACAGAGAAGAGGAAAATAGCAAAGGGAACGAAAGAGAAGACATGTTGGCGTCTTTCTGTTTAGAGCATCAAGTAATAATCGCAAAATATAACTCGCAAATCACAACCAAATACTAATATATCGCTGATCACAAACGGAAATAAATTATCCCAAAGCCCAGGGATAAAGACAAAAATGGACACAGATTACTAGATATAAATGAACAGTTAAAACTATGGAACAACTACATTTCTGATTTTCTAAATTATTTGAAGGTAAAAGAGTAGAACAGAATACCCTACATAAATTTCCCTAGCGGGTCCAATAAAAAGCGAAGTTATAAGGGCAATCTTCTTCTTCTAGCGAAGTTATAAGGGCAATCTTCTTCTTCTAATAGCGCTACAACCATTTGTGGGTCTTATAATTTCCTTCGCCACTGTCTGATGTTCATGGTTTTAAGATTTTTTTATCTATTGTTATGTTTTTATTAATTCTAATTTATTGTTCTTATTTTAATTTACTAAAACACGATAATGTATATCAATTTATTAAACCACTGTACAACAATTTATTTTTGACAAATCCATTACTACCAACATGTACTTGCTTCCATTTTCACTTTCTGGAAATGGCCCAGCAATGTCAAAAGCTGTTCTTTCAAACAGGCTTCCAACATTATATTGTCTCATAAGATAAGAGCTCTCCTTTTTTCGATAAGGCCCGTTACTCGTAGCACAAATAGTACATTTCTTACACCAGTCTTTTTCATCGTCGGGACTGTTCATCCAATAAAACCGTTCCCGAATTCGCTGAAGGGTCTTCTTTACACCAAAATGCCCTCCTGATGGACTGTCGTGTAACTGACAAAGTACTTCGGCTATTCTGCTCTTTAGGATCAACAACTGACTTCTCTTCACTTCTCTTCACTGAACCGTCATCATTTTGCAGGACTCGTTTGAGCAAGCCATCTTTCATGATAAATGAGTCCCACTGGGCCCAATACGTCTTAATTACTGAGCATAGGTTTGATATTTCTTGCCAAGGTGGTCGGCGGTTTTCCTCTTTCCATTTTCGAATTTTCTGTACAACTCATCTCTCTCTTGTTCTTCCCTTATCTTGGTAGGCGTCCATTCGTCGTTGACCATCGTCGTTCTTAGCACTGCTGCTTCCTTGGATTCCGTTTTGTTGCAGTGGGAACATTCTGCTGGACATCCCACTTCTGACACCAATTGTTATGTTTATATTAATTCTAATTTATTGTTCTTATTTTAATTTACTAAAACACGATAATTTATATCAATTTATTAAACCACTGTACAACAATTTATTTTCGACTAATAATTACATAATTTATTTATACGTGCGTTACATTTTAAAACGCCACTCGATTTATCTTCTCTGATTGACTTCTTTCAATGAAAATTCGTGTTTTATACCCATACAGCTGTTAGACTAGAAGGATGTCCACCCTTGGCGAAAATACTGGACGGCTACGGCTGGTTTTTTCATTCAACGTATTTCCGGAACGTTCGAGTGGACCGGTTCTTTTTTTATTACTTGGAATTTCTGCTAGCTAGTCGAAGGGTCGTAAAATCTAGAACATATTAGTGAATAAACAACATATTTACAGGTTTTTAATATGACTCATATTTTTTACGTAACACTATGTTATAATGATTAGGTGAAAGTTGAAATACTAAAGTTGCTGCTAGAACTTGGAGTTAAAGCAAGGGGTGATCTCTTTAACAGAGGTTATAACATGGGGATATTACCAAAGAATATAGACGCACATGCGTCTATATTCTTTGATATTACCAACTCATTGGCTGAACGCCACTTAGCCAATTCTACTACCAAAGAACCACCGTGCAACAAGAAGCAGTGATTACTGAGAAATAAGTCGTATGAGTCACGTTTTAAAGATATTCCTGCAAGGAATACATAGTATACGATATATTAGAAGTGAGAATTAGTAATACTCCTAGGATTTAGGGGTGGCTTGCGTACCAGGGAAGTCCTATTCAGTTACACCAGTCAATCTGTGAAAAAATATCGATTTCGTAAAAATCTTATACGGGTTTTTTAAAGTTCTAAAAGATATATGAGGAATATCAAATATGACAAATTTAACTGATGACAAATCTTTGAAGACAGACAGCTGATTTTAGTTTGTTTTTTTTTAAGCATAAAAAGTGAAAAAATAATTTTTTGCCTGTAAAACATTTCTCATACCTACCTACATATTAGAGAAAAATCATTCAAATAAATGTATACCTTAAAAAGTTGCAACAATTGCACTGTTTCATGTTGAACGTTTATCGGCGGACATTAAGTAGCCAATATGTCAATCTTTATTTATATTATTCTCAATAATTATATAGAGAAAGGGGGAAGAAAGACGGCACCAAGTTGAGAAAAGTCCAGAATGTGGGTTCAGAGGATATCCCAGAAATAACAATCGAAGAAGTCTTAAAGTCATTAAATAGAATGAAAAACAATAAAGCAGCTGGTGATGATCAAATCGTTATTGAGGCAGTTAAAGCAGGAGGAAAGACAGTATTGAAAGCATTGACGAAATTATATAACTTATGCTTTCAAACGAGGTTACACCATCTCAGTGGAATAAAGCTGTTAAAGTAGTCATGCACAAAAAGGGAGATATAACAGAGCTAAAGAACTATAAACCTATTAGCTTGTTATCTCACGTTTATAAGTTGTTTATGAGGATAATAACTAATAGGTTGACATCAAAACTAGACTTCTATCAACCTTGCGAGCAAGCAGGATTTAGAGCTGGATACGGAACAAATGATCATTTGCAAACCATTAAGTCGTTGATTGAAAAAACCATTGAATATAATAGACCCCTGATCCTTGTCTTTGTCGACTTTGAAAAAGCATTTGATACGGTCAATCAAAGTGAAATGCTCCAAGCTCTAACACACAATCACCGATACATATCTCTCATCAGATACATCTATCAACATGCTACAGCCTGTGTAAGACTTAATGAAGATACTGGGACTTTTCGTATTGAAAGAGGCGTTCGGCAAGGAGACAACATGTCTCCTAAATTATTTACAACTTTGCTAGAATACGCTTGTAAAACAATAGATTGGAACGAAAAGGCATCAATGTAGATGGAAAATTTTTAAATAACCTTAAATTTGCAGATGATATCGTTCTTATTGCAGACAGCTTTGATCAGGCACAGATAATGCTCCAAGAACTCCATACTGCCACAAAAAGAGTTGGTCTTAAAATATATTTTTCAAAAACACAATCTATGACAAATTTAGTCCACAACAAAAACATCTCAGTAGAAGATAAAGATATTGAGCCAGTTGACTCCTATAAATACTTAGGCCATGGGATCAGAATAAGTCGAGACAACCAAACAATCGAGCTGAAAAGAAGAATAAACCTAGCTTGGGCTGCATTTGGAAGGATGAAGGATATTTTTAGGTCTAAGATTCCAATGTGTCTGAAAAGAAAAGTATTTAATCAATGTATTTTGCCAGTGATGACCTACGGCGCAGAAACCCTAACGCTCACAAGAACAACAGTGAGTAAACTACAAGTTGCGGAAAGAGCAATGGAGAGAATTATGTTAGGGATTTCTCTACGTGATAGAATACCCAATGCGACTATACGCAAAAGATCAGGAGTAGCAGACGTTATTGAAAGGATAACAACACTAAAGTGGAACTGGGCAGGTCATGTAGCAAGATCAGTTGATGACCGGTGGACAAAAAGAATTTTGGAATGGAGACCCCGAATACAAGCTTACAGAAATAGAGGTCGACCCCCAACGAGATGGACAGATGACATAAAAAGAGTGACTACAAATTGGATTCAGATGGCGCAAAGTCGGACTAAGTGGAAAAACATGCGACGTTGGAGGCTATGTATGTTCAGCAGTGGACGTTGGAGGCTAGTTGATGATGATGTCAATCTTGTATGGCCTATTCGTATTCTTATTATTATCCGTGATTCGTTGCGAGTGCGGTTAGTAAGACTTAGCCAGGTTATTTTAGGTTGAATTCTGCGTAGCACTGTGTCACAGTTATTCCATGGAGCTTGCCAAGATTCTAGGATTGACTTAGCTTTAAGGTCTTTTCTTAAAAGTTATAAATTTTACTTAAAATTTATATTAACTTTGTTTTCTGAATAATGACTTATAATATAACTACTTTAAATTATGGAAATTAATGGGCCATTCAAGTGTACTAAATATCAGCTAGATCGACCAAATACTTTGTAAGTTATATAATGTGTTTATCCCTGAGAGCGATTATTTAAACAACTGTACTTTAGAGGTGTGCTTATTAGTTCTTTTAGACGAACTATTTCACAAAAATGAACTAGTTCAGTGAACTAGTTCGCGAAAGAACTATTTGTAGGACCGACATCGAAATCCAACCCTAACAGAACTGGTTGCCAGATCTCTCGTCTCAATCATCACACAAGCTCGGCGCTGGCCGCCCGTTTACTTCGGTTTTCAGTCAGTCTTTCACTAGTTCACTACCGTACAAGTAGTTCGGAACTATTTCTTTCGATCGTATGTTTAGGTTTAAATGATTTAAATTATTATATGATTAGTTAGTTTTTATTTGCAAAAAATTATTAAGATTTGTTTTTTATTAACCGTTTTAAATATAAATATGGTTCAAGTATGATTTATTTTTATATTTACGTATATTTAAACTCATAGGTCTTTATAGTTCTCATTTTTACATAAAATTATATTTTATGTAAATGCCTCAATCATTTTAACCACAACTAAAATTTTTATTTCAAAATTACAATACAAGAAACAACACAGCATGGCAACATCCAAGCCAATACATGGGCATAAGATCCGAACCATTATGACATTAAGATAAGACTTAATGGTATTGTCACATTCATATAATATAAATTATGAATCTGTTATCTGAGGCTAATCGGCATTTTTTTTAACTAATTAATCCATCCATTCACAAAATAATAAATATATGTTCTAATTTATTCATTCATTATTTTCCTCTTTAGAAGTTGAGACATAATTTATAATGCAAATCGTTCGCAGTGAACTAGTTCTATGAAAATTAATGAACTAGTTCAATTAGTTGAGTTGAAAGAATCGTTCCTTAGAACTATTTCGATGGTGAACTACACATCCCTACTGTACTTACCCCAACAGTGACTATAGAGGTACTTACAAGTCGCAATCGATTCTTTGAAGCTTCAGTTTTCAGATAATAAAAAAAACTTTATTTATTAAAATTGCTACACACAACGCAAAAGTCTAGGGATATTTTTATAAATAAACGTATTTTGTTTATCTGTAATCAAAAAAAGTAATACAAAATTTGTAGTTTAAATTGTTGTTTTATATGTCAAAAACCGTAAATTGCAAAAAAAACAGAAAATTGGAGCAAAAAAAAAATATAATGCAAATCACCCATGTTTCACATACCCACCATAAAATGTCAAAAATACGAAATATAAACTTAAAATAAAGTATGGCAACCACGTTAGTTTATCACAGCTCTATATCTACTGATGCTCCGAATCACATTGTTAATGTCTGCTTGAGGTAGTTGTGTCCATTGTTCTCTCAGAAACTCATTGTAGATATTGTCCATATGAGGAGTAATTCTTCGTTGGAGCATATCCCATACATGCTCAATGGGATTCAAGTCCGGTGATTGTGCTGGCCATAGGCAATACATCAATACCCTCGTTATCACCAGTTTGTTGCAATATGCGCAACATGTGGTCGAGCGTTATCATGCATAAAGTAAAAATTTTCTACAACAACAGCAGCAAACGGGCGCACAACAGGTTCAAGAGTAGTGTCCAAATATTGCTGACTTGTGAGAAAGCCACGTGGGAAAATAAGCTCAGTTCTTCCGTCAATCATGATGCCGCCCCATACCATTAATGTGCCACCTCTGTATGCATACACTTCTTGAAGATGTCGTAATCGTTCTCCATTTCTCATTAACCAGTTCGGGTGCTGTGATTGTTGGCTGCCTTCTGGCATTTAAAATTAAATATCGGTCTTGAGCGACGGTTGTAGAGCGACCACGTCCTGGATGTTGCTCGGCTGGACTCCCAGTGTCTCTAAACCGACGCCACAAACGACTTACGACGCTTTGGGAGACACCCAGCTGGTCAGCAACTTGAGTTTGTCGCATACCAGCTTGATGGAGGCACACGGCTCTATTCATCTCGTCCAACGTTACTTAAACGTTGTCGTTGCATGGTAAAAAGACAATATCTGTAATTTACCTATTAAGCAAGAATGGTATAAAGTGACTAAAATTAAAAATAGACAAAACTTAAAAATGTCGATTTTTTTGTCACTTATAAAAAGCATTCTAAAACACTTATCCTCAGACTTTTGCGTTGTGTGTATTTAAAAAACCGTTTGAAATGGGCTCACTTTTTAGCTTTTTATACAGTACTAATAACTGATATTTTTTTATGTCACGCGCTTTTAAGTAGGTTCAAGATGGTGCAAAAACATAATCTTAAAAAAGGAACCTTCTACGGTGAGTGATCGAATTATTAGAACCACCCCATAAAATTTTACTTTTTGTTTAATAATGGTAATGAGCTATAATTCGATTTTACTGTGATTTAGAACCTTATAAAGTTTACAAATATTAAAAAAAAGAAGCGAGTAATTACGGGAAAACACAATTTTGTTAAATTTTTGTTATGGCCACTCCTGTGCCATACTGCATTAAGCGCTCGATCAATTGATGATTTGTGGTTATAATGTCATTACATTTCTTTCTTTATGAACTTTCAATCTTTTCTATCAGATTCAGATCTGGCGAATTGTCAGGCCAGTCTAACGTCTTTATCTGATTGTCATCAAGGAATTTTGTAACAGTTTTCACCTTGTGTCAAGGCGCCGAGTTATACATAAACTTGAAAATCTTATTCGAGAACCACTCCTGGACCTGGGGAAGCATTTTTTTTTGCAATATTCTAAAAGTACCTACTGGTCCTGCCGCATTGTTTCGTCGACAAATGTAGAGTCTACTAGCTCCTTGACTGCTTATGATATACCACACCATAATTCTCAGGGTGTGCTTTACCGTCCTTACAATACAATCCGCTTTAGTCTGCACGGTAGATTCGTCCGAAAGGCATACCTGGAATAATATTTTTATTTTAGAATCGTGGACAAATTGATCAATTGTAAACTACATAAAAAAGAAACAAGATTAAGCAATGTTATTTATCGGATTTCAATCATCAACGGTCCAATCTTTATGATTTTTAGCCTATTAAAGTTTTTTTCTTCTTGGCTGGTGTGAGGTGGGTTGAAACCCCCAAATCCTTCATACGCCGACCAGCTTAAACTCCTTTGAGGTTGTTTTCTGTTTGCCAAGACAATATCTCAAATGTTTCTTACATCTCGTGGTGTTTTGTGTGTTCGACCACATTTTCGAAAGCTGCACTGGAGAGGACCTAGTCGACAAGAGAGACTCAGACATGTACAGTATGTTTATCTATATAGTGGTCTACGAGTTATGATGTGGACTAAAATAATTTTTCGTAATCGAACTGTTCCCGTTTTTTTTTGGATGGCACTTTGAATCAATATCAATATACTGATCGTATCTTTGAATCTGTTGTCCTTACAGTTGCACTGCTGCAGGTCATGGTGTCCTCCATGACATGCAGGAAAATTCAAAGCCACATACTGCAGCAACAAAAAGAGATTGGTTTTAAAACGAGGATATTAAACTTTTACCGTTGCCAGCACAATAGCCAGTTCTTAATCCCATTAAGCATGTATGGGATATGCTTCAGAGACGGATTACTCCTCATCTGAATAATGTTCATTCGAGACAAGGTCTTTAAGGTGTTCATATGTAGGAACGGATCCTATTGTTTCAAAACGAAATTGATAATTTAATTTTGAGAATGCCAAGGTGGTGTCAAGCTGTAATTAATGCTGATGGAGGAAACAAAGATTATTAAATACATTTGTTGTTAGATTTTTATGTTTTATATTATTTCATCATAGAGAAATCAAGCAATATAACAATATGTCACTTTTTAAAATCCAATCAAAATTGCTGTATATATAAAAAAAAAACTTCGAACTGTGTTCCTTAGACATTTTTAGTGTGTAAGAGTCGTTGACAATTTAGATGCGTAATAAGCATTCTCATCGCAAAAAACTTGCCCTAGTTGTGCCAGTTACCGCAACAACTAGGGCAAGGTTGGAAGGAATCAGAAAGGATCAAGAAACGCTAGGTATTTCATAAGGAGGTAGAATCTCCAAAATGAATTATCCGCAGAACATCTCAAAATTTTACTGAAACGTTTACCCGAAGAATGTTTAAGAAAGTTATTAGTTTTCCCACTTTCCCATAAACTACAAATGTCTTTTCTTGGGTTTAAACGACCCGAAATCACAGTAGGGAAACCTCATAGGGGGATGTAGTGCGCAGTGTGAGCTACTGGCTAGTTGGTCATGGATGAGCTTAAAAGATTAGAATGAAAAGAAAAATAGAGAAACAAAAGAAAAATCGTAGAAGACACATTAGTTCTGCGAGGTCAGAAACAATTCTGTAGCCAATGGTTGCAGAGGGATGGTTTACTTGTCGCGGCAAGAGAGTATCCTTAGAACTGCTTCAAATTAACAAATAATCTAATAACTCTTCATGCTTACTTATTAGCATATGCTGGATAGATATAGAGTATGCTGGAAACAAGCAGTTTAATAAAAACCTATCGAAAACTATTAATAAACTCCGTGAAAAAATGTTGGTTTATTTCAGAAGAATGCAGTAGCCAATTTTTGTAAACATGGTTCGCAATTTTGTTGCATGGTGCCTGGACATATTCTCGCCTGTAACAGGCGACGAGCACATGTAACATATATTGAAAAACCTAAAATTGAGGTTACTTAAAGTTTTGTTATTTAATGTTTTGTTTAATAAATTCTCAATTTTCGGTATCGTTTGTTGTGACGAATACTGTACTTTAAGAAATTTATCTGATGGAATCCTTATTCGAAACTTTTACGAATAGAAAACTACAAATATTACAAAAATATGCACTGACATATTTTCATAATAAACTTTCAGCAAGAGACATTTCCCATTTATCACACATTAAAAGAATTTGCCCTTTTAAAAGTAAAATTTGTTTATTTTCGTTCTGAATGATACAACGATTGCGGTACCTAATTGGGACGATAATTATGCAATATTAATGGATTCAACTTTTTTCTTGTCAAGAACAACGATGCAACTCAACCAAAAGCAAAACCAAATTATTTGACGATTTGCAGAGGTGGACTTGTTTCATAATTTGTTAATAACGGGAATTCATACATAGCTGTATTATTTTTTTTTATATAAAATTGCTTTTACATTCTACATTTCATCAGAATATTACAATTGATGTTACTAACTTGATTGGTGTCTGCTTTATAGTTTATTACATTATTTGTTTTTGTATTGTAACACATTTCGAGAAATAGCCTGTTTTTATAATTACTTACAGTTTTATTGGCCATAGTGGGTCTTGGTCTATTCTAGGATCTGCTTCCAATCCTTCGCCTTGGTTTTCCCATTTCGTACTCTTAACACTCGTAACTTGTCTTCCATGCATCCATCCAATGGCACTACGGCCCAAATCGGGCCTTGGCCTCCTTTAACAATCTTTTCCTGGCATCCTCATCGACTTCGTCTTCCCATCTCTTTTTAGGTCTTCCAACAGGTTTTTTTCCCTGTATTCTTGCATTTAGTAATTTTCTGGGGATTCTATTCTCATGCATGCGGACCACGTGTCCTGCCCACCGTAATCTCTGCAGTTTAGTGTATTGTGCTAGAGTTGGTTCGCTATATTGCTCGTATATTTCTCTATTATACCTAATTCGCCAGTTGTTGTTTTCAGTTATTGGGCCCAGTATCCTACGCAATATTTTTCTTTCAAACACATCTAATGCATTGGCAGATTTCTGTGTCACCACCCATGTTTCACAACCATAACTTACTATGAGCCTGATTATTGTTTTATAGACCCGGAGTTTTGTTTTCAGGTGTACGTCTCGCGATTTGAATATGTGGCCCATCGTGAAATAGGCTTTATTTGCCAGCACAAGCCTTCTATTTATTTTCGGTTCTTCTTTATTGCTTGCGACCAGATCCATTCCTAGGTATGTGAATCTATTCACATGTTCTATATCGTCAATAAAGTGTTGTTGCGCCAATCTATTTAATCTGATTTGTATGAGTAGTTTTGTTTTATTTGTATTTATTGCTAGCCCTACTGCTTCTGCACCCCTCTCTATGTTTAGTATCCGTTGGTTTTCGTCCTTTTTTTTTCTGCCTGCACAGTTTATCTGCTCTTCGTCTTTTGTTCTCAAATTCTGTTTTTCTCTCTCTAGTACGTCTGAGTATGTAATCCTTATGTGCTTCATTTCTTTCCTGTATAGCTTGTTTGCTTTCTTCATCGAACCATAGTTCTTCTCTCCGTTGTTTCTTTGCTCCTAGGACTTCTTTCGCTGTGAAAGAAGTCCTTTGACTTCTGATTGAATATGATACTGCTTATGGTGTTCCATTGGCTTTCTATTGTGGAGTGTGCTCTGTTTTCTTCTACTAATTTTTCATCCACTGTTCTCTCAAATCTTTCTTGTACCTCAGAGACTATTAGGTTATCTAAGTTTAGTTTTTCTTGTTTTTGATATTTTTCCTTTACCTGTCGACTCATTTTGCATCTAAACCGTGTCTGTACTAGTAGATGTTCTGAGTCACGGCTTGCGCCACGTCTGCGCTTTTTTACATCAAATATACTCGTCGCCATTCTTTTTACAGCCAGTATATGGTCTATTTGATTTATTGTATTTCCGTCAGGTGATATCCAGGTGCTCTTATGTATGTCCCGATGTGGGAAGCATGTCGAACTGATAATCATATTCTTTCCAGCTGCGAAATCTATTAAAAACTGACCATTCTCAATTGTGTCTCTATGCAAATTATGGTTCCCTATTACCCCTATGTCTACTTCTAGCCTCTACTCCAGAAGAAATTACTAAATTATTAAAAAAACTCGAGGTAGAAAGTGCTAAATTTGGACTCATGGTTAACTACAACAAAACCAAAATCATGGTTATTGATCGCCAACAACAGTTTCCTGAAACCCAAACTATTGCGGGATGCGAGGTAGTCTCATCTATGATATATCTTGGAGCTCTAGTTAACAACACAGGCAGTTGTGAATCCAAAATTAGAAGACACATTCAACTAGCAAGAGCAGCAATGAGTGAACTAAACGGGGTCTGGCGTGATCGTCATATTACTATGACAAACAAAAAGAGACTCGTTTCAACTCTGGTCTTTTCCATATTTTACTATGCATGCGAGACATGGACAGTCAAAGAATCAGATCGACGACGTATCGCCATGGACGGCTCGATGTACAAATATCTCGGTTCTGAATGAAATTAAACCGGATCAGCGTCTCTCCAGTACCGTTTACTCTAGAATTTTAAAGTTCTTTGGCCATATCCATCGAAGTGATCACAAAATAGAGCGGTTGGTGGTCCAAGGAAGGCCTCAGACTCAACGCCAACGCGGAAGATCTCCACAGCGATGGGCGGACATTACTAAAAAGCTTCTCAATAAACAGTACACTGAGGCAATACATATAACTGATGACCGCGACCAGTGGAGAAATATTATCAATCAAACTGTCCGAGCTGCTGAAGCCCAATTATGAACCACAACACATCTACTAAGATGTTAATGACTGTGATGATGATGATTACCCCTATGTACTCTTCTTCAGTTCCGATCTTGGCATTTGTGTCGCCTATCACCATTTTCATGTCGTTTCTTGGTATTGAGTCATAGATTCGTTCTAGAATCCTACTTGTCTTCCACCTACTCCTTAAATTCTGCAATCCTCTTCTCCTCACTCCATTTGGTCTTTGGTTATAAATGTGCTTTGACAGCTTGATCTCGTTTATTGTCTCTAAGTGAGAGCGCTCACCAAAGTGGCGTGGCACGTAGCAAGTGGCAAGTAGCACGCGTCTAGCATGTTTCTTAAAATGTAACCAATGAAAACGAATGATTCAGCGTACACCAAAATGACAGTGAAGTCATTCATTCTAATCATTTGTTTTCATTGGTTACATTTTAAGAAACATGCTAGACGCGTGCTACTTGCCACGCCACTTTGGTGGGCGCTCGCCCTAAGTGGTCTAGTTACCGCAACCTATTTATTTTGATGGACTACCATTATCTGCTCCCGGAGTTTTGTTTTCTTTCAATTTTTTTATTGATTTAATGACTTCTTCCTCTGTTGGGATGTTATCTTTCTTTCTTTGTTTTTCTATGCCGTCGAACTGGATTTCTGCTTCTTGCAACCTCATCTAACTTCTTATATTTAATAGATAAGACATACCTACTGCCTCATCTCCCTTTTATTTATAACAATAATTTCGAACACTGACTAACAGTAAACCAAGACCTCTATACCGAAACCATTTCATTCTGCGTTACGATACCTTAAGGAAAGTATTACAAAAAAGAAGAAAACAAGACAAAAATCACAATCACTTTCATGCTAAGTACGCCTATGAATACATTCGTGCAGGTAATTGGCTCAGTATGTTAACCACTTCTCTTCGATCTCTTCGCTGCTTTTTCGATCTCTTAGCAAACAGGATTTCCTGTTATTTTTCTCGGTACTCTCTTCTCTGCCGTTTCCAGTAGCCTTTGCGTTGTTGCTGTGTCGAGTCTTGTTTCAGAGACATATGTCTCAGTTCGGGCGTTTATACTTGATCTCTCACTTCTTTTTCCAGGTCTACTACATAGCTGGACGGTGTAATTCCCAGGTATTTTATTTCCATTACTTGTTTAATACTGATGCCATCAATTTCTATTTTACATCTGGTTGGTTCTTTGTTGACTACTATTGTTTTAGTTTTCTGGAATGAGATTGTCATATTAAATTCTTTTGCTGTTATATTAAAACTGTGGATCAGTCTTTGCAGGCTATCTTCCTCTTGGGATATCAATATTGCGTCGTCTGCGTAACAGAATATTTTTATTTCTTTCTTTCTTATTCTGTATTCTTTTCCTTTGCTAACCCTTTTGATGATTTCATCCATGATTAAATTGAAGAGCAAGGGGCTCAATGAATTCCCTTCTCTTATTCCGCTAATACTAATCGACATCACAAACAACATAATCACAGAAATCAGGTAGTAAGGCAGGCAATAAAATGCATTTTTCTTCTTTGTGCGCCGTGCTTTTATTCAAGCGTTGGCTATCATCATATTGACAAGCTGATGAAATGATTCTCGGTCGGTAGCTAGAACAGTTCCTCGACCGTTCGACCTGTCCATTGTCTAATGTTACGCAGCCAGGACAGTTGTTTCTTTCCTACCCAACGTTTTCCTTCGATTTTGCCCTGAATGATTAACCGAAGTAAGCGATATTTAGGTCCTCTCATTATATGACCGAAGTATTGGACCTTTCTCATTTTGATGATGTTGATAAATTCTCGTTCTTTGTGCACGGTCTCTAGCACACGTTCGTTGGATATGTGTGCTGTCCATGGGATTCTGAGCATGCGACGGTAACATCATAACTCAAATGGTTCTAATTTGTTTAGATTTTTTATTTTTGTTGTCCAAGTTTCACATCCATAGAACAAAGTGGACCAGGCGTAGCACTTCAATACTCTTAGACATGTGGTTAACGACAGACTTCTACTTCATAATACAGAACGCCAGTTAATAAAGTTTTTCCGTCCGAGTTCTATTCTGGTCGAAATTTCCTCGTCACTTTCAACCCTGCAGTCAATCCAGCTACCCAGATATCTAAAGTGTTCCACCGTTGTCAGGATTTTGTTATCTAATCTTAGTACTGAGTCTTCAATATTAATTTTTCCGACCACCATCGATTTTGTTTTTTTTTGCGTTGATTGTTAAGCCCTTTTCAGTGCATTCGTTGTTTACAGCATTCAACAGGGTTTGAAGATCTTCTAGACTCTCTGCCATTATTGCGGTGTCATCGGCGTATCTGATGTTGTTAATAATTTCACCACCGATCTTAATACCTTCGCGGCGATTATTTAA
Organism: Diabrotica balteata; assembly: GCA_918026665.1. NCBI lineage: Eukaryota > Metazoa > Arthropoda > Insecta > Coleoptera > Chrysomelidae > Diabrotica > Diabrotica balteata. The sequence goes on from OU898276.1 coordinate 178,603,576, forward strand.
CCCTGTTTCAAAAACTGGTTCAGTATAGGCATTAAACAACATCGGTGACATAACACATCCCTGTCTGACACCACGCTTAATAGAAACTTTAGTTGAAACCTCTTGGTCCACCTTAATACAAGCGGTCTGATTGTAGTAAAGATTTTTGAGCAATCTAATATCATACGTGTCAAGACCAACTGAGTCTAAGCATTGAAATAATAATGAATGTGTTACTCTATCAAAGGCTTTTTCGAAAACATACATACATACTCTATAAAACATACGTAAATATTTTTCCTAAACTCAATGTTCTTCTGTAAGAGTATTCGCATGCAAAAAAGAGCTTCTCGAGTACCCATACCGTTTCGGAAACCAAACTGCTCATCACCAGTTATCCCCTCACAAAGTTTATGTATGCGACAATGCAATATTTTCATAAAAATTTTGAGCGTGTGACTCATTAAACTGATAAGTCGATAGTCGCTACACTGTCTGGCATTCTTTTCCTTGGGAAGAGTTATAAATATCGATTCTAACCAGTTGTTTGGTAATTTGCCGCTGCTGTATATCTTATTAAAGAAGGATGTGATAATCGCAACACTCTCATTATCTAATAGTTTTAACAATTCTGCAGGTATTTCGTCAGGACCAGACGTCTTCCTTCGTTTCGCTTGGTCGATAGCCTTCTGAACTTCTGAGATTAGAATCGGTGGGCCTGTATCTCGGTTAGATGTTATTTCTTGGTAGATTCTTTGGTCATATAAGTCTATTATGTAATTTTCCCATTCGGTACAGCGCTCTTTAATATCACTTAAAATTTTACCACCAGAGTCTTGTAATATATTTTGCCCATAAGTTCTGCTTTTACCTGTTAATTCTTTTAGTTTTTTACGCAAATGGAAACTGTCGTGTTGTTGCTCCAGTTTCTCAATTTTTAAACAGGATTCTTGTAGCCATCGGTCTTTTGCTACTTTAATTCTTTTTCGGATTTCTTTATGTATTTCATTGTATTTTTCTCTGTTTATGGATTTATACTGCCTCCGAACGTCCATTAGATCTAAGATGTCTTGCGTCATCCAGTCATTTTTAACTATATGTCGTCTTAGAAAAAGAATGCATTGGACATACCAAAAATTACTAAAAGATGAAATTTTTTTATTCATCTAGCAGACTGTGGATAAATCATTTACTCTTCTTGAATATTAAACTACATATAGTTCGGATCTGTTCTACGACCTTGTATTTGTATTCTAATTTGAAGGAGATAATTTGTGATCTTAATCACTGTGTTCAATCACTGGATCAAACAATGTACCGAGTGATGAACTGATTGCATAGCAAAATTAAAATTAGTAATCACATCAAATTGCATGATTTCTAATAGGTTGAAGATGTTGAAAATAAACTTCTGGTTAATATACTGAGCCAATTACCTGCACGAATGTTTTCATAGGCGTACTTAACATGAAAGTGATTGTGATTTTTGTCTTGTTTTCTTCTTTTTTTGTAATACTTTCCTTACGGTGTTGTAACGCGGAACGAAATGGTTTCTGTATAGAGGTTTTACTTGATTGTTAATCAGTGTTATAAATTAGGTACCATTGTTATAAATAAAAGGGAGATGAGGCAGATTCTATCCGCAGTAGGTATGTCTTATCTACCAATTCTTCAAATTGAATGATCGTGTCAGTAAATAAAAGTTACGTAGGTGACGAAAAAAAACCAAATACATAAAATAAATCAGTTTAGTTTTTTTTTGACCATATATATTGATTAATTACATATTATCTGTAGGTTTAAGTTATGGTTTAAAGAATTTAGTAACTTTCTTTTGCTTGGCAATTGGCAGTTTTTAAAAACTGCTTCAATTTAGAGTGATATTCAGCAGTGTCATTAGTAATTTGCCTGATTTGATAAATTTTTATAATGAAATAAAACTCATTTGGTATTCTTACCCTTTTCAGATTAAATGTCACGTTTCCAGTGCTTGTTAAAGCCTATTCTTCAGTGGATTGTAATTTAACATTTCATCCAATTTAGTTTCAGTCAATTCTTCATCTTGCGATTCAAACAACTTCTGAACGTCACTTAACTCTTTCTGTTCGCACCCATCTTGTCTCATTCCACTCGCAATTTCGGCAATGTTTGCAGTTAAAGTTGGAACTTGCACAGGTTTTTCAGCATGATTTCAATGTGTCTGGCTTCAGTTCTTGCAATGTTTTTTATGTTTACGATGCATTTTGTTATGTCAAAATTATTTCAGCATTTCATAAAATGCATATCAGGATCACCTTCCGTATTATTCAGTATCATTTTAAAGGTTCGTTTAATGTAATAGAGCTATCCTAAAAGGCCTGAATGGTCTATATGTTGAAGCAAAGTTGTCTCATTGTGAGGTAAAAATATCACTTTTATATTTGCATGCATAGTTTCAAGTTCGCAAGAATGACCTGGTGCATTGTTCAAAATTAGAACTGCTGAGAAAGTCTAAATTCTTTGATATCCAATAAGTTTCAACTTCAGAAGCACAACCATTCCGGACACAGTACCAAAAAAATAGCACTTGTAACCTTGCTTTCTTATTACCACGCCAAAACACTGGCAGCTCACTCTAGTTTTGATTTTTTAACGCACGAGGATTTAAAGATCTATAAAGCCACAAAGGTTTCATAACACAATTTCCAGATGCATTAGGACAAAACAGTAGTGTAACTCTATCCTTTGCTGCCTTAAATCCAAGGACAAACTTTTTAATTTTAGAAATGAATGTTTTTTTTTGGCATTCTCTTCCAAAACAGTGCAGTTTCGTCTGCAATAAAGTTTATATCCTCCACCTGCTACCAGGCTCACAAATTCTTCTGGATATTTTTTTTGCTGCAGCAGTGTCTGCAGTTGCAGCTCCTCCAACAATTTTAGTGCTATGCAATGATTTTCGCACCTTAAATTTATTGAAACAACCTCTTGATGCTCGAAATCCTTTATCTGTACATTCACCACCACCACTACCCCCCAGGTCCTTTAAAATGTGCGTAAAGACGCTTTGCCTTCTCCTGGACCATTACACCACTCATAGGCGCCATTTTTTGGTTGCAGTCTTTGATGCAGCTTCGTACAGTTGATTCGTTGACATTGAATGAACGTAATATGAATACAAACGACCCTCCAGGGAATAAACGATCAAGCATTTCTATTTTCACTTTGGAAACTCATTTTTCTTTCGTTTTAGTCGACATTATAAATTAGAAAGACTGTTGAAGAGACGTGTTACTTGTTCACAATTTTTGTAACAGATGGAAAAGTTAATCAATAAAACACGCAATGCGGCTCTTATCAAACGACGGAATGCCCAACTGTGGCAGAATTTAATACTTTATGTTTTGAGTAATAAGTAATTTTTTAAGCCCTCTTCTCTATTCAGATTGCCTCTATGTGACTCTATCTATATAGTAATTTGTGCCATGTATTTTTATAACTGTTTGTGGTGAGACACAATAAATGTTTAATTTTTTATAAACCATTTTGTTTATCTTAATGGTTATAATGGTAATGGTTATTATTTGGCACCTCGAAGCGGCATCATTTTTAAATTGCTAGAGGTGTTTCCTTCCTGTGTTTTGTTTTGTTTGTTCCAAAGATTCATGTTTGTTTCATTTTTTGTAGTTATTCCAATCCAACCCCCTTATCATTTACTTATCCACGACCCCAGCTCTCCAAACAAACCCTGAATGCCGTTCGCACAAGTAGCGTTTATTTTGCTTGCCCTATCTCCACCCCCATAGTTTCTGTCCCCAATTTTCTACCCCTAATAGTAATACCCCATGTGGTAGGTAAACTATAATCGTTACAACCTGGGAGCGAATGTTTCTTGAGACTGTCTGGCCAAGGGAAAGAAATGCAAGAGTTAAAAGCGCAAGTTCTTGTCAGGAAAGATGAAAATCTGTACTCAGTAGAAATTGTATATCTGTGAAACGTAATCTTTATGTTAAATGTTCATATTTTAAAATCCTGCCAAATTATGTGCTAAACAAAAAAGAATATTTGTGAAATGTAAAAAATAAAAAATGTAATTTACTAATTAGTTAATCATAAGTCTTTGTATAAATATAAAAAATTCTGTTTTCTAGTGTTATTATTGTCTCAGACATAATTATTCCTTAATAATATATTCCTGTTAGTTCTTTTGTTTTTCTAAAACATGTCGAATTTAGTTTCTGAAATCTTTAGCTTAAATCAACAAACCATTCATTATATTATTGGTTAAAATATAAACGCCAGGTAGAAACTCCAACAAAAACAAAGATTTTTCATAATCGTTTTACCTGTTTCTTGGTTATCTAAAAGTGGCATCTTCATTCTGCATGACTTGGCTAATATGCACCTGTTCAGCTCGTTCGTTTAAGATTTTCGTATCAAAACAATCAAATTATTAAGTTATAGAGGGACATTCAAGCGAATTGTTCAAAAATTCCAAAATTAAATATACACGATTACACAGTCACTTCTGACATTTTTATTTTGTGGCAGATTAATATACACGATTAATATCGAATATATAATGCAGAATATATGCATTCTACACAATGCAGCCGATTGAGAGGTTAAGGTGAGACGTCTCTATGCAGACGATTTACTGGTGTACCGAGTTTCTCATTATATTTTGACCCCCACTTATTTTCCTTAATTTCGGGAATACAAAAAAAGTTTCAAATAAAAGTGGTATTATTTTATCTGTACCGATCAACAATGTAGCAACAGACCAAATTTTGTATACAGGGAGTACCAAATAAAATGTATCTTCAATATTTCAAATTGGACACCCTGTATTTTTTTATAGTTGTGAGTAACCAATATAGTAGTCAATATTTTTGCCAAATCTAAACTTACCTATAGTTAAACTTTGCTGAGTAACGCCTCTTAGTATGTAATGTGTCTGTCCCCGCGAGTTTACCTTATCCTTACAGTGTATACAGGGTGTTTCAAAAAGGTATGTCATAAATTAAATCATGCATTCCGGGGACAAAAATAAATTGATTGAATCCAACTTACCTTATTGCAAAAGTGTACACAAAAAAAGTTACAGCCCTTTGAAGTTACAAAATAAAAATTGTTTTTTTGCATTATCTCCTAAACTACTTGACATTTTGTAATAAAAATGGACACGTTACTTATTCTGAAAACATTTTTTATACAAAAGAAACAACAAAATCTAAGCGCACAGAAAAATTTTAAGGGGGTGTGCAGCCCTTGAGTACGTTTAAATCAAATGAATTTTGTGGCATCATTAGTTTAACAAATTATTTTTTTTTTAATTTTTGCCTAATATCACTTTTTTCAAAAAGCAGTTTTCATTGAGTTACCACCCTTTTCATTAAACTTTAAAAAATTAGGTGCAATTAAATAAATGGCTTAAATGAATTAACAAGTACAAAAAATGTCTATAACCTCTATAAATATGATATTACAATAAATGTTCAAAATGCAAAAGTAGCACAGCTTTCTGCATGACCTTATATAGATGTTAATTTAGACGGAACGACAAGAACTGGAATTAATGCTAAATGAACTTCATGAAAAATCACTGCAAAAAGGCGTAAAAATTAACTTCAACAAAACAAAAGTAATGACAAACACGGAAGACCAAGAGGCAATAAAAATAAAAACAGAAAAAGTAGAACAGGTAAATGAGTATATCTATCTAGGACAAGCAATCAGAGCTAACAGAGAAAATCAAACAGCCGAAATATCGAGACGAGTAAGAATGGGATGGGCAGCGTTCGGCAAACTTTCTTACGTTCTAAAAATCAAACAATCCCTCTATACTTACGAAGCAAGGTATATAACTCCTGCATAATACCGGTGCTCACCTACGGAGCATATACATGGACATTTACACAGGCCAATTTGGATAGGATAAGGAAGGCACAAAGAGCGATGGAGAGACAAATGTTGGGTGTATCACTTAGAGATAGAAAACGTAACCAGTGGATCAGAACCAGAACAAAGACAGTAGACGCGATAGAACAAGTAGCAAAACTGAAATGGAAATGGGCTGGACACAATGAACGTCTCCAAGACGAACGATGGAACAATGCCATCGGAAAGTAGCGTCCATACAATGCAAAGTGATCAAGAGGCAGACCACAGATGAGGTGGAAAGATGACATCAGGAAACAAGGAGGTCCCACATGGCAGAGAACATCTCAAGATAGGGAAAGATGGAGAGAACTGGGGGAGACCTATATCCAACAATGGAAGGATAGAGAATAGGTTCAAAAAAAATTAGACCCAGCTTTTTTATGTTTTCTAGGAGGTTCTTCGGAATGACTCCAGTGGTAGAAAGAATAATAGGTATCGTCTGGGTACTTTCCATTCTCCATTGTCTTCTTATTTGTATTTCCAGATCTTTGTACTTGGCGATCTTTTCGTTGTACTTAACACCCAGATTATTGTTGTTAGGTATCGCCACATCGATTAGAGTTGTTTGTCTTGTTAGTTTATTAACTAGCACGAGATCTGGTCTATAATGTGCTACAGTTTGGTCTGTGAGCACAGTGCGATCCCAGTACAGCTTGTAGTTGTCATTCTCAAGCATACTCTCAGGAACGTATTGATAATATGGGAGATGGTTTGTTTGTAGAAGTCCCAGTTTAAAAGCTATCTCTTGATGGAGGATCTTCCCTACTGAGTCATGCCGTTCCTTATATTCAGTTGCAGCAAATGACGGGCAGCCTCCGGTAAGATGTTGGATCGTTTCTTGGGCTTGACATCCATATCGACTTTTGTCGTTTTGGACCTGAGGGTCTTTTACGATATATTTCAGGTAATTTTTGGTTGGTATAACCTGATCCTGAATGGCGAGTAATGAACCTTCTGTTTCAGGGAACATCTTTTATTATAATTCCAGATTTAGCCATACGGCTCACACTCCCTCTAAGGGGAAAATTCACTCATCCCAGATATCTAGGGTATCAAAAGGATTGAGCTCTGTGGGACTCTTTCCATGTTATCGAGTCTAGGTGACTTGGTACGTCGGTGTATCTCCTAAAATTTTCGCACGCATCTGGATGTCGAAAGTAGCACAGCTTTCTGCATGACCTTATGTAGATGTTAATTTAGACCCAGCTTTTTTATCTTTTCTATGAGGTTCTTCGGAATGACTCCAGTGGTAGAAAGAATAAAAGGTATCGTCTGGGTACTTTTCATTCTCCATTGTCTTCTTATTTGTATTTCCAGATCCCTGTACTTGGCGATCTTTTCGTTGTAGTTAACACCCAGATTATTGTTGTTAGGTATCGCCACATCGATTAGAGTTGTTTGTCTTGTTAGTTTATTAACTAGCACGAGATCTGGTCTATTATGTGCTACAGTTTGGTCTGTGAGCACAGTGCGATCCCAGTATAGCTTGTAGTTGTCATTCTCAAGCATACTCTCAGGAACGTATTGATAATATGGGAGATGGTTTGTTTGTAGAAGTCACAGTTTAAAGCTATCTCTTGATGGAGGATCTTCCCTACTGAGTCATGCCGTTCCTTATATTCAGTTGCAGCAAATGCCTGGCAGCCTCCAGTAAGATGTTGAATAGTTTCTTGGGCTTGACATCCATATCGACTTTTGTCGTTTTGGACCTGAGAGTCTTTTACGATATATTTCAGGTAATTTTTGGTTGGTATAACCTGATCCTGAATGGCGAGCAATGAACCTTCTGTTTCAGGGAACATCTTTTATTATAATTCCAGATTTAGCCATACGGCTCGCACTCCCTCTAAGGGGAAAATTCACTCATCCCAGATACCTACGGTATCAAAAGGATTGAGCTCTGGTGGGACTCTTTCCATGTTATCAAGTCCTAGGTGACTTGGTACGTCGGTGTATCTCCTAAAAATTTTCTCACGAATCTGGACGTCGAAAGTAGCACAGCTTTCTGCATGACCTTATATAGATGTTCATTTAGACCCAGCTTTTTTATGTTTTCTAGGAGGTTCTTCGGAATGACTCCAGTGGTAGAAAGAATAATAGGTATCGTCTGGGTACTTTCCATTCTCCATTGTCTTCTTATTTGTATTTCCAGATCTCTGCACTTGGCGATCTTTTCGTTGTACTTAACACGCAGATTATTGTTGTTAGGTATCGCCACATCGATTAGAGTTGTTTGTCTTGTTAGTTTATTAACTAGCACGAGATCTGGTCTATTATGTGCTACAGTTTGGTCTGTGAGCACAGTGCGATCCCAGTATAGCTTGTAGTTGTCATTCTCCAGCATACTCTCAGGAACGTATTGATAATATGGGAGATGGTTTGTTTGTAGAAGTCATAGTTTAAAAGCTATCTGTTGATGGAGGATTTTCCCTACTGAGTCATGCCGTTCCTTATATTCAGTTGCAGCAAATGCCTGGCAGCCTCTGGTAAGATGTTGTATAGTTTCTTGGGATTGGCATCCATATCGGCATTTGTCGTTTTGGACCTGAGGGTCTTTGACAATATATTTCAGGTAATTTTTGGTTGGTACAACCTGATCCTGAATGGCGAGTAATGAACCTTCTGTTTCAGGGAACATCTTTCCTGATGTCAGCCAATAGTTCGACGCTATCTTGTCGACATAGCCTTGACTGACTTCATTCGGATGTCGCCCGTGCAAAGGTTTACCCATCCAGATGCGCATTTTTTCGTTCTTAGTAAGATGGTTTATGCGCATTTCTTGTTCCCTCAGTTTGATCGGTGTTGTGTCATCTACTGCGCAAATCGCGCGATGAAGAGTAGATGTCTCCGCCTGCACCTGAAAATAAGTTCTTAAATTAGTAATCTGTTATTATTATAATTATATTATTATAATTATTATTATTATTATAACAGTAAGAGTAATAAGGTAAGGAAAACCGAATACGCTGAAAAATCATATTTTCCTGTCGAAATTGATTTGCAGCTTCAATTATTCTAACCCTCAATTGCTGTTTGTCCTCTATTATTACAGAATACACTTGCTCTTTCATAAACCCCCAAAAGCAAAAGTCCATTGGGGTTAAGACCTGGACTTTTGGTTGGCCAAGAAATAGGTGCGTCACGACCCCTCCAATCTAACGACCATGCTACTGCCTGCAAAGGTATTTCCGGACTTCATTACTATAATGCGGTGGAGCGCCATCTTGTAGAAACGATATATTTTGCCTTATTGCAATATTCATTTCTTCCAAATACTCTTGTAAATTGTTTGCCAAGAACTGCAAATAATTATCACCATTTAAATTGTTGGGAAGAAATGGAAGAAATGCAAATAATTATCACCATTTAACTTGTTGGGGTCTATTAGATTGTTATCCACAATTACTGCTGCACTGTTTCCTTGACATTCACCTACGATATTCCCGATAGTTTATTGAAATCATAATTTAATCTGATCAAACTTAACCCAAAGTTAAATGCATATCTGAAATTTCCTGAAATGTGTAGGCCATTGTAATATCTAAATTTTTAATAATATTAAAAATTTAAAGAAACGTATTGAGACAGCTTGTCTACTAAACAATCTCCCCAATTTGTATGATTCACCAAGACCAATAAAAAGAGAAAAATATCTTCACTTGCAATCCCTTAAAAAGAGTCTTGAAAGTGATTATCACTGTTTTTATGACAATTTGCCCTTCAACTAAAATGGTTTATTTTTACGTACCTGCTGTATTTTCTACATTTTGTACTGTCTGCAAATAGTTTAAAATAAAACAGATTTGAAAGTAAATTTATTTTGTTTTTTTTTTTGAACTTGTATCAAGCAATAGTAAAACACGTATGTTCAAGTTTTTTAAGAAAAAATGTTGGAAAAACACGTAAGTCCCTTAAAACTAAAGAAAACTTGTTTTGTGCTAAATAATTTTTATAAGTTGTGAAAGAGAGTTTAAAAAACAGTTGTACACATGTCTGGGCATAATTGAATAAATATTTAATTTTTTATAGCGTTTTTTAGCGCTCCTATACAATTTTACTTACGGGACTTACGGCCTTTTCAGATTAAGGCGACGATATTATTCTTATCCACACAATAAATGATAGCTTTAAATTATTGACAATTATTGATGGAACTGTTTGAAATTATTGTATCCATAGAAACGAATTGTAATTTTATGACCAACTAGGAAAACACTAGTTTTTCGAAAAAGTGATAACAGACAAAAAAGTTTTAAAAATAATGTGTTAAACTAATGATGCCACAAAATTCATTTGATTTGAACGTACTCAAAAGTTTGGGGGATTTAGGGCTGCACACACCCCTTAAAATTTTTCTGTGCACTTAGATTTTGTTATTTCTTTTGTATAAAATAATTAAGCTTTCGGAATAAGTAACGTGTTCATTTTTATTACAAAATGTCAAGTAGTTTAAGAGATAATGCAAAAAAACAAGTTTTTATTTTTTATCTTCAAAGGGCCATAACTTTTTTTGTGTACACTTTTGTACTAAGGTAAGTTGGATTCAATCAATTTATTTTTGTCCCCGAAATGCGTGATTTGGGTTATGACATACCTTTTAGAAACACCTTGTATTTACTTAGTTAGCATAAACGATTTGACTGAATTGGTATTTGCGGAAACGTTCTCAATTTGTCTACCAATTTCAGGAAGTAGCATAGTGATATCCTAAACATTGTGCAAATGAGCAGCTGATGTTTGTTTACAATATTTACACAGAAATTACATTAAGGTTAATGTGACAATATACTCTTTACGTTTTTAGATTAGGATAAATTTTACATTTCCGTTATTATTGTGAATAAATTCATTATTCCTGTAACATATGTTATATAAAATCTTTGACGGAAAATCTATAACATAAAAAGGCATATTTAATATAGAAGTTTTAAAACTAAATGGAGAACTGATCATAGAAATGATCGATCGTTAATACTTTCAATTCACTACATTTCACAATAGTACGTAAAGGGTATTTTTTTTAGAGGTATAGAACTTTGAAATGGAATAAAATAAAGATGATTTTTATAAATTGACATGAAATGAACTTTATTTAAAAGATAATCTTTTGGCATTGTAATTTGAATATGATTTCTGGCATATGACCGTCATGGCTGGCTCTGACGTAGTCTAATCTGGAGGTCAAATTTTGGCACTATTTCCAATATTTATCGCCGTATATCGGCAATAAGGCGGCCAATGTTGTCCTCCAAGTGGTCAATCGTTTTATGCTTATCGGCGTAAACTAGCACCTTCACAACTCCCCACATCAAATAGTCTAGCAGTGTTAAATCCCACGATCTTGGAGGCCAATTCACGGCCCGAAAAGTGAAACTATACGGTTACCAAACGTTTCCTTCAATAAATCAATTATTGCGACATGTTGCGCCGTCTTATTGAAACGACAGCTCCTGCACATCATGGTTGTTCAATTGGGGAATGAAATAGGCAATACTCATAGCTCTATTGCGATAACCATTGACTGTAACGTTCTGGCCAGCATCGTTTTTGCAAAAGTACAGTCCAATGATTTCACCAGACCCTAAATCACACCAAACAGTCAGTTTTTCTAGATGTAATAGTTTCTCAATAAATAGGTACAAAATTAACCCCTCATTTTTGTTGCAGGCTTCCAGCAATGGTGAAGTGGCGACGTTCCGATGTCGCGACGTCTGCCTTCTTCACAACGTCGCCATCCGCCGTTAGATAACAATCCTTATCAAGTAAGTATTTTATATACAATTTGTTTCTAGTTTTAATCTAATTCTAACAATATTAAAAAATAAACAGTGCAGTTTCTCCTTGTGTTGAGTTATGCCGTAAGAAGAGCATACTGGCAGCTTGTACTAAATGTACTTGTTACAGCTAGTACTACACCTATACTCCATAAAATATTTTAAACTTTTACCACAATATATTGGGATATATGAAAATGAAAACAGAAAAGCGTAAGTTAATTCTTTGTTAAAATATACACAAGTATAACAGCTCTACATGCCTTGTAGGCCCCTAACTTTCACAAAGTTGGTTATTTCCCTCCAATTTTTTCGGTCCCTTGTTCTTTCTCTCCAATCTCTCAAGCCTATTTCTGACAAGTATTGATTTACTACTTCCAACCATTTCTTCTTTGGACGTCCTCTTCTTTTTCCCCATTTCCCTCTTCTTCAGTATTGTTTTAACATTTGATTCTCTGCCGTCTTTATTCCTCCGAAGATTTTTCTTAGCTCCTTTCTTTCCCAGATCTCTATTTTCTTTCCTTCCTGTTGGTTCATAATCTACTTATATTTTCGCTTCTTAAAATTTCTGGAAAAATTTTTCTAGATGTTTTTTGTTCTCGCTAGTATCTACATCATCCGCGTACACTATGCACTGTACCCTGCTATTAAAAATGGTCCTATTTGTCATATTTGATCTCCTTGCGATTGACTGTAAGATATATTTATCTGGCATGCGCTGATGATACATTACAGATCAACTAGACAAAGCAGCAAATCAAATGCATTGTTTGGTCAATGTTATTACATGACACCGGGACCTGGACTCTGAAGACTGATATGATCAATCGCCTATAGGCATTTGAGATGTGGTTGCATAAAATGGTCCGAATACCCAGGACAGCGATTCAGTGAATTATTGAAAACTATTAAAATACGAAAAATTTCATACCTAGGGCATGTTCTTAGAGGATACCGGTGTACAATCATTCAGCTTATCGTTCAAGTTCAAATCGACGGCCGCAGTGGAATTGGAGCTAAACAGATTTCATGGTTCAAGAAAAGTCGTAATTGGACAGGAATACGCAATGCCGAACAACTATTCCAATTAGCCGAAGACCGTGAATATAATTGGCAACATTAGACTGCACTGGATTATAACAAGCACCATCGACGCAATCGTCCCCTGGCTCTGAAACTGGCCGATATTAGAGGTGACCACTTTTGAAAGGTAGCCGATAGTGGAAGTTTTACTAGATATGAGATTTTATTATGAAGCTTACAAAAACAATAGATGTCTGCTGTTTCTCGGTCAAATCCAAATTCCTTTTCCGTTTTTACCTTTGTGTCCAAGTTTCACGTATTTATGATACTTAAACCTCGTAAGGCGCTGCCTTAATTCTTACGTAAATAACTGCGGATTACATTTGCATCCCATCCATATATCCATTTTTTTATGTGGAAACGTCGGGGAAATTGATTTGAAAGACAATTAGAAATTGTTTATTATACTACGAAACATAATTTTACAAACATAGTACTAATTTCTTCGTTAAAAAAATTATCGTTGCAAAACAAACCCATGAAATTTTTCACAGAGTGAGCAACACAAAAAAGTTTATACACACAATACAGTAATGGTGGAACTTTTGGTTTATTTCTCTCTGGCATAAGTAAAACCGACCTTGTCACGAATATATGTTAGCTCCACGTGGAGCATCAGAATCGTACAATTCAGGATATACAATTTTAATCATTTGACGTAACTGAGAGTGCATATTATTTGTGTTTTGATATCTGTAGATAACATTTTCTTTCGCTAATTTCCGTCCAAGCCTAACAAAAAACTTCGTCTTACATTCAAATGTTTCCCATCGTAATTTGGATTTTTTATTTTCCAAATTTAATTAGTGATAAAACATTACCGTGGGCCATCTGCGTGTTTGGCGCTGTCTTGTGTATTGTTGTGCCATTTTGCCCACTACGTCAATAGCTCATGTTGTTTTATTATAATGAAGTATCATTTTAGGTTTATAAGCTTCTTTTTCTTCACAAACTTTATCATCAAAATGTTTCGTTCACCGATCGTGGGGTGCATTTGCATCCCAGTCACTTTTCCAAAAAAGCACGTAAACTCAATGGATTTTAAAGGTTGTAATGGGCTGTAAAATCGAAAAAAATTATTAAAAAAGATAGGTGAGAGTAAGAAGGTCCTCAGACTGAGTAAATCAAATTGCTTGCGGGAAGCACCCGCAAGCAATTTGATTTACCCAGTCTGAGAGACTTGCACACCGCTTAGAATTACATTCGGGTGTTACAATTAATTGGAGCGAGGTGTATGAATTGGTGTTATCAGGAACCACCCCACCGCGTTCTAATGCTCTAGGTCCTCCTTCCCCCCCCTTAGCACTCTGATGCGTGAAAGGGGCTCACTATCAGCCAAATGCTTTTCGTGTGGAAGTCCTGGGTACAAGAACTCCCAACACGATATCCTAACTGGATCAGTGCATGCTAGCGTGAATCGCTTTTCTCCTGCTTTCTGTAGTGACGTATCATCGAACTGAAACTTCGGGCTGCGCCCAGTTCGGCGACTCAATGACATACATGACAGTTGTCATAAAACTGTCACCTTCATAAAACAATTACTCAATAAATAACACACATTTCATAAATATATCTCTCGAATAAGTATAAATTACTTTTAATAATACAATGGTATATTACATCACTTTCATTTAACGAACAATCACACACATATCTCTGCTTCATTGCAAATCTATCTCCTCAAGAACTTCCCGTTTACTGTCAAACAACTACAATAGCAGATTGAGTTCTCCATTCAACAATACATAGTAGTTTCAACCATGTTCTACCATCCATCGATTAATAGAGTACCGGCATGTAAGTAATGTTTATTTATTTGCTCATTTATTAATTTATTACAATCTAATAGACCATTTTACAACAATTTGTGGGCCTTACCTTGTCTGTTTAATTTTTTAAAACTTTTATACCTTTTTATTCAACTTACTATTTTTGAAATAAAACCACAGGCATATAATATTGGCATAATTATTGTAATTTACAACATAATATGGGTTTTTATCATTTCAGCATTTATTTAACTTTGTATCGAGACCTGAAGATGCTTTGCATATTGTAGAAAGCGAAACGGTCGTCTGATAGTTAAATTAAATTGATTGTGAGTAAGTCTTATTTATTATTTCTTTACCTAATTATATATTAATATTCGTGCTTTCCATTGATTGCCACGGGTTCTTCAGTGGCACGATGTCGTAGGCTTTCCGTAGGTCGACGAACAACATATGAATCTCTTGAATCTTTTTTTCTATTATCTGGGTTATGGAGAAAATGTGGTCAATAGTGGATCGACCCGTACGAAATCCTGCTTGTTCTTCTGCTTCATAATCTAGGTATTCTTTTTCGATTCAGTTCTTTTCACCTTTCCATATATTCGACTCATAGATCCGGTTACAGCTATTCCTCGATAATTTTCACAATTATTTTTATCGCCCTTTTTATGTATAGTACTGAGGTATGATATCTTCCATTCCGTAGGGATTTCGCTTGTGTTTATGCATTCTTGAAATAGTTGTCTAAGACATTCGTACAATTTGTTCGTTCCGTACTTAAACAATTCTCCTGGTATATACCCTGGTCCGGGTGCTTTGTTCCTCTTCACCTGTTTACATACATTTTTAATTTCCACTGTTGTTAATCTTATTGGCGAGCCAACTATTGAAATTCTATCTTGGTTTTTAATTTCTACGTTCTTTAAATTATCTACCAAAAGTTCTTTGAAATACTAAACAAGCACTATCACAATACTTATCGAGCACTAAACATTTCTATTTTCTGTAATCATTGTTTTGATATTTTCATGTAAGAAATAACTTCTTTCCAAAATTGTACATAACTTAACGCCACTATAGGTTTTGAATATTTGTAGTTTTAATTATTATACGGAATAATTATTTGCAAAGCAAAAATCTGCAAACCAAAAAATTCTTATGAATTTGTATTCAGGTAGCGAAATGTAATTCGACGGACCGTTTATTGTGTAAATGAAATTTTACACCTGACCACATAAATAGTGGGTTACAGGCCCCTCGTGGGCTATTCACCGTGTATAATTGGATTTTGTGAATTACAAAAAGTTTTGATCGAGTCGGCAACCTCTTAGGCAATATCAGATTACGCATCAGTCGCTTACTGTTTTGAGTGACACGGGCGCTGCGGGAAATATGTACAGGGTTTCGATAGAAGTTGATTGTTCTGGTTTACCAGTCAGATACAATTGATAACATTAGATGAGGCGTACGCATAACAAATGTTGAATCCAACTACTATTACTGTCATATCAAATTAAAATGATTATGCTGATTTTTTTTTTTTGAAAAGTTTCTTTCAACAAGAGACTTAATATTATCTGCTCCCTCTCAATACACTTACGCCAGCAACTACAGTTTATTTTTATGAACGAGAGAGTAATTAGCATAATTTTAACTGGTATCTCCGACCACTCCATGGGCGTGCTCAAGATTAATTGAAAAATTACTTTGAATAATTGTAAAAAATAAATGAATTATTTCAGTGTTATAAAGTGTTATGTGTATGTAAACAAAAGTGACCTCTTTTATCACACACTATATTAGAACTGACTGGTCTACATTAAAAAAGGTTTTAAAAAATTCACATTTTTTTTAATTTTTAAAAATTACAAAAGAGAAAAAGAGTTTTTTAAACCGTCTAAGGTATGTTAAATAGATGAATAAAAATATTAATATAAAACTTACAGCTACTTGTTACAAATCCAAATCAGATTCAGAAGATGAACTTTCAGAACCAAGATTTATAATAACTGGCTCGATCATTTTATCAGTAATATTGTCCAGCTTCCACATTTTTTCCTCTTCTTTAATAGTGTGATTTACTGCCTTTTCCCAGTTTTCAGGTTTTACATTATTTACGGCCTCCAAAAACAACTGTTTAACATCATGAATTTTAAAAGTGGTATTTTTTCTTGAAACTTCCCTCTTTATCTGTGCCCATACCAGTTCAATCGGGTTTAATTCACAATGATATGGTGGGGATCTAAGTACTGTCATTCCACGATTTTTGGCAATTTCATCAATTTCGTATTTTTTAAATTTTTCTTTATGAAGGGCACACAACGAATAAAATTCCTTTCTTATAGATCCGGGATGGTACGTAATATTTTTTGAACTCAGCCAATTCTGCAAGTCTTTTTTTAACCACTTGGTTGTGGGCAGTCCTTCTATAAGTCTGGAGTGATAACTTACATTATCCATTACTATTACACAGTTCTTAGGAAGAAGATCTATCATTTGTTGAACCATTTGAACCATTCTTGAAAGACATCAGCGTTCATGTCTTCATGGTAGTCACCGGTACGAGTTGATTCAAAAGTTAATAAACCACCTTCAACAAAACCGTCTGAACTGCCAATGTGTACTATTATCAGCCTGCGTCCCTTTCCTGATGGTGGGTTTAAACCAGTAGATAAGTTATTTACAAAAGCGTGCCTTTGACTTGTAACAGTTTCATCCTGCCAAAATTTATTTGGTGTATGACCTTCGTTGATCCATGTTTCATCAAGATAAAATATTTTTCTTTTTTGGTTTCTCATTTCCTTTATGGTTCTTAGAAAATGTCTTGTCCATATGACAATATCGCTTCTTTCTAATAAAATAGACTTTCTGGGATTCTTTTTCCAGCGGAAGCCTATTTCTTTTAAAAGTTTCCATAAACGTACTTCGACTTATTTCTGGGTAATCCTTATGATCTCGAATTGAGACAAGAACTTTATCCAAGGTTGGAAATTCTTGTCCAAAGAAGAATTCATGCACTTTCCGTCGAAGTCCTTCTTTAAAATGATATTCTATTTGAAATTTTGGTTTCCCTGGAGCATTACGTGGCATTTGAAAACTACCACATTTCTCTTCTTTAATAACTCTGTAAATCGTAGATTTCCCAACACCAAGTGTACTGCTAACTAACTCAACGGTCTCATCAACACTTTCACATAAACGTTTGTCTGTACATGATTTAAAACAATTAAATATTAATGTTTTTCATTAACTGTTAAAGGACCAATTTTTCGGCGTTTACACGGCATTCCAAATTTTCCATAACACTCGTATACACAATAAACTGCGCCTTGCAACTGAGGTACCTACTTTTAGTGAACTGTTAAGAATTTTGAATACGCCACTTGGACCTTCCTACAAAATGGAAAAACCCACTATCACATTTTCTGTGGAATAAGTTTAGAAGGTAATTATCTAGTCAATTAGTGTCGTAGATTCCTGGAATTAAAGAATTAAATGTTTGATTGTTGACCCTTACTTCGTGGAATGCACTCATTTCAGATAAAATAAAACGTTTTATTTTATCTAAAGAATTAAACTTTATTTTGCAAATAGGTAAGTAGGTACTTATTAAACTTTTATTGGTTATATATAAACAATAAAATAAACATCTTACATTTCTTGCAAATTCATTAGTACCTGTTAACCTCCATCACTCCGACACTGGCAACCCTATTTAGGGATTAGTAACCCTCACAACTATTGTATTCTATTCTGCTCCAACCTTTATACCTGGTGGTCATACTCAATTTAAAATTGTTTTCCTATATACTTCTGTAAACTTGTTGACAAATATATGTTTTTCATTGAGTCACCCGTATCAACAGTTTAGGGATTTGCATACATAATTTATTGTTTTATTACTCTCTCATACATAAAAATACACTATAATGCATTTATTGTAATTAGATGAATCCTATTCTTCATCTACTGTTTTTTGACTGGATTAAAATGATCAATTTCCCATCTTTTATATGTTTTTTTTTTAATAAAAGCTGTTTATTTGGTGTACGTTATGTTAGAGCTAGAGCATAAATTAATTTTATAGCATATCTCCTCACTCAGATAACCGTAACTTATGTTTTATTTATGTTTATAGTGGCTTAAACGTCTTTGTAAAATACATCGACTTCTGCTTTACACGTGGTCCTAAGTGTACTTGAACAATTTTTAATCTGTATCTGCTGCTTAGCCAGTGCCTGTTTAACACAACCTGCCGCCCGGTGCTGATACGGATGCTCCGCCCAGGCTTAAACGAATACTAACAAAATATAAGAAAAAAAATTAAGGGCGACATTCAAAAAGTAAAATAAAAATGTACTGAATAATATTCAAACAGGCAATATGAGGTAACATCAAATACCTTTGCTATTGTAATGCTTGTTTTCATGCCTTTACTGAAACGAAGTTTTTGGGTATCATTTATACAAGGTGTCCCAGACTAATTTACCCACGCTATATGTCTTAAACGAATAGAGATTTTCGAATGGGACAAAAAGTAATATATTCTACTTATAATACACTTTAATATGGCATAGAAAAAATCATCCCCTAAATTTTCATCCCTTATTTACAACCCCTAACTTTAATTTTTTAATCCCACCCTGTATATTTTTTTATAGTTTTTAATGTAGTATTTTATCATATATTCAACAGATTTATTAAAATAAAATCGGTTTGTAAATAATCAAGAAAAAATCAATTAATTTTTTATTGCTGTTAATTAAGTGTCCCAGACTAATTTATCCAGGCTATATTTATTAACAAAATAGAGATTTTTTAAAGGGACAAAAACTGGTATAATCCATTTGTAATACACTTTAATATAGCGAATAAAAAATCATCCCCTAAATATTCATCCCTTAGTTACAAACCCTAACTTAAATTTTTTAATAGCACCCTGTACATTTTTTATAGTTTTAGATGTGGTCTTCTATCGTCTATTTAACAGATTTTTTTTAAATAGAGGTATCAAGAAAATATCAGTTTATTTTTTATTTTTGTTAAATTAATCAAAGTAGCCTTAAAAATAGAATAGTAAAGAAATATGCTTTATTGTCACTGAAATTAGATAAATCGTCAATATTAATAATAAAAGAATGAAAGTAAAACAAAAACAATTTATTGCAAACCTTAAATAAATTGCAAATTGAACATACTACTCGTACAAATAAAATACAACCTTAGGAACAATAAAATAAATGCAATAACAATTACATGAAAAAATAAATCAAGATACCGACTAACTAACTAATATTATTTACATTAAATGTTCGAATTGTAACCCACCTGCTGCATCACACATTTCGAATCGTTCCAGAAGATTTTTGGTACATGTGGCTCGAATCATTTCAGGAGTAATTTGGCGACATGCTTGTCTAATTTTTCTTTTATTTCGTCTAAATTTTGCGGTTGTGATTGATAAACAATATCTTTTATCGCTCTCCAAAAGAAAGAGTCAAGAGGTGACAAATCACATGAACGTGCGACCCACATAATTTCTGGAGAGTTGTTTGCTATCCAGTGGTTATTAAAACGGTTTTGTCTCATCCGTCGCTAACGATTCTCGCATTATGTGGAGGAGCTCCGTCTTGTTGCCACCACATTTCTTGACGCTCATGAAGAGGAATATCTTCTGGGTGGGCAAATCAGGTAGAATGTTTTCTAAAAAGTCTAAATATAGAACACCTGTAAGAGTGCCGTTAAAAAAGTAAGGATCTACTACAACACGGCCATTAAATAAACCGCACCACACATTTATACCCTAACTATTCTGAAATCTTGTTTCCATCAACCAATGTAGGTTCACGGGAGACCAATAATTGGAATTGTGATGGTTGACAACATCATTATTGTGAAATCTAGCCTCATCATTCCACAATATTTTTGATAAAAAAAGTGGATCATCACTGATTTTTAACATCATTTTTGCAATAAACTCAAGACGTCTTTGGTCATCACCAGGCTGTAATCCTTGAACTAGGTGCACTTTAAAAGGATGGTACTTAAAATCTTTGAGAATTATATGCATAGAATTTTTTGGAATGCCACAATCACTGGCGAGGGTTCTAACAGACACATTGGGATAAAAATTACCATATGCTAGTACCTACATTAATATGGTTTTGGTTATATCTTACTGTGCGTTCAATTGTACTTCTTTTATTATTAGGAAAATGTCCCTGTCTAAGAGAGCCTTCCAATTTCTTAAAGGTTTTTTTGCTTGGAATGTTTCGATTTGGAAACCTTTCTTGATATAATTGTCGGGAAATTCTCCTATTTTTTAGGCATTCTCCATAAACCAAAATGATATCAACGTACTCGTCAGGCGAAAATAAATAAGGCATATTGAAATGTTATAGATACACAATTACAACAAATATAATTATTACTGGTCTAATACGAAACGTCAAAAATAATAATTGTTGATTTGACAGATCAAATCATGACAACCTGAATTAAGAGTAATATCCAAGACGTAAAATAACTGCAAAAGTTTTTCAAATATTGTGACTTTATTATAAGAGATTTTTTTGTTAATTTTTGCACACCTAATTTTGCACACTGGAAGATAACGTATGCTCCTACAAAGACCAAATTTTGGAAAATAAAAAATAATGTTTAAATAAAAAGAGTGTGTACTTCGTACGCACGTAAGAAATTATACTACTTAGTTAAAATAGTAAAATTTTCAGTGATAATAAAACATAATATTTTTTTTCTATTCTATTTTTAAGGCTACCTTGATTAATTTAACAAAAACAAAAAATAAACTGATATTTTCTTGATACTTTACAAACCCATTTTATTTTAAAAAATCGGTTGAATAGACGATAGAAGACCACATATAAACCCAAAAAAAATGTACAGGGTACCATTAAAAAATTTAAGTTAGGGGTTGTAACTAAGAGATGAATTAATTACTATTTAACTGGGAATAAGCCACAATTAAAGATAAAAATACGTTTATTGACGTTTCAAATTCCACTTCGGAAATCAATAAACGTATTTTTATCTTTCATTGTGGCTTATTCCCAGTTAAATAGTATTTAATTTAAAATGCCACGAGAAAATAGCTTGAGAACAATATTAAGAGATGAATATTTAGGGGATGATGTTTTCTTCGCCATATTACAAATGGAATAGACCAGTTTTTGTCCCTTTAAAAAATCTCTATTTTGTTAAGAAATATAGCCTGGATAATTTTAGTCTGTGACACTTAATTAACAAAAATAAATTGTTTTCTTGATTATTTACAAACCGATTTTATTTTTAATAAATATGTTGAATAGACGATAGAAGACCACATCCAAAATTATAAAAAAATATACAGGGTGCTATTAAAAAAATTAAAGTTAGGGGTTGTAAATAAGGGATGAATATTTAGTGGATGATTTTTTGTCCCATTCGAAAATCTCTATTCGTTTAGGAGATATAGCGTGGGTAAATTAGTCTGGGACACCCTGTATTTAATGCATTTAGCAGGTCCGCGTTAATGGATAGTACTGCTAAGAAGTTCAAATTTTCTTGGGAAATTGCATTTCTTAAGTAGGTCTTTAACCTTTTGGCCATTATGGAGAAAAAAAATACGCATGCAAATATTAATGTTTGGAAACGAAGATATTAAGTTATTTTCGTATAAAACCTGTACTAATTCTAAAGGAGTGTCTATTTTCAATTGGGGAAGAAACATTAACAAATGTTTTAAATGAACACATTATTGGGTAAATTACTTATTCAAATCCTCCTTGTACTTTTGGTGTAATTCGGTTGCAGATCTGAAAATATCTTCATCTTCCGTAGTTTTTAGTTTAAACAAAAATTCAAATGCTCTTGAATAAGATTTATAACTATTAAATCGTCGAATAATCTCCGACTTAAGATTGTCTATTATAAAAACATAACATTGTGTTCGTATTTTTTCGTTTTGGTTTAAATTTTCCTCCAAATTATTTTTTCCTAATTGCAATTTTTTTTTTGATAATCCTCTTCTCAGCATAATTTTCGTTCCCTGTTAACAACATTCCTAAGGCTTCGTAGTGATCAAAACGATCACGTGAGAAGTACGAGATTCAGTACGAGATTCTCTATAATTTATTCCACTCGCCTGGGATTTACCGAATTTTGCCTTCTAATTTGACGTTTCTTAGTATTTTTGTAGCATTTCAAAAAATGACCCTTGCCTTACGTTATCTAGAGTTGCCTAATTCAATATTTTGCGTAAATGCAAAAGTCCGGAAACGTCACTGACCAAAATGCCAAATTTCCATTGTAAATCTTGAGTTCATACAAAGATAAACTTTTTCACTGAGTGTTAAAGGTGTCAACCATTTCTTTTGTTAACGATTATTTCAGGTGTCTACCCTTGTCAAGTGCATAATAGGTTAAGGTCATTTTGTTAAGCATCGCATTTAAGTGACAGAAGGTAGGAAGGGACTATACATTGTACGACTGTATGCATTAGATTTTTATTTCTATCAGTTTATTTTATAATTTGATAGGAACAGCAGTGATTTTTATGTTTCTGTATGTGTAGTGTGTTTTGTTTTTGGTGGTATTTTCTCTATATTTAATGAATAAGTGTTAAAATAAATATAGTTAGTAGTAATGAAATGACGCTGCTTTTTGAAAACAAGCTTTTTCGTTACCAGGTAATTTTTTGTTTATAGAATTCTACCAACGAATATAGATTTGACGTCAACAGACAACTTTTATAAAAAAGAAAATACACAAAATGATATATGCTAAATTAAAATCGGATTATAAACAAATAAAGTTACTGCAAAATAAACAACAAAATCACTGTTTTATAATATTGTTAATAACTTTTTCTTCTTATTCTTCATTCTCTTGTATGTAGGCTTTAAAGTCTGTTTCTTCTTCAATATTAGCAAAGAATATAGACGCTTAACCTAACCTAACCTAACCTAACCTAAGCGTCTATATTCTTTGATATTAGCCTCCTGAATTGTTTAAATTATCGCACCATCTTTTCCTTGGCCTGTCAATACTTCTTCCATATTGTTCTGAAGCTATTTTCTTGTGGCATTGTAAATTAATTACTATTTAACTGGGAATAAGCCACAATTAAAGATAAAAATACGTTTATTGACGTTTCAATTTCCACTTCGGAAATCGTTCTCAAAATACAAACAGTAAATTAAACAAATTTTGTTTTTTGTTACATAGTGAAAAATTCTTCTAATAATTTAATTTTATCTGACTCATTTATATTGACAATTTAGACATACATTATGCATTTTAAAGTAGACGACTTTAAAATAATATTGCCAATATTGTTGAGTTGCGCTCCTGGGACGACTTTACTTATAAGATAGTTCATTCGATTACATGAAATCAACTTTAACTTAAGAATATCCGTCAGAAAAAAATCATAGCATGTAATTCGTCTTTAAAAAGACAAACACATGACATGATGACAGTAAAATTCTCCTGTTAGTGATTCCATAGTAAATTATGAGGGAAAAACTAGGAAAAAAACCTCATAATACTATCCCGACATTGTAAGTATTTGTTCGTGAATTTAGTTTACCTTCAACAAACATCAAAATTCTGATTTTATATGTTACGTTATTTAAAAAACATAAATGATGTATCCTCTATATGTTACTGACTTACTAGTCTGGTATTTTCTTATTAATAACTTCCTCTTTCAATATTGGTAACCAGATCCTACTACATTCTGCCGAGGAATTTGCGACACAATTGGCCTCATTTAGCATAATTAGAGCCGCTTCTTTGATTTTTCTTTTTTTACCATCCGTTTCTTTTAGGACTACATTTGAATTATTCCATTGAACCCTATGTTCATTATCCATGCGTGTTTACATATTTGAGATCTATCAAATTCTCTATTTTTAATATAAGATTGATGTTCACTTATTCT
This sequence comes from Diabrotica balteata, assembly GCA_918026665.1. Lineage (NCBI taxonomy): Eukaryota > Metazoa > Arthropoda > Insecta > Coleoptera > Chrysomelidae > Diabrotica > Diabrotica balteata. Next base: position 178,628,046 of record OU898276.1, read on the forward strand.
AACATTTAATGGCCTTGATTCACCTAAATAAAACTGATCGCATTCACAAGGTATTTTATAAATGCAATTCTTTGTCCTTTCTTGTTCATTGTTAGGTTTGGTTTTGCACAAAATAAATCTCAACGTGTTTGTTGTTTTGAATGTTGTTGAAATGTTGAATTTATTTCCTATCCTTTTAAGTTTTTCTGATAATCCTTTTATGTGCGGTATTGTTATTTTCCTCATATTATTCCTTGTGTATGCTGTAGGATCTCGTTCTAAGTTGTTCTGTTCTATTCGATCGATTGTTGAAAATTCCTTATTTATAAACGATAAAGGATAATCATTTTTTAATAAAACAGATGTTAACAAATGTTTCGCCTCCAAGAACGAATTTTCGTTAGAACAAGTAATTTTGGCTCTATCGTATAAGGATTTAATTATTCCCTTTTTTACATTAATATTGTGATTTGATTTGAAATTAAATATCTATTGGTGTGTGTTGGTTTTCTATACACCTGAGTTTCATATCCAGTGTCGTTCTTAGAGATTAAAACATCCAGGAAAGGTAACGTGTTATTATATTCCTTTTCCATGGTAAATGTTCTTTAGAAGAGACAATACGGCGTCTACGCAGGATCTTCCGGATCGGATTCCTTGTTCATCTGATAAAGTTGTTGGTTTATTGATTTTGTTGGTTAGTTGTTAGTTACTGCAATTGTTGGAGTCTTCTTTATCTCCTTTCTTGAACATTGGTATCATTATGCTGTTTTTCCCTACGACTAAATAGTAGTTTTTGTATAAGTTTTGTCATCTCTAGGGTTATACTTTCTCCTCCGTGTTTTAGAAGCTCGTTGGATATTCCAACGAGCTGAAATGTCCTGGTAATGGTGACTTTCTATTTTTACTGAATTTATGGCTATTTCTACGTCCTGAAAATTGATTTCTATTTCGTGTCTTAATTCAGGTACTTTATTGTGTTTATTATTATTTTCCTTTCCTATAAGCAGTTCCGTCAAGTATCTTTCCCATTCGTTTGTTGGTATGGTATTGTATTCCTTAAATTCTGCCATTGCTTTCCGTTGGTTTCTTATGAATCTCCATATTTGTTTTTGTGTACCGTAGAAGTCACTTTCCATTCTTTTTGTAAACTGTTCCCAGTGTTCATTTTTTGTTCTTCTTACCAACTGCTTTGTTTCATTTCGTATTCTTCTGTAGGTGTCTCGGGATTCTGGAGTATTTGATGTTTTGTACTTCGTTTCTCTTGTATTTCTTTTCTGAATCATATTGTATTGTTGTTGTTTCTTTTGTTCCATAACTTTTCTTTTTGCTAGGCTTCTGTTGCTGCTTCTTCAATGTTGTTTTTAATTTTCTCCCAGCTAGCGTTTATATCTTCGATGTCGTCTATTTGTTTCAGCTGTATCTTCTGTGCTAGCCTCCTTTGGTATATTTCTCTTGTAGAGTCGTTCCGCAGTAGTTTGTGTTCACTCCCTGCGTCTGCTGAGTTTAAAGTTCGAATATCTAGTATTTGCTTTGAGTGGATTTTTCTATTAGTGACTATAAAATCAACTTTTTTTATATTATTTATTAAAATTTGTTTAATGTACTTGAGCTTAAAGGTCTTATCATCATGTTTGTTTTCGCGAAATTTAAATTGTTTATAAGATTTTTTGAAAAATCTTATTTCTAAGGCCGGTCCAGATCATTTGACTGAATGTATCTCAATACTCCGGGGTTTATTTTTTTTTTGTATTTGTACTACCTGTTGTCTAGCAGTATCCTGCAATTGGTTTTCCCCATTGTGGAATCGATCATCAACAGTCATAACTGAACCTGTATATGAATTTGTTAATTACCTCAAACTTGTAAGTAGTTCCTCAAACTCAGCGTACGTCATAATTTGCGTCGATTCATTAACAAAAGATCCCCTATTATATAGCTTGGCATTTCTTCTCAAGTTATGTATTTACAGAGAGACAAACCAGATTCTCCCGTTTCTGCAACTGATAAATCATGGACAAATCATAGTAAAACCAGCTTAAGGCGAAGAAGAATATCAATAACTGTGCAGAGACATGACAAAAAAAATGATATATTCTTACCGATTATTAATTTGTTCCCTATAAGAATCTAATCTATGATTATACTAATTTGCTAACATTATAAACACTTTTTTAGGCTACAACATCTGCAATACCGCCAAATTCTCACCCTCAAACATCAACACATCATCACGCTCATCATCATCATCATTCAAATCACTACAACAACCATACTAACCAATGCCAAAAACAATGGCGGAACAGTATACGCAATAGTTACCGAAAGTCACCCCAAACGACAACGATAGATATCGGATTTAGTGATGATACAACTGACACCCAAGGCTATGATTACTACTACGAAAAGAATGGGTTTCAGCATAGCCCGTTGCGAGAGTCCAGGAATACCGACGTCACGTTCTCAGATGACAGTGGTTCCACCAGATTGCCATATTTTGAATTTGATGACGAGTCTAACAAAAGGTGAGTAGAATTTGTTGCTATATATACAAAGTTTCCTTCGTAACCTTCAAGTATACATTCCTTTGATTTTTAGATTTAGATCTTTTTGTTAACTTAGTGAATATAGGTTTGCGCCTCTACAGACACGTGGTTTTATATCAGTAGAGTTGGACACTGGGAGGACACATTTTCTCCAAAATCATCGTCGTGTCGAAGGTTGACAATTATCAATGCAGATTTTTGCACTACCCATTTAAATTATGTTAATTCGGTCATTAAGCTATCAATAGATTTTAATTAGTAAATATGTTAACGCCTAAATATGCTTTTGTTGACTTGATGGAATTTTAATACCTTTCATTTGCTAATACTTACAAATATCGCTGATTTCTAATATGGGTGTTATTTTACAGATATTTCCAGGTCTAGAGTCTTCACAGTAAGATTTTTAATAACGCTTGATTTTTTTTATACCTCTCATTTTACTTGGTACTATCCATTTCCTCTTAAAATGATATAGCGGCATTATTATGTTTGTTACAATTATTTTTACTGTAATTAAATTATATTCTAATCCAATTCAAGGAGTATAGACGTTCGTGATCGTTTTTTGCAATGGTTATTGTTTTCGGAATTTACAGTCCGTGGTCTATGCTTATTTCTTCCTGGCGTTTCATCTACAGTAGTTGCAGACTACACTGATTATCTTCCTCGAATATCTGTTATTTTTGCCTTAGAGTACCTCCGAGATTTATCGGTTAATCCAAATTACCACTGGAATTTCCGTTACCTCTGGTATAAGGTTGTGTCTTTCATAGTACTTTAGAGACACATCTTGTTTATAGTGATTTCTCTTGGAAACCCCTCAACTATAATTTTTGTAACTTTAGCAGATATTTTATCTGCACCTAATGCTTTCTTCTTAGCCTGCTGTCGTCCATGTTTGGACATAGGCCTCTCCCAACTCTTTCCATCGGTCTCTATCCTGAGCAACATATTTCCAATTTGTTCCGGCTATTTTTCTAATGTCATCAACCGATCTCATCTGTGGTCTTCCTCTTGGTCGTTTACTTTCGTAAGGTCTCCAATGTTGTATTGTAGTATTCCAACGTTGGTCTCTCTGTCTAGCAGTGTGGCCCGCGAAGCTCTATTTAAGTTTTGCAATTTTTATTGTTATGTCCTCGACTTTTGTTTTGAATCTTACCCAGTCGTTCCTCTTTTTATCTGACAGTCGTATACCTAACATTGCTCTTTCCATTGTTCTTTCTGTTGTGGCTAGTTTATTCATGTTTGCCTTGGTTAGGGTCCAGGTTTGACATCCATATGTCATGATAGGAAGGATGCATTGGTTGAACACTTTGCTCCTCAAGTATTGGGGTATTTTGCGGTTCTAAAGTAACCAACTAAGTTTTCCAAATCCTGCCCATGCTAGTCTTGCTCTTCTAGTAATTTCCGCACTTTGGTTCTCTTTGTCAAGTCTCATGATTTGGCCTAGGTAGATATATTCCTGGATTTGTTCTATCTCACTGCCGTTTATAGTTTTATGTCTGGGGTCTTCTGTGTTTGTCATTATTTTTGTTTTTTTCATATTCATTTTTAGGCCGACGTATTGGGAGCTAGTTCCCCCAACATAATTTGCAGTTCCTCGAATGTGCTCGCTATAATCATTATGTCGTCAGCGAATCTGAGGTGGTTTAACTTGTTGCCATTAACGTTAATGCCATAGGTTGACCAATTTGTAGTTTTGAAGACGTCTTCTAGGGCTAGGTTGAAAAGCTTTGGCGATATTATGTCTCCTTGTCTCACTCCTCTCTTAATGGGGATGGGATTTGTATTTTTGTCTAGTTGTACTATCATAGTTGCATTTTCATATATATTATGTATTAGTTGCCTATATCTCGAGTCTATTCTAAAATTATTAATAGCTTGTTCTATGGCCCACATCTCGATACTATCAAACGCCTTTTCATAGTCGACGAAGGCAAGAAATACGGGTAGTTGGTATTCATTTGCCTTCTATATCAATGTTCTCATTGCCAGCAGATGGTCTGATGTACTATATCCTTTGCGGAAGCCAGCCTGTTCAACCGGTTGGTAATTATCCATTTTGTAGGTTAACCGGTTATTAATAATTCTCATAAATAGTTTGTATACTTGACTGAGCAACGATATAGGTCTCTAATTCTGTAGATCACATTTGTCCCCTTTTTTGTGTAAGAGTATTACTATACCTTATTCCATTAAGCGGTGCAGGGCATATAAACAACGATAAATTTAACAGATAATTGTTAAAGATGTTCCAAATGAGTCTACTCGTTCCGATAAGTAACAGTATAATTATGACACTTTATTATTTTTTTTCTTTTCTCAAATATTCGTGTTTATTGCATAGTAAATAAATTAATGTTATCACTAAATACAAAGTAAGTGAAAAAATACTCCGATTTATAAAATTAATGAATATTTTATGCATAAATGCCAGTAACAGTTCTTCAAAAATATTTAAAAACTAACCGGAATGTCCATCTTTATTTCGTCTGGCGATGTTATCGGCGGTTCATACCGGTTCGGACACGATTTAATGTTTATATTTTCCTGCACCGCTTAATGAATTTTACTATAGACTCTCGTTCCAGTCTTTAGGAATCTGGCTATTATGGAGACATCTATTAAATAGCTCTGTTAGTACAGAGATTGTTAATGTGTTACTTGTTTTCAAGAGCTCGGCAATTATACCGTCGTGTCCTGGAGCTTTATTATTTTTTAGTTCTTTTAAAGCTCTTTCTATTTCGTATCCCTTTGCTTTAGTATGCTTTATTATTATTTAATATTCTTGCATCATTTAGCGACTTTTCTATGGTAATTTCTGTTACGTTAGCGGCTTCTTAAAACTCTTGTATCCATGTAGTCCTTACTTACTTACTCCGTGGCGTTACAACCCTTCGTGGGTTTTAGTCGACTCGACAACATGCCTCCACTGTTTTCTGTCTTGAGCAACCTCCATCCAATTCTCCACGCCCATAGTGCTTAGGTCTCCTGCTATATTATCTCGCCACCGGAGACGAGGGCGTCCGCGTGGTCTCCTTCCAGTTGGGACTTCCTGCCACACCAGTCTTACTGTTCGTTCGTCAGAATGTCTTCTGAGGTGTCCTGCCCATTGGAGTCTTCTGGACTTTATTTCTTTTATGATGTTGGCGTCTGGGTAAAGTTCTTCAAGCTCTTTATTAGTTCTTATCCTATATTGTCCTGATGTTTCATCAAGCACCGGACCAAAGATCTTCCTTAGGATTTTTCTTTCCCAAACACGTAGTCTCTCTTCATTTGCCTTTGTCATCGTCCACGTTTCGCTTCCATACATCACAACGGGTCGTATGATTGTTTTATAGACCTGTATCTTCGTACGTCGTGTTAGTTGTTTTGATTTTATAAGGTTTTGGAGGGCAAAAATACATCTGTTGCCGGCCTGAATCCTGTTGTTTATTTCTTGTGATCCGTTATTGTCTTCAGTTATTGTTGTTCCAAGATACTTGAATTCCCTAACGCGCTCAAAGTTAAAGTCATCGATGGTAATGTTCTGACCGATTCTGTCTCTGCTTTGGTTATTGCGGCTCATATACATATATTTCGTCTTGTTTTCGTTGATTTGGAGCCCCATCTTCTCTGCTTCCTTCTCAAACCTTACGAAAGTCTCCTTCATCCTTAATCGCGTGTTTCCTATTAGATCTATATCGTCTGCAAATGCCAGTAGTAAGTTTGGTCCTTCTCGATGAAATACTGTATTCGGTTTTTCGATTCTTGCACTTCTGATTATGTGCTCCAGAGCTAAGTTGAAGAGTTGTGGTGAAAGTGCATCTCCCTGTTTTAGTCCATTGTTTATTTCAAATGTCTCCGAGTATTGTTGTCCAACTCTCACCTTACATCGTAACCGTTCCATACACATCCGTATCAACCGGACTAGTTTTTTTGGAAAGCCAAGTTCCTGCATCGCTGTCCACAGTCTGTCCCTACATACTCTATCAAATGCTTGTTTAAAATCTATAAACATCTGATGAAGCTCACGATCAAACTCCCCGCATTTTTCCATTATCTGTTTTATTGTGAATATCTGGTCAATTGTAGAGCGGCCCGGTCTAAATCCGCATTGATAATCTCCAACAATTTCTTCTGTATATGTTTTGGTTCTTTCTAGCAGGATGTTTGCAAGGATTTTGTAGGTGGTGTTTAGGAGTGTTATTCCCCTGTAGTTAATACATTGCTTTTTGTTTCCTTTTTTGTGTATTGGTACAATAACCCCTTCTTTCCATTCATCTGGCATTGTTTCTTCTTGCCAAATGTCTTGAATTAGCTTGTATATCGAACTGTACAATGCTTCTCCTCCATGTTTTAAGCACTCTGCGGGTATACCATCGCTACCTGGTGTCTTATTATTTTTGAGTTTTTTAATTGCCTGTATTACTTCTTCGTATGTCGGGTATTGGTCTTCTATTTCAGCTGTATGTACCTCTATGTTTGATGTACTTCTGCTAGATTGGTCATTCAATAGTTGATAGAAGTATTCCTTCCAGGTTTTTAAGATTTCCTTGTCATCAGTGATAAGCTGTCCACTGTCGTTTTGAAGAAAGTTTCCTGTTCTTGCTTGGTACCCGGTCTTGATATCTGAAACTCCTTTAAAGAACTACCTCGCTTGTTTGTTCTTTCTTTTTTCTTCTATTTCTCTGATTATTTGTTCCTGATACTCTCTCTTCTTCCTTTTCATTAGTTTTCTTGTCTCTGTTCTTCTTTGTCTATACATTTCATTGTTGTTGTGCGAGGGGCTTTGTAGCATGTTCCTTCTAGCCATATTTCTTGCTAATATGGAGTTCAGGCAATCATCATCGAACCATTTTTTTGTTGTTTTCTTTTTGTGTCCTAGTATTTCATCTGATACGCTTGTCAGAGCTACTTTGATATTTTTCCAAGCTGTATCCACATGTAGTCCTTGCTTTGAAAATAATACCTTGATTGTTTCTTTTTTGATTTTTACGGGAATACTAAGAGACGTAAGCTTAATTTGCCCTATCACAATGTTCTAGGCTTTTCCTTATACATATTCTTCCACTGTCTAGAAAATCTTGTTCCATTCATTTTTTGAAACAAAATTCAGATTTCTGCTTTAATCTGTGCCTTCTAAGACTTGCAAGGCAAAACATACGTTAATAAAGATGTTTTTATAGACATGGGGAATCTAAAATTGCATTCCACAACAGACCTCCTCAACTAAGCAAAAATCATTAGCGAACTGGTTTCTAGTACTCATAAAGAGTATACCGGAATAAAAGGTAAAGAGAGTTAAGATTTGATTTCACGTATAGTGTGTCTGTACATCCGCTTATACGTATTTCACCCTAAGAGGGATCTTAAAAATTAGTTTACGGATTTATTATCAGATGTCGCTATTTGTGTCCATACGAAGCCATGTTAGTGTTGCTTCTACTACGACAGGAAATACTTATTTTCACGTTCAGAGCGTCTGTGAATAGCCGCTCTAAAGATCCCTTTTAGGGTGAAATACGTATAAGCGGATATACAGACGCCTTATACGTGAAATCAAATCTTAACTGTCTTTACCTCTTGTTCCATTTATTTGCCTTGCTTTTAATTCGAGCAGATTCCTTATATTCTTTTGAGTAGACTTTAGGGCTCTGTCTTCTCCTGCGAGGTCATTAAACAACATTCCTTGTTTTCTATCTTGTTATCTGTCCACTTATTTTATTGCAGGTCTTCTCTCTTCTCATCTGAGCTATCTCATCTGTCCACCAGTACATTTCTTTTTTGTGTATTTAATCTTTTTTTGCATGCAAGCATCGCAGGCTTCTTTTAGTGCAGCAATTAATTATTTTGGGGGCATATTAACTCCTGACTGAACCTCAAGTCGTTCTCGATCTTTTGGTGCCTCTTTTTCTTTTCTTTTTTTTTTTTTTAATTTCTCTCAAAAAGAAAAGTAAAAAAGGGTTATACAACTTAGAGTTAGAATATATTGCTAGTATCAATTTATTTTTGGTGTGCTTTATGTCTTGTTCCAGATCTTGAAGATAAACTTCAAATTCGCTTATAGTTTTATTTTGGAAGAAATAACACGTAGGTTTTATAATTGCCGACATTTATCCAGCAGCAGCTTTTACTCTTTATTTTTCCGTACTAATAGTTCTTTTTAATATTTTAATTGCCGTGTCACCGTTTTTGTCAACGACAAGTAAGTGTCCTCCTTTTGTAGTATTCTTGTGTTAGGTTTACTCATAACTGTGAGTTCTGAATAAACCTTATTTATGTATTTGTCTGTTTAGTGTCGTTATATTCATGATATCATGAGCATATTCTTCTGCCAAGATTTATCTGCAAAATTTTCATTGTTATTAATGTTTGCGAGATTATTCTCCGTTCTATAACTCTTTCTTTGCTTAAAAACATGCGAAGATCCGGGCATTTTGTTGTTTTATTTGTATGTTCATGCTCCTTACACCCATGACAGTATTATTTATTTTCTATTGGGCAAACCTTTGCTTTATGTCCGTGTCTTCCGCATCGAAAGCAGCTTTCTTCAAACAAGCCAGCCTACTTTTATTTTTCCCAAGTGCATAAATGCATTTACTTCTGCCACGCCCGTTATATTTGTGATGTTTCTCCTATGGATGTTAGCGTAAACATCTCATTTGTTACATTTAAGGATTGTCTTACAGTTTCGTTTATTTCTTTTTTATGGTAACTGCGTATATACTCAGGATGTGCAGTGCTTTCGTCTCCCTTCTTCTTTGGCTATAAGTTTACTATCACCTTTTTCTGCTGCTATTACCTCTTTAAGCCTTATCGTATTACTTTTTCCTCCTCTTACTTTAATAATCAAGTCACATTTGCTAGACTTTTGGACGTTTTTTACTTCCATCATAATCTCTCTCATCTTTAATAACTTTTCATTTAATTAATTTTAAATGTACTATTTTAAATGTGCCAATGTCGCTTCGTAGCAGCATAATGTATCTAGTTTTCTGTTCAGCTTCACCTCTACTTGTTATTGTTTTTTCATATTAAGGACGAATTCTATTTCCCTAAGGTTCATACTGTCTATTAACCCACTACTTCGACAAATTCTACTTCTCGGATCTGTCTTCTGGGTGTTTTTTTTTTTTCAAGATCTTTTATCATATTTTTGTCTCTAGTATATATTTATATAAAAGGCTAGGACAACGCACACTGTCCGGTACGATAACTAATGGTGCCCCCTAGGAAAGAAATTGAACTAAATACTGATATCTCAATCATATTTTATTCTTGGAACGATGCGGTTGATTTATTACAATTCATTCTGCAAACTGAGTGTTTTGTGGTGGGGGTAGAAAGGAGAGCGGGTAGCGAATATGTTTAGAGAGAGAAAACACACATTCCGGCGTTGCCAATAGGGCATTACATCATATATAAGTTGTTATTGGGCCGATTGGAGCATGTGATGTGTTTAATTAAAGAGAAGATATAACGAATATATTGAGATACAGAAAAAAACAAGGTGACTACCAAAGGGGCAGTACACAGTGTCTTCATTTAGAAGAAGTTTATTATTTTAAAAATTTAATGAGTTACTGTAGATGGCAGTTAATTGGATCCACCACCAAATTAAGAATGAGTATATTAGGGAAAGTCTAGACGGAGCACCATTTGATACTAACATGAGAGAGCATAGGTTAGGATGGTATTCTGTTACATCGGTGGAAATCTTTCAAAAATATATAGCGCATTATGTTTTAGATACTCAAGAACTACGGCATCGGATAGAAGTTTTAAAAGACCAAAACCATCGCCTGATAGACGGCCCAATCAAACTCTAAACCTGAAAGATTTGCGAAAAGTGTATCCTAATCCAGAGCCCAACTGGGATCAACTATATCAAGAAATACCAACTCCGTAAGTTTAATTTATCATTGATTTAAATATATATCGTATTAAATTACTAAAGGAATATTCTACTAACTGAATTTGTTTCTGTTTTAGATGTGATAGCATACCTGTAAATAATTTGCCTAGGGGGATACCTACTAGATCATCTGACAGACCCCAGAGTTCTATGAGTTCAGGTGTTACGAGTGCAATAGTTCACGGCTGTGGTGGAAGGTGCCAAACTTTTGAGAACGTTTGTTATTTTTTCCTACAAGTAAGTATCAAACACTAATACTGTTTCTATGAGAGGTTCCGTTTAAAAAAACTGTTCCGCTTTACAATAAATGAACTAAAAAACAGACCAAAGACATAAACATAAAATACACATAGTTTCAAAAGTTATGGATCACCCAAAATATTCGATATTATGAACTATTTTCAGAAACTACTATTATAGATCATTTATAAAAAAGCGTTGAATAAACGTTGACCTAATTTTTTTTGTTTTAAAAGAGATATTGTTTTTTTTTATAAATAAAAATTAAAATCTAAAAATGTTACCTATTTCTATTTAATTAAAATATATTTATCATGTTTAATATCATGTATTTCCAAAACGGGCATTGATGTCAGCCTGGATTCGAGCTGTAATACTGCTAACAAGTCAATCAATAATTTCCTGTGACAGCTTCTCCAATTTTCCTCTTCAGGCAATTGTAAGTTTATGATGGGTTTTAGGAGAATACCTTCGGGCACGAACAGCTCTGGAGAGTACATCCCATGCATGTTCAATGAGGTTCATGTCTGGAGACATCGTAGGCCACTTCAAACGGTAAATATTTTTAGTCTCTATATAGTCATTAACCGCGTGGATCCTACGTCTGCAGGCGTTATCATTCATAAATACCAAATTTTTTTTCCAGAGCTTCTCGCCGTAATCTCGCATGAGGTTCTAAAATTCTTATGATGTATCTTTGTTCTGTTAAGAGTCCCTTCAATGCATCCACCTGCCACAATACCTGCCCAAAACATAACACTGCCACCAACAAAGAAAGTATGGGACGGGCATGTGCTAGTTATGCAGCTCTTACACGAATTCGCCGGCTATCACTGTTTATACAGGTTCTGGCCACGTCTAAAAAAGGCAAAAAATTCCAAAACTGTTGCGGCAGCTGTATGTGTTCTTGAGCCCACTGGATGCGGTGCAAAATATGTTTAGGTTGTAGCTGAGGAGGGATGGTACAGACATAGAAGATTTTTGGCCAAATAGAAATTCTGATATATCTATTCTGTTGTTCATTGGTAACTCGGGGTCTAACAGAACGAGCTCTATTCTGTATTCTGTATTTTTCTCCAGAATCCTATTCCATATCCGTGAGACATCACTCTGAGAAACACTCACTCTTTCCGCCACGAACCGCTGTGAATGGCCTAAACTAAACTAAAGCGATAATCATTGCACAGTCTGGTTCGGAAATTAAATTACGATTCATTATAAATCACGTTTTCACAAATTTTCCCAGAAAATATGTTTACACTTTGGCCAAACCAGACCAATTAAATAGGTACTTAAATAAAATAAAATCGAAAAAGGTGTATTTTGTACAAAAAAATGCCTATTATTATGTGTTAAGGATACGGATTTAAAAAAGTATAAAATTGGTAAATACGATGCTTAACTTTTGAAACTATGTGAAAAGCGGAAACTTAGTTATACATTATCTGAATATAATAATCATTTTTCTTGTCAAAACACAAAACAATTTACTTTTGATCAGCGGTAGCAGTTTCATAATCTTTGTGCTCTCATTCTTTAATAACCGATGCAAAAGATCATCGAGTGTATTGTGATGGTAAATTTTCGTCAGTTAAAATTTGTCATAAAATCTTTTTCATAACCAGATCAATATTTTCTTTTTGTGATTTTTTCTGTGGCTCAAACAGCATTAATAGAGGTTTTTTTGTTTTGATTTAATTTGCTGTTATATAATGTAGACTTAAAATATTAAAAATGTAAATAATAATTTAGTCAACAAATTCTTTTGATACCGTAGGTATCTGGAATCAGTGAATTTTTGATTTAGAGGGAGTAACAGCTCTAATGTTGACAGAATGGTTAACAGAGTGCTAGAAGTCAGTGAAGAAAACGGACTGTCCCTAAACACAAAAAATACACAATTTATGGTAATTACAAAAGCCTAACAGCGCCAAGAAAACATAACAATACATGAAGAACAAATTAAAAAAGTTCTTCTCTTCTTCTTCTTCAGATGCAAATCCACTAATGGATGTTAGCGATCACATTTTCCATTAATTCTCTATTTCTTGCAATATGTATCAGAGATTGTATGTCGTTAATCCCTGTCCATTGCCTTATGTTTCGGAGCCAGGACATTTTCTTGCGTCCCATTCCTCTCTTGCCTTTAGTTTTACCCTCGATTATAAGTTGGAGGAACTGGTATTTTTCATTTTGCATGATGTGACCTAGATACGCCGTTTCCCTTTTCTGGATGGTTTCGAAAAGTTGGCGTTCTTGGTTTATTCTTTTAAGGACATCTATATTTGTGATTTTCGCTGTCCATGGTATTTTTAGGATACGGCGATAAAGCCACATTTCGAAAGCTTCTAATCTGTTTATATCCCTCGTTTTGAGTGTCCAGCCCTCTACGCCATACAGCAGCACTGACCATACGTAGCACTTAGTAAACCTTAGTCTCAGTTGAAGATCGAACTCTGAACAAGTCAGTACCTTCTTGAATTTTACGAAAGCTTGTCGAGCTTGCTCAATGCGACATTTTACTTCCCTGTCCGATGCCCAGTCTTCAAAAAGCCACGATCCCAGGTATTTAAATTTACTCACTCTTTCAATGGACTTAGTATTCAGTGTTATGATGGAGTTTTCAAGTGCATCCAAGTTTCTGGAGATGATCATGAATTTGGTCTTTTTGGTATTAATCTCTAATCCCATTCGCTTACTGTATTCTTCGATTATAGTGACAAGTTGTTGAAGATCGACTATGTTGTCACAAATTAAGACACCATCATCAGCATATCGTATGTTGTTGATCAATACTCCATTCACCTTGATTCCCATCTCTGCATCCTCCAAAGACTCTTGAAATATGGCTTCCGAATAAATGTTAAATAAAAGAGGGGAGAGCACACATCCCTGTCGTACGCCTCTTCTTATATGTAAGGGTTTGGATATAGAATTGTCTATTTTTAACTGTGCCGTTTGATGCCAGTACAAGTTTTCAATGCATCTTATGTCTTTTTAGTCTACATCAACTTTCTTGAGAATCTGCATTAACTTGTGGTGTTGGACACGATCAAACGCTTTTTGGTAATCTAAAAAGCATAGGAACACATCCTTCCTCTGATCGTAACAATTTTGGACAAGCACCTGTGTTGCTACTATTGCTTCTCGTGTTTCTAAACCTTGCCTAAACCCGAACTGGGAATCACTGATGTCCCATTCACATTTTTTGTATAATCTTTGATGTAGTATTTTTAAGAATATCTTTAAAGTGTGACTCATCAGGCTAATGGGTCTGTGATCCTCACATCTTTTTCCATTGACTTTCTTGGACAGGAGAATAAAGGTAGAGCGTAACCACTGTTGAGGATAGCAGCCAGTTTCCTAAATTAAATATTTTGTGTAGTGCTGAAATTCCCCTTTCATCTAGTAATTTGAGTATTTCTGACGGGATTTCACCTGGTCCAGGTGCCTTATTGTTTTTTGAATTCAATATTGCCTTTTCTATCTCCTCTTTGGTGATCGAAGGGCCAGTCAGCTGGTCGTCTGTATAAACTTCTCATGGGTCTTTCGTCATGGAAGAGCTCCTGGATATAATTTTCCCATATATCAATTTTCTCCTTTTCACCCAGCACTATCTGGTTATCCTGATTAACTATGGTAGTTGGTCTTTGTTTTCTGTATATTCCAGCAGTCTCCTTAAGCTTTTTATGTAAATTACGGTAGTCGTGCTGTCGTTGTAAATGTTCTAGATCGATACCTTGTTGCTTAAGCCATTCATTTTTTGCTATTCTTATTTTTGCTTTTATTTGCCTGTTAAAGTTTTCATACATATTGCTGCCATCTTGATCATTCTTGTGTCTTCGTCGTTCTTCCATTAGTAATAGTATTTCTTCTGTCATCCATTGTTGCCTCTTGTTATTTCGTTTGTACCCTAAGTTGTTTTTCATGATGTCTGTTACAGCACTTGTAATCGTATTCCATATTGGTGTTAGATCTTCGGTAATGTTTCTCGTCAATATTTGAATTTGTGCGTTTATTTTATTGCTTATTTCTACTTGTATCATTGGGTCTTTCAGTTTATCCAGTGCTATCTGTTGTTGAGTTTCAGGCTTGTTCTTGCATGAAAGAGCGATCTTTAAGACGGTCACTAATAGTACGTGGTCAGAAGGGACATCTGCTCCAGGGTATGTGCAAGCTCTTTTGACAGTTGTGCTGAATCTACCGTTGACAAGAATGAAGTCTATATGATTTCTTATTATGTTCTGAGCTCTATCGGCTGGAGATTTCCAAGTATAAAGGCGACGGGGCTGGAGTTGGAACCATGTGTTGGTAACTCTCATTTTCTTCTTGACAAAATTGTATAAGTCGGTTGCCCCTTTCGTTCCTTGTTCCAAGACCATAGGGTCCAACTACATCCTCAAAGCTGCCCTTCCCTATTTTGGAATTAAAATCTTCCATAATTATGTTGACATCATGTTTCTTTGTCAATTTAAGCAGTTCTTTGATTTCACTATAAAAGTTTTCCACTACTTCATCTGATGCGTCTGTAGTTGGTGCATAAACCTGTATGATGTTGAGATTATTTGGCTTCGCTTCAAGTTTTACTAAGGCTGTGCGGTCGGAATATGGTACAAACTCTGTGACAGCTCTCACCAATCTTTTAGTTATCATAATCCCGACGCCTTTTCTACGATCGCGGTCATCATTGCCTGAGTAAAAGAATGTTCCGCTTTCTGTAGTGCATTGACCGGTTCCAGGCCACCAGGTTTCTGAGATCCCAAGGATATCTAGATCAAATCTGCTTTAAAAAGTTGAAAAATACAAATATCTGGGTACAATAATTAATGAAAATAATGAGTATACAGAAGAGATTAAGGCAAGAATAGGACAGGCAATAATTTCTTGCAACAAACTAAAAAAAGTACTCTGCAGCAGGAACATTTCAATTTTTTTAAAGATAAGACTTCTGAGTTGCTACGTGTTCTCCGTATTATTGTATGGGTTTGAAGCTTTTACTTTAAAGAAAGAAGTTTCGGACAGATTGGAAGCCTTCGAGTTATGGGCCTACAGAAGGATATTAAGAATAAGTTGGGTAGATAGAGTTACGAATGTCGAGGTGTTGAGAAGAATCGGAAAAGATAAAGAGGTCTTAAATACAGTTAAAGTCAGAAAACTGTAATATCTGGGACATGTTATGAGGGGCGAGCGTTATGTTATAACTTGTTGCAATTAATAATGCAAGGAAGAATATAGGGTAGAAGGAGTCGCGGAAGAAGACGAATCTCCTGGTTGAATAATTTGAGAGCTTGGTTTAACTGCACTTCTGCTGACGTCTTTAGAGCAGCGGCGTCGAAAGTGCGAATTGCCATGATGATTGCCAACCTTCTTAGAGGAGATGGCACGTGAAGAAGAAGACAGCTGTAGGGCTTAAATCTGGATAATAATAATAATACTGGAGATACTTTGGCGTAACGAGTCACCTAGGTTCGATAACACAGAAAGAGCCCCACCAGAGCTCTCCTTTGTTCATTAGTATTTTATGGTTAATCGTATCATATGCGGCTCTTAGATCAATGAATACGGCTCCAGTCTTTAATTAATCTCTCTTGATATCCGTCCTCGATGTACTGGGTGAGATTAAGTTCTTGGCTAGTACATGCTGCTCTAAAACCAGTCTCTTTCTTTATAATGAATATTTAATGCAGGACGTTAACAAGTTTTGGTGACAACCGTCAGCTCTCTTGATCTAAACGAGAACTAATTCAGTTATGTTTTAACATTTTTAACAGAAAGCAGAAGAACGAAAGAATAATAGTTGATTCATTTGTTCTTGGTTCGCTAGAACTATTCATTTCTTTTTTGAACATTTTTCCACCTGCGCTTCTCTTTTCCCGCACTTTTGTTTAACTCTGTTTCGAAACGTGTTCTATAATGATATACAACAGAAATATATTTATTTTTAACATAAGTATTTTTACCATTTTTATTATAAATTTGTTTTTAGTTAATTTTTACCATGGGCATCTTGATAGGAGTATCATTGTATATAGCCGGCATGGTGCTGAGGAAATCTGCGGCTCGTAATTTACAAGTTCTCATGTACATAGGAATTCTTCTTAGTCTTGTTTGTGGACTATTGCTTGGCATTCAGTACGATGCTAGAAACACGGCTAGAAAGAGAAAAAGAGCTATACAAATGGCAAAAAGAGCTCCTATTCCCATGGAAAATTTGCATTTGAGGAGTAATCCTTTACACCAACCAGTTGCGGGATGGAATGTTTCACTTAGCAGGTAAGTTAATGCTAGTAGGGAGTACTATACAGGGTGTCCAGAAACTCTCCTGACAAACGAAGACCTCAGATAATTTTAAGTCCCAAAATGCTGCATAAAAGAGCTAGAGCTCGTTGAAGATGGCGCCTTGTATTAGTTTTTTTAATACCTCCAAAACGCTTCTGATGTATTAAAAATACCTGTTTCTATTTAGAAAAAAGATAGTTATTAACAAATAGGTAGTGGGCAGATCTTGACCACCGGACGTTGTAGGATGCCATCTGAAGTGTAACATTCTAACTAATTTTGTTCACTAATGTGAAACTCAAAGTTGCCTACAATTTTCGTTATTAACTTTTATTGCTATCTAATATTATAGCGAATCTACTGAGCTTTAACAGTAATTAATCACCCTGTATATAAATCTTGTATTTTATTCAAAAAGTAATTAATAGATAAAATCCACAAGGAAAACAATTCCTGTAGTTGGCTGTATACTACGTATCACAAAAAAAGAGGTTAGTCTTCGTAAATGGGTATATTTATTTAAAAAACCCTTAAAAGGGCTACATCAAAAAACAAACGTTTTCGGACTAAACAGTCCATCATCAGGTTTAAAATTGCCTAAAATAAGTATAAACCATTTAGTTAAAGCAAACGTGGTTATTTTTAAATTTTGACTAGGGTTTAAAAAGCAAAAATGGTTATACTTACTAGGTTAAAATGCCTGAGCCACCAAAATACCAGGGTAAAAACCCTTTAAATTACATGTAGTTATTAAAGATTGTACATATTGTTGTTATTAAAATGTGATGTTAAATATTAAATTAAACTTGACTTCAGGTAACATGCTTGAAGTGAGTTCCAGTGTCCGGAGAGTAAACCTCTTCAAACGGACTACAGCTGGTAACTGATTGACAAGATACCTATGAACGGTGTCGAAAACAAAATGTCAATGTAACATGAAACTATATTAGTTATACATGGTATTACTGCAGCCAAAAGATTCAAAAAAAAAAAATTTTTCCATGATATTAAAAATAATAACAGCTATCCAGGTGTTGGGATAAAAACTTTTTATTTATTAATGTAGGGTATCAAAGATGTGGAATTACCATTCCATTACATACATTCCATACGACAAAAAGTAACAGGTTTGCCTAATGCACATGTCATTCTCTTAAACATGACTTTAACACCAACGGTAATTCCACATCTTTTATACCCTACATTAATAAATAAAAAGTTTTTAAATCCCAACACCTGGATTGCTGTTATTATTTTTAATATCATCATCATCATCAGTAGTAGCAGTAATACTATGTATAACTAATATAGTTTCATGTTACATTGACATTTTGTTTTCGACACCGTCCATAGGTATCTTGTCAATCAGTTACCAGCTGTAGTCCGTTTGAAGAGGTTTACTCTCCGGACACTGGAACTCACTTCAAGCATGTTACCGGAAGTCAAATTCAATTTAATATTTAACATCACATTTTAATAACAACAATATGTACAATCTTTAATAACTACATGTAATTTAAAGGGTTTTTACCCTGGTATTTTGGTGGCTCAGGCATTTTAACCTAGTAAGTATAACCATTTTTGCTTTTTAACCCTAGTCAAAATTTAAAAATAACCACGTTTGCTTTAACTAAATGGTTTATACTTATTTTAGGCAATTTTAAACCTGATGATGGACTGTTTAGTCCGAAAACGTTTGTTTTTTTATGTAGCCCTTTTAAGGGGTTTTTAAATAAATATACCCATTTACGAAGACTAACCTCTTTTTTTTTAATTAATAGATAATTACATTTTAGGAGCTCCCGATTGCCACAAGTCCACTCCATCGAAAATCGGCCTTTACCTCTCCGACCTACGGAAAGGAATTCTCCGACTATTGAAGAACCAGGTATTCCGTGGTGGAGACGAAAAGATCTCGCATCGCATTAGCATAGTTTATTTGTAAAATTTGTACAAAGGATGTATTTGTAACATAAGACTGATCGGACAGCTTTTAATATTTAATTCATATATTGTGACAAGATACATGGGTTTTGATGATATTTCATTTAGTAGACTTTAAGATTAAAATAATTTGAACTTATGATTGAGTTAAATATTGAAAGTTTAAAGCCAAATGTAAAAAGGTTTGTAGGATTGTAAATTAACACCTACCTCAGTGACAGTAACACCTCTATGTCCATATGAGTTATTACCGAATTGTGATATTCTATTTGATGAGTCACAGGAAACAGGGCATAAACTTTGGTTTTTCTTCGCAGTTTTTTAAATATTCTTATTGTGATTTATTATTTTTTGCGCCAGATGTTCGTACACATGTTCTCTACTTCATCATCGTGGAACCACTTGTATAGCACCTAGCATTTTCTATTTTGTAGTGAAATTCATCTGAGTTAAACGTTTTTTGAGGAATATGCGATAAGTTCTCAATTGGATTTAGGTCTGGAGAATTCCCAGTCCAATCAAGCCCTTTTACTTTATTTTCTCGCATAAAAGTCTGGACCAATTTGAAATTGTGACAAGGAGCCATGTCATATTGAAATGTTCCATCAGCTGTTTCAATGAATGGATCAATCCTTCTACGTAATATTTCAATGTATTTGGCATAATTCATCATGCCTTTAATAGCAACTAACCTTCCAGTGCCTTTTGTTGTCAAAAACCCCAAAACAATTCTGTAGAATGGATTTTACAGTTTGTTGGATATGATATCGTCGCAGAGGTCACCTTCACTTTGTGTAGTAGACTTGATTTATATCCCTGCATAAATAAATGTGATTTATCACTGAAAATCACCTTTTTCTAGTTGTCCAAAGTCCATGATGGTTATTTTTTGGCTAATGTAAGTGTTTTTTCTTGCCTTTAGATCAATTTAGAGTAGCGTACAATAAAAACCAATGGAAAGGAAGACTTGAAGAGGCTTATGTTCAGATGTGGACGTGAATGGCTAGACGAAGAAGAAGATCAATTTAGAATTGATACTACTTACGAAAATCAATCAAGGTAGAAATTAAAGAATGCGTGGAAATTTTGACACTCTTGTAGATTAAATTGACAACCTCGTTATTTGGAGTGTTTGTTTCTGTAGGAATAATTTTAGCTGTACGGATTGTATCTGCGGAATGCTGTTTTACTATATTAATTTTTTTGACAAGCATTTAAATCTCTTTTGTGTTGATCCCAAATTTCAAATGTCAATTCTGAATTGACAGCAATAAAGGAAACACAATTGTTCTAGTTTTATGTTAATTACACAATTCAAACAGTGTGTATCGTATCATTCGTTTCATAATTACAAACTGTGATGGAGAACGAAGTCAACTAAAGTGTTAATAGGTAATTTGTCTAGCTCATATGGACATAAAGATAAACATTCTCTAGTCTAGATAAAATGACTCACAAGTGCCACAGAATTTAAAGTAACGTATTTTGACTAACATTCAGATAATAGTTATAGTTTTGTTGGATTCCTACTAAATCCGTTATACGCCATTTAATAACTGCACAATGTACTGTTTTAATTTTCGCATAGCGCCAACTTCGGAAGTCGAAGAGTCGGAATAGTGAATATAGTAAACAAGAATGAAAATGTAACATTATTTCGTATAACCAGAGATACATAGATAGATAGATATTTATTTCCAACGTTCAATGTCCAATTACAGGAAATCTGATTGACAAAAAAATGGAACTGTACAATATAAACTCGTGGACAAAAGTCCTATCATTTTTTTATACATTTTATCAGAAAAAACCTTTTTCACGTAAAGGAAAACCCATAGTAATTCGGTTATTTTTAGTTTAAAATCCACAAGGAATCTAAGTTCTTCTTCTTAGAGTGCCGTCTCCCTACGGAGGTTGGCAATAATAATGGCTATTTTTATTTTAGAACTTGCTGCTCTAAACAAATCAATCGATCTGCGTTGGTACCAAGCACGTAGATTCTTTAACCATGAGTTCTGCCTTCGGCCAACAGCTCTTCTTCCTTGAATCTTTCCCTGTATTATCAGTCTCAAAATTTCATATTTTGGTCCCCTCATCACGTGGCCTAGGTATTCCAGTTTTCTGGTTTGTATAGTTTTGATTAGTTTTGTTTCTTTACCAACCCTCTCCAGTACTTCTTTATTTGTAATTCTATCAGTCCATGATATTTTCAATAATCTGCGGTATAACCAGAGTTCGAAGGCCTCGATTCTTTTTAAATTACATTTTTTTAATGTCCAAGTCTCAGCTCCATATAATAATATTGAAAATATATAACAGCGAATGGTACGTAGTCTGATCTCCAAATTTAGATTTTTGCACGTTAGGAGTGGCTTCATTCGTATAAATGCTGATCTGGCAATCTCTATTCGTCTGTTTATTTCTACAGTATGATCATTGGTTTCATTGATCAAAGTTCCCAAATACTGATATTTTTCTACTTGTTCTATCACGTTACCATTGATTGTCAATAGGTGATGTATATTTTGTGGCCTTTTTGTAATCAGCATGTACTTCGTTTTTTAGCGTTTATAGTAATTCCCATCTCCACTATTTATACTCAAGCTTTCGATAAGATGTTGTAGATCCTCTATACTCGTTGCTATGATCACAGTGTCGTCTGCATATCTTAAATTATTAATTAATTTTCCGTTAACGGTGACTCCCGCTTCGATATTATTGAGCGTGTTTTGGAAAATTTCTTCAGAATATAAGTTAAACAAAAGTGATGATAACACACATCCCTGTCTAACTCCTCTACAGATCCTCATTTCTTCTGAGTGTTGCCCATCAATTTGAACTATGGCACTTTGGTTCCAATATAATGTTTGCACTATATTTATGATTTTACTGTCAATGCGCTTGTTCATAAGTATTGATATTAGTTTTTCATGTCTTACTTTATCGAAAGCTTTTTCGTAGTCAACGAAGCACAAGTGTAGATCAACATTTACATCCCGACATCGCTGAATTAATATGTTGATGGCAAATAGTCCTTCTCGAGTACCCATTCCATTTCGGAACCCGAACTGCGTCTCGCTAATATCCTCAAAGTTCCTGCAGTTGGCTATATACCATATATCACAAAAATTTTTATTAAAACTCCTTTATAAAAGGTATATAATTTGAAAACCCAATCGGGCTATATCACAAAACGTTTTCGGAATCCATATTCCATCATCAGTTTCTAGGTATACATGTATCTTCTTCTTTATGTGCCGTGCTCGATAATCGAGCATTGTTGCTCGATTTTGTTGACGGCAGCTCGGAAAAGAGATGCAGAGGATCTGTTAAACCAATCTCTCAGGTTTCTAAGCCATGACGTTCTTCTTCTACCTGGCCCTCTTCTTCCGTCTACCTTGCCTTGTATTATTAAATGGAGTATATTATATCTCTTTGGGTGGCGCATTTCATGGCCAAAATATTCAAGTTTGCGATTTTTATGTGTTTTGACGACTTCCGTAACTTTTCCCATCCGATGTAAAACAACTTCATTACGAATTCTATCCACCCAAATTATTCGTAGGATTCTCCGATACATCCAGATTTCGAAGGCTTCCAGTTTCTTGAGAAGTGTATCCTTCAAAGTCTAACCTTCGACACCATACAAAGAGTAGAGAATACATAAAATCCCACTAATATAATTTTCATACTTAAAGTAATATTGTTTCCACATAACAGTTTCTTCATCTTAAAGAATGCAGCTCTGGCCTTCTCTATCCGTATTCTAATTTCTTTGTTCATGTCCCAGTTCTCATTTAGATTATAACCAAGGTAAGTGATACTGTTAGTTCTCTCCAGTTGTTCACCATAAGCTGGTACCACTTCCGGTTGTATTGGCGTTCTACTGACGACCATCACCTTTGTCTTTGCGGGGTTTAACTTAAGGCCATATTCATCACACGTTGTAATAATCCTATTAATTAGATTTTGAAATTCTTCGTAATTGCTTGCAATTAACACTGTTTCATCCGCATATCTCAAATTATTAATATTGACGCCATTCATTTTTATACCACATTGAACATTATCCACTGCTTTATTGAAAACGAACTCAGAATAGATGCTAAATAGTAGCGGGTACAAAATGCAGCCCTGCCTTACTCCTCTTCGTATTTGAAGCTCTTCAGAAGTGTCCCGGCCAATCCTGATGTTTGCACGTTGATGCCAGTAAAGATTTTTAATAATGCGTAGGTCTTTATCATCAATACCTACCTGCTGAAGAATGCGTATACATGTATGTAGCCACTAAATATGTGGATAAAGCCCGTTAAAAATTGCTTAAATTTAGTTTACATGTGTTGTTAAATATTATGATGTTAAAGTTACAAGTTGAAAACAAGTATACCAGGGTAAAGGAAAATTCGACACTGCGATGAAGCTCAAACAGCACAGATTGTAATTTGTACGAGGAAAAATATACACAAAAAGATGTCGCACGATGTTTCAGGAGAAGTCAATCTACAGTTTCGAATACTTTGAAAATGTACCACGAGACAGGAAATTTTGTACGAAGGCCTGGTTAAGGACGCCCAAGGTACACAACCGCAAATTGTAAACGTAGTTTTAATCAAACAATAACATAACCTTGGCTATGATGACAAGTCACACAGTTTGTCCAGTAAGGTAACGACGCCATCTATGCGAGAAATCTGAACTACCAACATTTGACATTTCAATCATATTTTGTTCTTGAAATGATACTGTTGATTTATTGCTAATTCATTCTACAAATTAATGATTCAAACATTGTTAATCAGAAATTTTACTTACTTCACAGTAATTAATTTTTTCGCAAAATCGCTAAAAATATAGGTTACTGTAATTGTAAGGTACGAGTACAACATACCACTGGTTCTTGCATTTGTCGATTACGAGAAGGCTTTTGATTCTGTAGAGTTTGAAACAATATTGGAAGCCCTAAATCAAAGCCGAATAGATTACAGGTACACGACACTAATCAAAAACATTATCAGAACGCTACATCAAGTATAAGACTGCACGAAGACACAGAAAAATTCAGCTTAGGTCGAGGAGTTAGACAAGGAGACAATATTTCACCAAAATTGTTCACGGCAGCTCTAGAGTCAATATTTACGGGTACTCAATGGCAAGATATGGGCATCAATATAGATGGAAAAAGATTAAATCACCTAAGGTTGGCAGATGATGTTGTATTAATCGCAGATAACTTACATGATACAGTTTCTATGATGCATTCGCTTAAAAGTCTGTCTGAAAGAGCAGGATTAAAAATAAACTTTGAGAAAACTAAAACTATAACAAATCTCGTAATGAGTGGAAATATAACTATTGACAATAATACCATACAACAAACAGACACTTACAAATATCTGGGACACGAAATCAAAATAAGCAGAGACAATCAAACACATGAAATACAGAGGCGAATAGGTCTAACATGGGCAGCATTTGGCAAATTGAGCCATATTCTAAAGTTCAATTCCCATGTATCTCAAGCGAAAGGTTTATAACCAATGTGTTTTACCTGTACAAACTTATGGAGCAGAGACTTTAACACTCACGCAAAAATCTGCGAATAAACTTAGAGTTACACAACGAGCCATGGAACGTGCAATGCTGAACGTGAGCCTTCGAGACCACATAACAAACCAACAAATCAGGCGAAGATCAGGAGTTCAAGACGTCATCGAAAGAACCACGACGCTTAAGTGGAACTGGGCAGGGCACTTAGCCAGAACACAAGATGGACGGTGGACAAGACGTATTATGGAATGGAGGCCCAGAAATTATAAAAAAAGCCGAGGACGACCACCGACTAGATGGACCGATGACATTAAACGTGTAGCGGGAAACTGGCTACAAGCGGCCCAGTGTAGAGAACACTGGAAAGAACTGAGGGAGGCCTATGTCCAGCAGTGGACGCGATTGGCTGATTGATGATGATGAATTGTAAGGTAAGATCAATGACGTATAATATATATTTATTATATGTCATTGGGCTATATATCATCAAGATAAACATACACTAACTATAAAAGTAAAATGACGTTTAACAAACGTCAACGCTTTACCAAAATAAAATAAAATAACTAAATAAGATTAAATAAATGTGAATAGAATTAAATAAAATTAAATTAAGTTAAACAAAATTACGTAACATTAAATAAAATTAAGTAAAATTAAGTAAAATCTATACCTGTAAAAACGCTGCTATACCGTTTTTGCTTTATTTCCCATGTAAAATTCCATGAGAAAATGCTAAGGATTATTCCGCTCATTTTTTTATTGTTTTTGTGGTGGGGGTACAATAATTCGTCGGATCGTGACGTCGGGGTGGATATAACGAATATATTTGGATAGGAAAAAACATACAAGGCAACTACTAAAAGGATACTACGCAGTATCTTCATTATTATTGAACGTATAGTGGACATACGAGATATCATAGGGCACTATGGATAAAAATAGATTTACCAAAGACAAACTTTCAGTTTTTGACTTCTAGTCAGTTTGACAGATAGTTTTTTAAATGGTAAACTTAAAAAATGGATGTAAATTTTATTTTGATGGAGAATTTGAACATATTTAATTAAAATATTTTTTTAAATATCAAAATACCACAATTAAATTTTTCGCTGTGTGATCACATGCTTACTCTTGTGTTCATATTTATGTAGGTTTCACAATATTAACGTAGTTAACGAAATTCGAAGCAACTTCTTTCTTGTGTGACGCCATAAAAATATGATGGATGGCGTATGACGGTTTTTGTAGGAAAATTATTAGTAAAATTCCCAGTAGATTGTTTCTTACATTTTGTTGTAATTTTATTATGTACAGAGTTTCCACAAGAAATCTCTATCGGCTTCCACTATTTATTGAATCCGCTTAATAGAATTCTTCAGAATACATCAACTTTGAATAATTTCGATTATTTCATGCCGTTTACTCAAAGTTTGTAACCAGGCTAGTGATATGAAGTAGAGTTGGTGTTTTAAATAATATTATCAAATACTGCAGCTATCCAAAACTTTTCTCCTTGCAGAAGTTGAAATCGTGATAGTAAAGTAATGAAAGAAGAAAATATTACTACAACAACATAATAAACACCAGCGTCATGTTTAAATTTTATATCACCTTTAAAAGGGCCGTTGTGGTAGCTATTTGTTATCAAAATTTTGTTTGTATCGATTTGTCTACATCCAATTCATCACCCTGAAAGTTTTCTGCAGTGTTTCATCATTATGTTTACCATTATTCCAATTCATCTTTACTAATTACATTTCCCAAAAAGTTTCTATGTTGTTTTCCACCAAGTCTTCCTCTCCTACTGCTTCCAGTACCTTGTAACTCAGCGATTCCTCGTAATGGGTGAGTATCATTTCAGTGTTGAACGTTTCATCACCATTTTGGCATCAATTAATGCCGTTCCTAGACTTTTCCTATTATATATAAATATATAGTTGCTTTTGTTACCTTTTTATTTTGATACATGTTTGTGGTGTTTTAAAGTATAAAATCAATATTTTTGTAAATAGTTTAAGGAGTGTAATTCGTTAGTATTTTTGTACCAGTGTATTTTTACAATTTTAGAGAACAGAGTGTTACTATCTATATATTTTGGTAAATAATATACATAAATTTGATTGTAATATAAATTATTTCTATTCTTGAGTTTTTTTTTACCGCATCAACCCCTAGGGTTATTAGCGGGGTGGTATATCTTTATTTTAAAAAAGTTACATTAATATGTTATTAAAATTTACATAGCAGTTTTGGAAAATAAACATTTTATGTTATGTTACAGTTTGTTATAGAGTTTACAATTTTTGATAAAAATTATTGTATTATTGATGTCTTCTTCTAGAGTTTCTTTTAAATTGTGGTTTATTTTTGCTGTCGATCTTGCTGTTGAGTACACTGGACAGTCTATCATAATATGTTGCACTGAAAATGGTATTTGACATGTGTGGCAAATCGACTGAGGGTCCTTGGAAATGATGTATCCATGTGTAAATTTTGTATGGCCTAGCCGCAGTCTGTTAATAATTACTTGGTTATGTCTTTGAGCTGGGAGCGGTAGTAAAGCAGAAGTAACATGTCGTTTGATAATTTTTAATTTTGCTTCTGTTTGGTTCCATTTTACTTGCCAGGTTTTGTTAATATAAGTTTTTATAATGTTTTTTGGTCTGAGATCGGTTATGCCTATCGGATTGCATCATAGGAATTGTCATGTTATTGATAGTTTCTCTTGCTGCTTTATCAGCTGCTTCATTACCCTTTATTCCAACATGGGATGGTACCCATAAAAATTTTATGTTTTTACCACGTGTTTGGGCAATGTATAGCATGTCTTTTATGAGTGCTAAATTGGCATGAGTAGGATACATCTGCTTGACACCATTTAAGGCACTCAAAGAATCTGATATGATAAGAAAGTTTATATCATTGCTGGTACATTGGTTGAGTGCGTTGAAGATTGCTTGCAGTTCTCCAGTGTATATGCTACACTCCTTGGCTAGACGGGTGACAGAGATGTTGTCTTCAAAAATAGCTGCAGCAGCTACACCATTACTGCTTTTAGAGGCATCAGTAAAAATTAGTTTGAAATCAGGGTATCTGGAGATGGTAGACTGGAATTGTTGTTTTATTTCAGAAGGGTTGTGTGATTGTTTGGAATAGGTAAGTAAGGTAAAATCTACTTTTGGTATTTGGACTTTCCAGGGAGGATACTGGCATCTATTTGTAGAAGTGGCTCTCAATTGATGTATATTGAATTCAAATCGATTTATTCGTTCATTGAAAGGTATGTTTCTAGGGCAATGATTTGAGTACAGATTTGGAGGGTTGCTTCTTATTAGGCTAGTTATAAACGGGTTTTCATTTGCACTGAGATATTTAGTAGCACAACACATCGAAAAATATTGTCTTCTGAGAGCTAATGGCAGTTCTGCTGCTAGGACTTGAAGGCTGCTAATTGGCGTGGTTCTGAAAGCTCCGAAAACTATACGTAATGCTGTGGATTGGATGATGTCCAGTTTGTTCAATTGACTTTTAGTAGCAGTTTCGTAGCATATACATCCGTAATCTAGTTTGCTTCTAATTAGAGCTTGATATAATCGTAGAAGAATAGTTGTGTCTGCGCCCCATTTGTGATTGGAAAGAACTTTTAGAAGATTTATTCTCTGTTGGCATGATTTAATTAGTTCATTTATGTGCGATGTCCATTTGAGTTGAGAGTCGAATGTCATTCCCAAAAATTTGATTTCGTTGATTGTTATAAGAGTATTTCCGTTTAGTTTTAAATTTAAGTGGTGTTGTGTTTTCCTTTTATCAAATATTATTACTTTAGTTTTTTCGGTTGAAAATCTCAAGCCTATATCCAACGACCACCCTTCTAATTTATTTAGTGTATTTTGTAATATTGATGCAGCTGATTTTAGGTTTTTACTTCTCATATATATTACAAGATCATCGGCGTAAAAGTTTGCTTTTACTGGAAGCATAAAATGGTTAGATACGTTGTTGATTGCTATTAAAAACAGCAGGGGGCTTAATACAGATCCTTGAGGGATACCATTTTCCAGTGATTTCTTAGTTGACATGACTCCGTTTGTTTTAACTTTTATACTTCTGTTCTTCAGGAAGTTCTTGGTGAAGGCTAAGAATTTGCCATCTATTTTCCAACCTTTCATTGTTTTTAAGATGTGATATGTCCACGTGGTGTCAAATGCTTTTGTGATGTCAAAGAAAATTGCTATTAATTTTTGTTTATGTATAAAAGCTTCGTGTATTTCAGATTCTACTGCTATAATATTATCTATTGTAGACCGTTCTGATCGGTATCCACTTTGGATGGATGTAAGGAGATTTTTCTTTTCTAAGTACCATTTTAATCTTTTGCTTAGAATCTTTTCCATTATTTTGCAGATGCTACAGGTAAGAGATATTGGTCAATACCAAGAAGATAAGTTTTTTGGTTTATTGTCTTTTAAAAATGGTATTATAATTGCTTCGCGCCAGAGAGATGGAAATTTATGGGTCGAATAAATTTTGTTGAAGATCTCTACTAAAGTAACCTTCGCGCTAATAGGTAGTTTTTCGATGAAAATTGGTGGTATGTCATCAGGTCCAGGTGAGGTATTTTTGAGGTTATTAAGACTTTCATTTAACTCATCAAGTGTTATGGAAGTGTTTAGTGGACTAGCAGTATCTTCTATGTTAATTTTTGATATTTCTGTTATTTCTTTATGTTCTAAGAAATTTGGGTGGTACTGTTGATTGCTTGAATACAACTGATAGTGTTCTACTAAAATTTCTGAGATTTCATGTTTGTCTGAAGTTGTTTGTAGTTATTGTGTCAATATGGTTAAATGTTTTTGAACCTTTTATTTTCCTTATTTTTTGCCATATATCCCTTATGGGCGTAGATGAGTCAATTGACGACACGTAATTGGTCCAGCTCTCTTTTTTTTGCTTTCTTTATTAAAAATCTAGATCTGGCCCTTAAAGATCTAAAATTGTTTAAGTTATTAGGTGTGTTATACTTCTTGTATATATTAAAAGCATGTTTTGTTTGCTTTAAAGCGGATGCGATTTCAGTGTTCCACCAAGGAAGAGGAGCTTTTGTAATATTTTTGGTTTTTCCTATAGAATCTCTGGCTGCGTCTAAAATTATACCGTTAAAAGATGATAGAGTAGTGTCTATATTATCTGTTATAACGAGATTTGGTATACGTATGCTTACTAAGTTCGAGTATTTTTCCCAATCAGCTGACTTTAATTTCCACGTTTCATATGGTGTTGTGCAGGTTTTTTCATCTTTGTCATGAGTAATTATTATTGGAAAATGATCACTGTCGTATAGGTGGTCCAATGTATTCCACTGTAAAAATGGAGCTAAAGTTGAATCACTGATAGATAAGTCTATGGAGGAAAATGTGCCATTATGTGCATTGAATCTAGTAGGTGTTCCTGTGTTTAGCAAAACTAGTTTTATGTTATTAATTGCTTCTAATAATATTCGTCCATTTTTATCTGTTTTTTTGGATCCCCATGCGATGTTGTGACAGTTTGTGTCACCCAAAATTAATTTTGGAGATGGAATTTGTTTAATTACATTTTGAAGTTCTAATAGAGTAGTTTCGTCAGGATGCGGTAAATATACGTTGCATATGTTGATTTTAAAATGATGTATTACCGAAACTGCTACTGCTTCCAGATTCGTATTTAACGGAATTTCTTTGGATTGGATAGTTGAATGTACAAAAATTCCGACTCCACCACTGGATATTTGCTGTACTGCTCGATTTTTTGTATAGGCCATATAATTTTTTAGTTTTGCTTGGTTGTTGGAAAGACGAGTTTCTTGTAAACATATTATTAGTGGTGACAGTTCATTGATTAGCATTTTAATGTTTTCAATGTGGCTATAATAGCCATTCAAGTTCCATTGAAGAATGAATTTAATTGGACTATTGAGATAAATCGTAGTCGCTTTCTTCAGTAAGGGAAGATTGTGATATTATTTTTCATGCGTCTATCATTTAATTTTGAGTGAACCATTTTTAATAAGGTGTATAAGCCGTCAAAATCTTCTGTATAGTTTTTAGCTGTGACTTCAGGAAATTTTGATCCCATTGCGTTTATAACGAAGTCGCATAATTCAGAGAAGTTTAGCGTATATGAAGGAGATGCTGTCATTAAAATGTTCTCAATTGGTTTTAATGTGGCTTCGACATCTAAAGCCTTTTTCTTCTTTTTTGGTGCGGATTTTTTTGGAGTTATAAAATTTTCGTTTAGGTTTTTAGTTTCTGAGATTTCAGGAGAGGTTGAAAGGTTCTTGAGTTTTATTTTTGATTTTTAATACATTTATCTATCTGTCCTTATTGGAACTATTAGCGGAAGAAATGATAGCTGTTGGCTAAGAAGAGCACATGGTTTTTGTCGACCTATAAAAAGCATATAATATTCTACTTCGACGTATACTAAGGAAGCATTATGTATGCGTGATGTAGACAGTCACTTTTCATTACTCAAACATTCATATTGCGACAAACATGTTTTTAAGTGATAAAACGATCTAATTGCCGTGAAATGGGGTGAACAGAAACAGTTTTCAGCTTTGAACATAATTATCGTAATGTATTATGAGATGGAAGGAATTAATTGAAAGCTACCTTGGTTTATTGGTCTTGCAGTTCTGTACAAGCCTACACCAATGTTTTTTCTTTTAAGTAGAAAAAAAATAAAACGTGCTGTTTCTATAGAAACAGACACTGTTTTTCTTTTCAACTGCAGAACCTGTGAGGCTTATAGAAACAGTCAGCACTGTCATGGGGTGAAAAGAAACAACACTTGTTTTGATAACAAAATTTATGTAATGTATATATCAAATTATAAATGACCAAATATCAAATTAAACATGACAAAATGAATCATTGCTACTCAAGTTAATTTAATTACAAAGCAAAGCATTTAATGGCAAAGTTACTGAGATCATCAAGGAAACTAATGCTTGTTTTCATACGAGAGGAGAAAGACTTAGATCTTCAACTGGCGGCATGACTTGCATCATTACATTGTC
Organism: Diabrotica balteata; assembly: GCA_918026665.1. Classification (NCBI taxonomy): domain Eukaryota; kingdom Metazoa; phylum Arthropoda; class Insecta; order Coleoptera; family Chrysomelidae; genus Diabrotica; species Diabrotica balteata. The sequence goes on from OU898276.1 coordinate 178,659,544, forward strand.
CATCAGGAAAAAGAATTCGTCTTCAGTGGGTAAAAAGGTGTTGCTTTGATTTCTTGTAAAAAATTCCAACATAACCATTGTTTCAAGGCGACAGATTTTGCTTATTTACCGGGTGGTCCAATAAGCCGATCTCTCGGCTATATATCAGAAACTATTCATGTTATAACTAGTAGAAAAAATTCCTTAGTAAAAGTGGCTAAGAGAAATTGCTGGAAATAACTTTCAAGTTTCTGGGATAACCGCTAATGGGCGTAACCTGTGAAGAAAAATTACCCGTTTTTTTTTGTGAAATATGCCCAATTATACCAAGTGTTAAATAAGTAAACCAGAAAGTGTCCTAAATTCTTCACAAAGTTGTTCAGGTCCTTTTTTTATTATATCAAATAAAGGGTGGGGGAATCTACTCTTTAAAGTCGTCTACTTTAAAATGCATAATGTATGTCTGAATTGTCAATATAAATGAGTCAGATAAAATTAAATTATTAGAAGAATTTTTCACTGTGTAACAAAAAACAAAATTTGTTTAATTTACTGTTTGTATTTTGAGAACGATTTCCGAAGTGGAAATTGAAACGTCAATAAACGTATTTTTATCTATAATTGTTGCTTATTCCCAGTTTAATAGTACCTAACTGAACTATTGGGATATAATTAAAATATATCATGAAGAAAAATATACTAATTTATAAAATAATAGACATACACTGACGTATAATTTTATTTTAAGTTAAAAATAATTTAATATGTATAATGTATACTTACGTAATTATAAAGATAAAAAATTTAAAAAACTAAATTGAACTTATGTTATTTCTTGGGTTTCTTTTCTTGTTCGTTTGCAAAAATAGTATCTAATTGACTTTTAATCTGTACTAAAATCTTAAGTATATCTTCATTAGTTTCGGCTATTCTTAAAATTGCATCTCTTTCCTTGTTTCTATTCAAATAAAACTTTTTTCTTAATGTGGATATAAAAAACGGCATTTGTTTGGCGTTATAGTATTCAATATTAGTATCTGGATATGTTCCGTTACTATAGTAATTTCCCGACACACATTTTGTGACTCGAATGATCAAACTTATGACCTCCTCTTTCCTCCCGTAGGCTATGAAATTTTTGCACAGTTCTTGAATGAACCATGAGCCAGTATATGTATTTCTAAATGCACAGTTACCTAAAAAGAATTATTTTAAAATAATTATCACATAATTTCAGAGCAAGTCAGAACTATTTGTATAAATGTGCCTTCATAAATACTGTTGTGGAATTACAGGGGCGGACTATGGCCTAGGGTCAGTAGTTTTTGGGGACCGAAAATTAGATTTTTATTTGTTATAATTAATAATGTCGAATCGTTTTTTGATACAGTCTACAAGTGTGTACGAGTGTTATTGTGCTTATGCATCCACACCAGCAAGTGTCGATGTATGTAAATACGATAGTCTCGCGTCTATCGAGTTTAAAAGGTCCAATGTAGCTATTTAAATCGGTCCCCTGAACGTTACGTATTGTATCTTATGTCAGTTTTGATTGAAAATTGTGCAATTAAGACATAAGTCCTAGACTTAATTGCCAATAGGTTGTTTTGGATTCGTAGGTAATACTTTGTGAAATTACTAAATAAAGAAAACCAATCATTAGTCACTTCGGCTACGTCGAAATCTGGAATGCCACAAACACCTTCACTATTCAAAAATGAAAAGAATGCAAAAAATCCAAAAAGAGGTAGTTCTTCAGTTCAAGCTATCAAAAAATATATCGTTGCAAATTACAAAGTAGATGTGGAAAAAGTTGCACCGTTTATCAAAAAATATTTAAAAGTTGCAGTTGCTACTGGATCATTGGTGTAAACAAAGGGAAAGGGAGCGTCAGGATCTTCAAGTTAACGTCTATCTCATCATGTTCTGGATATACAAAGTCTAGTTCAGTAGAAAAATGAAAGCTGGAGGAACAACTAAACCGAAAAAAACTGCCACTAACGCCAAACGTTCTGCTACCAGCAAACGAAAGGCTAAAGAAGCACCATCAAAGACAGAGAAAAGTTGGCCAAGACGAAGAAAGTTGAAAAAAAAATCAGCTCCTAAAACCAAGTCTTCTTCATTCCCAGTTCCGACTTCCGCAGATGCCAAAGTACAAATCAAAGCGAAGAAATCAAATAAAGGCAGTCTTACGAAAAAATCAAACGCATCTACGGCTAGAAAAGCTGCTGCTCCTAAGAAAAAGTGATTGGAATAATTACTTACGGCAGAAGACGGTTCTCCAATAGGAAGACAATCAGTAGGAATACCACGAAAACGATGGAATAAAGACTTACTGGAGGCACTTTGAAAAACAGACAAAATCATCTTCTTCTTCAAGTGCCCTGTCCGTTGCGAACGTTGGCTATTAACATGGCAATTTTGATCTTGTTTGCGGCGCTTCTGAATAGTTCGACTGATGTGAGCCCGAACCACTTCCGCAGATTTTGGAGCCACGAGTGTCTTCTCCTGCCTGGCCCTCGCTTACTGTCTATTTTCCCTGGACAATCAATTGTAGCAGACGGTACTTATCGTGTCTCAATATGTGGCCTAGATATTTAAGCTTTCTTTGTTTAATTGTATTCACGATCTCCTTCTCCTTTCCGATTCTTTGGAGTACCTCTATGTTGGTGACATGTTCGGTCCAGGATATACGAAGAATGCGTCGGTACACCCACATTTCGAATGCTTCTAGTTTCCTCGTTAGCGTCTCCGTCAGCGTCCAGGCCTCCATGCCATACAGCAAGATCGGAAAAATGTAGCATTTAAGTAGACGTAGTTTTAGGGGAAGAGACAAATCCTTGCTTATGAGGAGCTTTTTCATATTGCTAAATGCTGCTCTAGCTCGTTCTATTCTCGCCTTAATTTCTATGGTCTGTTCCCATTTTGCATTTACGTTGGTGCCAAGGTACACATAAGATTCTACATGATCAATTAGTATGTTACTTATCCGTAATTGTCGAGCAGGTTGTTGCTTTTTGCTTATCAGCATCCACTTTGTCTTCTTGAAGTTGAGGCTCAGGCCGTATTCCTCACTAACTGAATAAAGTCTTTCCATTACTTGTTGTAATTCATCTATGGTACTGGCAAGGATCACCGTGTCGTCGGCATATCTTATATTGTTCGTTAACTCACCGTTTATTTTTATGCCCTCATTTGCATTTTCCATACATTTGTTAAATATTTCCTCGGAATACATATTGAATAGGAGTGGGGATAATATACACCCCTGACGGACACCTCTTTTGATCTGCACGCTTTCAGTAAGTTCGTTGCCAATTTTTGCTCTTGCTGTTTGATTCCAGTATAAGTTTGCCACAATTCGAATGTCCTTCTCGTCAATACCTGTCTTTCGCAGAATACCTATCAATTGTTCATGATTGACATTGTCAAATGCTTTTCTAAAATCTACAAAGCACAAATACACGTCCTTATCAACGTCTGTACACCGCTGTATAAGCACTTGGAGAGCGAAAATTGCTTCTCTAGTTCCAAGTGCTTTCCGAAAACCAAACTGCGATCTATCAATATTTGACTCACATTTATCATATATTCTTCTATGAATGATCTTAGTGAACGCTTTAGTGACATGATAGATCAAGCTTATGAGCCGGTAGTCATCACAAATCTGGGCATTTGGTTTCTTCGGGATTGTAATAAATGTTGACTGTAGTCAGTTCTCCGGGATTTTACCGCTATTATATTATATGTTGTTAAAAAGTACAACTAGATCATCAAGGAACTGTTTGTCTGATTTACATAGGATCTTTAAGGCTGTTTTCGCAGCTAAAGCATATTGCGATTTGAAGTGGGCGTATCACTTACTTTTCTACACTGCTTACGTCAGACCCTACGTGACTTCCTAATATGAAATCTGTAGTGAAGCGACAATGATGAGGAACACGTTTCACTATTAGATTTCAGTATTTTTTAGCAATTTTCTTCAAAGTTTGAATACGCTTTTCTCGATATTACTGGACACAGAAAGGTGAAAAAAAAATCAACGATTACAGAAAAAAAAACTCTTTCAACTGATGGGCGTAAAAAGTTTGGTTATAATAGAACGTTTAAACAGTATAATCCAATTTTTCAACAGAAAATTCAAAAAAATAAAAAAAGTAAAACCATCAGTTTAAAGGCAACATAATTTCGTATAACATGTTCAAATTTCGAGACATTTCGTCGGTAAATAACAGAGAAAAAATTTTGGTGCACCGATTAAAACAGCCTTAATATTTCGCAGGGTACATTGTCCGGACCTGCTGACTTATTGTTTTTTAGTGCTGCAATAGCATCTTCTATCTCCGATTTAAGGATTGAAGGTCCTGTTTCTCCTTCTCCATATAGCTGATCATCAGTCCTGTCAGATGCAAATAATTTTTCTATGTATGATTTCCATATTTTTAAGATCGTTGATGGCTCCGAGATAAGATTTCCATCGCTATCTTTTATGCTGTTGGATGACTTATTGAATTTCCTCTTGTTTGTCATCGATTTTATTTTTTTGTGCATATTGTAACTGTCGTCTTACGCAAAAATCAAACGCATCTACGGCTAGAAAAGCTGCTGCTCCTAAGAAAAAGTGATTGGAATAATTTATTACGACAGAAGACGGTTCCCTAATAGGAAGACCTTAGTAGGAATACCACGAAAACGATGAAACGACAACTTACTGGAGGCACCTTGAAAAACAGACAAAATCATGTCTATATAAAAACAAGAAGATGAAGAAGATTCCATTTTATGCTTGGAATCTGATAATTAAATAGAACTACATACTGTATGCTTTGGAACCAAACTACCAAAAGCAAAATATGTGTCATAACTGAAAAATAAGCCCGGAATTACAATGTTGCCTAGGTCTGGATTCAGCCTTAGTGAGAGCGCCCACCAAAGTCACGTGACACGTAGCAAGTAGCACGCGTCTAGCATGTTACTTAAAATGTAACCAATGAAAACGAATCATTCAGCACACACAAAAATGACAGTGACGTCATTTGATCTAATAATTCGTTTGCATTGGTTATATTTTATGTAACATGCTAGACGCTTGCTACGTGCCACGTACCACGCCACTTTGGTGGGCGCTCTCCCTAAGTCCGCCACTGTGTGGAAAAATATACAGTGTGCTAAATTTTTTAAAATTTTTTATTGAACTGCGTTTTATTTTATTTAGAATGTTTTAAAGGATAGGATAGATATACAGTGGAACCTCGATTATCTGCCACGAAGAATTATACACGAAAAAAAAAATAATTATTCACGGAAAAAAGTAAAAAAAGACAGAACTGATGACATTTGATTAAAAAAAGTAAATTTCACATTGCTAAAATTTTATATTTTTTAAGAAGAATTTTGATACATTACAAGTTTTATTAATAAAATCCGGACAACTTACCTTCTGTAGATGAATGAACGATTAAGAGATCATTATATAGAATATCCGGTGAGAATGTTGAAGAGGGTGTTAAAACCGATGATTTCGGTGGCTCATTTCCAACTGTGGTAAAGTTTTCGCCCTTACAAGCCTACAAATAATTTAATTTAATAATAAACACTTACCTCAACAGAAATTGATAAATATAAATATATTATCGTTATCAACATCATTCTCAGCGTATTCTACCAATTATGGGGCAGCCTCCCTTACATAGTGGTTCTTTATTTCTGCCCACGGTTGTCTACTCGAAACTGGTAAGCGAAATGGCATGTGCTGTACAAGAGTTTAATGTAACAAATCCACTTAGCAGACCACCGTTACCAAAAATAAACTCTTCTAAAAAACTAGGTGCTCTGTTACAAATTATGAATACTGAAGTCCTACCCAATTACGTCGTAGAAGCCCATACGCTGGAATATTTGCACATACTCATTTACTGTGCAGCAACAGCAATAGCTAATGTAATGGGAATAAGATTAGAACACGACGGGGGCACCAATGCCGGAAGGACAGATAACAGAGTTGCACCCTGGGAGCAACGGCTTCTAAATAAGATATGAGTTATTGCGTAGGGACATTGGTCAAATGACAGAATATATACGAGGAACAACTAGTAGAAAAGTCATTAAAAGAGCTGATCAAATAATGCTAAGACACTCGCAGTATGATCCAGAAAACAACACAGCCCAACAATTCCTGGATACATTAAAACAAAAACTCTTCGTTTATTTAGGACGACTAACGAGGTATAAAATCAGTAACAGCCGGAAATGTGACAATGCGCTTTTTGAGCATGCCGAGAAGGCGGTCTATAGAAAACTCAATTCCACTGTCAAAAGTGCCAATAAATCATACCCAAGCCAAGAAGAAATTCAGGAGTATAAGGGAAATCAACTTTCCACACCAGCTGCTTTTAACACCAATGCTGGATGGATAGAAGATACGACGCACAGCTGTCAACACTACCGTACAACTGTCTATGAACCCTTCACCACAGAAGAAGTCTCTAATATCATCAAAGAGCTTCATAACTGGAAATCTCCTGGACCAGACGGAGTTCAAAACTTCTGGCTTAAGGCTGTTTTATCGGTACACCAAAACCTAGATACAGTGTTTTCTCTGTTATTTACCGACAAAATATCACGAAATTTGGACACGTTATTCAAAATTTTGTTGCCTTTAAACTGATGGTTTTACTTTTTAAATTTTTTTGAAAGTTCTTTTGAAATATCGGATTATACAGTTTAACGATCTATTATAACCAAACTTTTTACGCCATCACTTGAAAGAGTATTTTTTTCCGTAATCGTTGTTTTTTTTTTCACCTTTTTATGTCCAGTAATAATCGAGAAAAGCGTGTTCAAACTTTGAAGAAAATTGCTAAAAAATACTGAAATCTAATAGTGAAACGTGTTACTCATCATTGGCATTTAGTTTCACCGTTATCTGCTGCGTGACGTCAAATCTCATGAACATACGGTCAGATGTTTGATTTGAAATCAATTTCAAGCTCTAACTGCGAAATTGTTTATTTGTTTGTGACAACAAATTGTATTTTATTTTTGATAATAATATTTTTATGTTATTTTAAATTTATTATAAATAAACACCATTATGTTTTTTGCAGTCACGTTTCACAAATTTATATTCAATACTATACTTAGCTAAGACATATAAATTAAAAATGTGATAATTCTTTTTAAAACATCTACGATAATCAAACAAAAAAGGTATTCCCGACAAAAGTAATTTGAATGGAGAATAATGCATTTGTTGTCATTAAACCAACCGCCGGCCGGTGCCACTGCGAAAACAGCTGTACCCGTCGTCGGCTGGCGTAAGCAGTGAGGAAAAGTAAGTGATACGCCCATTTCAAATCGCAGTGTGTTTTGACTGCTAAAACAGCCTTAAGAAGTTCTGGAGTGCTCATGAGTACTTGTCAACACTAATTAATCGTGTTCTTTTTAACCCGCAGGAAATACCATCAATCCTAACTCATGGAACAACTTATTTAATACCGAAGGATCAAAATATTACCCAAGATCCAGCCAATTACCGCCCAATTACTTGTCTTCCAACTCTGTATAAATTGATCACATCCTGTGTAGCCCAGCGTATCTACCAACACTGCGCTTTAAACAACATCATAGAACATCAACAGAAAGGATGCGCTAAGGGTTGCTTGGGTTGCAAAGAACAACTTATTATCGACTCAGTCATTTCTAACCAGGCATACACCAAAAAAGGAACCTCTTCACTGCCTTTATTGACTATAAGAAAGCTTTTGACACAGTGCCGCATGAATGGCTGGTAGATATATTAAGAATATATATATATATATATATATATAATATATATATATATATATATATATATATATATATAGTCGATGATAATATAATATAATACCTTTTTAAGACATATAATGACAGATTGGAAGACTAAAATGCACCTCCAAATACCTGGCGAAAACAGTATAGAAACGGAAAATTCGCAATTAACCGCGGCCTATTCCAAGGAGACTCGCTGAGTCCATTGTGGTTCTGAACACACGCAATGAACCCACTATCCCAGCAATTGAACTTCACTGACTCAGGTTTTAGTATTAAAAACAGCAATACTGTAGTGGCGAAGCTTAATCATCTGTTGTATATGGATGATTTGAAACTAATGGCTTCCACACGAAACCACTTAGATTAAATGCTAAAAACTGTAGAAACTTTTTCAAATGATATCAGTATGCACTTTGGTAGATAAATGTCGTATACTAAATATAATCAAGTGAAAGGTTCAGCCCGAAGGATTCGACATGCAAAATGGACAAAACATCGAGGCTATGGGCGAAAATGACATATATAAATATCTAGGAGTAAAGCAAATGCGGAAAATTGACCAAAAACAAATAAAAATCGCATTAACATCAGAGTTCATACGAAGGGTAAAACAGCTACTCTGCTCACATCTTGATAGTAAAAACTTGTTTAAGGCATTAAACACCTACGCATTTTCCGCGCTTAGCTACTCATTTGGGATTATTAAGTGGACTAAAACGGATATAGAAACTCTTCAGCGAAAAGTACGAACACACCTGACAAAGGCACAAAAACATCATCCTCGAAATGCAGTAGAAAGAACGACATTACCGCGGTATTTAGGAGGACGAGGACTTGGATCTTATAACTCATAACTCAATTATAGAGGCCCAAATAAGTTAAATATCATGTGAACATTATACTAAAAAAGTTTTATTTTATTCATTCAAGAACACTTTCATTTTTAAATAAATACATTCATATCTAACCATTAACAATAAAATTTCTAGAACTCAACCTCCCACATGTGTCTAGTTTCTATTTTCTGGGTACCAAATGTTTGAGAAACATAAAGGGCCTTATACTAAAACCTTTTTCACTACATTACTGCACACATGTATAGTTGGTTGCCTACCTACAACCACATATTTTTTCTTTCCACATCTCATCTTATATACATAAATTTAAAACAACAACATTGATGGTTGATACTGTTATATTAATTTATTTTATTTTCACAATTTTAAATAACGTTGGCTTTTGTCTTAAGTAGAAACATACAGTTATATTGACTGCTCTGTTATAACTTCCGTCATAACTTAACAACATTGTCATTAAATGTCATTGTCATTCAGTTGCTCCCATACAGTCTTCGTAGACACACCGTCTCAGGACTAGCAACTTCAACGTGGAGTCATATGTCACCATGTTACCTAATCCAACGGTAACTTTATCATCTTAAATCATTATAAGAAATTTTGTAAACTAAATGTAATTAATGATTTGTTAACGGATTTGTACCCATATATTTAGTGGCTGCATTCATGTACTCCTAGTAAGTATTAACTTTAGTCAAAAATTTAAACCTATGTTCTTTTTAATTATGTGGTTACATATTTTGTAGGACACTGATGATGGAATATGGATTCCGAAAACGTTTTTTCTGTTTAACTTAGCCCGTTTGGGTCTTAAATATATGGAAATGGGTCTATAAGATGAAGGAAGTTCTGGGTTTAAGTTAAATTTGAGTAAAGGGCATATGATAATATTTTTTAAAGTATCGCCAGAGAACTTTCGTTAGTTCTTTGGTATCGCTATATTCTTGTTTCAACCACCAACTATTCAAGATTTGTAAGAGAACATCTTTGGCATTTGACGGCAATTTGTCCAATATCTTATAAGTAAAACCGTCCAAACCGGGGGCTGTGTTTCTGCTTTTTTTAGTGCGAAATCTAGTTCTGAAAGAGTAAAAGGTTTTGCCATGGAATCTATACTAGTATTAAAGCGAAAAATTTCTTTAATCCTACCAACATTACCAGAGGCAGATGAAGGTGCAAGTTGGTCTAACATCTGTTTAATGAGATTTTCAGAAAGTTGAGGTTTTTTGTTGTACTGATAATTATTGGAAATTGATCTGACGGTTGACCATATTTTTGAGAGAGGTGTGCTTTTGTTTAGACTATTTAAAAAATTTATCCAACTACTTTTTTTCTTTGTTTTAAATAATCGTTTGGTTTGCTCTGCTATATTTTTGTAATTTATGTATAATTATTATGATTACTTTGGGTTCGAAACGCTTTCAAGACTTCTTATCGTTTTTTTATTATGAGTGTACATTCCTCATCCCACCAATAAAGCCTTGGCATTGAAGGTGTAAAAGGTTTTTTATGGGCATAGATTTGGAAGCAGCTAGAGAGATAGTCTGAAAGAGTAGGGCTGTCTTCTCATCGTTAGAAAGATTATTAGATGATAAAAATATGGATAATTGTTTTTCTAAATCTGTCTGAAATAGCTTCCAGTCATGAATTAATTAGGAATGAAGAAGGATATTAATTTTAAGCTCTATTTTAATAGGAAAATGATCGGATTCCAATGTATCGGTATATACTGACCAGTTTATACGATTTGCTAATGAGGCTGAGGTAATAGTCACACTTTTTAAGAATTTAACTGGACAATAAACGAAAATGTTGCCATTTATTACGTGCAATGTAGATAGTTAGAGAAAAAAATAATCATATTTTACCTGAAATACAAACATTTTTGGCTTATTGTTGAGACCTTTACTATCTTTAAATGCCAACCAGATATCTTTTGTTAATATTTGGCCATCCTTGGTAAATAAAAAGTTTAGTTCTTCGCCATGCGATAGGAAAAACAGTATTAGGCAGTTATAATGGGTGAAATCCATATTGGAAACTAAAAAAAGTTAATATTGGTAAGATAATTAGTTTGTCTCTATATATTATTAAATTACATACCTTTCGTTAAAACTTGTTTAATTTCTTCAGTTGTCTGATCTGTCAATATATTTTCCTTTTCAATATTAAATCCTAATCTCTGTAAGCATATGACTAGCTCGTTAACATCTCTTTTAGTTCCTCTTCTTGTTTTTAATTCCGCGAATGTCTCCTGATTAAATATTAATATGTACCCAGGATCATCTCCTGTCCGCTCATACTCAAATTGATCTGTGCGTAAATGTTTGCGCTCGACAAATTTCTTTACGGGTAAATCGTCTACAACTATAGAAAACATCTAATAGAAAAACTAATAAAAACAGATATGAAAGTAGAACAATATAGATATGGAAGTAAATAATGTTGAATTTGGTTGCAAATGTCAGTCCGTTTCCAAAGGATAAAAAGAAAAATAAAAAGACTTTCTCACAATTGAATTATTACTTTAACTACAACTGATTTTGGGCTTTTTAAATATGTGTCACGTCACTTAACAGATATTTTAAAATTGAAATTGTTTATCTCAGAAAGCTTTATCTATAACGTTATTATGCGTAAACTGTTAGCTCTACATGCATTTTGAAAGCAGCAAATTGAAGAGAAAGGCTTTTTTTATTCGAAATATTTTTATCATTAAACGAATTTAAAAAATACAATGTCCAACGACTCTTAGAACCTGAGTTAGCCCTTTCTTATTTTTCGGTTTTATCATTTTAAAAACTGAAGTAATAAATTCAAATTTATAAAAGTCGCGATATCTCCGGTTATAATCAACGAAAATTGTTTTTTATTATTATTTGGGGTACCTAACCAGTTGCAAAGATTATAAAAATTCAATTAGTAATTTTGGGAATTGTTTATTTAACCGAGTAAATATTTATTTTGTAAAATTTTACGTTTATCTTATTAATACTAGTAGAAAAGGTTATGAAATGATAGGTAACTTAAATATTTATGTATTATAGTTAAAAATAAATTCTTTAACCCTTTCCGCCCTGACGGTGGCAATTACGAAGCCTATTCGCCCCGTGCGTGACTGACGCGACACCTACCGCCTTCATCTGACAATTTTGGAGTACCAATTTTCAGGTTAAACATATGACATATGTTTGACATTATTAAATACAAGCGAAATTGACAATTATTAATAAACTAGTTTTTTAACTATATTTTTTCAGTTTATGTTCAAAATAAACGTAGTATTAAAAACGTAGTTTCTCAAAATTCATCATAATATATCTTTTCAACTCCAAACGGAAAAGAAAGGGAAAAATCTAGTACTGGCAAATCAAGTTTTTCACGCAAAAAAGCATATATATTTAAAAACAATAATGGTAAAAGTTATGATATAAAAGCTAAAGTCATCTGCAGTTAGCTTGAAGCCTTATCAAATATCATTCAAGGTAAATTATTTAAATTTTTCGTATTTCAATTGCATAAAAATGAAATTATGTGATATTTACTTTTTCATAATAATAGCACGAATTCATCTTTTTCTTTTCTCTAATTTATATGTAATCTTTGGGAACCTATAAAAACTACACTCACTGTTTTTGCTGTTATTAACACAATTAAATACGCAACATGTATTTGCAAACATTTTTGATAAAATTTATACGTAAAAATATTTTGTCCAATATTCCAATTTTGTCATATTTCGCCGCTACGGCCGCTACGCACGCTGGCTACGTTTCAATGTACCCCTTCCATGGTCACGCACAGAGCGAATAATTCGGCACAGATATCTGTGATATGACTTATTTTATTTCAACATAATTCTAATAGAGGGCGGCTACAGTCTCTATATAAGATGATTTATGTATTTGAGTCATTTGGAATGTAAACAGGTTTTGTTGGTATACTTAAAGTAATGGCCGGTGAATGTAATCCTTTTTCACTTGGTAAGTACCTATTTGTTTTTTTGTTTTAATAGTGCTATTGTGTTGTAAATCTTCATGTAGCTGTTGGTATTTACTAACTAACATTGGGAATAGTTTATTTAAGAATAAATTGTAATTGTTTCAGCATTTGCTAATATTTGGTATGGTCCTATCAATGCGTACGCAAATGCCACCAGGAGGTGTTAACGGTTACAAAAGTGGATTAAATAGATTAGAATTTATGACAAGATTTTAAACAACGAATTCTTTTCAGATGAGGTTCCTACAATTGTATTTTACGGGAAAGGCAAAACTGAAGTTGATGTGACCCTTTTTCAAGCAGAAGAAGCATCAGCTGCCCTGAATGATGACTGTTCTGATAAAGAAGATGATGGAGATAAAGATTATGAAGAGACTAATATGTCAACATCAGATGAGGCTGAAGTAGCATTAGAAAAAGGAGAAATTCGTCAAAAGACTAAAAAAGAGGAAAAAACAAAAAACTATCTGGAAGACTGGAAATGTTGTACATCCAAATGGTATTTTCGATCGATCAAGTGAAAGTAATTTTACTTATGATGAAAGTGACAGTTCAGAAGACCATTCACCATTTGAAAAAACAAACTCTCATTTTGTTTACAAGAATGGTGAAAGTCTCAGTACTGACGAAAATAAGATACGCCGCCTGGTTGCCCTGAACATTGTAGTGAGAATTATTAATTTTCCGAGGCTATGACTTTATTGGACTCCTTGTACACAATTCCGTTTGATTAAAGATCTCAGTATATCCCGAAACCGATTTGAAAGTTTACATAATCATCTAAATAAAGTAGGATCGTTTTAGCCTGTCGCATAAGTAATAAAAGTGTCTGTTCAGATTTGCCTCAGGTAGTCAGCGGTTCTCTTTATTTATCCTCAAGTACTACAGCCGACCAGTAGGAGGTTCGGTACCACAAAACAGGTAGAAAAGGGAAACATAACAGAGTGGCTGTAACTAGAGTCATAAATTATTTTTCGGGCTTTAATCCGAAATACGACAAGGTAAAACGCCTTCACTATATCTCAGATGTCAACACCGACAAGAATACCAATGATAAAATTTGAGAATTGGAACATAGATGGAACAATTATACCATTCAAAGGGCAATTTTCTCTAAAGCAGTATATTAGAGGCAAACCAAAATCCTTGGGGCATAAAAGTCTTTAATTCTTGTGGTGAATCAGGAAAAATATACCGATCGGTAGTTTATCAAGGCGCAACTACATTACCTATGTCTGTAGAAATCAGTGGCGTATCCAGAAATTCTTGTCGGGGTGGGTCATGGGTCTTGAGGGTGATTTTAATATAGGATTTAGTTTTTTGAACCTTTCAGAAGCTGTTTCCTAGAAATTTTTGTGTGGGGGGGGATCATTGGTCTTGAGAGTGATTTTGATATAGGATTTGATATGATTAATGGCCTCAAGTAAGGGAACCATTTTCTCAATAATTATTTTAAGCGATGTATTAAACCAATGAGAAGTTATTTAAACCTAAATACCCTACGAGTGTAAATAAGGGTACAATATTAAGGGGTCTTAAACTTAAAAACAAAAAAAATAATCGTAAAATAGTTTCGAAACACAATTCAGATTTCTGCTTTATAATCTGAGCCTTCTAAGAATTGCAAGGCAAACAGACGTTGATAAAAGATGTTAAAAGAGACATGGGGAATCTAAAATTTGCATTCCACGACATGTCTTTTACAACTAAGCAGAAATCCTTAGCGAATTGTGTTTCTCGTACTCCCACAGAGCATATCCGAATAAAATGAGAAAAGGCAGCAAATATTTGATTTCACGCAAACAAATCCTATGTATCTCTTGATACGTATTTCGACCTAATAGGTCCCACGACATGTCTTTTGGAATGCAAATTTTAGATTCCCCATGTCTCTTTTAACATCTTTTATCAACGTCTGTTTGCCTTGCAATTCTTAGAAGGCTCAGATTATAAAGCAGAAATCTGAATTGTGTTTCGAAACTATTTTACGATTGTTTAATTAGATGTCGCTACTGCGTCCGTATTGAAGCCATGTTATTGTTGCTTCTTAAAAGGCAGAAAATATTGATTTTTCACATTGAGAAGCCCTATGAATAGCTCTTCTGACGAGACCTATTAGGTCGAAATACGTATCAAGAGATACATAGGATTTGTTTGCGTGAAATCAAATATTTGCTGCCTTTTCTCACAAAAAAAATAATTTAAACCCATATACTCTACGATAGTAAAATCAAGTGTACAAGACTATTAAGCCAAAGGAAAGACAGAAATTGTTTCAAAAGTTATCATTCAAGACGTCAATAAAACATAATATATATTTTTATACATGCTTTTTCTATAGTAAAATATTATATCATTTTTTGTTGTTGTTGTTGTATATTTATGCCTTAATACCCTCTTATGTTAAATGAAATATGGTAAATGAAAAGTGGGGAGTTAAAAATTTTATAAAAAATATTTTTAGTGTTATTTAGGTGTCCAATTAACGAAAATATCAACAGAAAAATTTTACCTTTGAAAAATAAAAATTCAGGGCTGAAAGGGTTAACAATAAATTTTACAAAGAATAAAGTTTCATTTGAAAATCAGATCTATATGTGTTAATTTCTCCTGAATTACACTTAATATTTTTACAATTTTTTTATTGCAATTGTATTACTTTTCCAGCTAATTTACCTGTTTTCACCGTTAGTATTTAAAATAAAATAGCGATATAATGATGTTTGATAGTGTAATGGTAAAATCATTAGTTTCCTGGTCTATAAAGCCTTAACGGAAGATGAATCTATAACAATCCTGCCTTCACACAAAGACAATGCAATCGGTATCATGGATTAAGTCCAATATAAGAAAAAAGGAGTGGAAAAGTGGAAGAACGAGCAACGGCCTACTCATCGTCTTCCTATTGGGGAACCGTCTATTACCGTCTTTATTACTCTATTTGTTGTCATTCGACTTATATGATCGTTCCTTTCTACTCTTATATTTCTTACCCAGTTCTTGATGTTCTCCACATTGCAACTATGTCGTATATCTGTACTTCTAGCTCTGTCGCATAGTGTCTTACCATCAATTTTTCTAAGTGTTTTTATCTTTGCTGTTTCTAACATCCTTTTTGTCCTCTCTGTATCAGGTCTTGTTTCTGCCGCGTATGTCATTATTGGTCTGATGACGGTTTTGTAAATTCTGCCTTTCGTTTCTTTTCCGATATTTTTATTTCTCCATATTGGTTCATTTAGGCAGCCTGCGGCTCTGTTTGCTCTATTTACTTGATCTTACACTTCGGTTTCGAACTTTTCCGTAGCTAGATAATGTGATGCATGCATGCATTTATTTGTGTCATATCATATTCGTGTTCAGTGACGTCTTAAACCCACCAAGTAATGACTGTCGACTGATTTGTAATGAAATTAACATTGTCCAGAAGACGTGGTAGTTGATAGGTAGTAAATCCCCGAGAGTTGACGAAATACCATCAGAATTGTATAATGTAGACGGCGACCACCTAGCAAGTCACTATACCCGACGACTGGAAGAAAAGTATAGCATGTCCTATCTATAAAAAAGGAGACAAACTCTAGTGCAAAAACTGGATCAACACTGGATCAAATATTTACAGTCAAACAGATCTTGAGTAAATCATGGGAACATGACATTGATGTTCACAACGTGTTGGTAGATTTTAATCAGGCATACGACTCAGTCAAAAGAAACAAACTCTACAATATATTGGCTGAATTGGCAATACCACACAAGCTAATTAGACTCACTAAGCCATAATGGATGACACTCAAGCATGAGTACGAATACAAAACCATGGGACAGACTTTTTCAAAATTTCGCAGGAATTGAAGCAGGGAGATGGGCTGGCTCCAGCTTTGTTTAACCTAGCACTGGAGTATGCGGTTAGGCAAATGCAAACTGAACGAGGAAACCTACTGATCAACCGAACGGTTCAAATACAAAAAAAACCAAAATAATGATACATACGAGAAGAAATATAGTTCCACAAAACATACTTGAAAATAACATTGAAACGGTTGGAAAGTTCACATACCTGGGAGTAGAAATATATGCCGCCGACGGATCAAAGCATGGAAAATACGGAAGAGAATAACGTGGACACAAAGAGTTAATTTTGCCCTCTCTCATATATTTCGGTCTAAAAATTTCCACCGAAATACAAAGATGAGAATCTATAAAACCTTAATTCGACCAATAGCATGCTAGGGCAGTGAAGCGTGCGTCCTGAAAGAAACATCCAAAAGCAAACTCGATACATTCGAAAGGAAAGTACTGACGAGAATGCTAGGACCTGTGAGGGAAAACGGAATCTTCAGAAGTCGACACAACAACGAGCTTTATCAACTTTATAAGGAAACACCACTGTCAGACTTCATTAGAATACAAAGACTGCTAAGCCGGGCAAAATAAGAATGGGAGAGGAGAGGCTACCAAAAAGAGCACTGAATGCTTGAATGCAGGGAAAAAGACCGGTTGAAAAACCAAGAAAGCGCTGGGAAGACACAGTAAACAGCGACGCACAAGCACTTTAAGGAGTCCATCTTTGGAAAAGCCACAGACAAGCAAGGGTAGAGACACAAACTAAAAGGAGGCCAATGCTCAATTTAGGCTGTAGTGCCGTAGAAGAAGAAGAACAAGGCGAGGTCCATCCTGAGCAGTGTTTGAATTGTTGATTTAAATTGACTGGTCGCTGGTTAATCGTGGTGGTAAATAGTTGATCGGTAGGGTGAAGAAATAACTTGTAAAACCAAATCTCTTCACACGTTCTTTATTGAGTGCCCTTATGGCAACATATGGAAACATACTGTTCTTATAACTTTATAACGACTTTGCCGAGGGCTGACAGGGTTGCCGTTAAAGACAACAGTTAAATTTTATTGCTAGACAGTTAAATTTTATTGCTAGGAATTATACATAAAATAAAATATATTGAAATAATTTTAAACAAGCAGCAGGTAGCTCGAAGACCATCGTCGTTATCATATTCGTATTCAGCGATTCGTAAACCTATAGTAACAAAATTGAACTAATTTTTGTTGATATTTTCTGAGTTGCAAATTTTTCAAATTTTTCATTATCTTCGTAATTTAGAAATGCATTTTCCGTATGCACACAGTTTTCTAAATCTAATGCATAAAGTTGCATTGCGATTCACTTTCATGCTACGGAAAATTGGTAGGTTTAGTTCTTTTTATTGCTTTATTTATTTTAAAACATTCAAAAATTTACGGTTTTATCTAATAATTTTGTAACAAAATCAACTACGAATAGATACCTTACACATATCAAAATATTTCTGCTAACAAAAGCATTGGATCCTTTTGGAATAATTTAGTTCTAGATTTCAGAATTATAAATAACGAGGATTTTATACTTAAAATATTTTTCCTTACCCTGAATGGACCTACTTGTCGCCGGTGGAGTTTCGGGTGGGGGTGTTGTTGGAAGCCTTTGAATGGCAGGTTTAAACGCGCCCGCGTCTCTTTGCGTAGCCATAGTTTTAGACTAAACGTACATTCACACACAGACAAAGGTTTACAACAATATTGGTTTTTCTAGGAAAGATATCGTATCTAATCTAATCTCAGACTCGCCATCGAATTTACGTTTGTAAAATGAATAAAAATTAGATTATATCAAGCGTGGGGCCCACCTTTGGTATTGCTTTGTTTTGATACAAATATACATAATTATGGTAGCCGTTGTAGATAAAATTTTAGTTGATTTTTAATGTTTTAATAAGAGTTGGTGTGAGCTCCATTATCGTAGCACCTCATATTGCAAAA
Source organism: Diabrotica balteata (assembly GCA_918026665.1). Taxonomy (NCBI): domain Eukaryota; kingdom Metazoa; phylum Arthropoda; class Insecta; order Coleoptera; family Chrysomelidae; genus Diabrotica; species Diabrotica balteata. The sequence continues at coordinate 178,678,004 of OU898276.1, forward strand.
TTAAATACATTATTTAGAAGTTCAAAAAATTATCCAGAAATGGTGCTGTAAAAATAAAAAATTAGTAGTATAGACAAATTCTTAACTAATATAGAAAACACTTTTGATATTGTAGCTAAATTCGGACTAGGAAATGCAGCAGTAAAATTACAAGATAAACATAATAAAAACCATACTCCATGAAAATTCAAATAAAAACGAGGAGCATATTTAAGATTAAGATATGATTCTCGTTCAGATTAAGAATACTTGAACGAAATGAAAAAAAAAACGAAAATATTAGTCACATCATATAAAAACTGTAAGATATTTATACAATAAGAAAAAAAGCTCTGTTAAAATCGGTACATTCCTCTCTCAGAAATTTCAGATCTCAAAAGGATTGATACAAGGATGGACATGGAATTCTCAGCATCTGTATAATATATACATTTCAAAGGCATCTATTATTTTTTCTGTTTCGGAGTCCATTGTACAACTTTCACAACTATACAGCAAAACAGAGAAAACGTAACATCTGATCATTTGAATTCTGAGCTCTAGACTAAGGTCTGATCTTGTAAAAAATGTTTACATGTTTATGAGTGGTTTTCTCGCTTGTTCGATTCTTGATAGGATTTATTTTTTTGGATTACACTGGCTGTTGATATTTGCTCCCAAATATTTATGGAAGTTACCTGTTCTATTATTTGTTCCCTGGCGTACAAATGTACGTTTTTTGGTATCTTTGAAAATACTAGAATTTTAGTTTTTGAAAGATTTAGATGTAAACCGAACACTTCGCTTTGACGAACTACCGCATTTATTATATTTTGTAGGTCTTGAGTGTTGCTTGCTATAAGGACGGTATGTATCATCAGCGTACCTGATGTTGTCTATGCTAGTTTATCTTAATTCCACCTTAAACCTCGTCTAATGCTTTCCTGGACAAAGATTCCGAATACAGATTAAATAATAGCGGTGATAAGACGCAACCTTGTCGCACTCTATATCGGATTCGTATATCTTCAGATGTTGTGTGCTCTATTTCAATTGTTGCCGTTTGGTGCCAATATAGTTCTGAAGTAATTCTTGTTCGTTAATTCCAGTTGTTCTCAGAATTTCGATCATCTTTTGATGATTAACGCAGTCAAATGCTTTTCGATAACCAATAAAACATCCATATACATCTACATTCATGTCTCTGCATCGTTGTGTTAACACATTTAAGGCAAAAAGAGTTTTTCGTGTTCCCAGTCCCTTTCGAAATCCGAATTAAGTGTCCCTCATCTGAAATTCACACTTCTTGTAAATTCGTGTATAAATGATTCTGAGAGAAGTTTTAACATGAGACATCATGCTTAATATTGAATAATGATCGCAGTGTTAGACATTGAATTTTTTTGGTAATGTTGCGAATGATGATTTTAGCCGTCTGATGGTATTTTACCTGTGTCATATATCTTATTGAATATTGCTATTATTTGGTCGAGGCTTTTACTTTTGCTGTCTGCAATTAATTTAAGTATTTCGACATTGATATTGTCTGGACCAGTGGTTTTCCGGTCTTCTAAGCTTTTAGTGCATAAATACCTTCTTCTTTGTTATTTTTGGACTTTTTCATTTATCCGATCATCCGTGTTTGGTGAAGTTCAGTGAACAAGGTCTATCATCGTCAAAAAATGTCTGAATGTTTTCTTTTTATCTTTCCAGTTTTTCTTCTGTACCTATAATTATCTCGTTATTCTTATTTCTTAATATCGTTTCTTGTCTTTTTCTGTGTCTCCCTGTCGTTTCTTTTACTTTTATATGGACATTACAGGTGTTGTATCTTTCCTGAAGTTGTTAAATTTCTAAATATTTGGTTAACATCCAGTTTTTTAGCTTTTCTTCTCACTTTTTTCTAAAGATTTTATTGACTCGTTTGTATTCTATTGGGTTTGTTTTATGTTTTCGTCTTACGTACATGAGGTCCATGATCTCTTGCAGTATCCATTATTGTTTTCTGTTGTTTTTCATGAAACCGATATTGTCTTTTTGTATCTTTATTATTTTCGTTTTTAGAGCAGTCCATGTTATTTCAACGTCAATCTGTACCAAGTTTTCTAGCATTTCTATTTGTTTCTTGTGAAATGTCTATTTTTCTTGACCCTTTTACCCTTTTCACTGTTTAGACTAAAAAAGAAACATTTTTAGTCTAAAATCCATTATAACTGGATTGTGATCGCTATGAATGTCAGCTCCAGGATATGTTTTAGTAGATTGTATGTACTTCTAAATATACATCAATGAAGTTTTATTAGAGTGAAAAAACAAATGTGGTAGAATGGGCAGTGAAGTAAACAACGACATACTGTTCTCTCCTAGCCAATGAGCTAGGATATATATCCTAGTATTCAGTTCACGATGGAGAAGGAAACTCCCTACTATTCCTCTATGCTTTCATAAAGAAAAATCAATCCCAAGGTTTTCATTACTCTGTTTACCGAAAGTCCATCCACACCAAGCTCTACTTATATGCCAACTCAAATCATCCACTCTCATAACTTAATTCAGTCATTAATATTTCCTGATCAATATACCTTTGTAATGATTTAAGTATATCAGCTAAGCTCTTTTCAAAACAAGCGCTCATCCAAAATGGTTACCACGAAAATCATATTAATAGGAGAAACACATGGCCCAGATAGGACGCTTTCCTTCTTTTAACAGTTGTTAACAATTTTATCTTTTATCTCCTTACTTCTTCTTCTTCTTCAAGTGCCATCTTCGTTCCGAAAGTTGGCGATCATCAGGGCTATACGTATTTTCGAAACTGTTGACCGGAACAATTCGTTATACTATTCCCGTAGATTCTTTAGCCAGGAGTTTCGTCTTCTTCCTATGGACCTTTTTCCTGCTATTTTCCCTTGCATAATTATTCGAAGCAGTTCATATCTTTCGCCTCTTGTAATGTGTCCCAAGTATTGCAGTTTTCGTTTTTTGATCGTAAATATGACTTCCTTTTCTTTATTCATTCTTCTCATCTCTTTACATATTCGTCTTAACGCCTCTTTATTGGTCACTCTGTCTGTCCAAGATAATGTATTAATATGCGTCGGTAAAGCAACATTTCTAATGCCAGTAACTCTTTTACGATTACTGCTTTTAACGTCCACCCTTCTACTCCGTAAAGGAGAGAGTAGATTTTTTTAATTGAAATGTAGGTTTTTGTAATGTATCATTTGAAAGGTCTTCTAATAATGTATTTAGTAGTATTATATTTAACTGTCTAATGCTTATACAGGGAAAATAAAAAGTAATTTAATTTAATTAAAGAATAATTTTACAATAAATGAACTGCAAAATTAAATTAATTATTACATTACATTACTTTACAGCTAAATTAAATGTTCAAAATGCCATCCATCAGTATCTTGACAATAAGCCAATCGACGAACAGATTCTTCCTGAATATTACGAATAACTTCCGGAGTAATTCTATTAACTTTGTCTCTAATTCTACTATAATTGTTACTATAACGGCCAAATACTAGGCTAGACTAGACTGGGACTTGTGATATTATATGAATTAAATAATTATATCAATATCTCATCACATGACCAAGGAATATGACTACCACCCACGACCAATCCAAGGATCAGGAAAGTTGTATTTAAGTATGTTATCACTTCTTCTTCTTTAAGTTCCATCTTCTATCGAAGGTTGGAAATCATCATGGCTATGCGGACTCTGTTGACTGCCGCTCTAAAAAATTCTGCACTACTGCATTCAAACCATTCCCTTAAGTTCTTAGGCCAGGATATTCTTCGTCTTCCCACATTTCGCTTTCCTCGGATTTTGTCGTGCACAATAAGTTGTAATAATGCGTATTTTTGCCCTCTCATCACATGTCCCAAGTACTCAAGTTTTCGTCTTTTAATAGTTAATATTATTTCCGCCTCACTTCCTATCCTTCTAGTTACTTCTGCCTCCGGAGGCGTGTCAGGCAGAAGCTGACAGCCGTGCCAGACGCATTTAGAAATTCGGAGAAATACTTGGAAATTCCAAGTTTGGGCAAATCCGAATTTCTAATTGACTCGATGCAGGGAAATTCCACTTTTGCTACGTAAAACAAAGGATTTGTTTTATATAAAAGCAGATGGAATTTCTCTCATCGGTCAGTCGAGCTTGCCTCTTCTACTGTAGACCTAGTCGGTGCTATTAGGGTTCCGACTAAGCTATTGTTTTATTTCTGATTTCCTGCATACCATTTCTTTTATTTCAGCATTATTGTATATTCAGATCTTGTCAGGTTAGAATAATACATATTTGTTCATGTACTGATTGGTTGCTATTTTATTTGATTTTTTTGATTGTTTATTTTCTTGTATTTTTATCTAAGCTGTTCTTCCGTAAGTTAAGAACACTTAGAAATATTTATCTTGCCTTTTTTCCTATTTTATATATTTGATTTTGTGCTTTGTATCTAAGTAGTTCTTTTCGGTAAGTCAAAGAACACTTAGAAATATTTTCATATCGTATTATTATTTGTGATATTTTATCTAAGATATTTTCTTCCGTAAGTTAAGAAAATACTTATATATTTGTCTATTTCATTTTCCATTTCATGCTAAGTTGTTTCTTCCGTAAGTCAAGAAACGCTTAGCAATATTTTCACATATTTTCTGTATTTGATTTTCTTGTTTTCTATTATAAGTTGTTTCTTCCGTAAGCCAAGAAACACTTATAAATATTTGTGCATTTATTTTACTTGTTTTCCTGTTCTAAGTTGTTTCTTCCGTAAGTTAAGAAACACTTAGACGTATTTCTAAAATCTGTTTCATTTTTGCATTTCTTGTTTTATACTTTATTTTTTTCATTTCTAAGTCGTTTCTTCCGTAAGTCAAGAAACACTTAGAAATATTTCCATGTTTTATTCTCACACTTGCATATTTCATTTTTCTATATTTCTGTCCTAAGTTGTTTCTTCCGGAAGTCAAGAAACACTTAGGAACATTTCTCTTGCATTATATTTTTTATACCATTTTGATTTACTTGTTTTTACTAAGTTATTCCTTCCGTAAGTCAAGGAATACTTAGATTATTTTTGCCTATCTGTTTTCCATCTTTGCTCTGTTACTTTGTAACTGTTCCTTGGAACCGTTACCTTTAACAGATATTTGTCACTGGAACTGTTATTTATAACAGCAGTGGTATTTAACCCTTATACCAGCGGCAAATCAGAGATGGTCAATACCGGTTCCAATTCCGGGGATAGGAAGAAGCCCGAAGAGCCGGCGATGGGTCCTACAGGCCCAAATGCCCCCTCGCGGCAACACTTCCATGTTTGACATTCTTTGAATCCATAATATTCGTAGGATTCTTCTGTAACACCAAAATTCAAAGGCGGCCAACTTATTCAGATGAACTTGTTTTAGTGTCCAAGCTTCCAGACCATAAAGAAGAGTAGAGAACACGTAACATCGAAGCATTCTCAGGCGTAGTTCTAACCTTATATCCCGACAACAAAGAAACTTTTTAAGTTTAATAAATGAGGTACGTGCTATTTCAATACGTGTCTTAATTTCTTTGGTTTGGTCTACAACTGATGTTATCCATGTTCCTAAGTATTTATAGTTATTAACACTCTCAATTGCAGTATCTTCAATAGTCAATTGGATATTTGCATGTGCAGATTTAGTCATGATCATGCATTTAGTTTTCTTTAAATTTATCTTCAGTCCGTACTCATGGCAGCGTTCATTAAGGCGTTGCATTACGTTCTGTAAATCATTGTTGTTATCCGTAATTATTACTGTATCGTCTGCAAAACGTAAGTTATTCAATACTTCTCCATTGATAGATACACCTTCTATTGAGTCTGAGAGCGCTTCTTGAAATACCGCTTCAGTGTAGACATTGAAAAGAGGTGGGGACAGCACGCAACCCTGGCGGACTCCTCTCTATATTTTGATATTTTCGGTGTACTGGCTGTCAACTCTTACCTTTGCAGTTTGATTCCAATATAATTTAGATATAATTTAGATATAATTTAGATATAATTTAGATAGATATAATTTAGATATGTTATCACTGCCCTCTCTCTATTAAGTGGTGGAGTACCATCTTGCATAAACCACATACTTTGCCCTAAGTTTGATGACAATTCTTCCAACAAATCAATAAAATCATTTCGTAAAAAATGTAAATAAATCTCTCCGTTTAAATTACAAGGCAATCCGCATGTCCGTAAAAAATTATTACCAATGGTTTCAAATCATACGTTTATTTGAAATTCATATTGAAAATGTCTTTCTCTCTTTATATGAGGATATTCAGTATCTCAGAAATTTTATTTTTAAATAAAAAGACCGTGGTGTGTAACTTTAGCTATTCTATCGACGAAGGAGTGGTTAAGATTTTACCTGTTTCGTATATCATTTCTGCATCTTAAAGGTAAATCTGCTGACAATAGATTTGCACACTTGTAAAATGGTATAGATGAAAATGTTTACGGTGTAGGATTTTTAAAGCTGAAGAAGATAAACGTTGTGTACTTACTTAAGAATCATCGTCAACGCGAACCATTACTTAATCTTCCTGATTAGGCGTAATGAATTTCGTACGGCCTAAGTTGTCACAGGACGAAATGAACCACTTTTGCCTAAATTTTCGCCGAAAGAGATGTTTAAAAGTTTGGTGATTAGGTTATAGCCTGTTTGGGAATCTTTTTAATTATTTCTTCTCATATCCATATTAGAAAAATTATTATGCCTCGACATTTTCTGCTTTTCATTAATAAACCAAAATAAACTGGATATTACAAAAGCCACTGATTAACCGAAACAAGACTTATTTTTAGTCAAAAGCATTCGTAACATCAGCCCACTAGGTTAAAATTTCCGTAATACATTGGGGTTGTCTACTTGCATCAAAAATGGATTCAAATGAAGGTGATAGGTACAGTAGCTGGCACTGTAAACTAGCGCGAAGCTTCATACCATGTTTCCAATATTTTTTAAATAATATTTTTAACATGAAAAAAGGCAGCAAATATTTGATTTCACGCAAACAAATCCTATGTATCTGTTGATACGTATTTCGACCTAATAGGTCTCGTCAGAACAGCTATTCATAGGAGTTCTCAACGTGAAAAATCAATATTTTCTGCCTTTTAAGAAGCAACAATAACATGGCTTCAATACGGACGCGCTAGCGACATCTAATTACAAAATCCGTAAAATAGTTTCGAAACACAATTCAGATTTCTGCTTATAATCTGAGCCTTCTAAAAATTGCAAGGCAAACAGACGTTGGGGACATGGGGAATCTAAAATTTGCATTCCACGACATGTCTTTTACAACTAAGCAGAAATCCTTAGCGAATTGTGCTTCTAGTACTCACACAGAGTAAATCCTCTGGTAAAAAGATAAATGACTCTGGTACATATACTTTTTATTGTGATTATGTTTGGTACCCATTTTATATAAATTAAAAATCCCACTCCTCCAACAGATGAATCTTCGTTTCCTCTGAAATGGAACATATTTCCAGACTTGAGTATTATTTGATCTTCTTTTCGACGCCTAACTTCACTTATACCGATTATATCCCATTTTATGTGTTGTAGTTCATTCTCCAGTTCTATCATTGATGCTTCTGTTGATAAAGTTTGTACATTGTAGACACATATATGCATTTGTCGTTTGTTTTGGTGGACTGATCTCTTTCGGTGATTCTTAGCACCCTCTGCTCCAACACTGTTCTGACCGCCAGCTTGGTCAGGGAAATTGGAACTGCCGGGGACTGAGGGCCGTACACTTGATGTATCCATCATGAGGGGAAATTTGGCCTTGAAACACCGCGCTGGCCAAGCGTGTTGACGAGTTTTAGAGTTGTAGTGTTACAAAGAATGAAGAGAGGTGTTACAAAGAATGAAGAAAGAATGTGAAGTCATAAAAACTGTTAAAATTAGAAAGATTGAATATCTGGGACATTTAATGAGGGGTGAGAAGTACGTATTACTGAGGTTGATTATGCAAGGGAAGATACAAGGGAAGAGAAACCCAGGACGACGCAAAATGTCCTGGCTAAGAAATTTGAGAGAGTGGTTCGGCTGCAGCTCATTAGAATTATTCAGAAATACGGCCAACAAAGTTAAAATAGCGATGATGATTTCCAACCTCCGCTAGGAGAAGGAACCCGAAGAAGAAGAAGAGTTGTAGTAGAAGGAAATATAATGACCCGTCTGCCTTCGGAAACCATTCGCCGAAAACATACCGAAATTGCATTATGTATTTCTAGTTTACATTTATTTGTGTTTTTTTCGTACAGAATAAAATAATATGCATTTATTAGAATGTTAATACTTACCTTAGAGTAACTGCGAGCATCTCGATTGATGTTATGCAATTTCGCATATTGGTGTCCTGTTTCTGTAAATCAGCCTGTATCTTCATATTTAATTCATCGAAACTTGCAACAGATATTCGAAAGTAATTAAAAAACTTTATGTTGTCTTCTCGCAGATTCTGAAATAATGTGACTTCACATGTCATGACTCCAATATTTTCTTATTTTTCGGCGACAATGCCATAATCCCAACACTATTAAACGCTTTCTTTTACTTTCATCCATCATACAAGACAACAGTTCACAGCACGACTACGGCAGAAATTGAACGATGTGTGAAAGCAACCAAACTTTTTTTCACGATACGGCACTGCACGACAACGACAAAATATCGTCCGTCTGAAAGAAGCCTTACAGAGCAAAAAGGTTAGGCACAAATGTATACCAAATATGTGGCATATATGTGGCACCCTCTATCAGCTACATTAAAGTGTGCATCAAATTATAATTTCCCATATTTAAAAGTACTCAGTTGTAAATTTTTATTTATAAATATTTACAAACGTGAAAGTTATAGTGAAAAATAAAAATTTAAATTTTCACTTTAACACCCTGTATCTTTCTTAATATAAACATTTTATTAAAGCAAGTTGACTTAAATCGTAATATTTTTAAGCGCAGAATCTACGGTTTCTTTTTGTAGAGTTACTTAAAGACCACCCTATATTTATACTATAATGTTTTTATTAGTCCTAATTTATTGTCTTTATTCTAATTTATTAAAACTCACGATAATTTATCAAAAGTCTTTATTTTATACTAATTTATTTTACACTTAATAATTACAAATAATTTATTTGCGTTCGATACAATTTTAACCCGATATCCGCGATCTTCCTTTTTGACTAACTCTTTACATAAAATTTATATATATTTATACTAAACAGTCGTTATTCTCGAAGCGGGTAGTGAGCTTCCGGAACAAACTCGATCGCTGTGCGGTCAAACTGGGTTTTTATAGCAGCCTCTTCCGGAAAGTTCGACTCGTCGGAGACCCATTAGGTATTACCTGGAATTTCTACCCTCAGGTCAAATCTAGAACATATTTATAGTGTATTTTTATGTATGAGAGAGTAATAAAACAATAAATTATGTATGCAAATCCCTAAATTGTTGATACGGGTGACTCAATGAAAAACAGATATTTGTCAACAAGTTTACAGAAGTATATAGGAAAACAATTTTAAATTGAGTATAACCACCAGGTATAAAGGTTGCCAGTATCGGAGTGATGGAGGTTAACAGGTACTAATGAATTTGCAAGAAATGTAAGATGTTAATTTTATTGGTTATATATAACCAATAAAAGTTTAATACAATAAGTACCTACCTATTTGCAAAATAAAGTTTAATTCTTTAGATAAAATAAAACGTTTTATTTTATCTGAAATGAGTGCATTTCACGAAGTAAGGGTTTCAACAATCAAACATTTAATTCTTTAATTCCAGGAATCTACGACAGTAATTGACCAGATAATTACCTTCTAAACTTATTCCACAGAAAATGTGATAGTGGGTTTTTCCATTTTGTAGGAAGGTCCAAGTGGCGTATTCAAAATTCTTAACAGTTCACTAAAACTAGGTACTTCAGTTGCAAGGTGCAGTTTATTGTGTATACTAGTGTTATGGAAAATTTGGAAGTGCCGTGTAAACGCCGAAAAATTGGTCCTTTAACAGTTAATGAAAAAACATTAATATTTATTTGTTTTAAATAATTTACAGACAAACGTTTATGTGAAAGTGTTGATGAGACCGTTGAGTTAGTTAGCAGTACTTACACTTGGTGTTGGGAAATCTACGATTTACAGAGTTATTAAAGAAGAGAAATGTGGTAGTTTTCAAATGCCACATAATGCTCCAGGGAAACCAAAATTTCAAATAGAATATCATTTTAAAGAAGGACTTCGACGGAAAGTGCATGAATTCTTCTTTAGACAAGAATTTCCAACATTGGATAAAGTTCTTGTCTCAGTTCGAGATGATAAGGATTACCCAGAAATCAGTCGAAGTACGTTATGGAAACTTTTAAAAGAAATAGGCTTCCGCTGGAAAAAGAATCCCAGAAAGTCTATTTTATTAGAAAGAAGCGATATTGTCATATGGAGAAGACATTTTCTAAGAACCATAAAGGAAATGAGAAACCAAAAAAGAAAAATAATTTATCTTGATGAAACATGGATCAACGAGGGTCATACACCAAATAAATTTTGGCAGGATGAAGCTGTTACAAGTCAAAGGCACGCGTTTGTAAATAACTTATCTATTGGTTTAAACTCACCATCAGGAAAGGGACGCAGGCTGATAATAGTACACATTGGCAGTTCAGACGGTTTTGTTGAAGGTGGTTTATTAACTTTTGAATCAACTCGTACCGGTGACTACCATGAAGACATGAACGCTGATGTCTTTCAAGAATGGTTCGAACAAATGATAGATCTTCTTCCTAAGAACTGTGTAACAGTAATGGATAATGCAAGTTATCACTCCAGACTTATAGAAGGACTGCCCACAACCAAGTGGTTGAAAAAAGACTTGCAGAATTGGCTGAGTTCAAAAAATATTACGTACCATCCCGGATCTATAAGAAAGGAACTTTATTCGTTGTGTGCCCTTCATAAAGAAAAATTTAAAAAATACGAAATTGATGAAATTGCCAAAAATCGTGGAATGACAGTACTTAGATCCCCACCATATCATTGTGAATTAAACCCGATTGAACTGGTATGGGCACAGATAAAGAGTGAAGTTTCAAGAAAAAATACCACTTTTAAAATTCATGATGTTAAACAGTTGTTTTTGGAGGCCGTAAATAATGTAAAACCTGAAAACTGGGAAAAGGCAGTAAATCACACTATTAAAGAAGAGGAAAAAATGTGGAAGCTGGACAATATTACTGATAAAATGATCGAGCCAGTTATTATAAATCTTGGTTCTGAAAGTTTATCTTCTGAATCTGATTTGGATTTGTAACAAGTAGCTGTAAGTTTTATATTAATATTTTTATTCATCTATTTAACATACCTTAGACGGTTTTAAAAACTCTTTCTCTTTTGTAATTTTTAAAAATTAAAAAAAATGTGAATTTTTTAAAACCCTTTTTAATGTAGGACAGTCAGTTCTAATATAGTGTGTGATAAAAGAGGTCACTTTTGTTTACATACACATAACACTTTATAACACTGAAATAATTCATTTATTTTTTACAATTATTCAAAGTAATTTTTCAATTAATCTTGAGCACGCCCATGGAGTGGCCGGAGGTACCACTTAAAATTATGCTAATTACTCTCTCGTTCATAAAAATAAACTATAGTAAATAAACAACATGTTTACAGGTTTATTTTAATATGACTAATTTTTACGTAACAATACCTTTATTCTGCAGGTGTTTTCAACACTTTTCTATAGTTTTAATACTATAGTAGGTACGTAATAAAGTACATATAAAAAGACATAAACACTTATTTTTTCAGATGAATCATATTTCTACGTATATCATCCAAATTATGTTATCGATTATTAGCCTTGACAAATATAAAACATTTAAAATAAATAATTTATTTTCATTATTTATTTTTTTTGCAAATGTGTAAAACACCTTAATAAAATTATTTTATCTATATAGATAAGAATTTTTATACCTATCTAATTCAAACATAGCCAAGGCGAAAAGCTCGGGTTCGTTTGGAAAAATATTCCCTTGAGATTTTTTTGCATAATCACTTTCATGGGATACCCCGAAATAAGGTTCAGTATCCCAGTATAGAAGCCTTTGAGATGTGGGTTTTTCGAAGGATGCTGAAGATCTCTTGGACAGAGCACGTGGCGAGGTACTAAGAAGAATGGGTACTGAGAGAGAACTCCTATATATTGTAAAAAACAAAAAAAAAACGAGTTATCTAGGACATATTTACAGAGGAGAAAAATACAACTTCCTACGACTTATATTGGAAGGGAAAGTGGAAGAAAGAAGAGGTCCATGAAGAAGAAAATGCTCCTGGTTGAAGAATGTAGAATGAGAGCAATTTGCTGTAGTTATAGCCAACCTTCAGTAATGGAGAAGGCACCTTAAGAAGAAGATCCCAGTCTGGTATTCTTACATCGGCTTTAGCCCCTTCTAACCACTTCTTCTTTGGTCTTCCCCATCTTCGCTTTCCACATACTCCTCCTGTTAATACTTTTTTTGCATGTCTGTTTGTGTACATCCTGTAAACATGTCCCATCCAACGTTCTCTTTGTGCTTTTACTTTTTGTATTATGCTTGGTTGATTGTAGAGCTCCATTACTTCCTTATTTGTTCCTCTTCTTCATACGATGTCATTGTCCTTTGTCACTCCATATATCTTGCGGAATATCTTTCTTTACCATCGTTCCGATTTTTGTGGATTTTTTTGGCATAATACCCATGTTTTGCTGCCATACATAACCGAAGGTTGTAGTCCAATGGTTTTATAAATACTGGTTTTCGTATTCCTGGATACTTAGATTTGGTTATTTTGTTTTAGTGCTCCTACAGCCTTGCTTCCTTTAGAAAATCTTCTTTCTATTTCAGCATCCTCTTCGGCGTTTTTTCAAAATAATGTTCTCTACATCCTTATTCTTAGATTATCTGCGGGCTCCATTTTCTTTAAAAGTATATTGTTTTATTTTCGTTCATTTATAGTCCAAACTTTTTCAATATTGTTTCAATTTTTTTTAATATTCTTGGGAGTTCTGATTTTGATCTCGCAATCAATGCTATATCGTCTGAAAAAGCGATAACTTCTCTCTTGTAGTATATTATAAGTACCATCTATCTCTACAACTTTGTTGTAGGAAAGCTTCTAGAATAAGGTTAAATACCGTTGTGGAGAGTAGATCTGCTTGTCTTAATTCCTTCCTTACTGTAAAAGACTCTGATAAACTTTCTTCCAGGATCACTTAATTTAATGGTTCTTCAAGGTCATTTATACAAACTTATAAGTGTGGTTGATATTTTTAACAGATTAGATCGATTGTTTCGTATAGTTTTTCTCTGTTGATTGAGCCGTATGCATGCTTAAAATCTATAAATAGAGCAAACCTAGATTTTGTTTGTAGTTGTTGTGCAATATTTGTTTCATCGTAAAAATCTGATCAATTGTAGATCTACCTCTTCTAAACCCTCCCTGATATTACTATTATTTTAGATGCATACATGGTTATAATTAGACTTCGACAAATATGCATATTGCATATTTTGCATATTGTGCATATTTTATGCAAATATTTCATATTTTGGCATATTTGTATAAAAGTTTGCATAAAGTGAATAAAAGTTTAGATTTTTATACTGTATTTGAAAATTTTTAAACATACCAATTTATTTCAATTCTTGTATAAAATTTTGTAGTCATTTTAATCAAGAAATAATCTAAGTACGTAATCTCTACAGGTACAAATCATTTACAATTTCAAAGAAGATCAATTTAAGTAGCCCTCACCATTCTTAGAAAGTCTCGGTCACTGAGGCATTCAGTTATTGGATAATCGCTAAGGGTTCGCTCATTTGCATTTTATGATCTAATCCCCAAATCTATCTACAATTTATTGTATCTTAACAGCAGGTAAACGGCTAATAGTTTTGTTCCTAATTTAGGGATTTTCCAAAATCTCCCAGTTTATTGAATTAGGTACCTAAACATTTCTAATTTGATGCTCAGATTTGTAAATCATTTTTGTTTTGATATTCAAAGCGTAAACACTCGTTGTGCGTAGCAAAAAGGAAGATTGTGATTTTATAACGCCTAAAACAACCAGTGCTTCAACTTGGATTAAACCTTATAAAGAGCTGTCTATGGATATGGGAAAAATCTACTGTTCAGTCTGTGGCAAAATTGTAAGTATCTAATATTTTCTAGTAAATATCTAATATTTCATACATACAGGGTGTTTCCAAATGACACTTACAACGTTTGACTGTAGATACTTCTCGAAAAATTGAACAAAACGATATAGTTAATGAGGGGCAAACTTATTTACTGTTCGAGATACAGGGTGTTAAAATTTAAAAAAATTAAATTCTTTTAGTTAATAACAACAATAACTTTAAAACCAATAAATGTATTTACTTGAAATTTAGTACTCGTAGGTTGTTTTTAAATGAAAAATAGCTTCCTTTAGTGAGAAAAAATTGTCCATGGTACAATACAATGGTGTGTATTTAGAAAAATTTTTCACCTTTACTTTTTTTTATGAAGTCAGCTATTCTAAAACAATTATTTTTATTGTAATTGAATTAACAAAAAAAAAACTTTTGTTGAATTTTAAAATAAGTTATATGATGTACTAATGGTTAGTAACAAAAACTAATTTGTGGATTAATACTGCATTTAAAACACTTAGCGAGTGTTTTTTTTCAAACCAGTTATTTGATTAACCAAAAACACCTTGTATATTTTTATATTTTAAAGGTTGGGTTAAAATAAAGGTTTTTATTTTTATTTATAGATAGCATGTGAGAAGAAATTTCAGATAGACCAACATGTGAGAACTGCTTCACACATTGCAAAAAAAGGAAAAATAGGAGGAAAACATCAAACTTCAATGGCTAAATGTTTCCAATCTACTTCAAAAAAAAAATAGATGAGCAAGAAACTTTTAATGAAGACTTGTGTCGCGCATTAGTGTCTGCAAACATACCGCTTTCAAAATTAGCAAATGTAAATTTTAGTTCATTTCTAAAAAATTATTGCAAACTTAATGTTCCAAGTGATCGGTCTCTAAGAAGAAATAATGTGAACGGGCTATACTCGTCGGTGTTAATTAATATTAAGGAAGAAATTGCAGATAATTATTTTTACATATCTGTAGACGAAACCACTGATTCCTCAGGAAAGTATATTGCTCATTTATTGATTGGTGTTCTTAAAGAAGATACCTTACCAAAATCTCATCTTATTTCATGCCAGCAACTTGAGAAAACAAATGCTTTAACAATTTCGCGTTTTATACAAGAAACATTAGCAACTTTTTTTCTTCCGACAACTATTTCTTCTAATAAATTACTGCTTATTTTATCGGATGCTGCTCCTTATATGGTGAAAACAGGACAAAATTTAAAAATATTTTTCCCAGATTTAATACATGTTACTTGTGTAGCGCATGGATTAACAGGGTTGCAGAGGAAATACGAAAAAAGTTTCCTCTTGTAAATACCATGATATCCAGTGTCAATAAAGTATTTTTTAAATCTCCTATAAGAATTCAACTTTATAAAGAAATGCTACCTAACATTCCTCTTCCACCACAACCTATTTTAACGCGATGGGGAACATGGTTAGAAGCAGCTAATTTTTATGCAGATCATTTTGTTAAAATAAAGAACATAATTGATACGTTAACAGATGAAAGTTCCCAATCTCTTTTGGATTCTAAACAAACTTTTCAGAGTAACTTGCTTCAACAAGAACTTTCATTTATAAAATCAAATTTTAGTTTTGTTCAAAAAACAATTACTCAGTTAGAATCACCAAAACTGTCATTGTTCGAAAGTACAGCATTAATAGAAGAATTTGCGTCATGTTGTCGGAACGTTAGAGGTAATATTGGAAAAGATATTTTAAAAAAATTTGAAGCTACTATGGAAAAAAATAAAGGTTACCATATTCTTTCTGAAGTAGTCAGTGTTCTAGCTGGAAATATTTCGGAAACAATTAATTTAGAACCAAATGTTTTGGTTAGTTTGAAAAATGCTCCCGTTACATCAGTTGATGTTGAACGAAGTTTTTCCGTATATAAATATATGTACTCAGACAGAAGCCACAAGTTTTTGTTAGAAAATTTTGAACACCACTTGGTCATTTATTGTTACCATAATTCTAAATAAATTTATTCATAATTAAAAATGATGTAGTTACTTAAAATAAATGTAAATCTTAATGAATAGTAGGAAATATTTAGTTATGTACACTTTTTTTTAAATAAAATTGTTACTATTTTACGATTTTTTTATTTATTTGTATGCATATTTTGTAAAATATTTGCATATTTTCGGGTAAACACGTGCATATTTATGCGCATATTTTCTACATTTTTATTTGCATATTTGCCGAAGTCGAGTTATAATACAATATCTTATACGCTACATTAAAAAAAGCAATTCCTCTATAATTTTGCCATAGGCTTCTATCTCCTATTTTGTGAATCAGACATATGGATGCATTTTTCCAGCCTTGTGGTAATTTTTCATTTTATCAAATTCATTTTATTAGGTCGATTAATCGTTTGAGTAATAGCTGTCCACCTTCTTTGAATATTTCTGTTGTAATCCAGTTTTCTCCTGAACTGTTGTTATTCTTCAGCTGCTTTATTATGTTCTCTATCTACTGATCTGATGGTTACATTACCACAAATAATTCTAAAGCAATATCACTACAAATAGTATTATTTTTAATAATAAATCCTCATTATTTTTCTGGCAAGCGTGTCCTTGTCTAGATTGGATATTCTTATCTGTAGTGATAAGGGAAAAATTTTCAATAAGGTGTTTTACACACATGCAATAATTATAAAGAGAAAATATTGAACAGAAATAATTATTTATTTTAAATATACAAATATTTTAGGCCAAGGATTATAATCGATAATATTAGCCTGATGATTATACATATACATATGATTCATCTAAGAAGTTTTTGTTCGGTACATTTCTTGTTTTAGAATAATAATTTCTCAAGAATCAATTTCGTCCTGTGTGATATTTGTAAATGATTTTTTTGTGAATCTTAATCTTAAGGGAATTTAGTCACGGTTAAAGTAGTAGCTGGACAACATAAAAGTAAAGCAGGAGACAATAGAGTAACCATACCATCTGAAGCCCGTCTAGAGTTATAACCATTAGCTCTTACTTCAATGTGCCTATGAGTTAAGAAATTTTGTATAAAAGCTAGTGTGTGACCCTCAATTTCAAATTTTTGTAGTGTTTTTAAAATGCTATATTTCCATGCAGTGTCGAAAACCTTATTGATATAAATAAAGACAGCTAGTAATTTTTGATTGTGTAGAAATGCTTCATGGATTTCAGACTCAAGTGATACTAAGTTGTTGGTAGTGGATCTGCCTTTACGAAACCCACTTTGATAGGGGGATAATAACATTGGGTTTTCTACATGCCATACTAGTCTGTTATTTATAATCTTTTCCATTAGCTTACACATACTACATGTCAAAGAGATTGGACGATATGACAAGGGATCGTCTTTAGGTTTGTTGGGTTTAAGAATTGAGATGGTAATTGCATGGCACCATATCTTGGGAAATATATTATTGAAAAATATTGAGTTAAATAGTTCTAGGAGGATAAGTTTAGCTGATTTTGGAATATTTTTCAAGAAAATATGTGGAATATCATCTGGACCGGAAGTGGTATTTTTAAGGCAGTTTAGAGAATAATCAAATTCTTGTTGAGTTACATTTTTATTTAGGGGCGATTTGCTGTCATGAATTGAAATTTTAAAGGATTCTTTATGATTTTTGTATTTAATGAAATTTGAGTTTAGGTTGCTATCATTAGAATTTAGTTGATACACGGCTAATACGTTAGATATGTCTTTTTTGTCTGCAACAAGATTATTATTGTAAAAAAGAGTATTAATATTGATGTAGTTGTTTGATCCTGTAAGGTTTCGAATCTTTTTCCAGATGGTTTCGATAGGAGTTGAGGGATTTATTGAGGCAACATAATTATGCCAAGATTCTCTTTTGCTTTTTTTATTTAAATATCAAGTGTTTGCCCTAAGCTTTTTAAATTCCAGGAGATTAGCATGTTTTATGTTTTTTAAAAATATTCAGTGCGTGTTTGCTTGCAGATAATGATTTGGCAATTTGATCATTCCACCAGGGGACCGGTGCTCAAAAAGGTCCCAATTAGCGGTTTTTATTTTCCACTTTTGGTAAATTGGATGTGTTGTTTCTTGTTTGTCATTTAGGATGTAAATTATGATTGGAAAGTGATCACTGTCATATAATTATTTTAGTGTTTTCTATTGTAATATAGTTTTTGCATTTGTCTTTTTTTGAAGTTCCTTAAGTGGTGTTATGGCAGTTTCGCAGTTTGTATCCCCTAATAAGATTAGTGGATTCTGTATCTGATGTAGTAATTTAGTTACCTCTTGTATTTGACTTTCATGTGGGTGTGGAATATATATATATATATATATATATATATATATATATATATATATATATATATGTTTATTTTTATTTTGTATCTGACCTGAACTGCAACGGCTTTGAGATTGGTATTTAGATTAATAGGTTTAGCTTCAATATAATTTCTGACAAAAATCCCCCCCCCCTCACTGGTGTGTTCTGTACTTCTATTTTTTAGAAAGGGAGTATAATTTTTTAAGTTCATTATAGAATTAATTCTCTTTGAAGTGAGTTTCTTGTATACACAGTATTAGTGGAGAATATTTTTGAATTAATAGTTTGAGTGATTCGAGGTGAGCGAAATACCCATTTGGGTTCCATTGAAGGATTAGTGATTTATCCATCGGATTTTTCGGTCTCTTCCGTTGAGGATGTGTGAGTGGGGTTAAGTTTTTTCTTTCATCTGGTATGTTGTTTTTTAATTTAGAGTTGTGAGAGTAACAATGAATAAAGCTAAGGATATCGGTTAATTCGGAAGGTCCATTTGAGTAGTTCTTTGAGATAGTTTCAGGATGTTTAGCATGAAGAGTATTAACTAGAAAGTCGCATATTTCATTAAAATTTAATGTGAATGGGGGTGATCGGTTTTCAATTTTATCTTTTATCAATTTTAGAGAACAAATAATGTCGTCATCAGAGGTTTGTTTGTTTTTTAGGTTTTTTTAGTTTATGTGTGATAGGAGGGGCAAAGATTTGTGTCTGTTTCTGGGTTATTTTGGTCGATGTCAAGTGAGGATGAGATTTGCCTTTTAACTTGAGTAGATACTTGGGTAACTTGTTTGTTAATATTAACTGAAGGTGACAGAGTTACAGTTTCAGCAGGATTATTAATATTATTTAGAGTTGATGATATTGTTTCTTTTGGTAAGCAGGGTTGACTTACGTTTTCTATAGTTTCAGTTATACTGGCGTTCGTTTCCATGTTTTGTTGTGTTTCAGGATCTCTATTGTCTGTTTCAGGTGTCGTATTTGGAGAGGTTTCGGAGGGTATGTTTGAGGAGTTAGAAGTTGTTATGATGGGACAATCTGTATCGTTATGTCCAATAGTGTTGCACTATGTGTTAAGTTCATTAATAGAGAGGAATAAACGATAAGTTTTATTGTGGAATACATTGAAGGAGTCAGGAATGGAAGTATTATCCAGGGGCGAAATAAATACTTGCCTTCTGAAGCTTACTCTTAATTTATGTTTGCAAATTTCAAAAGATGATAAGTAAAAAGAAGAAGAATAGAAATTTTCTCATATTATAGAATATAGTACCAGATAGCATCAGGTATATATAATACCGATTTTTATTTTATTTTCCTATATCATATGAAAATATATAAATAAAGATTTGTTTATAGGCACTCAAATGTTTTAAGAAAAGATTAGCCAATAATGTCATTTAAAATTATTTTCATTGTTTTTATTTTTCTGACTAATCGGTTTGTTTTTAAAAAAAATATGTTATCAGATATTGCATAGTAGATTCAAGTTCTTATTCACTTCTAGTGGGATTTCAATATCTTATTATCTTATTGAATCAATCAATCAATATATATATATATATATATATATATATATATATATATATATATAAAATAGTTGGAAGTTATCTATAATTTTCTTGGTTCTTGCTCACTAATTAACATTAAATAACATTTAACTTTACTTTAGACCACATGGTCATTTGCTGTGCTAATTTTATAAGTTCATATATGTTGTTAGTTACTTAATTGTTTATACAAAATCAGCGTATTATGTCCATTTACTTAGTTTCATTCACATTATTGTTAATAACATTGACTGCTACATTTGTCTTTTTAAGGTAACAATTAACATCGTTTCCATGATTGTGTGGTTCTCATATTGTACTTTTTTAGATGAACTGATGATGCTTTCAAAACTCGAAAGCGAAACGTCTTCAAAATAGATAAAGTAGCCTATCAACTTTGTCTTTTATTTCTCCACCTAGAGACCGATATAAGAACCCACCACTCGTCTGAGTGATCCTTATATATATATATATATATATATATATATATATATATAGCTAAGACTATATACTATATACGAAAGATTAATTAATTAAACTCACCAGTCTTTCGGGTTGAACCGCGTCGATATCGTTTTGCCCAGCTTTCGACATCCTCTCTGATGTCTTCCTCAGGGCTTCCGAGGTCTCAGTCTCCCGAGCCCCCAGACACTACTACACTGTTCACTGATCACTGCACTCTCACTACTGACATAATAATTTTTGTAATAGTATTAATCTTAGCTCTAGGTTTCATATCTTTCTGAACATATATATATATATATATATATATATATATATATATATATATATATATATATATATATATATATAATATATATATATATATACTATATAAATTAAACAACTAGAAGTCGGGAGATCTCTCATCGATAGCGTTTTAGGTGAGTTTTTGTCAATTCAAAGCCTCTTACTGGACTCGTCTTAAGCTGCCATTTTAAATTATCGCATATTATTGCAGGCAAAAAAACATTGCACTCAATGAAGAACCACTAAAGATCAATTATGAGATGTCGACAACATGCTTTATAAAATTAAAAGTAAAATCACAGAGTAGTGCTAGGATAATAAAGAATTCTTTAGCAATATGCTGTGCTAAAATTATGTACCACAACCCATAGGAAATAGCTTAGATCAGTGATCATCACGTTTTAGTTTAGTAACTTTTTTGTGTTCAAATAAAACATTTTTAGTTTTGGTATTGGAAACTTTATCAGAGTTTAATTTATGCTTTACTGTTTTGGCATATTTTAGTAAATCGGACCTTTTCGTTGAAAAATTAATATTACAGCAAATGCACTTAGCTCTACAGTCTGTAGATTTTAATAACCATCCTGAGAAAAGAGGATCTTCTAACCACTTGATAGAAAAATTCTGTTTTCGTAATTTGCCCTTTTCGGATGTCTTTGCCCTTTTCTTATCCAGCTCTTGATTTCCAGTGTCATGAGTTTCCTCACAATCACTGATGCATCGTAACCTTGACAATAAAGCAATATCCGCAGTTTGCTTTGAAAGTCCTGTTTTGGACGCTTTTGCTATATTTACTTTTAAATTGTGGCATCTACGTGTTTTTTAAATGTTAATTCTTTATCCATGATGACCTATGATCCTAGGTATTTTGCTTCGCTTTTTCACTCGATATTGTTGTTTTGCACTGTCAATTATTCCTCTGGTTGTTTTGCCTCTTTTTGAAGAGTACTACTTACGTTTATTCGGAGTTTAAAGCGATTTTCCATTTTAAACTGCACTGTTGGATATCGTCTACAAATTATTTACCGCTATGTCTATGTACCGCTATGACTATCACAGTGTCGTCGGCATATAGACTTAGCAGAGTTCTTGGTGTTCTTGGAAAGTAACAACTGCGACCAAGACGTTGTCGTCTATTATACCATGACCAAGACGGACCTAGCCCCTACACCAACGTCAAGATCTCACTGCTCCTTGGAGAGTAAATAAGAGATAGTATATAACTTCCCTTTAAGTATTTAGAAGACGAAAGTATCTAGTGATAACGTTTTAAAAAATCAAAACGTAAATTTCATACTGTGATAGTAAAAATATTTAAATAAGTTTAAAGAATTCTGCAAGTCCCACATTTGGCACTTTCTTGTCTGCTATTTTGAGAAAGAATTGAATTGAAGAACGTCATAAATGTTTAGAAATTATATTTGTTATTTTGGGGATCCTTTAGGTTATTGAATATTTATCTTATCAGTCAGGCTAATCTCTTTATTGCAGTCAATAAAATATACAGAAAAATATGATTAAATAAATTTATTGTTTACAATTCTTGAATCAGTATTTTAAAAAATTGTCATGAGCATGGTCTGCACCTAGTGACACAATTTATAATAATTATTGAACAAATAAATTTCTTTTACATATATTGGAGTTGATTGCGAAAATTGATTATTCTATAACCGGAGGAACAATGGCTTGTTCCATCTGATGATGTTATCTTCCTCATCTTAAGACTTAAATTTATAGCTCGTCTTCATTCTTTTTATTTTCTAAACTTTGGTGGATAATTAATATATTAATGATAGTAATGTTATCAATTTTCGTGACAACTTTGTGTGTATCCACATATTGATTTGAAGTTAATGGCAGTTTTCTATACGGTTCCGGAGATAAGTGGACTACACCGTAAAAAAATGGTGGTAGGTGTGACCTATTAGGTCATATCCTAGTATTTTTTCTCTGTGTCTTTGTTGATTTTCGTTTCCTGGATAATGACTGTTGATATTTTGTTGTAATATTAGTTTCGAAATACATTCTCTTTGGGCTTTGCTAAGTCCTTTGGCATTAATTTGACAAATTCTGATGATTCTCTGTTGGGACTTAAACCAGTAGGACAATAAATAGACCTGAAGCTTTGAGCGCCGTACTCAGTGAATTGAAAAGATACAAGATTGGTATAAGAATGCAGGGGAAGAGACCTATTGCGAGACTGAGAAAGCGATGTGAGCATAATGTGGATGAGGATGCCAGAAATCTAGTCGATCGTGGAGGGAATCGCTACAGACCATAACGAATGGGGAGGTTTGCTGAGGGACACTAGGGCTCGAATTGACCTGTAGAGCCATAGGATGGATGAATTCCTTCCATCTATCAATTGCATTATCTTGATTACCTATTAGATGGCCATTTTGGCCTTTACAATAGAGTGCTTTATGTTAATAGACACTGTTTATTTCCTTAGTATCTTTATATATCTTATTATTATATCTTATTATTATTTAAAAAATACTTATATATTATTATATCTTATTTTCTTCTCCTATAGTTTTCTTCCATTGCTTTGTGTTTTTTTTTATTTTCCGCCTTTGCTTTTGATATAGGTATATTCTTACCTTTCTCACTTTATCTATCTAATTAGCCTTCTTTGGTCGATCTTTGGATATAGGCCTCCCCAATCCTTTTCCATTCTTCTCTGTCTGTCGCTATAGTCATCCACCTAGAGCCCACGTGCTTCTTGATATCATCTGCCCATCTCATTTTGGGCTTTCCTCTGCTTCGTTTATATTCCCACGGTCTCCAACTTATAAGAATTTTGTTCCATCGGTCTTCTTTTTGTCTTATATTGTGTCCAACAAATCTCCATTTCAATTTTGCTACTTCTTGTCTAACATCCCTCACTTTTGTTTTCTCTCTTATCCACTCGTTTCTCTTTTTATCCATTAGTCTTATGTGCAACATTTGTCTTTTCATTGCTCTTTGGGTTTTTATGATTTTGTCCATGTTTGCTTTTGTAAATGACCACGTGTGGGAACCATAATTAAGAACAGAGAGTACACATTGATTGTATACTTTGGTCTTAAGATGCTGTGGATATCTTTTGTTTTTAAAAATGTAGCTTAGTTTGCCAAATGCCGCCCATGCCAGTCTAACTCATCTTTTTTTTTCTGCTGTTTGGTTTTCTTTGTTGTTTTATAGTTTGACCCAGATATATATATATATATATATATATATATATATATATATATATATATATACATATATATATAATCCTGAACTAGTTCTATTTCATCTTGTCCGATTCTCATTGTGATGTCTTCATCTGTATTTGTTATGGTTTTGGTCTTGCTGTAATTCATATTAAGGAATATCTTTCCAGCTTCTACATCCAGTTCTTTCATCATTTATCAGTACGATGTCATCAGCGTACCTTATATGGTTCAAGAGTCGTCCACAAATTTTTATACCTTTTTCTTCCCATTCTAATCTTTTAAAAATATCTTCCA
This sequence comes from Diabrotica balteata, assembly GCA_918026665.1. Classification (NCBI taxonomy): domain Eukaryota; kingdom Metazoa; phylum Arthropoda; class Insecta; order Coleoptera; family Chrysomelidae; genus Diabrotica; species Diabrotica balteata. Next base: position 178,702,334 of record OU898276.1, read on the forward strand.
GAGCCTGATTGAAAAGTTTCGGTCATATTGTGTCACCCTGTCTCACGCCTCTATTTATTTGTATTGATTTTGTTCCTTCATATACTTTAATTGTTGTTTTGGCTTCCTTTTATATATATATATATATATATATATATATATATATATATATATATATATATATATATATATATATATATATATATATATATATATATATATATATATTTGCTATTAGTTCCGTATATCTGTGGTCAATTTTGCTGCTGTAATCAAAGCTGTTAATCAAAGAACTTTTGTTCGTTTCTACTCCGTTTACATCTTTTATTTTGTCTATTTCAAACTTACCTAATTTCGCCCTTAAGCATTTCATATTTTTGTTGTTCTGTATTACTTCTTTTATTTTTATTTCTTGTTCTTTTCTCTTATTTTCTTTTATCATTCTGCTTATTGTTTTATTGATTTCTACATATTCTATAGATTTCCTTTTGCCTTCTTCATCCAGCTTCCTTCTTTTATCCATAAGCGTCTTTGTTTTTAGTAATATATAGTTGTTCTTTTTTAGATCCTTTTTTGCTATTTCTTTTCCATCATCGTTGCTGTAATTATGTTGTCTATTTCGTCTATATCGTTATCATAACCGTCTAATTTTTGGATAAGTTGTTCTTTTAATAGGTCTTTGTATATCTCTTATATTGCCCTAGTTTGTTTCTATCTACTAGATCCCAGTTTCTAATTATTTTTCTTTTCATTAAATAGTTACCGTCAACACTAATTTTTGCTCTGACCATCCTGTGATCGCTACCTATTGTGAATCTATTAAGAACTGTTACATCTTTAATGATATATCGTTCCGTGGACAGTATGTAGTCGATCTCTTTTTTTTTGTGGATCCATTAGGGCTGATCCATATCTATTTTTGTTGGAGCTTCTTTTTGTAAAAGGAGTTCATTGCGTATAGATGCTTTTCTTCTAGGTAGTTCATCAAAGTAGCACCTCTATCATTTCTCTAACCACACCTGAAATCTCCTATTTTAGTTTCTTCTTTGTGTAGTTTTCTACCCAGTTTGGCATTGAAATCTCCAATTACTAGTGTAAGACGATTTTTATGTTCTTCCATAGCCTTTGATATATATTCATAAAATAGTTTGATATCTTCATCATAAGCTGTCGTGGGGGCATATACCTGAATAATTTTAATTGATGTACTTCTTATTTTAAGTATGACATAGACGACACGATCTGATATGGCTTTGATAATTTGGCTTACTTATAGCTTTATTTATTATAAATCCTACTCCAAATTTACTATTCTTTTCATTTCCTTTATAATGTAGTAGATTACCGGATTTTAGCTGAACAAAATATAGTCAAACATTTTAGAACAGATAGTAATGGAAAGAACGATTGTCCAAAGATGGATTTCTGATTAGATAGATAGATAAATTTATCACAATTATATTATCTTATCTCTTTCTAATAAATATAGCCGATTTTCACATATTTTCGATCAAATGACGAAATACTTTTTGTTTCGTCGGTCTACTGTTTCAAACTTACGAATTGATTTAACATTTCTGTTATTGTGATGTATTTTAGCTACAATGTCGAACAGTAATCGTGGTTCTGCTTTTGAAGAAGAAATAGAGGTAAAACCTTCTACGGAGCTTATACCGGATGAATATGAACATTTCGGAAATCAACCAAAATTCTCAGTTCACACATTTTTTCGTGACACTGAAGCAGACGTCAAAAATGAAAATGAGTTTTTGAAGACTTTACTTGGAATAGGAATCGCATGCAAGAATGAGGATAGGCATAATCTTGATCGAGAGAAGATATTCGAAATCGTAAAGAGAAGTAAGTTTTATTTTAGTTATGTTAATGATATATAAATTAATACCCTTTGTGACCCTCAATTATCTTTTCTGTGTGAAAAGCTTTGATAGTGAAAGTGGTTAATATTTACTAATTATCTATTTAATTTTAGTATCGTCTACTTTTATATGCCAATTTCAGCTTTGTTTTTGGTTCGTTCAAGATTTCTAAAAATGTCCCTTTCCAATTATCTTTATTATAAGTTTCTATTCATTTTACGTCATTTGCCTATCTTATAAATAGTCTCTCTCGGTTGTTTTATTAAATCTGGGCCTCTATTTCCATGGGCGTAACATAAGAAAAGATTAATCAATTTTTTTTACAAAAAAAATAAATTCCAATATTTTTTTCAAAACCCCAGTGCTGCATATTATTACAAACTTATCTTTTTTTATGCCAATAAGCTATTTTTTTGTATAGTGTATTTTTATGTATGAGAGAGTAATAAAACAATAAATTATGTATGCAAATCCCTAAACTGTTGATACGGGTGACTCAGTGAAAAACAGATATTTGTCAACAAGTTTACAGAAGTATATAGGAAAACAATTTTAAATTGAGTATGACCACCAGGTATAAAGATTGGAGCAGAATAGAATACCATAGTTGTGAGGGTTACTAATCCCTAAATAAGGTTGCCAGTGTCGGAGTGATGGAGGTTAACAGGTACTAATGAATTTGCAAGAAATGTAAGATGTTTATTTTATTGGTTATATATAACCAATAAAAGTTTAATAAGTACCTACCTATTTGCAAAATAAAGTTTAATTCTTTAGATAAAATAAAACGTTTTATTTTATCTGAAATGAGTGCATTCCACGAAGTAAGGGTTTCAACAATCAAACATTTAATTCTTTAATTCCAGGAATCTACGACAGTAATTGACTAGATAATTACCTTCTAAACTTATTCCACAGAAAATGTGATAGTGGGTTTTTCCATTTTGTACGAAGGTCCAAGTGGCGTATTCAAAATTCTTGGGAAATCTACGATTTACAGAGTTATTAAAGAAGAGAAATGTGGTAGTTTTCAAATGCCACGTAATGCTCCAGGGAAACCAAAATTTCAAATAGAATATCATTTTAAAAAAGGACTTCGACGGAAAGTGCATGAATTCTTCTTTAGACAAGAATTTCCAACATTGGATAAAGTTCTTGTCTCAGTTCGAGATGATAAGGATTACCCAGAAATGAGTCGAAGTACGTTATGAAAACTTTTAAAAGAAATAGGCTTCCGCTGGAAAAAGAATCCCAGAAAGTCTATTTTATTAGAAAGAAGCGATATTGTCATATGGAGAAGACATTTTCTAAGAACCATAAAGGAAATGAGAAACCAAAAAAAGAAAAATATTTTATCTTGATGAAACATGGATCAAAGAGGGTCAAACACCAAATAAATTTTTGCAGGATGAAACTGTTACAAGTCAAAGGCACGCTTTTGTAAATAATTTATCTACTGGTTTAAACCCACCATCAGGAAAGGGACGCAGGCTGATAATAGTACACATTGGCAGTTCAGACGGTTTTGTTGAAGGTGGTTTATTAACTTTTGAATCAACTCGTACCGGTGACTACCATGAAGACATGAACGCTGATGTCTTTCTAGAATGGTTCGAACAAATGATAGATCTTCTTCCTAAGAACTGTGTAATAGTAATGGATAATGCAAGTTATCATTCCAGACTTATAGAAGGACTGCCCACAACCAAGTGGTTAAAAAAAGACTTGCAGAATTGGCTGAGTTCAAAAAATATTACGTACCATCCCGGATCTATAAGAAAGGAACTTTATTCGTTGTGTGCCCTTCATAAAGAAAAATTTAAAAAATACGAAATTGATGAAATTGCCAAAAATCGTGGAATGACAGTACTTAGATCCCCACCATATCATTGTGAATTAAACCCGATTGAACTGGTATGGGCACAGATAAAGAGTGAAGTTTCAAGAAAAAATACCACTTTTAAAATTCATGATGTTAAACAGTCAGTTGTTTTTGGAGGCCGTAAATAATGTAAAACCTGAAAACTGGGAAAAGGCAGTAAATCACACAATTAAAGAAGAGGAAAAAATGTGGAAGCCGGACAATATTACTGATAAAATGATCGAGCCAGTTATTATAAATCTTGGTTCTGAAAGTTCATCTTCTGAATCTGATTTGGATTTGTAACAAGTAGCTGTAAGTTTTATATTAATATTTTTATTCATCTATTTAACATACCTTAGACGGTTTTAAAAACTCTTTTTCTCTTTTGTAATTTTTAAAAATTAAAAAAAATGTGAATTTTTTAAAACCCTTTTTAATGTAGGCTAGTCAGTTCTAATATAGTGTGTGATAAAAGAGGTCACTCATACTTTTGTTTACAATTATTCACAATTAATCACTTTATTAACACTCTCTCGTTCATAAAAATAGACTATAATTTATTTTTTACCAATTATATTGCCCAAAGTACTGATAAAACATTTTCAATTAATCTTGAGTCAAGTAATCCCAATTGGAGTGGTCTTGGACGCTCATACGTACGTGATAGTGCAAGTCTACAATAATGTTTAATAAACGTAAGTTACTCTCTCGTTCATAAAATAAAATAAGACTATAATTTAAGATTTTAGAAATGACTTTTTTTCTATTTGTACAATACTGTATTTGTATATTTTATATGAAACATCAATTATTGTATTAGTCACTAACATGCAAAATTGTAATCACTATATTCTGCTTTCACTTTTATAGGCCCGGCGGTATCTGCGCTAAAAACTCTCATTATTTATATATATATATATATATATATATATATATATATATATATATATATATATATATATATATATATATATATATATATATAATCCTAAACCCATTTACCCTAAGGTGTCGGGTGTAATGTCTTTAGTTAGTTGCATTTACAATTTTTCTCCATTGCTTCTTATTCTTTGCTTGGTTTCTTGCTTGTAATAATTAATTGGTTGGATCTTAAAATGTTCTCTCACTGCCTCATTTCTAATCCTGTCTAACCGGGTTATACCCATTATAGTCCAGGCTGTGGGTAAAAAAACGTGTTATAATTCCATAATTAATTGTAGCAGTTGGGCGTTGTAGGGGGAACCTTCCTGAGTTATTATTTTTTTATGGACGAAAAACAGTGAAAAATTCGTATATTTTTCCTTTTTTTAATATATCATTTAACGTAATTATTTTGAAGCAAAACTGCTTATAACATATTATTCCTTATTTTTTACCTTTCATTTAAGGTTTTGTGAGATATGGTGTCGGGATAATATTAAACAAAAATATTAATGAAGCTGTAATAAATTTCACTCCATACTCCAACAGAATTATACTCTTACAATTAAACCACAGCAAATCCAAAATAAACATCCTACAAGTTTATGCTCCAACTGCGGACAAACCAGAGAGCGATATTGAAACTTTCTACGAAGATCTAGACAGCATTTTAAGATCCATTAAAACGCAAAATGTAACGATTGTAATGGGAGACTTTAACGCAAAGGTTGGGGAAGAAAAATTAGAAGAATGTACACGAGAATATGGTCTGAACAACAGAAACGAAAAGGGTGACAGGCCTATAGATTTTTGCCAAAACAATAATTTTGTTATAGTTAATACATTGTTCAAAATGCCGAAGAGAAGACTATATACCTAGAAGTCACCAGCAGATCAAGAAGAGATAATTGTAAGAAACCAAATAGACTATATATTAGCTAGACAAAGATACAGGAACACAATTATATTCGCAAAAACCTATCCAAGTGCCGACATAGGATCAGATCACAAACCAGTCGTGACCAAAATTAGGCTCAAAATGAAAAGAATAGAATTAAGAACAACAAATGCAAAAATCGATACAAGTAAATTAAGGAACCCACTCATAAGACGAAGCCTGGCAGATGAAATTAACAACGGATTAATGAATGTTAAAGAACAAATTCATCAAAGGCAACAACTTAATAAAGATCGTGTAACTATTTAACAGCATTTACAAATCTGGTATCATACCATGGCTAGTAACAACAATAATAGCCATACCCAAAAAGTCTAATGCGAGACAATGCTCGGAACATCGCACCATCAGTCTCATGTGTCATATATTAAAGGTCTTCTTAAAAATCATTCATCGGAGAATATATAAAAAATTGGAAGTTGACATCGGACCCTCTCAATTTGGCTTTAGAGACGGACTAGGAACTAGAGAGGCACTGTTTGCTTTTAATGTTCTAACACAACGAAGACGTAAATCAGGACATATTTGTGTGTTTCCTAGACTATAACAAAGCATTTGATACAGTAAAACATAGGCCACTGATGCAAATACTGGAAAATAAAAATATTGATACAAGGGACATGCGAGTGATAAGGAATCTATACTACAAACAAGAAGCTACAGTACGAATTAACAGCTCGATATCAGATAGAATACAGATCAAAAGAGGTGTTCGGCAGGGCTGTGTGTTGTCTCCAACCTTGTTCAATGTCTACGCGGAAGAAGTTATTAAAAAAGCTCTTATAAACGAAAAAGCCGGAGTAAAGATCAACGGTCACCCCATTTGCAATATCCGATATGCTGATGATACCGCGCTCATAGCAGAAAATATTGACGACCTACAGAGATTACTAAACAAAGTTGTAGAAGCAAGTGAAGAATTTGGTCTGTCACTGAATACAAAGAAGACCAAATTCATGATAATTACAAAGAAACGTATCAATAATATCAACTTACATGTAGGACAGAATCTCATTAAACGAGTACAAAATTACAATTACCTCGGAACAAATATTAACGAGTCAAACGAATACACCAGAGAAATAAGAATAAGAATAGAGAAAGTTTGAATCTTATAGACTTATTTCACTATTGGGCACCCTAGGTATAGTCCTTGCCATTCCAGACTACCAATTCGGATTCAGGGCTAAACACTCCACACAAAATGCATTGGTTGAAGCAACAACTTTCATCTCATAATCACTAAACGAAAGGAAACACGTATAGGTACATTCTAAGATGTCCAGAAGGCATTCGATCAGGTCTGGCATACAGGCCTGGTCGAAAAACTCCAACTTGCTGGATTGCTCACACTTTTCGTTAAACTAATAAATTCCTATCTCTCTTATCGGACGACCAGTATCAAAGTCGGCAATATCTTATCCGCCCCCTTCACTCCACAAGCTGGGGTACCCCAAGGCTCAATTCTTGCTCCAATACTATACACAGTTCTACTCTACAGTACTCCAATTCTACTGTACGCTGATGACACTGCACTCCTCACGTCAGGACCACATAGAGAGCGTGAACAATTGTCTGTATTCGAAAGAGCGCAAAATTATCTAGATAATCATTAGGTGTTGCAATAAATGAAGAGTAACCATAAATCTCTCCATAACACAATTAATTTTGTATAAATCTTCAAATTGCCGCAATGTCCAAGGCCGAATAACTCTGTTAGGAGAGGACCTTATTCTCAGTAACTCGGTTTCCTATTCGGGAGTTTATTTTACTAGGACTCTCAACTGGAAAACCGACATTCAAAATACCCAAAATAATTGACAGGGTGAGGAGGTTTAAACTTCTGACAGCGTTAGCCTGCAAATTGGGCAAGACGCCATTTAAAACATTATTGCACACCTATAAAACTTTTATTAGACCTATCATCGAATACAAGGCATGCATCTACGCCTCCCTTAGGACCTACCAAATCAATGCCATTGTGGCTACCGAAAGAAAGATCCTTAGATTCTGCATGAGGCAGTGCAAGCACTATCCATCAGCACACATATACATACTGGCAAATATAACACCTATTAAGGACAGAATCCTATCCCTCAGCAGGAGGTATGTCCTTCGAACCATTACATGCTCGAATAACCGAGAAAAGCAAATGTTAAAGACACCTTGCAATCGCCGAGGGCAAATATTCACCAGGTTTCCTCAAAGAAAAGTTCCGTTCCCTCCAAACTTCTTTATAACACTGGACACGACCTATTTGATGAGTATTTTGATATTCTAGAAATATTCTCCATTAAATATCGCAGCTAACAATTGCACGCCAAAAATGCTTATTAAAAGCCGTTCCTATTTTATGGCTGGTAGTACCCCTGAAGTACCTTATTCGACATGTTTGGCATAGCTCACCTAAATTCCTCTAGTGCGCTTCTTAACATATCGTCCACACACATACGCCACCTTCTTTAAATACATACGCCTTCTTCTTAAAATTTGAACAAACTCTTGGTTTCTAAGTTTCTGGAAGGGTAAAATTGTTGTTTGAACACACTGTATACGATATATTATATACGGGACTGATTTTCATGCGCTGGTATATTCTCTTTAATCTTGCAGCAGCTCTGAACATTAGTTCAGCTCTTATTGTATTTATCAGTCCTCAAGATTTAACCTTCATGACGTCAGAGCTTTCTTTGCCAGCGATAAGAACCTGGAGTCCACCCAGGGCACAAGATCTGCTTCCTCCACACACCAGCGCACCCATACAGGTTAAGTTGATCTTTGTAGAGTGTCAGTTGTTTTGCCTAGATCGAGATATATATTTATACTAAATCAGAGTTGGTCTTATTTTCTTCTAAATGGAATATCGAGAAGACTTTTTACTGTTACTACAATTTTCTTTCCATTAAGATTCATGGTTCTTAATTTTCGTTCATTCTTGTTTTATGGTTCTTCGTTACTGTTTCCTTTCTCCTGCTTACCTAAATTGCGCTCCTCCGATTGTAATTATAATATTTATTTTAGTTAAGGAAAACTGCAGCGATGATACTGCTGGGTTAATTATGTACTTTTCTGGAGATGTAAAGCCACGAGAAGGAATTTTGCATACTAAGATATCAGAAAATAACACAAGCATTCAAAAGATTTGGCTGGAGTTTAATTCCTTTAACTATTTCCAATTGAAAAATAAACCGAAAGTATTTATATTTGATGTAAGTAATATTGATTTTCTTTCAAATATAGAGCTTATTTCAAATCGAGTGGCAAGCCCTTCCACAAAATATTTAATAGCGCAGACAATGGAATATCTATTATTAGACCCATGCAGTGGCGTTGCAATGTTAAACAAATTAAATTATTTGAAATCGCACTATACTTCGATCTGGAAATCTTACGGAGTGACAAATACTTAGTATAGGACCACAACGTGACCATACGGCAAAATTTAATTAAATACATTTTATGTAAATTATTCAGTGTAACTAGACAGACAGACAGTCCGCTCTAATAAAACTGTGATTTGAACTAAATACCGGGGAAACAGTATACGATAACAACATAAATCAGGTTTTTGAGTAACGAATGCCTACGATTAGCTCCCGAAGAGCTGTAGTATCGAAACGAAGTGGCCGGTTTATCAATAGATTAAATAGTTTCGCTACGATCAGTTTATCAGTAGCGTAACTGCCGTAAATTTACTTACCTTGTTATATTTATTTTTATAAATTGTCTGTAAAGTGTTTGAGTGGTTATTAACAATTTATTTATATCGTTTGTATGTTAACTTTGGTAAGTAGATATTTTCAATCACTTCTTTGTGAATTCTAAATTTTTTTATTTAATACTGGCAGTCAACATAACGATAGTGTTGCATACGGATTTTCTCTCGGTGTAAAATATTGTAACGTGAAACTACCGTTCGATTGTTTAACCCGTTTTCTGCTAGCGTCACCGTATGGTCACACTAAAAGGCCCCTTTTAAATATACAATATTTAACACATACAGCGATATATGCAACTAGTAATACGACCACGCGGACTAGAGATATCTATGTAACGAATGACATACCCGGTACCTGATCAATTCGCTGGCAAAGTCGTGTTATAGTTGATGTTTGTTGGTGTTACAACGAGAAAGCATCAAAATGGACTTTCGCTTTGAGTAAGTAATATTTTTTTTAATCTTATTTTTAAAGATAACAAAAATATTTTTGAACAAATAGGATCTAGAGACATGTGTTTAAGACATGTTTATATAATTTATCACAAAAGTATTGTATCAAATGCGGTAGAGCTTCTAATATTTGTTTGTGACCATAACGTCACACAGGGATAATATGTGATAATTAATAGGTTTTTTCTTTTTAGACGTGGTTTTACATTACAAGAAGCATTGACCATGTTATATGATGACGAAAATATAGAAAATGATGAAACATCGGTGTTTATTTGTCCTCCAGATGTTCATGAGGATACGGATGAAGATTCCGGGGACGAAGACGATGGTGGTTTAGTTGACAATTTGTCTCATAGACAGTTATTAGCGCCAGCTGAAATTCGAATAAATCGTAACGAAAATATGGAACAAGGAGAGGAAGACTCTGTGGATGAAATAAAGGCAACAAAATCTGATGAACAGGTGAGTCAGATAAACGAGGGAAAAAATAAAAAATGTAGAATTTCTAAAAAAACTGAGATCAAGCAATGGATAGAGGGAGATTTGATACATAATAAAAAATTTATAAACGAGAATAAATCTGAAAGTTATGAATTTTAGGACATGAGTCCATTACAACTATTCGAACTATTTTTTGACAACGATATGTTTGAACATATTTTACAAGAAACAAAAAAATATGCTGCGTTCAAGAATTTTCCAGATCCAAATCTGTCCATTGATGAATTAAAATGTTTTTTCGGAATTTTAATTTTATCCGGCTACCATCCCTTACCGGGCAGAACATATTATTGGGATCAACAGGATGACATGGCAGTACACATGGTGAAAAATTCTATGCGCAGGAATAGAGTTGATCAAATCATGAAATGTAATTATTTTGCCGATAACAGCAAAATTGGAATGACTGATAAAATGTGGAAACTACGCCCCATTATAGAAAAGGTGCAAATGAAATGTCTTAAGTACTTTCAACCAACCCAGCACATGAATTATTATGAATCAATGATCAAGTATTTTGGGAAACATAGCTGTAAACAGTTTATCAAAGGTAGCCAATACGCTTTGGCTATAAAGCTTGGTGTTTGAATTCTGAAGACAGTTATTTGATTCATTTTCAGTTATATCAAGGTAAACAGATTTCAACTGATAACAGTTATGTAGAAAAATTTGAAAGTGCAACAGCTCCTTTACTTCAAATGCTTGAAGATCTACCAAATAAGATGCCAAATTACATATTTATACCGATAATCTATTTACGAGTTTCAATTTGCTTGCAGAATTAAAACTAAGGGGATATGACTGTACTGGAACAATAAGACAAAATAGAGTTCCTAAGTGTTGCTCTTTGCCGGATAACAAAGTAATGGCTACTAAAACTAGAGGTTCTGTTGATTATGTTATATCTAAAAATGACGGATTTATATTGGTCAATTGGATGGATAATGCTGTAGTTACGGCTGCATCAACTTGCTACGGTATCAATCCTCAAAGTTACGTCAAGAGATACTCTAAGAAACAGAAGAAAATTATTAAAGTGCCAAAAATTATTAAAGCCTTTGATTATTGCAAAATATAATACATTCATGGGTGGAACGGATAGAATGGATGAAGATGTGGCACGATACAGAATTGGCATCAGAAGTAAAAAGTGGTATTGGCCTCTTTTTACTTGGCTTGTTGACGTATGCCTACATAACGCGTGGGTGCTTTATAAGAAGTCCTCAAAGGAAAGAAAAAAAAACACCAAATATAGTTTTCCACCGAGAAATTGCACAGATGTATATGCGGAAATATGGAGTACCGCCTAGACGTCCTGGTAAGCCTTCAGTCAGCAAGAATAGTCTGTCCATGAATAGAGTGCCCGACAATCTACGATATGACAAAATTGACCATCTTGTTGTTCCAGTTTCTAACGGTAAAAGACGTAGGTGTGCAGGAGAAGGATGTTCTTCTGTGATACGTACACAATGTAAAAAATGTAATTTAGGACTTTGCATTGAGTGTTTTGAAATTTTTCATACACAGTAGTAAATACATAATGTATATATAGGTAACCTCCCTGTGTGACCATATGGTCACAGCGTTTTTTTTCTTATGTTTATAACAAAAAATTAATAAAAACATATTTTTACGTTTATTTAGTTTCATTCCATTGTCATCTGCAGTTATATTTATGAAAAAATATATTTATTGATATTCTGGTAGAAAATGGGTTAAACTTCACTTACAACATTACGAATTAATTTATATTATACAATGTATCTTTACATTGCAAATATTTATTTCAGAATGTCTTTTTATCGCTATGGAATTTCCTTATATCTTCGAATGTTATGGTCAATACGCGGCATTCCTGGAAAGATCTACCACAGGCATAATCTCTCTCGATGCCGTGAGTCACTCGTATAGACAGTTTCAAAGACATTTAGATAGCTCTGGAATTGGCATTTTTAATTATGAACAATAAGAGGTTATTCATTTGCAAAATTAGGGCATAGGTACATTGGTCGTACGATAAGCAATTTGATCAAACTAAATAGAAATGTATGTTTTGTATTAATTAATAAAATATTGCAATTTTTTTAAAAAATGAGAGGAATTTTAGTTTTTATTTAAAAGATATGGTCTTGGACCCATCTTGCAGCCTGTGTTGTCCACTTCCGAATATAGGCCTCCTCTATTTGCTTCAATTTTTTAATATTTTCCACTTCTTTCATTTATTCATACTGTAAACAAGGTTTGGCACGATTTAAATGTTACAAGCAGTAGGCAAGCATTTGTTGATGGATTATCCACAGGCCTTAAGGCACCATCAGGTAAAGGTCGACGTCTAATTATCACACACATTGGTAGTGAGTCTGGTTTTCTTCCTGGTGGTCTTTTATGTTTCGAGTCAAAAAAATCTGGTGACTATCATGAGGACATGGACGCTCAGAGATTTGAAACTTGGTTTTTGTCCATATTACCGACAATAGAACCGGGTTCGGTAATAATTTTAGATAATGCTCCCTACCATAGTCGACAGGTAGAAAAGCTCCCAACAACAAGCTGGCGCAAAGGACAAATCTTTGATTGGCTGGATACGAAACTAATCGCTTATGAAAGATCAATGATTAAACCTGAGTTGTTAAATATTGCACGACAACATAAACATAAATATCATAAATATGTTGTTGACGAAATGGCTCTTAGTAACGGAGTTCTTGTTCATCGATTACCACCATATCATTGCGAGCTGAATCCAATTGAATTGATTTGGGCACAAGTGAAAACAGAGGTAGCACGTCGCAATACTACATTTAAATTATGTGATGTTAAAGTACTATTCGATGAAGCTATACGTAACGGTACCGCAGACGACTGGCGAAAGTGCATCTGTCACGTGGAGAAAATAGAAAATAAGATGTGGGATGTAGATATACAGGTAGATGTAATTATGGAACCGATTATAGTCCAACTTGATGACGAGAGCGATGATTCGGATAATTCTGATTTTGAGTAAGAGTAAATTTTGTAATTTAAGCCATTTCTTGAGTACATTCCAAGTGGTTTTTACAATTAACTTGCCACAATTAATCGTGACAAACAAAGTTTGGCACGATTTAAGTATTAAAAACACTCGGCAAGCGTTCCTTGAAGGTCTCTCTATGGGTTTAAATACACCATCAAGTAAGGGCCGACATCTAATAATAACACATATTGGTAGTGAACATGGATTTTTCCTGGATGACTCTCAGTTTTTGAATCCAAAAAATCTGGAGATTATCACGAGGACATGGATACTGAGAAATTTGAAACTTGGTTTTTGTTCATATTGACAAAAATTGAACCTGGCCTAATAATCATTTTAGATAATGCTTCCTATCAAAGTCGTCAAATAGAAAAGCTTCCACCAACAAGTTGGCGAAAAGGAGAAATAAGTAAATGGCTAGATAGGAAAGAAATTGGGTACTACAAGTCTATGGTTAAGCCGGAGTTACTAAATATTGCAGGACAGCATAAACAAAAATTCCTAAAATTACTTTTTGATAAAATATCTTGTTTTTATTCACCGATAACCACCACACCATTGTGAGCTTAATCCTATAATCTGGGCACAAATAAAAAAAGAGGTTGCAAGTATAAATACTACTTTTCAGTTATGTACGCTCTTCTACGAAGTCATAAATAACGTTACCCAAGAGAACTGGCAAAACTGCATCTTTCACACGCAGAAAGAAGAAGAAAATATGTGGAATTTAGATATACAGGCAGATGTCATTATGGAATCCATTGTCGTTCAACTTGGTGCAGATAGCGAACACTCAGACATTTCTGATGTTGATTAAAAGTAAGTTATGTAAAATTGATTAATAATTCAGTTTGAAAAGTATTTTCGTAAGTTTTCACCAAGAACGTAAGATGGAATTTGATTGTGTTGTTGATATCTTTGGGAACACAAACATGTATTGTTTAATGATGCCGATTAATTTTCTTGCGAATTTTATTTCGATTCTTTTATTTGAGCCCGAAAATGATATAATAGTAATTCATTTACTTGTATAAAAATGTACTATTTAATATACTAAATTTTAAAATTTTATTAGTCTATTTTAAAAATATTTTTGAGGTACTTACAAAATTAAATACTTATTAATATTAATAAAATTGCTGTAAATATTTATCCAAAAACCTCGACGCCTATGATCTTCCTCACGTCCTTCCGCTCGACACCGTAACTGTCTATAGTTTAAAAATACGTCACTCCGTAAGATTTCCAGATCGAAGTTTCCAGTTTTTTTATAATTACAAAATTATTACTCACTTAATACCTTCATAACCTAATAAATAAATACCTTAATAACTTCAAATAATAAATTGATTTTGATAATACACAGATTGTTTATACTATCTTTAATAATTGATACTCTATAAAGTTTGGTAAAAGTTCTTTTCTAATTTAGTATCAATTATCTTAAAACCATAATTATAAAGGGAATATTAATGACGCCATAACGACTCGTTAAGAACATACAAAGAACTGCTAAGGATTATTCTAAGAATTTCTAGTTTTCACATTACAACAATCACATTACACCTATTTCTACTTCATTTGATAAAATCTATCTCCTCAAGAAACTTCTCCGTTTATTGTCAAACAATTACAATAGTAAAAAACTGAAGTTCTCCATTCAACAATACAGGATAGTTTGAACTATGTTCTTTCAACCATTAATTAATAGAGTACCGGCATCATTTAATTAACTTTGTATCAACAGACCTGAAGATGCTTTTGCATGTTGTAGAAAACGAAACCAGTCGTCTAGATAGTTAAATTAAACTGATTGTGAGTAAGTCTTATTTATTATTTCTTTTACCTATTTGAAATGGACTCACACAAGCAACACATTCATGATAGGAACTAAGACATTCAAGGAATTTTATTGTTTCATATGGTTTACTGACAAAAAAAATGACTAAAAATGAAAAAAATCGAAAAGTACTACGTAAGAGAGCCATGTAATTTTGAGAATGATGTAAATGTTTCCACTTTTCTGTTTTTTTTTTGGCTGTAATTAAAAAATTATACATTTTTAGTAAATTTTATAGATTTCTTGTAGAGATTTAAATGTTATGTCAAAATAACATCTTTTAAAGCCAAAATTATAATTGTTTTAAGGTATATCCAAAAAATAATGATAAAAATTTTTTAAAATTTCGATTTTTTTTTTAATTTTCGATTAATAGTCACTGCGGGGCGGGCGGACACATGCTTCCACCACTCTCAAGCTTGGTCATTCCCCTCCGCCGCTGTGTAGCCGCACCACCGCCCAGCATTGTCTGCCTTCTCCCGAGTTCCATGGCCATTTGTCTGTCGTAGTGTCTAGTGTCACGTACCGTATGTACAGAGTGAAGTCCGCTTTACATTTACGAGTACTCGGATCCGAGTTGCTCTATTCGGAGTGCAACTCGGAAGTATAAACGTCTACTCGGAGCCTCTTGTCACTCGAATCCGAGCTCGGATTGAAGTTGAACGCAAACCGAGTAGCAGTACGAGTGCCTGTACGAGTGAGCGTCAAAGTGGTGAAAATTCAAAATTAAAAATGGCGGAACTACGATTTTCTGCAGATCAAATGGATTAATTTATCGATCTTTATCGTTCTTTTGAATGTTTATGGAATGTGGAACTAAAGGAGTATCGGGACATTATCAAAGGAAATAATGCTTTAAATTAGATTAAATTAGGTAATTATTAACTTTAACAAATCTCTTGTAAATGTTGTTTCACCCAAATGCTTTTCTTTGTCTTAATTTTTTGTTGTTATTTTTCTCCTTTAAAATGTTTAATAACACTAATGAAACAGCAGCTCGTTTCTTTCTTGATGGCGCCATTTTTAAATTCTACTCTGATCGCTCGGATTTAATGTAAACGATCGCAGTTCCACTCGTAACTCAAATCCGAGCTACTCGGATCCGAGTACTCGTAAATGTAAAGCGGACTTGAGAGAGTGCAATGAGTAAGCAAGTGAATTTGTTTAAGTTTTTAAAAAGAGCACATGATGAAAGTGAACCCGGACCTAGTGTTAGTGACAGGTTTGTTTCAAGTGAACCTAAAAGTAGAAAACCAGCCAATCGTAAGTACAGCCCAGAATACTTAAAATATGGATTTACTTTTAAAGAAGATGGAGATGTTCATTTGCCTCAGTGTGTTGTATGTTCAGAGGTGGTTAAATTTCATAACATTTAACCAGAACATTATCATTATAAAATTCCAATGCCGGACCTGTATATTCGAAAAATGCCGGTTCAGCTTGACGTCACTTGGGTTGCGTTAGCTATGATCCGGATACTCATTTCGGCTTTTGGGTTCGTTAACTATGACCCGAAAACTCGTTGTCGGCTCCTTTAGCGTGGGCGCATAGAGAGCTGAGAGTAGCATTCCAATCTTAACACTGTACACATCTCCACTCGTAGTATTTTGTTGGTTTTTGTTTTTTATTACGTACGAGTGGAATTAAACGTTCATAAACGGCTAACATGTGGTCGTATATCTTTTAAACATTTTTTCTTATATAACAAGTAATGGTTTCAACGTGTTTTTCATCAATGTTTTGTAAATAGCTGTATAAAGTGCCTCGTAAAAGACTTTTAAGTGCAAAAGTGAGGTTTAAGTGACAAGTTCTCATCTGTTTACGTGACCAAATGAACTTACATCAAGAATCGAACTATCTAACCTGCATTTTTTTGTAAAACTATTCCGAACTTAAACATTTTCAGTTTCTCTCAATAAAATCTAGTGAAAATTCAATTTAAAGGGTTTTCATTTATTTAAACTCAAAGAAGAAATACCTTTCCAAGGAAATATTAGAAGAGCAAAGGGGTTATTACCTCAAGGAAGAACCTGATAATATCACACATGTTACCTTACCCGCAATTTCTTGGCATACCAGCAACCTAGAAGGAAATATAGAACATCACATCAAATCAATATGAGACAAACCCTCATATTTTATTCATGGTCCTTCGAGCCGGATCGACTTTTTGATGTCAAGGAAAGCGGAACTTTCGTTTAAGGTACTGTACAAGCATTTTTTAACAAACTATTAGTGTTTCTTCAAATAAACTTTGCCTTCTTCGAATCATAAACATTTTTTATCAATTTTTTTGTGAGTTTAGAATCATAAACATTTTTTATATCAACTTTTTTTTGTGATTTTAACATAGAGAATGTACTATAGTAACTTGGCAAATTTTTGTATGTTACAATTTTAAATGTATAATCTTTAAACTAACATAAGTGGAACAATTAAGATTGTTTTTGCTTTCTAAACAAGTGTTCTTTTTTGTAAAACATCTTTTAATTGCATTTTTAATTAAAATTGCAAATAATTTAAATTTAAACACAATTTGCTAGGAATTTGCATGTCAAACATTTTTTTATGCATTTGTGGAACTTAGATTTTTGTTAAAAATTTATTTAAAATTTTCAAAAAGTTTTTTGTTCCTTAGCAAATTGAAATACAATGTTCTAGGGGACCGTATCGCCAATTTTTTTTTGATATTTTAACTTAGAGCGATTTTCAACCATTTTTTTTTTCACTCCTAAGTTGACTCCAGGATATTAAAGCAATAACAAATATTAAATATGGCATCAATCGATGAATTTAAGAAAATCAGATCCATTTCAAAGTCACAATTCACCAGGGTCGAAAATTGGATCAAAGCTAACGTAAATTGCACTGATAAGATTCAAATAGTATCAAAATTGGAAACTTTAAAAACATATTTCATCAAATATTGTGAAGCTCAAGATGAAATTGAGTATCTTGATCCTAAAGACAATGACAGAGAAATTACAGAAACCAAGTATTTCACGTTATTTTCAACTTTAGACTCGATTTTTTCTAAACTAACTGCTCCTATAGTAACTTCAACTCCCAAGTCTCAGACTACAGCTATAGCTTCACGTCTGAAACTTCCGGAGATTCAAATTCCCAAGTTTTCAGGGGATAATCTAGAATACAAATCCTTTATCAATCTTTTCAATGCTTTAATCACGAACAATTCTAATCTGGGGTCACCTTCGGAGAAACTTTTTTATCTGAGATCACATTTAAGTGGGGAAGCTCTCAAACTGATTGAGAATTTGGAGATTTCAGATGACAATTTCACAGTTGCATTGAATTTTTTAGATTCAAAATACAACAATATCAGACAAGTTTTATCAAACCATTTTCAGCAACTGTTGAGGGCACCTGAAATAACCAAAACTTCCCTAAGCACGTTGAAACCATTTATTACAAATACACAATCTATCTATGAATCATTACTCACTTTGGGTCATCAACAAGACACGCTCTTTGAGGCTTTAATTACTCAAATACTAACTTCTAAACTAGATTTTCAATCGCGAAAAGCTTTCGAAGAGCAAGCAACACCAAACTCTCTTAGTACCCCAGCTCAACTTTTTGATTTTTTAAATAGACGTTGTACGGTATTGGAAGCGGTACAAACAGAGGTACAACCGGGAAGCCCACATCATGAGAGGAAATTTAAACAAAGTAGGACTTCACCAACAAAGTCTAGTTTACCCAAAGTGTCTTTGCATACTGCTAATCAACTATCAAACACAAACCATCAATCTAACAGAAACTATCAATCAAACAACAGCCAACAATCAAACATAAACAATCAATCTATTAACAATTCACCAGGTAAAAAAGTAACTTGTGCGATGTGCAGCGAATCTACTCATAGGATTAATTCATGCCCTAAATTTTTATCATTGTCCATAATCGATAGACAAACATACATCAATCAAAACAGATTATGCATTAATTGTTTAGGTCGAAATCATGCGGCCACAACCTGTTTATCTAGGTCAAATTGTTCTTATTGTAATAAAAGACATAATTCATTATTACACGAATCATCTTTATCAAATGCTACTCAGGATTCTCCGTTAATGCAGCAAACAAGTGCACAGTTTGAATCCAATTGTTCAATATCTCCGCCTAAGATGGATCAAAATCAAAGGGCAAATCAAACATTAACTTTTAATCAAACATGTTGACAATTAGAACATTCTTTATCTGCTAACTCCACTGCTACACACAGCTATGTACTGCTAGCTACAGCTCAAGTTCAATTCAAATCAATTCAAAATCATGCAGTCATAGTTAAAGCACTTTTGGACAGTGGAAGCCAAATTTCTTTTATAACTAAATCATTATTAAATCAGTTAAACATTCAATCTTATTTCAAAAAGTGTAATGTCGCAGGTATTTGTCAATCTAACAAGGCAATTAACGAGTTTATAGATCTTACATTTCAATCTAATCAGGAACCTGCGATGTTTTTCACAACAACCTTTGCTGTAGTTGAGGAAATAACTTCACATTTGCCTCAAATTCACTTGAATAAAAATTCATTAAAAATTCCTCAGCACATACAATCAAATCTAGCAGATAAAGAATTTAATATCCCTTCTCAAGTGCATGTTTTATTAGGTGCAGAAATCACTAGCGAAATTATCAAACCAGGAGTGTGCAAATTAGGTTTTCAACTGCCCACTCTTAACAATACACATCTTGGCTGGGTAATTTCAGGAAAATTCCCTGCCAGGGCTGTAAACATTCCGAAAATCAACCACACTGCATCTAGTGATATCTTTTACTCTTCAAACAATCATAACGTGGCTTCTGATCCATCTAGATCAGAAAATTATCAATATCCATCTGAGGCTACTAACTCAGAATATCTTAACTATCAATCTTGTTCTGAGGCAAACCCCTCAGAATGTCTGAAACGTAAGTTTGCTTCTGATTCAAAAAGATCAGAAAATTATCAAGCTCTATCTGAGGTGAACCCCTCAGAATATCATAAACATAGCTTTGTTTCTGATCTGACTGGATTAGAAAAGTATCAATTTCCAGCTGAGGCAACCACTTCAGAATATCGTAATCATAACTTTGTTTCTGGCCCAACTAGATCAGAAAAGTATCAATCTCTATCTGAGGTAAAACCCTTAGAATATCTTAAACATAACTTTGTTTCTGATCCAAACAGATCAGAAAATTATCAATTTCTATCTGAGGTGAACCCCTCAGAATATCTTAATCACAAAGTTCTTTCTGATCCAAACAGATCAAAAATTGTCTGTCTGAGTCAACCTCCTCAGAAGATCAAACTTATCAAACTGATTCTGAGCCTAAGATGCCAGAGTTATCAAACAAACTTTATCAAACTTATCAAACTGAGCCTAAGAGCCTAAGATGCCAGAGTTATCAAACAAACTTTATCAAACTTATCAAACTCATTCTGAGCCCAATAAGCCAGAATTATCAAAAAATACTAATCAAACACATCACAATCATTCTGATCTTGATAAGCTAGAACTATCTAACGATCTTTATCAAACTAAATCAATCAGCTCAGAAACACCTCATGAATTGGATCAATTTCCTTCTGAGGCAAATAGCTCAGAACACAAACATATCAAACTAAAAAATGAGTTCTCTGATCACAGTTCTCTTAATCAATCTTATGAGATCAATAACATTTCACCAAACAGCCCATTTAAAAAACTTTTCCAAACTAACTTATCAACAAACTTCGGTACACCAATGGAATCAACTATTGTTTGGGAAGAAGTCTTACCACTATTTCATTGCTACAACGCCATGGAAACATCTATTGAAAGATTCTGGATCCAAGAAGAAGTGATTACAGAAAATGCATCATCAGAAGACGATGAATTAGCCGAACGAATTTTCAAGGATACTACTGTTCTGTTACCAAGTGGAAGATTCCAAGTAGATCTTCCCCTTACATCACCGACAGCTCACTCACAGTTAGGGGATTCTTTCAAATCGCAAAACATCGTTTTCTATCATTAGAGAAAAAATTGCATAACAATCCTGGGTTACTTGGTGAATATAAAAAATTCATTGATGAATATTTGCAACTAGGGCATGCGCAGATCATTCCCTTAGAACTTAAAACAATCAACAATGATCAAAAATATTTTGTACCACATCTGGGTGTGATCAGAGAACAAAGTGTTTCAACAAAACTAAGGGTGGTGTTCGACTTTTCTTGCCGAACAACCTCCAAACTTTCCTTAAATGAAATTCTTCTAACAGGACCAAGAGTTCAACCTGAGCTATTTGACATTTTATGCCGTTTTAGATCATTTAAGGTTGATCTGCACCCCCCAAAAAATAAACTACAAATTCAAAAAATTTGAAAAAAATTGAGAAGGTATATGTGACAATTAAAAGTATTTTGACAAAGTTTGAACAAACTTCATGTTTTCGTTTTCGAAAAAACTCTAAAAAACTACTTTTTTCCAAGTATAAAGCGGGAAAACCAGACATACAATTTTGATAATTTTTTTACAGCATAAAGATATAACCCTAAGAAATACTTATGAATTTTTTGAAAATTTTTGAATTTACAGTTTTGTCACTACGGGAAAAAATGTTATGTTCCGGCTTATAATAAAGCTACCGGTAAGAAACCGGAAAAAATTTTAATAACAACATATATAAAACTGTAAAAGTGGAATATATTTGCAATAAAACGTTGAATATTTTTTCCTAAACATATGAAAAATCTCGTTAAACAATAATTATATCTTGAATTGCCGGCATCAAATTGTATACTAGAGAGGTGGCTCCATCTCAAACGTTGGTAGTATTTATCATCGATAGATTGCATTACTTTCGGCCTCGAAACGCTTCAAGCGAATCGTCATACTAGCAGGGTTGCCATATCAATTATTTTGTACAACACTTTGACAAATTACAACAAGATTTAATAAGAATGTTATCGGTTTGAATGAATTTTATTTGGCATGCTAGAACTTACAGAATAGTAGATACTGTACTATTCCATCTACAAGTAATATATCTATAAAAAACGTATTTAGTTTCTAAAAACCTATTTAGGCGTTTTTAGTTAATTATTTTAGTATTTATAAACAATAGTCTTGCTTGCATAACGTATTAGTGATAATTTTTATATTATAATATAAGCATTAGTTATTCTTAAGTAATTCACATTTGTCAACTTGTATTTTAAATCTTGTTTCTCTTAATTTCTCAAAAATCTTCTTAAGATTTACCATATGTTCTTAAAGTGAGGTTGAAAATGTCCCTGTAGACTAGATATATTTCGCCTGTAAGTCTTTTTATTATATTCTCCACTCTCTAAAATGTTGAGGGTGCATTTTTGAGTCCGAATGGCATTCTCAGGAATTCATAGTGGCCATTTTCAACGTTAACTCTTCCAGTTAAGTTCCCTTAAGTTATGCAGTCTTCCAAATATCTTCTTCCTTCATTTTAATTTGATGTAATCCGCTGGCTACAACTGGGTAGAAAAATATTTGCAGCGACCTAGTTTGTCCAGAATGTCTCTTATATTTGGAATTGGGTATAGACCATCGATGGTTTTCTTGTTCACCTTCCTGTAGTCCGTGACCGTGCCGTGACCATACGGCAAAATTTAATTAAATACATTTTATGTAAATTATTCAGTGTAACTAGACAGACAGACAGTCCGCTCTAATAAAACTGTGATTTGAACTAAATACCGGGGAAACAGTATACGATAACAACATAAATCAGGTTTTTGAGTAACGAATGCCTACGATTAGCTCCCGAAGAGCTGTAGTATCGAAACGAAGTGGCCGGTTTATCAATAGATTAAATAGTTTCGCTACGATCAGTTTATCAGTAGCGTAACTGCCGTAAATTTACTTACCTTGTTATATTTATTTTTATAAATTGTCTGTAAAGTGTTTGAGTGGTTATTAACAATTTATTTATATCGTTTGTATGTTAACTTTGGTAAGTAGATATTTTCAATCACTTCTTTGTGAATTCTAAATTTTTTTATTTAATACTGGCAGTCAACATAACGATAGTGTTGCATACGGATTTTCTCTCGGTGTAAAATATTGTAACGTGAAACTACCGTTCGATTGTTTAACCCGTTTTCTGCTAGCGTCACCGTATGGTCACACTAAAAGGCCCCTTTTAAATATACAATATTTAACACATACAGCGATATATGCAACTAGTAATACGACCACGCGGACTAGAGATATCTATGTAACGAATGACATACCCGGTACCTGATCAATTCGCTGGCAAAGTCGTGTTATAGTTGATGTTTGTTGGTGTTACAACGAGAAAGCATCAAAATGGACTTTCGCTTTGAGTAAGTAATATTTTTTTTAATCTTATTTTTAAAGATAACAAAAATATTTTTGAACAAATAGGATCTAGAGACATGTGTTTAAGACATGTTTATATAATTTATCACAAAAGTATTGTATCAAATGCGGTAGAGCTTCTAATATTTGTTTGTGACCATAACGTCACACAGGGATAATATGTGATAATTAATAGGTTTTTTCTTTTTAGACGTGGTTTTACATTACAAGAAGCATTGACCATGTTATATGATGACGAAAATATAGAAAATGATGAAACATCGGTGTTTATTTGTCCTCCAGATGTTCATGAGGATACGGATGAAGATTCCGGGGACGAAGACGATGGTGGTTTAGTTGACAATTTGTCTCATAGACAGTTATTAGCGCCAGCTGAAATTCGAATAAATCGTAACGAAAATATGGAACAAGGAGAGGAAGACTCTGTGGATGAAATAAAGGCAACAAAATCTGATGAACAGGTGAGTCAGATAAACGAGGGAAAAAATAAAAAATGTAGAATTTCTAAAAAAACTGAGATCAAGCAATGGATAGAGGGAGATTTGATACATAATAAAAAATTTATAAACGAGAATAAATCTGAAAGTTATGAATTTTAGGACATGAGTCCATTACAACTATTCGAACTATTTTTTGACAACGATATGTTTGAACATATTTTACAAGAAACAAAAAAATATGCTGCGTTCAAGAATTTTCCAGATCCAAATCTGTCCATTGATGAATTAAAATGTTTTTTCGGAATTTTAATTTTATCCGGCTACCATCCCTTACCGGGCAGAACATATTATTGGGATCAACAGGATGACATGGCAGTACACATGGTGAAAAATTCTATGCGCAGGAATAGAGTTGATCAAATCATGAAATGTAATTATTTTGCCGATAACAGCAAAATTGGAATGACTGATAAAATGTGGAAACTACGCCCCATTATAGAAAAGGTGCAAATGAAATGTCTTAAGTACTTTCAACCAACCCAGCACATGAATTATTATGAATCAATGATCAAGTATTTTGGGAAACATAGCTGTAAACAGTTTATCAAAGGTAGCCAATACGCTTTGGCTATAAAGCTTGGTGTTTGAATTCTGAAGACAGTTATTTGATTCATTTTCAGTTATATCAAGGTAAACAGATTTCAACTGATAACAGTTATGTAGAAAAATTTGAAAGTGCAACAGCTCCTTTACTTCAAATGCTTGAAGATCTACCAAATAAGATGCCAAATTACATATTTATACCGATAATCTATTTACGAGTTTCAATTTGCTTGCAGAATTAAAACTAAGGGGATATGACTGTACTGGAACAATAAGACAAAATAGAGTTCCTAAGTGTTGCTCTTTGCCGGATAACAAAGTAATGGCTACTAAAACTAGAGGTTCTGTTGATTATGTTATATCTAAAAATGACGGATTTATATTGGTCAATTGGATGGATAATGCTGTAGTTACGGCTGCATCAACTTGCTACGGTATCAATCCTCAAAGTTACGTCAAGAGATACTCTAAGAAACAGAAGAAAATTATTAAAGTGCCAAAAATTATTAAAGCCTTTGATTATTGCAAAATATAATACATTCATGGGTGGAACGGATAGAATGGATGAAGATGTGGCACGATACAGAATTGGCATCAGAAGTAAAAAGTGGTATTGGCCTCTTTTTACTTGGCTTGTTGACGTATGCCTACATAACGCGTGGGTGCTTTATAAGAAGTCCTCAAAGGAAAGAAAAAAAAACACCAAATATAGTTTTCCACCGAGAAATTGCACAGATGTATATGCGGAAATATGGAGTACCGCCTAGACGTCCTGGTAAGCCTTCAGTCAGCAAGAATAGTCTGTCCATGAATAGAGTGCCCGACAATCTACGATATGACAAAATTGACCATCTTGTTGTTCCAGTTTCTAACGGTAAAAGACGTAGGTGTGCAGGAGAAGGATGTTCTTCTGTGATACGTACACAATGTAAAAAATGTAATTTAGGACTTTGCATTGAGTGTTTTGAAATTTTTCATACACAGTAGTAAATACATAATGTATATATAGGTAACCTCCCTGTGTGACCATATGGTCACAGCGTTTTTTTCTTATGTTTATAACAAAAAATTAATAAAAACATATTTTTACGTTTATTTAGTTTCATTCCATTGTCATCTGCAGTTATATTTATGAAAAAATATATTTATTGATATTCTGGTAGAAAATGGGTTAAACTTCACTTACAACATTACGAATTAATTTATATTATACAATGTATCTTTACATTGCAAATATTTATTTCAGAATGTCTTTTTATCGCTATGGAATTTCCTTATATCTTCGAATGTTATGGTCAATACGCGGCATTCCTGGAAAGATCTACCACAGGCATAATCTCTCTCGATGCCGTGAGTCACTCGTATAGACAGTTTCAAAGACATTTAGATAGCTCTGGAATTGGCATTTTTAATTATGAACAATAAGAGGTTATTCATTTGCAAAATTAGGGCATAGGTACATTGGTCGTACGATAAGCAATTTGATCAAACTAAATAGAAATGTATGTTTTGTATTAATTAATAAAATATTGCAATTTTTTTAAAAAATGAGAGGAATTTTAGTTTTTATTTAAAAGATATGGTCTTGGACCCATCTTGCAGCCTGTGTTGTCCACTTCCGAATATAGGCCTCCTCTATTTGCTTCAATTTTTTAATATTTTCCACTTCTTTCATTTATTCATACTGTAAACAAGGTTTGGCACGATTTAAATGTTACAAGCAGTAGGCAAGCATTTGTTGATGGATTATCCACAGGCCTTAAGGCACCATCAGGTAAAGGTCGACGTCTAATTATCACACACATTGGTAGTGAGTCTGGTTTTCTTCCTGGTGGTCTTTTATGTTTCGAGTCAAAAAAATCTGGTGACTATCATGAGGACATGGACGCTCAGAGATTTGAAACTTGGTTTTTGTCCATATTACCGACAATAGAACCGGGTTCGGTAATAATTTTAGATAATGCTCCCTACCATAGTCGACAGGTAGAAAAGCTCCCAACAACAAGCTGGCGCAAAGGACAAATCTTTGATTGGCTGGATACGAAACTAATCGCTTATGAAAGATCAATGATTAAACCTGAGTTGTTAAATATTGCACGACAACATAAACATAAATATCATAAATATGTTGTTGACGAAATGGCTCTTAGTAACGGAGTTCTTGTTCATCGATTACCACCATATCATTGCGAGCTGAATCCAATTGAATTGATTTGGGCACAAGTGAAAACAGAGGTAGCACGTCGCAATACTACATTTAAATTATGTGATGTTAAAGTACTATTCGATGAAGCTATACGTAACGGTACCGCAGACGACTGGCGAAAGTGCATCTGTCACGTGGAGAAAATAGAAAATAAGATGTGGGATGTAGATATACAGGTAGATGTAATTATGGAACCGATTATAGTCCAACTTGATGACGAGAGCGATGATTCGGATAATTCTGATTTTGAGTAAGAGTAAATTTTGTAATTTAAGCCATTTCTTGAGTACATTCCAAGTGGTTTTTACAATTAACTTGCCACAATTAATCGTGACAAACAAAGTTTGGCACGATTTAAGTATTAAAAACACTCGGCAAGCGTTCCTTGAAGGTCTCTCTATGGGTTTAAATACACCATCAAGTAAGGGCCGACATCTAATAATAACACATATTGGTAGTGAACATGGATTTTTCCTGGATGACTCTCAGTTTTTGAATCCAAAAAATCTGGAGATTATCACGAGGACATGGATACTGAGAAATTTGAAACTTGGTTTTTGTTCATATTGACAAAAATTGAACCTGGCCTAATAATCATTTTAGATAATGCTTCCTATCAAAGTCGTCAAATAGAAAAGCTTCCACCAACAAGTTGGCGAAAAGGAGAAATAAGTAAATGGCTAGATAGGAAAGAAATTGGGTACTACAAGTCTATGGTTAAGCCGGAGTTACTAAATATTGCAGGACAGCATAAACAAAAATTCCTAAAATTACTTTTTGATAAAATATCTTGTTTTTATTCACCGATAACCACCACACCATTGTGAGCTTAATCCTATAATCTGGGCACAAATAAAAAAAGAGTTGCAAGTATAAATACTACTTTTCAGTTATGTACGCTCTTCTACGAAGTCATAAATAACGTTACCCAAGAGAACTGGCAAAACTGCATCTTTCACACGCAGAAAGAAGAAGAAAATATGTGGAATTTAGATATACAGGCAGATGTCATTATGGAATCCATTGTCGTTCAACTTGGTGCAGATAGCGAACACTCAGACATTTCTGATGTTGATTAAAAGTAAGTTATGTAAAATTGATTAATAATTCAGTTTGAAAAGTATTTTCGTAAGTTTTCACCAAGAACGTAAGATGGAATTTGATTGTGTTGTTGATATCTTTGGGAACACAAACATGTATTGTTTAATGATGCCGATTAATTTTCTTGCGAATTTTATTTCGATTCTTTTATTTGAGCCCGAAAATGATATAATAGTAATTCATTTACTTGTATAAAAATGTACTATTTAATATACTAAATTTTAAAATTTTATTAGTCTATTTTAAAAATATTTTTGAGGTACTTACAAAATTAAATACTTATTAATATTAATAAAATTGCTGTAAATATTTATCCAAAAACCTCGACGCCTATGATCTTCCTCACGTCCTTCCGCTCGACACCGTAACTGTCTATAGTTTAAAAATACGTCACTCCGTAAGATTTCCAGATCGAAGTTTCCAGTTTTTTTATAATTACAAAATTATTACTCACTTAATACCTTCATAACCTAATAAATAAATACCTTAATAACTTCAAATAATAAATTGATTTTGATAATACACAGATTGTTTATACTATCTTTAATAATTGATACTCTATAAAGTTTGGTAAAAGTTCTTTTCTAATTTAGTATCAATTATCTTAAAACCATAATTATAAAGGGAATATTAATGACGCCATAACGACTCGTTAAGAACATACAAAGAACTGCTAAGGATTATTCTAAGAATTTCTAGTTTTCACATTACAACAATCACATTACACCTATTTCTACTTCATTTGATAAAATCTATCTCCTCAAGAAACTTCTCCGTTTATTGTCAAACAATTACAATAGTAAAAAACTGAAGTTCTCCATTCAACAATACAGGATAGTTTGAACTATGTTCTTTCAACCATTAATTAATAGAGTACCGGCATCATTTAATTAACTTTGTATCAACAGACCTGAAGATGCTTTTGCATGTTGTAGAAAACGAAACCAGTCGTCTAGATAGTTAAATTAAACTGATTGTGAGTAAGTCTTATTTATTATTTCTTTTACCTATTTGAAATGGACTCACACAAGCAACACATTCATGATAGGAACTAAGACATTCAAGGAATTTTATTGTTTCATATGGTTTACTGACAAAAAAAATGACTAAAAATGAAAAAAATCGAAAAGTACTACGTAAGAGAGCCATGTAATTTTGAGAATGATGTAAATGTTTCCACTTTTCTGTTTTTTTTTTTGGCTGTAATTAAAAAATTATACATTTTTAGTAAATTTTATAGATTTCTTGTAGAGATTTAAATGTTATGTCAAAATAACATCTTTTAAAGCCAAAATTATAATTGTTTTAAGGTATATCCAAAAAATAATGATAAAAATTTTTTAAAATTTCGATTTTTTTTTTAATTTTCGATTAATAGTCACTGCGGGGCGGGCGGACACATGCTTCCACCACTCTCAAGCTTGGTCATTCCCCTCCGCCGCTGTGTAGCCGCACCACCGCCCAGCATTGTCTGCCTTCTCCCGAGTTCCATGGCCATTTGTCTGTCGTAGTGTCTAGTGTCACGTACCGTATGTACAGAGTGAAGTCCGCTTTACATTTACGAGTACTCGGATCCGAGTTGCTCTATTCGGAGTGCAACTCGGAAGTATAAACGTCTACTCGGAGCCTCTTGTCACTCGAATCCGAGCTCGGATTGAAGTTGAACGCAAACCGAGTAGCAGTACGAGTGCCTGTACGAGTGAGCGTCAAAGTGGTGAAAATTCAAAATTAAAAATGGCGGAACTACGATTTTCTGCAGATCAAATGGATTAATTTATCGATCTTTATCGTTCTTTTGAATGTTTATGGAATGTGGAACTAAAGGAGTATCGGGACATTATCAAAGGAAATAATGCTTTAAATTAGATTAAATTAGGTAATTATTAACTTTAACAAATCTCTTGTAAATGTTGTTTCACCCAAATGCTTTTCTTTGTCTTAATTTTTTGTTGTTATTTTTCTCCTTTAAAATGTTTAATAACACTAATGAAACAGCAGCTCGTTTCTTTCTTGATGGCGCCATTTTTAAATTCTACTCTGATCGCTCGGATTTAATGTAAACGATCGCAGTTCCACTCGTAACTCAAATCCGAGCTACTCGGATCCGAGTACTCGTAAATGTAAAGCGGACTTGAGAGAGTGCAATGAGTAAGCAAGTGAATTTGTTTAAGTTTTTAAAAAGAGCACATGATGAAAGTGAACCCGGACCTAGTGTTAGTGACAGGTTTGTTTCAAGTGAACCTAAAAGTAGAAAACCAGCCAATCGTAAGTACAGCCCAGAATACTTAAAATATGGATTTACTTTTAAAGAAGATGGAGATGTTCATTTGCCTCAGTGTGTTGTATGTTCAGAGGTGGTTAAATTTCATAACATTTAACCAGAACATTATCATTATAAAATTCCAATGCCGGACCTGTATATTCGAAAAATGCCGGTTCAGCTTGACGTCACTTGGGTTGCGTTAGCTATGATCCGGATACTCATTTCGGCTTTTGGGTTCGTTAACTATGACCCGAAAACTCGTTGTCGGCTCCTTTAGCGTGGGCGCATAGAGAGCTGAGAGTAGCATTCCAATCTTAACACTGTACACATCTCCACTCGTAGTATTTTGTTGGTTTTTGTTTTTTATTACGTACGAGTGGAATTAAACGTTCATAAACGGCTAACATGTGGTCGTATATCTTTTAAACATTTTTTCTTATATAACAAGTAATGGTTTCAACGTGTTTTTCATCAATGTTTTGTAAATAGCTGTATAAAGTGCCTCGTAAAAGACTTTTAAGTGCAAAAGTGAGGTTTAAGTGACAAGTTCTCATCTGTTTACGTGACCAAATGAACTTACATCAAGAATCGAACTATCTAACCTGCATTTTTTTGTAAAACTATTCCGAACTTAAACATTTTCAGTTTCTCTCAATAAAATCTAGTGAAAATTCAATTTAAAGGGTTTTCATTTATTTAAACTCAAAGAAGAAATACCTTTCCAAGGAAATATTAGAAGAGCAAAGGGGTTATTACCTCAAGGAAGAACCTGATAATATCACACATGTTACCTTACCCGCAATTTCTTGGCATACCAGCAACCTAGAAGGAAATATAGAACATCACATCAAATCAATATGAGACAAACCCTCATATTTTATTCATGGTCCTTCGAGCCGGATCGACTTTTTGATGTCAAGGAAAGCGGAACTTTCGTTTAAGGTACTGTACAAGCATTTTTTAACAAACTATTAGTGTTTCTTCAAATAAACTTTGCCTTCTTCGAATCATAAACATTTTTTATCAATTTTTTTGTGAGTTTAGAATCATAAACATTTTTTATATCAACTTTTTTTTGTGATTTTAACATAGAGAATGTACTATAGTAACTTGGCAAATTTTTGTATGTTACAATTTTAAATGTATAATCTTTAAACTAACATAAGTGGAACAATTAAGATTGTTTTTGCTTTCTAAACAAGTGTTCTTTTTTGTAAAACATCTTTTAATTGCATTTTTAATTAAAATTGCAAATAATTTAAATTTAAACACAATTTGCTAGGAATTTGCATGTCAAACATTTTTTTATGCATTTGTGGAACTTAGATTTTTGTTAAAAATTTATTTAAAATTTTCAAAAAGTTTTTTGTTCCTTAGCAAATTGAAATACAATGTTCTAGGGGACCGTATCGCCAATTTTTTTTTGATATTTTAACTTAGAGCGATTTTCAACCATTTTTTTTTTCACTCCTAAGTTGACTCCAGGATATTAAAGCAATAACAAATATTAAATATGGCATCAATCGATGAATTTAAGAAAATCAGATCCATTTCAAAGTCACAATTCACCAGGGTCGAAAATTGGATCAAAGCTAACGTAAATTGCACTGATAAGATTCAAATAGTATCAAAATTGGAAACTTTAAAAACATATTTCATCAAATATTGTGAAGCTCAAGATGAAATTGAGTATCTTGATCCTAAAGACAATGACAGAGAAATTACAGAAACCAAGTATTTCACGTTATTTTCAACTTTAGACTCGATTTTTTCTAAACTAACTGCTCCTATAGTAACTTCAACTCCCAAGTCTCAGACTACAGCTATAGCTTCACGTCTGAAACTTCCGGAGATTCAAATTCCCAAGTTTTCAGGGGATAATCTAGAATACAAATCCTTTATCAATCTTTTCAATGCTTTAATCACGAACAATTCTAATCTGGGGTCACCTTCGGAGAAACTTTTTTATCTGAGATCACATTTAAGTGGGGAAGCTCTCAAACTGATTGAGAATTTGGAGATTTCAGATGACAATTTCACAGTTGCATTGAATTTTTTAGATTCAAAATACAACAATATCAGACAAGTTTTATCAAACCATTTTCAGCAACTGTTGAGGGCACCTGAAATAACCAAAACTTCCCTAAGCACGTTGAAACCATTTATTACAAATACACAATCTATCTATGAATCATTACTCACTTTGGGTCATCAACAAGACACGCTCTTTGAGGCTTTAATTACTCAAATACTAACTTCTAAACTAGATTTTCAATCGCGAAAAGCTTTCGAAGAGCAAGCAACACCAAACTCTCTTAGTACCCCAGCTCAACTTTTTGATTTTTTAAATAGACGTTGTACGGTATTGGAAGCGGTACAAACAGAGGTACAACCGGGAAGCCCACATCATGAGAGGAAATTTAAACAAAGTAGGACTTCACCAACAAAGTCTAGTTTACCCAAAGTGTCTTTGCATACTGCTAATCAACTATCAAACACAAACCATCAATCTAACAGAAACTATCAATCAAACAACAGCCAACAATCAAACATAAACAATCAATCTATTAACAATTCACCAGGTAAAAAAGTAACTTGTGCGATGTGCAGCGAATCTACTCATAGGATTAATTCATGCCCTAAATTTTTATCATTGTCCATAATCGATAGACAAACATACATCAATCAAAACAGATTATGCATTAATTGTTTAGGTCGAAATCATGCGGCCACAACCTGTTTATCTAGGTCAAATTGTTCTTATTGTAATAAAAGACATAATTCATTATTACACGAATCATCTTTATCAAATGCTACTCAGGATTCTCCGTTAATGCAGCAAACAAGTGCACAGTTTGAATCCAATTGTTCAATATCTCCGCCTAAGATGGATCAAAATCAAAGGGCAAATCAAACATTAACTTTTAATCAAACATGTTGACAATTAGAACATTCTTTATCTGCTAACTCCACTGCTACACACAGCTATGTACTGCTAGCTACAGCTCAAGTTCAATTCAAATCAATTCAAAATCATGCAGTCATAGTTAAAGCACTTTTGGACAGTGGAAGCCAAATTTCTTTTATAACTAAATCATTATTAAATCAGTTAAACATTCAATCTTATTTCAAAAAGTGTAATGTCGCAGGTATTTGTCAATCTAACAAGGCAATTAACGAGTTTATAGATCTTACATTTCAATCTAATCAGGAACCTGCGATGTTTTTCACAACAACCTTTGCTGTAGTTGAGGAAATAACTTCACATTTGCCTCAAATTCACTTGAATAAAAATTCATTAAAAATTCCTCAGCACATACAATCAAATCTAGCAGATAAAGAATTTAATATCCCTTCTCAAGTGCATGTTTTATTAGGTGCAGAAATCACTAGCGAAATTATCAAACCAGGAGTGTGCAAATTAGGTTTTCAACTGCCCACTCTTAACAATACACATCTTGGCTGGGTAATTTCAGGAAAATTCCCTGCCAGGGCTGTAAACATTCCGAAAATCAACCACACTGCATCTAGTGATATCTTTTACTCTTCAAACAATCATAACGTGGCTTCTGATCCATCTAGATCAGAAAATTATCAATATCCATCTGAGGCTACTAACTCAGAATATCTTAACTATCAATCTTGTTCTGAGGCAAACCCCTCAGAATGTCTGAAACGTAAGTTTGCTTCTGATTCAAAAAGATCAGAAAATTATCAAGCTCTATCTGAGGTGAACCCCTCAGAATATCATAAACATAGCTTTGTTTCTGATCTGACTGGATTAGAAAAGTATCAATTTCCAGCTGAGGCAACCACTTCAGAATATCGTAATCATAACTTTGTTTCTGGCCCAACTAGATCAGAAAAGTATCAATCTCTATCTGAGGTAAAACCCTTAGAATATCTTAAACATAACTTTGTTTCTGATCCAAACAGATCAGAAAATTATCAATTTCTATCTGAGGTGAACCCCTCAGAATATCTTAATCACAAAGTTCTTTCTGATCCAAACAGATCAAAAAATTGTCTGTCTGAGTCAACCTCCTCAGAAGATCAAACTTATCAAACTGATTCTGAGCCTAAGATGCCAGAGTTATCAAACAAACTTTATCAAACTTATCAAACTGAGCCTAAGAGCCTAAGATGCCAGAGTTATCAAACAAACTTTATCAAACTTATCAAACTCATTCTGAGCCCAATAAGCCAGAATTATCAAAAAATACTAATCAAACACATCACAATCATTCTGATCTTGATAAGCTAGAACTATCTAACGATCTTTATCAAACTAAATCAATCAGCTCAGAAACACCTCATGAATTGGATCAATTTCCTTCTGAGGCAAATAGCTCAGAACACAAACATATCAAACTAAAAAATGAGTTCTCTGATCACAGTTCTCTTAATCAATCTTATGAGATCAATAACATTTCACCAAACAGCCCATTTAAAAAACTTTTCCAAACTAACTTATCAACAAACTTCGGTACACCAATGGAATCAACTATTGTTTGGGAAGAAGTCTTACCACTATTTCATTGCTACAACGCCATGGAAACATCTATTGAAAGATTCTGGATCCAAGAAGAAGTGATTACAGAAAATGCATCATCAGAAGACGATGAATTAGCCGAACGAATTTTCAAGGATACTACTGTTCTGTTACCAAGTGGAAGATTCCAAGTAGATCTTCCCCTTACATCACCGACAGCTCACTCACAGTTAGGGGATTCTTTTCAAATCGCAAAACATCGTTTTCTATCATTAGAGAAAAAATTGCATAACAATCCTGGGTTACTTGGTGAATATAAAAAATTCATTGATGAATATTTGCAACTAGGGCATGCGCAGATCATTCCCTTAGAACTTAAAACAATCAACAATGATCAAAAATATTTTGTACCACATCTGGGTGTGATCAGAGAACAAAGTGTTTCAACAAAACTAAGGGTGGTGTTCGACTTTTCTTGCCGAACAACCTCCAAACTTTCCTTAAATGAAATTCTTCTAACAGGACCAAGAGTTCAACCTGAGCTATTTGACATTTTATGCCGTTTTAGATCATTTAAGGTTGATCTGCACCCCCCAAAAAATAAACTACAAATTCAAAAAATTTGAAAAAAATTGAGAAGGTATATGTGACAATTAAAAGTATTTTGACAAAGTTTGAACAAACTTCATGTTTTCGTTTTCGAAAAAACTCTAAAAAACTACTTTTTTCCAAGTATAAAGCGGGAAAACCAGACATACAATTTTGATAATTTTTTTACAGCATAAAGATATAACCCTAAGAAATACTTATGAATTTTTTGAAAATTTTTGAATTTACAGTTTTGTCACTACGGGAAAAAATGTTATGTTCCGGCTTATAATAAAGCTACCGGTAAGAAACCGGAAAAAATTTTAATAACAACATATATAAAACTGTAAAAGTGGAATATATTTGCAATAAAACGTTGAATATTTTTTCCTAAACATATGAAAAATCTCGTTAAACAATAATTATATCTTGAATTGCCGGCATCAAATTGTATACTAGAGAGGTGGCTCCATCTCAAACGTTGGTAGTATTTATCATCGATAGATTGCATTACTTTCGGCCTCGAAACGCTTCAAGCGAATCGTCATACTAGCAGGGTTGCCATATCAATTATTTTGTACAACACTTTGACAAATTACAACAAGATTTAATAAGAATGTTATCGGTTTGAATGAATTTTATTTGGCATGCTAGAACTTACAGAATAGTAGATACTGTACTATTCCATCTACAAGTAATATATCTATAAAAAACGTATTTAGTTTCTAAAAACCTATTTAGGCGTTTTTAGTTAATTATTTTAGTATTTATAAACAATAGTCTTGCTTGCATAACGTATTAGTGATAATTTTTATATTATAATATAAGCATTAGTTATTCTTAAGTAATTCACATTTGTCAACTTGTATTTTAAATCTTGTTTCTCTTAATTTCTCAAAAATCTTCTTAAGATTTACCATATGTTCTTAAAGTGAGGTTGAAAATGTCCCTGTAGACTAGATATATTTCGCCTGTAAGTCTTTTTATTATATTCTCCACTCTCTAAAATGTTGAGGGTGCATTTTTGAGTCCGAATGGCATTCTCAGGAATTCATAGTGGCCATTTTCAACGTTAACTCTTCCAGTTAAGTTCCCTTAAGTTATGCAGTCTTCCAAATATCTTCTTCCTTCATTTTAATTTGATGTAATCCGCTGGCTACAACTGGGTAGAAAAATATTTGCAGCGACCTAGTTTGTCCAGAATGTCTCTTATATTTGGAATTGGGTATAGACCATCGATGGTTTTCTTGTTCACCTTCCTGTAGTCGACATCTATTCTCCATTTAATTTTTCTTGCGGCATCTGGTTGCTTTGGAATGACCCACATTGGGGACGACCAGGGCAATTGTCTCAGTTTGATGATTTCTTGATCGATCATCCTTATGGATGTGTGGATACCGATTTGACTTGGTGTAAACCGGAACTTCATCTCTTGTTCGTATATGATGTTTTATTTGATTAGTAAATGTTAACTGACGTCTGAATAATGAAATATGCATGATGCAAACTTCCTGTACTGTCGTTTTCGGTAATATTCTTCTATTGTATTAAAATGATCGGTTCTTAGGAAAGGATCGACATCTCTTAGATTTATTGGTTGACTTTTGATGGGATCCGTTATTGCTACTTGAATATATTCATCGGTGTTATTGACTAGCTCGGTCCAGGCAAGTTAATTATATGCGACGGTGAGAATTTCTCTTAGGATGTCACCTTCGACTTCTTGTTTTTGGATGACGATTTTACCTGATGTTTCTTTTACTGTAAATTTGACTTGTATAATTCTTTAGGGCTCTTGGTGGACTATATAGAATTGGGCTTTATTTGTGGCATAGTAATTAATAGGAAGAATAGAATGCGCTGTAGTAAGAGTAGCTTGGGTAGAATCGAGATTTGCTTTAAGAAGCCTTAAGATTAAGACCATCAAATATCTTGTAAGCTTTGCAAATATAAAATTTTAAGTTAATATTTGAGTTAAATTCGAAAAAAATTGGAATTTCTACACAATAACCTTCTGAATGATTCAAAAAAATTGATGTAGCAACTGGTTCATATTTAATATTATTTTTGGGGAATTTATTTGTTATATCAGGATTAAGAAAAGATTTAGTGGCTCTTGTAACAATAAGAAGTTTAAGAGGGAGATTTTGAATTTTAATGTAATGAAACTCTCTTTTGTCAGCAAAGAAATGCAATTCTACTAAGTTTCTTCTTTTTCTTTTTGAAATCTTTGAAAATTTACATCTTTGTCCTCATATTTATGAATTTTTTGTTCATAGTAAGAGTAATCTGGGTATGTGTCTATATACCTTCGTCATAATTGCTCTTGTTGTTCGATATTAAAGAGCTTTTCTACCGTGAGTCGGGGCCTGGCTGTCTTTTGAAAGCGGAAGTTTCTTTGAGATTGGGGTCTATTGCCGGTTTGGCGTCTAAATACGCTAATAGGTATTGGCTTATATGATTGAGATGGATATGGTTTATGAAAATTGGGTTGGTTAGTTGTAGAATTTTGTGCATATTAAGTGATTTGTTGATTTTGTTGGAATCTAGGGGGTTGAAATGTCACTCTTGGACTATTGTTGAATGGCTATTGTTGCAAAGGCATTTGATTTTGCCTAAAGAAAGGCTGTGGCTATTGGGGCTTGGGTACCTCAGGCTGCCATCGTGTAGGAGCGGGTGTATGTGATCTCGTGCTAGTTAATAAAATAACAAGACAAACAACTCTAATCGATGTGGCGATACCTAACAACAATAATCTGAGTGTTAAGTACAACGAAAAGATCGCCAAGTACAGAGATCTGGAAATACAAATAAAAAGACAATGGAGAATGGAAAGTACCCAGACGATACCTATTATTCTTTCTACCACTGGAGTCATTCCGAAGAACCTCCTAGAAAACATAAAAAAGCTGGGTCTAAATATATAAGGTCATGCAGAAAGCTGTGCTACTTTCGACGTCCAGATGCGTGCGAAAATTTTTAGGAGATACACCGACGTACCAAGTCACCTAGGACTCGATAACATGGAAAGAGTCCCACCAGAGCTCAATCCTTTTGATATCGTAGGTATCTGGGATGAGTGAATTTTCCCCTTAGATTGAGTGTGGGCCGTATGGCTAAATCTGAATAATAATAATAATAATACTCCAAAGCAAACTTAATTAAAAGCACATAGTAAAAGCAATAAACACATACGCAATACCACTTATCACATTTGGCTTTATAAAGTGGTCGAATACGGAAACTGAAGAACTAATTAGATCAAATATAACCGTGATAACTAAATACGTATCAACCACCCCAAATCATACATCTAACGCATGACACTACCACGCACACAAGGCAAGAGAAGAACGTTGTAATTTGGAAATATCACCCACTACTTAAAGATAGCAAAAAAAACAAAGACAAAAATATATAGAGCAGGAATTAGACCAGTGATAGCATACGGAGCGAAAGTAATATGTCTTACGAAAAAAGATAAAGAAAAAGTAAGAATTATTAAAAGCAAAATTATAAGAATAAACAGCCCAATAAGGCCTGAACACGGAGAATATAGAAGACTAATGAAGCATGAAATAAGAGATAGAAAGGGGAAGAGATAGTAAAATTTATTAATCCACAAAGACTGAGATAATTTGAGCACATACAAATAAGAGAAGAAGACGCATTAATTAGG
The DNA here is from genome assembly GCA_918026665.1 of Diabrotica balteata. Lineage (NCBI taxonomy): Eukaryota > Metazoa > Arthropoda > Insecta > Coleoptera > Chrysomelidae > Diabrotica > Diabrotica balteata. The sequence continues at coordinate 178,741,202 of OU898276.1, forward strand.
AAGATAACAAACGTGAAACCAGTAATAAAAAGAAGACATGTTCGCATGTTTTAGACGATTGACCATTTTTCATATAATTCGCACTAAAATATTTAATATTACCAGATAATTTAATTTTTAACTATCAACAAAAAAATAATATATGAATGCATGTATAAATTTAATGGTAATACGATACTACCGCTATAGACACAGATAGCGCCGCTAAGTACCTCTTTGGCGATAAAAATGTTTAGATAATAAATATAGATCATTTTTCAATGATATGTGTGAATGAGACCTTGTGTTCCTGCAAAACCGTAACTTTGTTTATTTTGACACAGCAGAACAGTAAAATGTTATACATAAAGATGTTGTTAAAGATATCTTTGCTAACTCGGTCTACTAGTAAGCGTAAAAGTTATAGCGTATTTGATAAAATTACTGTCTACACAATTTGGCAACTCAGTCAATGGATATAATGATAGAAAACTGTAATTTATATTAGGGTTTGAAAATATTACAGAGTCATCATGTAGAAATCTACAATTAAGTTAAAAAATTTACCAGATTAGCATGCCGCAGTAGAGCCATCTCTAGGATCAGAAACAAATTAATTGTGGGTGAAGATCAACCTTAAGTACGTTTTAACTGCTGACATCACTAAAATGTATAGGCAGGTGGTCATGAATCCTCAATTTAACTTTCTACAAAACATTCTATGGAGAAATTCTCCTAACGATCCTTTGCAATGCATAGAATTAACTACAGTCAGTTTCGGACAAAAAAGTGCTCCTTATGTTGCTTGTAGGGTACTAAATGAAATAGCTTATCGAAATCCTCATTTAAAATTAGCATCTGCAGCAATACTGAATCAAACTTATGTAGACGACATTCTGGCGGGTGTAAATGAACCTGCGCAGATTGAACAATTACAAACTGAACTTAATCAAAGTTTAAATCCTCATGGTTTTCAACTACATAAGTTTGCTTCCAATTTAACAACAGAATCATCTCAACAAAAATCAAACGTTAAAGATCTTAATCTAGAGGATATGCCTTGTAAAATTCTCGGATTAAAATGGGATCCTACAAGTGACTCCCTTCAAATATCTGCTCCTTCTTGTCTCCCAACCACTCAATTAACAAAAAGAATAATTCTTTCTATAATCTCTAGCTGTTTTGATCCATTGGGACTGGCTAATCCGCTGATAGCTAAGGGAAAACTAATCATGCAAAAATTGTGGTTATTAAAATTAGGCTGGGACGACATAATCACCGATCAAACAATTATTAAAGAATGGCTCACATTTTCCACACATTTAACAATGTTACAAAATCTATCCATATCAAGACTCATAACATTAAACAAACAAATATCACATTGTGAAGTCCATGCTTTCTGCGATGCAAGCTCAGTTGCATACGGGGGAAACATTTATATAAGATCAGTTTTCACGGATGGATCCATTCATTGTTCGTTATTAACTTCGAAATCACGAGTGGCTCCAATTAGCAAACCATTAACAATCCCCAAACTTGAACTTTCAGCTATGGTTTTAATATCGAAACTTGTGGATAGAGTGCTAGGAATTCTACAAAACAACTTTACTTTCAAATCAATCAATCTGTGGACAGACTCGCACATTGCGTTGTCATGGGTACGTGGTCACCCCTCGAGGTGGTCAGTGTTTGTCAGCAACAGGGTTGTACAAATCCAAGAACTAACTAAAGATCACAAGTGGAGACACATAAGATCAGGGCAAAACCCAGCCGATCTGCTATCTAGAGGACAGTTCCCTCAAAACAAACATGCATTCTGGTTTAATGGACCAAAATTCTTAAATGAACCCCAGGAAAATTTTGACGATTTGGATACGTTCAGAATGGTGGAATCTCCACCTGAAACAAAGAAAACTTCTTTGAACGTAATTCAGCAACTCGATGATCCATGGGTTACTACTTTTGACACTTTCAATCGCTACACTAAATTAATAAGAACTTTTGCATACTTTTTTAGATTCTTACATAATGTCAGATCACCAGTCAAAAGGGTAGGTCTATTGACCACTGAAGAACTAGAACATTCTGCACAATTTATAGTTTCTAAAATTCAAAACAAATTTTTCTCAAACGAACTAAAATGTCTCAAAAATAATGAACACATTTATAACAAGCAAATTTTAACTCTCAACCCATTGCTTGACGAAAAACAAATTATCAGAGTAGGGGGACGGTTGAAGCACTCCGACCTTTCCTATGATCAAAAGCATCCCATTCTATTGCCTAGTAAATGTAAATTTACTTCTTTATTACTTAAAGCAGAACATAACAGGTTGGGGCACAGTGGTCCTCAAAATGTTTTATCCAATGTAAGGTTGCAGTACTGGCCATTAAATGGCCTTAGAGAAATCAAACGTATCATATCAAAATGTCACATCTGCTACAAATTTAATGCTCAACGACCAAATCAAATCATGGCTGATTTACCAAAAGAGAGAATCACACCATCTCGGGCCTTCCAAAACGTAGGACTCGATTTTGGTGGTCCGTTCTCCATCAAATCAGCTTCAAAACTTAGAAAAGTCGTCATCACCAAATGTTATTTAGCTTTATTTGTCTGCATGGCGACTAAAGCCGTTCACCTAGAATTAGTCTCAGACTTAACTACCGAAGCCTTTTTAGCATCATTAAAACGTTTCATTTCCAGAAGGGGCTGTCCCACTATCATATATAGTGACAATGCCACCAATTTTCAAGGATCAAAAAATCAATTGCACGATTTATATCTTTTCTTAAAAAATCAAACTAATCTTGACTTTATCAAATCATACTTACTTGAAACAAAAATCACATGGAAATTCATTCCCCCTCATTCTCCCCATTGGGGTGGAATTTGGGAATCCGCCATTAAAAGTGCGAAATATCATCTCATACGAATGGTCGGAGGGCTTACATTAACTTTTGAACAACTTGCAACTATCTTTTGCCAAATCGAAGCAATCATGAACAGTAGACCACTTTGTCCATCATCTAATGACCCGTCCGATTTTTCAGCTCTAACTCCAGGGCATTTTCTGATAGGTTGTCCCTTAACCGCGTTTCCAGAACGGGATATTTCTGAGGTTCCACTAAACAGATTAAAATTTTGGAACATCTGCACTCAAATTCAACAACACTTTTGGAAAAGGTGGTCAGTAGAATATCTGAACCGTTTACAAAATAGGCCCAAATGGATGGAACCTCAACTAGAAATGAAAGTAGACGACTTAGTCCTTTTAAGGGAAGATGATACGCCACCCTTGAAATGGCCATTGGCGAGAATAATAGAACTAATACCAGGAAAGGATAATAAGTCCAGAGCAGTCAAAATCAAAACTCAAGATGGCACTTATATCCGTCCAATCGTTAAGTTAGTACCATTACCCAGTGTCGAATAACATGATGTGGGTATTCCGGTCTTATTATTCATCATTTGTACATATTTAATAAGTTTAATATTTCATTCTTCGCTCTTTTATCAACTATCAAAAAAAAAAAAAAATTCTTTCGTTTTTTTTTTATTTTTTATTTTATTCTATTCTTTTTATTACTACTTAGTTTAGTAATGATCACACAAGCGTAGAATCATTTGTTGTTTTTGTTTTAAACCTTCATGTTGCACTACTTTCAGTGTAACATCAGTAATCACTAGTTTTCTGACTGTCAGTATTTCTGAGTTGATAGTAGCTACACACCTATCAAATTATCAAATTGCACATAAGTGCTGGTCCTTCGAGTCCCAGAGAAAATCTTTCATTTTCTGTTTGTTTTTAAACACTCCGAATCTTATTTAGTTTGTTAACTTTAATCAAAACTTATTTCTATTTATTATTAACAATCATTCACTCTCTTGCGCCGCCCCCCAATATGGTTAAATTTCATAACATTTAACCAGAACATTATCATTATAAAATTCCAATGCCGGACCTGTATATTCGAAAAATGCCGGTTCAGCTTGACGTCACTTGGGTTGCGTTAGCTATGATCCGGATACTCATTTCGGCTTTTGGGTTCGTTAACTATGACCCGAAAACTCATTGTCGGCTCCTTTAGCGTGGGCGCATAGAGAGCTGAGAGTAGCATTCCAATCTTAACACTGTACACATCTCCACTCGTAGTATTTTGTTGGTTTTTGTTTTTTATTACGTACGAGTGGAATTAAACGTTCATAAACGGCTAACATGTGGTCGTATATCTTTTAAACATTTTTTCTTATATAACAAGTAATGGTTTCAACGTGTTTTTCATCAATGTTTTGTAAATAGCTGTATAAAGTGCCTCGTAAAAGACTTTTAAGTGCAAAAGTGAGGTTTAAGTGACAAGTTCTCATCTGTTTACGTGACCAAATGAACTTACATCAAGAATCGAACTATCTAACCTGCATTTTTTTGTAAAACTATTCCGAACTTAAACATTTTCAGTTTCTCTCAATAAAATCTAGTGAAAATTCAATTTAAAGGGTTTTCATTTATTTAAACTCAAAGAAGAAATACCTTTCCAAGGAAATATTAGAAGAGCAAAGGGGTTATTACCTCAAGGAAGAACCTGATAATATCACACATGTTACCTTACCCGCAATTTCTTGGCATACCAGCAACCTAGAAGGAAATATAGAACATCACATCAAATCAATATGAGACAAACCCTCATATTTTATTCAAGAGGTTTTATGTAATGAAGCTATGAAACCAGCCAAACTCATGCGTCATTTTGAGACAAAACACAAAGAACTTGTTCAAAAACCATTGGATTTTTTCAAGCGCAAGGAAACTCAGCAAGTAATGAAACAGTATTCTTCTAAGGATAAAGCTGCTTTAAAAGCATCTCTTTTAATTTCATTAAAAATAGCAAAAGCAAAAAAACCATTTACAATAGGAGAAGATTTAATTTTACCCTGTATTTTTGAAGCCACTAAAGAAGTACTTGGTGAAGAGTCAGCTAAAAAAAATGAAAAACATAGCTCTATCAAATAATACAGTTACTAGAAGAGTTGAATCGATGGCAGCAGATGTTGAAAACCAACTCATAATAAAGCTTCACCAATCTAAGTGGTTTTCTTTGCAATTAGATGAGTCTACCGATGTTACAAATAAAGCAATTTTACTGGTGTATCTAAAATACATTGATCATGAAGAAAAGAAATTAAATGAAGAATACATGACATCTTTTGAACTGTCAGGTCATACAAAAGGTCGGGACATTTTTAATGCTGTTGATGGGTATTTAAAGTTGCATAAACTATCTTGAAAAGACTGTGTTGGATTGTGTACTGACGGCGCGGCTGCTATGACAGGCTCCAAACAAGGCCTTAAAAGTTTTGTACTGAAAGAAGCGGGAACCGAAGTACAAATAACACACTGCATTATTCACAAAGAAATGCTAGCAACCAAACAGTTGAGTCCTGAACTCAATGAAGTCCTCCTTACAGTTGTAAAGGCTGTGAATTTAATCCGGAGCAAAGCTCTTAATTCAAGATTGTTTGCTACGCTTTGTGATAATATGGGCTCGCTTCATTCCAAACTTTTCCTCCACACTGAAGTACGATGGTTATCCTGAGGGCGTGTATTGGCCAGATTTTATGAACTTAGAGAGGAGGTTTGTATGTTCCTTGACAAAAACAATCCAGAACTAGCGGCTGTGTTTCGGGGTGGACAATGGGTGGCTAAACTTGCCTTTTTGACTGATATATTTGAAATTATAAATGTGCTGAATCTTGGTCTTCAAGGGCCCTCACACACAGTATTCGATCTGTGGAAAAAAATTGCTGCATTCAAACAAAAGTTAAAGTTATGGCAAACTGAAGTAGAGAAAGGATCTTTTGCTATGTTTAATCTGTTTTCTGAATTTATAATAGAAACGAAAGGTATGAATATAAATAAAGAACAGCTGTCATCTTTGGTAAAGGCTTACATAGCATCGCTTCAAGGGTATTTTGACAACTATTTCCCTGCGAGTTCTGACGTCAGTTCTAAAAACTTGTGGGTGGTAAATCCTTTTTTACCACTCAAAGATATTGACCTTACACTTAATGAACAGGAAGAACTTATTGAGATATCTTCTGATCCTCAGCTTAAAGTTGTCAAAATACAATGTGACAATATTGCAAGCTTTTGGATCAAGTTACTTGATGAGTACCAAACCCTCAGCCAAAAAGCCTTGAAAATTCTACTTCCTTTCAATTCTACATATCTTTGTGAAACAGCATTTTCAACACTAAATGTTATTAAGAATAAGCATCGTAACAGTTTGTTGAAATTGGATGCTCCATTCAGGTTGAGTTTGACCTCTTTGAAGCCAAATATCGAAGATCTTGCCAGTAAAATGCAAAACCAAGGAAGTCACTGAGAGACTTAGTGTCATATTTTGTAAGCGTTTTACAATAGATTTATAATGTTTCTATAACTATATTAAGACTATAACTATGTTTTTTTTTTTCTAATTACTTACTCTTAATACAATATATATTAAAGGATTTAAAATATATTTCTCTAGTTCTCAATTTAATTTACCTAGTTATAAAATCATGTGGTCCGCAGACGTTTTCTTATAGATCTTGGGGTCCTCGAGGGAAAAAGGTTGGGAACCACTGCTCTAGAACAACAAACTACAGACAAATATATCAAATTTTAAAATAAACAAATCATGAGTGAAAGGGTTAACACCACGAACTGCTATCTATGATTTTAAATTATTTTTCTAGTTAAAAGTTTATGAACCACCCATACAACAAGACGGAACTAAGAGGATTTCAGTCAAGTCAATACCTATCTCGGCGTACGATACTCCTTCTGAAGCGGACATCTTAGTAATTTGCAACAAAGATACCGAAGGTGAGCACTTATCAGTTCATTTACTAAATAAAAATCAAAAATAACATAAAAACGTTTATTTTCTTAATATATTTTACATTTCACATTTCAAGATATTTCAAACGCAAAATAAATTTGCCTTCTTTCTTGACGTACCGCTTCTGCAACGCTTGCTAGTTAAACTGCTTCCTTTTATACCTTGGATTTATCTGTCATGGACTATACAGATTTCCGCATCATACCTACTTTCCTAATTGGCTGTCTTCGGCAACCATCCGGCTAGACCTTGATCATATGGTCAATCAATCGGTGTTTTGATCTGTACATCCTCTGGATCCGATTCTTGGCGAGGATGTCCCTGGTCTTTAGGAGTCTTCTTGTGGCTTGGTGGAAGAAGTATCTTGTCCACCTTCCTCAGTGGTGTATACTGGAGCCTTTCTCTGATGGTTGCATTTGTTTTTCTTTCTTCTCATGTTGGTCCATCGATGATCCTGTAGCATGGCGTCCTCTGTAGTTTCTAGCTTCTTCCAGTTGATCTAACTTCTACGTTAGATCTTCCAGATCTAACGTAGGCCTGGTATAGCTGGATCTTTGAGGCCTTCGATAGTAGACTGGTCCTAAAAATGTCAGGAAGTTTAAGCCTTTTTGTAGTATTTGCTTTTACCTTGATTTGTTGCGTGTTCGTGAAGTTGAGTTTCCTGTCGAGATGGATTCCTAGGTACTTAAATGAATCTTCTGATTGGATCCTGTTGTCTACTACTGGTGGATTTTTCCGTGAATTCTGTGATTTTTCCAAGGTAGTTTTCTACCTTGTATCAAAATGATACAAGCTCGCCAATTTTCAATGCTATTATTGACCCTATAGTAAGGAGAACCCACCTTCATAGTACCTTCCTAGACCGGTTTGGTCTACAGCTCAGTCGTATTCGTAACATCCTAGTGATTGAATGTGTTTACACACAAGCGTATTATATCATATTGATACATTGTAACATAACGTGTAAGTATTGTTTTTCTTTGGTCGTATTTTAGGCTATCTTCGGCCTACCTATTATAGGTGGGTGTTATTTTATTTTTATTTTCAGTATAATGACTGCAAAGCGAAATTACAGCCTAAATAATCCGAATAATTTAGAATATCTTCGAAAATTAATGTTGACGAAAATAAAGATGCCCCTAACCAAGTGGAAGATTTCGAGTATGAACCGGACACAGATGCGGAAGATCAGCCAACAGATGAAAGAGTTAGTAGTTAGAAAGGAAGAACCAGATTTATACGACAATTTATTTTACTTTGGAAAAGATAAAACCACTAAATGGATGAAAACACCGCGCGCTAAGAAGCGACGCACTGAGCCACATAATCTGGTTACATGTATCCCAGGAGTAATACATCAAGCACGACTAGCTAAGTTATCAATAGAATGTTAGAGACAGATATTTTCTGATAAAATTCTACAAACAATAGTCAAGTTAACTAACCAGTATATTCATCTTGAACTAAGGGATCGCTTAGACCGACACCGTGATGCAACTGACTCGGACATGACAGAACTCAAGGCCGCCATACGCCTTTTATATCTAGCCGGAATTTTGCATGCCAACAAAATGATTTTAGAGGACCTCTGAGGTACAGATGGACACAGCATGGAAAGATTTCGACTGGTTATGAGTCTCAGAAGGTTCAACTTTCTTATGAGATGCCTGCGGTTTCGATGACCGCATTACAAGACCTAAAAGGAAAGCGGTTGACAACATTGCGCAGATTCGTGAACTCTTCGACGATTTTGTTCATAATTGTAAACATAGCTATTCACTAAGACAGTGTGTGACTATTGACGAAAAACTGGAGGCTTTTAGAGGACGTTGCAGGTTCAAACAATATATCCCTTCAAAGCCATCCAAATATGGGGTAAAAATTTATGCTATATGTGATGCAGTTACTTTTTATAGTTATAGACTAGAGACTAGACCTAGAAATATATGCTGGAAAGTAGCCCCAGAAACTCTATAAACAAAGTAATATACCATTTGATGTCGTTAGAAGATTGGCACAACCTATTTATGGAACGGGGCACAAGATAACGGCAGATAAGTGGTTTACAGATGTGCAACTTGTTTCCAAATTACACAGGTGTACCTTGGTCGACGTGCTTCTTGCCTGGTGAATTTGTCTTCCTCCTTTCTGCCAGATCGAACCTATAACCATTTGCTAGCCCGGTTTTTCCATTTTCGGGGGGGGGGGGGGGGGGTGTCTACGTGACTATGAGCACCACCTGCGGTAGGACAAGACGTGAATCCAGGGCATCGGTTGTTTCTTAGGATTCGTGGCTGGGAACTTCTCGTTCACCGAAATATTCAGCACTGGACAACTTCAGCAACTGCAGAACATCACGACAGTCTACTGTCCAGTTTGTCTGCCGGCGTGGATTGGTATTAAGCTCGTTCTGGATATTGCTTAACGTAGCTCGTCGGGGTGAGCTTGAGTCGCAAGGTTCACTATTTGTTGGGCGCCATATCACCAAATGGGACATAAGGGCTTGAAGAATCAGTGCCACTTAGCACTTCCATGGTGCCTTACAGGGGGACTTCGACCAGTCAATTCGAAGTCCACACTGCGTAAATTACATTGTCGATGGATTTGTGGTTTTTCAAAATAAAACAACATTTTGAAGGGTGGAAACTATCCAGCCACAGAGTCTAAAAGAATCGCAGAGCAAAGCAGAATCCCCACATCAGACTCCCAGGTGCAGAGACCCTATTTGAGAGCCGAGAGCAGGAAATGTCCCATATTTATAAGTATATTAATATTTATATGGCATTTTTAGATCTTTCGACCAATAATAAAATTGGAAGCAGTTTTAAGGCGGGGCGATGCGCATCAGGGTGCGTATTAGTCCACTACTTATGTACCAGGATGGCAGCTGCAGAAGATGTAACTCAAAAAAAGCCCCGTTGCTGTGCTTTATGTTACACATCACAAAGGACCAGGTTGACCAAAACCATTTGCAAGATTTGTAAAGGATATATTTGGGCGAGCATACAACCCCAATGTGCACATCGTATCACTCAAGGTTACAAGAACAAGAAGACTCAAGTGACACATAAGTGACAGATCGCCACCGCAATTAACTGAAATAAAGATTTTTTTTGTTTAAAATGTTTATAAGAAAACAATATATTTTATGTTCGCGTCATATAGGAAGGCAACATTTTATTTTTACCAATTTATAATATAAGAAAAATCATTTTTTTCGAGTACTTAGGTTATATTTCTATGTAAGTTATCGTTTTTTGACAATACTACTTTTGACTACTAAAAGAATAAATTATAAAAATAATAAAAAACACAACTAAAACACCACATATATCTGACTGCGTGTCAGTAAATTTTAAAAGCACGTAACAATACAGATACGACCGTTGTTGCTGTCAATAGCTTTTTACCCGTAAGTCACGTATTCGGATTTACATACACAAATAGTTTTTTTGTTATCACAATGTACTTACACAAACAAAAAAGGAGGGCCATAATGAATTATTGCATGTAATCTACAACTACGCTTGATCCAAAACTATTGCTGTTACGGTAATTTTAAGTCAAAATTAGATGTATCAATTTGATACATTGCGACAGTTTTTATCATCAGCAAAAAGACAAAAGAGGGAATGCAAAGGAAGTAGGGGCAAAAATATTGTTAGACAGGAAGTGCTATCTTGAGAGGCTACATTAAACAAGGAAAAAGAGTCGCTTTCCTTGTTTAAGACATCAAATTTAATTGTTTTATGTTATTGTTTGTTAAAACTGTCACATGAAATCTTATTTATATTGAAGTTTCTTAATAATTGTATCGCATCTTAGACTATTATCGCTAATATTTAATTAAAACTTTCTCGTCTAAGACACATTATGATAAATATTTAATAGCTACTGTTAATAAGTGTCGGAAAATTTTAATTTGGCACCAAAAAAGTGGCCATCAGAGGCCACTTTTTTGGTCTCTTTTTCATAAGGATTAGATTCTCTCTTTTGTCTTTTTTCTCGATGGTTTTTATACAAGAGTAAGTTGCGAATGATGGAAGTTTAATCAATATATTACGAAATTTGTGTCATAGCTTTTGGAGGCAGTCATAATCCAATTCTGCACTCATTTTTTAATAAAAAAAAATAGTAAATAAAACTCCCCTATTTTATGTATGATAATCAAAATACACTTTTTATTATGTATTTTTTTAACCTATTCTCTATCCTTCCATTGTTGGATATAGGTCTCCCCCAGTTCTCTCCATCCTTCCCTATCTTGAGCTGTTCTCTGCCATGTGGGACCTCCTTGTTTCCTGATGTCATCTTTCCACCTCATCTGTGGTCTGCCTCTTGATCTCTTTGCATTGTATGGACGCCACTTTCCGATGGCATTGTTCCATCGTCCGTCTTGGAGACGTTCATTGTGCCCAGCCCATTTCCATTTCAGTTTTGCTGCTTGTTCTATCGCGTCTACTGTCTTTGTTCTGGTTCTGATCCACTGGTTACGTTTTCTATCTCTAAGTGATACACCCAACATTTGTCTCTCCATCGCTCTTTGTGCCTTCCTTATCCTATCCAAATTGACCTGTGTAAATGTACATGCCTGTGCTCCGTAGGTGAGCACCGGTATTATACAGTAGTTATATACCTTGCTTCGTAAGTATAGAGGGATTGTTAGATTTTTTAAAACGTAAGAAAGTTTGCCGAACGCTGCCCATCTCATTCTTACTCGTCTCGATATTTCAGCTGTTTGATTTTCTCTGTTAGCTCTGATTGCTTGTCCTAGATAGATATACTCATTTACCTGTTCTATTTTTTCTGTTTTTATTTTTATTGCCTCTTGGTCTTCCGTGTTTGTCATTACTTTTGTTTTGTTAAAGTTAATTTTTAGGCCTTTTTGCAGTGACTTTTCATGAAGTTCATTCAGCATTAATTCCAGTTCTTGTCGTTCCGAGGAGATCAGGAGTATATCATCCGCATATCTAAGGTGATTTAGGTATTTTCCGTTAATATATATTCCTCTGTTTTCCCAATCTGTTGATTTTATTATGTCTTCGAGGATCAAGGTAAACAGTTTAGGTGAAATTATATCGCCTTGTCGGACTCCTCGTTTAACTTTTATATTATCCGTTATTAATTTGTCGTCCAGAATTACGGTCATGGTTGCGTTTTGGTAAATATCATGTATCAATTGTCGGTATCTTGAATCTATTCTACTATTGACCAGAGCTTCTTCAACCGCCCAGTGTTGAATGCTGTCGAAAGCCTTTTCATAATCTACGAATGCTAAGTACAGCGGAAGGTTGTATTCATTGGTTTTCTCAATTAAGATTTTAAGCGCATGTAGATGGTCGATTGTGCTGTATCCTTTTCTGAATCCGGCCTGTTCCACTGGTTGGTAGTTATCAAGTTTATAGGTTAGTCGGTTGTTTATTATTCTTGTGAAGGTTTTATATAGTTGTGACAAAAGGGAAATAGGACGGTAGTTGTTTAGGTCTGTTCGGTCTCCTTTCTTATGTATTAAGAGTGTGTTGGCATTTCTCCATTGTTTAGGTATTTTACCTTCAAACAGACATTTGTTGAACAGTATTTTTAGCATTTTTTTTATCGTGTCTCCTCCTTCTTTTAGCAGTTCCGCCAGTATTTTGTCCTCACCGGCCGCTTTATTTCTTTTCATGTCGTTTATGGATTTTTCGATTTCATCTTCAGTTATTATTGGTAATACCTCTGAGCCAACATTTTGTATTTTCCTCGAGAGATTCTGTTTAGATGATAGTGGTGGGTCATTTTTAGAACTGTATAGGTCTGTGTAATATCTTTCTGTGATTTTTACTATTTCTCCTAGATCTCTTTCTTCATTGTTCTCAGCTTTAAGCATGATTAGTTTTCTTTTTCCTGTATTTGTCTTCATTGTTTTTAAACTTTTGTTCTTCTCTATGATTTTCTTAATGCGGTCTTCTTGGTATTTCTTTAAATCTTCCTTTATCTGTTTTCTTATGGTTTTGTTCAGTTCGGTAAACTCCACTGTATTTCTTTTGTTATCATTCAGTAGTTGTCGTCGTTTTTTTAGCATATCTTGTGATTTAGCGCTAATTTTTTGTTGCTTTCGCTTTTGTTTATTAGCAATCTTCAGGCCTGCTTCTAGTTGTTCTGTTGTTATTTTATCGTTTAATTCGTCTAGTTGCAAACCCTTTAGCTGTGATATGTCACTTCTTTTTAGCTGGTTTATGTATTATTTATGAATTATGTATTATTATGTATTATTTAAATAACATTAGTTAAAATCAATTAATATATTTAGTTATCTTTCTTATACACTGGTTAAAAAATTTTATACACTGTTGCTAATATGTGATATTAACATATTTTGTTTTGATTTTTGTAGATGACAGTGAGTTTACATATTATTTTTGCGATAACATTAAACATCATGGAGATAAAGAAAATATCATTACACTTGCCAGTTGTGTTGGTTCATTAAAGTCTCCAATAATTATTTCTACTCTTACCAGACACTTTTATTTCACACCTAGTGAATTACGAGGTCACCACTTGGTGATCCGTAAACATCAGCAACAATTAAAAGAGCATGTTGAAGAAATACAAAATATTATGAAAAATACTAAGTTGGTCAAGAAAAAGCTTGGGATATTTGGGAGTTTAAGAGAAAAATTTAGGAAATCTGAGTCTTCTTCGCCATCTACTAGCGCTACGGTCACTGATGCAGCCGAATCAGGGAATAGCAGAACACCTAATATTCAACTAAGACGGCCAAGTGGTCCTTCCACTACAAGAAGTAGAAAGATGTCACAAAGTGAACCAGAAGGTAGCCGATCTAGTACAAAAAAACCACCTTGGAGATGATTTATTTAATTGATTATTTAAGTATACAATTTTTTGTTATTTTTTAATGTCTTTAAATGCTTTCCCTTTCTATTAGTATATTTATATAAAAATTTAGAGATAGTTGTTTACTTCTACCGTTTATACTAAAATTTATAATTAAGAGAAAATAAAGAAATATATCTGAAAAAACTTATAAATATTTTGATTACCAAACCAAGGATAACCTGATAAGTACCTAACCCAAATATTTAAAAATATAATGGGCAAAAAAGAGATCATACAAAAAGTATTGGTGATAGTAGTACACAATGAGATATGGTACACAATAAGACAATCTAATTTTTTAAATGTACAGCCCAAATTCAGTTCTGCAACCAACATTATCACAGAAATGTCATTTTACATCACCAGTCAAATAGTCCAAATACCATCATTTCATTCGTGATCTCGTGAAATTTACAATAATAAACTGTTTAATTAAGGTAAGAAGTTACTTTTCATATAGTTTTGTTGCATGCGTGAAATACCCAACGAGCAAAAAGATAGAAGAGGGAATGTAAAGGTAGTGGGGGCCAAACAATTGTTAGACGAGAAGTGCCATTTTGAGAGACCACATTAAACAAGGAAAGAGAGTCTCTTTCCGTGTTTAAGAAATCAAATTTAGTTGAGTTATGTTATTGTTTGTCCCAACTGTCACATAAAATCTTAGACTATTATCGTTAATATTTAATTAAAACTTTCTCGTCTAAGACACATTCTGAAAAATATTTTATAGCTACTGTTAATAAGTGTCGTAAAATTTAAATTTGGCGCCTTTGCACTTCCGGATATGTCTGCCATATTAAGAGGCCACTTTCATGAATTTTGGTCTCCTTTTCATAATGATTAGACCCCTCTTTTGTCTTTTTGATCGATGGAAATACCACAGTCAGCGGCGACCGGCCAGGTGAAGTAGGTGAAGTGAAGGTGAGGTTTACCAAAAAAATATAATTAAATTGAGACAAATAAATAAAAAATAAAAGCAACATTATTATATCTGAATTCTGAAATTAATTATTTATTCTCTTTTAATTAATCTTAAAATTAAAAAAAGATATCTAGATAAAAGATAACTTAATATATACCTACATATATATATATATATATATATATATATATATATATATATATATATATATATATGTATGTATATGTATATATATATATATATATATATATATATATATATATATATACAATGAAGTAGGTTTCAAAAGAAAAAAATTCCTTTGATCTCGAGGATATCGGTCAGAGGAGAAATAATACAAGGAAATCACAGTTCCATTCCTATATTTGAAGACGTTTCGCTTGTGGAGTTCACAAGCTTCATCAGTTCAATGAATGGTAAGTGAAGTATAAAAGGTGTTAAACAAACACACCATTCCCTTGGTAACTGTGGTCAATACATTAAAATGTTGTTAAAATCGTAGCTTGAATGTGTCTATGTAGTAGCATTTGTGATATTATAATTCGAAAAAGTTTAATTTACAAAAGAAAGAAAGAATAAAAACTACTACCAAGCTCGATAAAAAACACGTCAACACTGCACGTAAAAAACTAACTTACAACCATAAAGTGTAGAAATACATTTAACAAATTAAAAAAAAATTGACTAAAACGCACTAGCACAGAGCTGAATTGTTGACAACAATATAAATAAAATAAATATAAAAGTTATCAATTAAGACAGGTCGGTTTAGGTCTAAAGGGGATTACTGTCATTAGAGCTAACAGATGCAAGACTAACAGTGTCAATAACATCGTTTAGATTCATCGTAGTCTAAATTTTTTTTGTAGGTAAGTAGACGAGATATAAGTGACCTATCAGAGATATTATGGTAGATCTGTTTGAGGTCATCAAAAAGGGCGTTAATGTTCGTGGTAAATTGGTGTACCTCAGCTAAGAGATCATGGCAGTCGAAAGAATTTTCCAAGACAGCAATTAGTTGTAGGGAGTTAACTGAAAATGATTATGGGTTTGCTGCTATAAGATTTTCTATGATTGAGCGGGCAGACGGGCTGATGGTTTTGTGTCTTTGGTTTTCGATTTTTTTTTAGGGGCTGATTTGGGGACCCGGAATGAGTTGTCATGGAGGGAATGTGAATCGATTGGACTGTGAGTAGTGGAATCTGAAATGGTAATAACAGGGAGAGAATCGAGGCTTGAGTCAGTTGAATGGGTTCTTTTAAGGAGGAATAGATAGTAGGAGGGGTAGGTTGATCTAAAGGTATGGGTGTGATGTTAGATAAATTGTCGGGGGAGAATTTGGGGCAGAAGTGAGAGAGGTGCCGGAAGGTACGGTGGGGCTATTATTAGTGGATTCATTAGGTACGTTGAAGAATCGGGGGTGGGTAGTGCTATCCGGTGGGTTTTAGCAGGTTTCAGCCGTATATCCGGCTTTTTGGCAAAGGAAACATTCAACTTTGTCTGATGTAACGAAGATTCGGAAGGAAGTGTTTTTAAAATGTATTAATACGGAGGTTTGTATTCCGAAGTGTTTTTAAAATGTATTAATACGGAGGTTTGTATTCCGAAAATTGTCTTTATCTTATTAGATATTAACAATCTTTTAGTTAGGGAAATAAGTCTGCGGATATGGAGGATTTCATTTTTAACGGAAACGGTGGGATTGTTCTTGAGAAGAATATCGACGTCAGAAATAGAAGCAAGAAAGATGTAAATGCGTTAGTTGGATATGCTGGAAGCGTGGGTTATACGCTTTGGTGTTACGATGTCATCGATCGCCTTAATGTAATCGAAGAGAGCTGTATCCGGAAGAGCATTTGATACTATCGCTTGCTTTCTGCTAGGATATGATGTAGCTGTGGTAACCGGTGTAAGTTTTGTTGTATTTGATGTGGTAACAGCTGCGTAGCTTGGACCGGTGAGTTGAGGAAACACTTAAATATTCTGGATGGCAAAATATTTAATGAAAACTAGGCACAATGCCTGGTCTATTAGTGTGTTTGTATCAATTATAAAGTTTCTTGCAAAAGTACATACCAAGTTGTTTCACAAAAAACTTTTCACTTTCAATAATGACTTGATAACAAATCACATTAACTGACAAGTTTTTATTAGAAATACTATTAGAAGAAGCCGAGATATTGACTCGTTGGCTTTTCGAATCAGTTTCTAAATAAGTTTTAATATAATTTGATCTTTATACATTTCTTAAAAAATTTAGAGTATTCTTATTAAGTAGTCCATCTCCATTGATTCTATGTATCGAATTCTCTATATTTCTACACTTTGCTATACATTTGTATAGTTCCTCCTTCTCAGGTTTTATATTCTTTAGTTCACTTTTCCACTAAAAACTGTAATCTGTTTGTATGGATATTTTTTCTCCAAATAGCTCTTTTGTCGCTACATAAATTGATTGTTCAAGTGCTCACATAATTCTTCTATAGATTCTTCCATTTATTTTGTATATTAATTTATATACGTTCGCTACGCAAATAAAACTACTTTTAAGACAGATTTATTTAATATTAGTTCTATGAAAATCACAACTTTTTAAGGCACAAATTTTAATCTAAAACAAAGTAAGTACAAAAACTTAACTAAGTATACAATAAATTAATGTTACTTATTCTCAGTATGAGGAATGTAAAATGGTTATTCTAGAAAAATCCAGTTAAAAACAGAAACTTTTTAAATAATGTCTTAATAGTACTTTACTCCTTATCCCTCGAAATACTCCACAATAATGATAATGTCACTTTAGCATATTTTGTAGAGATTTAGATCCTAATAACACCGATAAATTACCTGTTTATTTACATAGTTTATTTTTAAAAAGTACTTTTTGTGAAGTTATTTGGATATGTTATTGTAATACATTTTTAAGGCCTTTTTGCAATAATTGATATCACTACCTTGGAAAAACATCGTCACAAACTTTACGATAACCATTTTTACCAATTTACCCTAACTGCGAACAGGTTAATATTTTGTCTTTGGTGTGTACTAACCTATAAAAAGCTATAGTCAATTCCATATTTCTTTAATCCTTTACTTTACTCCGTGGCGTTACAACCCTTCGTGGGTTTTAGCCGACTCGACAACATGCCTCCACTTCTTTAATCTTATTTTAGATAATAAAATGTTTCGAGTTGCGACGTCTTTCTTAAAAAAATGTTTTCGGTGTTTGGAGGTAATTCACTTCTTTATTAAAATTGTTTTGCGTGTTTTTTTACAAATGTAGATTTGTCACATAAAAATAAGAACAAAGACGCTACAGTGTAAAAACTAAAAAATACTGTCATTATGCAGTAAATTATAGTCAAAAAATACTTGTCTTTATTTGAAGATTCATTCTGTTAACTTTCCATAATACTCTCTCTTCATTGTTTTTGACAGAAGTCAACTTTAGCATGAGTCTACCCCTAAATCCTTGAAACATTTTTATAATCTGAAATAATTCCCACTGGATTTATTTTTTTAAGAACGTCATAAATCGAAATGATTTGTAGATAGTTGGGTTTAAAATTTCAAAAAGTTCTAATAATTTTCTAAAATACACAACAGTAAAGCAAATAATGCTTTCTTATTAACAGAAAGTACTGTATTATTTTATTGTGTTTTGATAAAGGACGGCATATCTCAAAATATGACAGTATTGTGCAAAATGTCGAACCAACTTTTCTACCATCTGACGGCCATAGGCATAAACTAACTTTATGACATTATCACATGAAAAAATATAGAATATTTAAAATATGTTTATTAGCAGTTCATTTTCACTTTTTTTGAGATATGGCGGTCTTCTTCTAAGGTAGCGATATAACAAAACATGTTGTTTCTACCAGGAGCCCTTTGGAAAATATCCCTTATATAAAATGAGTGTTAATTCTAACAAAAATTATAGTCGTGTACAGAAGAACACGAGATGAATACGTTACGCTCAGGTAACAAGTGGATCAAACTGTACGACTGGAGAAGAAAAATAAAAAATATTAATAGAAATAATACAAATATATACAAGGTAACAATATCTTACAAATAATTACACCAAATGACACGGAACGTCGGGAATGAGAAGTTCAGTTCTACGAAACAGGACATAAGACAAGTGTTTCGTTTTTCGAAAGTGAGTCGTACTGCAGTCAATTGGCTTATTGTAAATTAGGTTTTAGTGTTAACGACTACTTACATGGTTATAAGGATCGATTACAAACGTGACATGTGTGAATTAATAAATGCACACATGAAGAAAGGGCAGATCACCAGATAGTCGAATTACACATTATACATGGGAAAACGTGTTACCTAAGTGATTCCTCAGATAGGTGGCCAATTGTGAAGAATTATACCATTGGTACAGTATGAGCAAACTGTCGTACCTGACAGAATTTTGACCCAACTCTTGGGAACAAAATGGTCACGAGAAAAAAAAAAGATATGGTCCAGAAGAGGACCCAAAAACGTATGACTCTTCTGAATCCCTAAATAAAAATGTAAAAAGTGTCAACGACCCCAATGAGGGTCTTATATAAGAACGTTCAGTGCAATAAAATAGCTTCCGCAGAACTTTCTGCTGTTAAGGTAGGATTCGATACAGCTTTGAGTATACTAGGGTCAAATAAAAGGTTCATCGGCTGTTGGCAAAAAGCTTATACATAGCAGATCTCCAAAGTCCCGCGGAATTCTATAATAGTTAATGAAATATGCTTATGTAGTGAAATTTTAATATTTTTAACGGCCTTCTGAATATGATATACTTAATTGGATTTAATAATATAATTAATATAATGATTTCTTCACTTCCACAAAGAACGTCTAACTGAGATTTAACCCGATACGTTGGCTGTTCTATATTATATCTGTATACAAATATTCTAAAAATTGCAAATCTTTGGAAACGTTTGCCTAATCTTTATAGATATTAGAAATGTACTAGCGATTAATCTGATATGTTTTTAAAGAGTTCTAAAGAAATCTACAAATCTAACCTTACAAGTGACGTCATATTAATGTGGTGTATATCAAGTCACATATTTATCATCAGTGGACTAGATGAAACAACAAAATATGGCAAATATTTTAACAGTTTAATTATACATTAAACTTAACAATGGGAACTAATGACTAATTTTAGCTAAGTAATTATTATCCGATGTTTTTACATGAACGAGGGGATTATATTTTGGAACAGTAAATTATACTAGAATAAAATAAAATTGCTAATTGATCCGATAGTAATAAAAAAAACATCTAATGTGTTAATAGGGAATCATATGTATCTAATTTGTATTCAATTGTGGGTAACCCGATAGCCGTGCGGGACAGCGCGGACTGTACGGCTATCTGGTGAGTTTGTCTATAGGTTTAATCGTCTAAATCGCGGCGTGGCCAGAAAAATAAAAAGGCAACTGAAAATCACCTATGGGCGATCCTTAAATGGGCAAGGTACTAAGAATCTCCTGAACAGCTAGAATCATAAATAAATTTTCTAACGAGAGGAAAATGGGTACACGGAATGTAAAAAGCATGTACGAGCCACGAAAAATTCATAACACGATTAAACAAATGAAGCGTCAAGAAATAAGTAACCTTGGAATAAGTGAAATCAGATGGACATATTCTGGAAAAGTAACTATAGACTATACTGTATACTAAGCATAAGAACACAATCTAAAATACAGAAAAAGGTAGGAATGATTGGGACGAAGGATGCAGACAAAGCAATAAACAATCTATTCTCAAATGAAGAAGTTCAAAATAGACTAAATATAGAAAAACAACTATTGAGAACGATTAAAATAATAAAAACAGTTAGTTCCATCATTTGGTTCATAACGAAAAGTAGTACATTCCTGAATTGATCATCAAAGGAAAATAGAGGGGAAACGAGGTATTTAAAGAAAAAATTGTTCTGGCTGTGTAATATTAACTGGAGAAGACTAGGCTTTGAAGAACTTATGTGTATAGCTGATAAGAGTAAATTAGTTTGTTCATTCATTTTAATTATCTGGATCTTTCTTTAGATCGGATCTGGATCGTCCACAAAAATCTAATTTTTGAATAAAATTCGATAGTTCCCATCACTAATTAACCCCTGACCGCATAGTGGGTCATATATGGCAAAATACTTTTTTTAAAATATTATATTTAAAATTAGGTATAATACTAATATTATACCTAACCTTTAGAGATCGAATCTTATTAAAGTATTTATGCATGACATGTCCATATAGAGTACATACAGGTAATAAAGTGCCATCTCAATGCAGCAAAGTGAACTGTTATGAAAATTTACAAATGGTAAAAGCTGTTCATAAGAATTCTGCAATTTAATATTCAATCATCGAAGTTTCTACTGAATATTTTTGTACAAAATAATAGCGACATCAAGGATAGACCTTCAAGAAAGAATTTGTAGTAGTTTCACGTATTTCTTTATATTTTGGTATTTTTTTATCAAAAATATGATTGTGCCATATATGCTACAATATTGTCGTACAAAACTCTTTTTCATATATGACACAATATGCGTTCTGAACTAGGTATTATTTTATTTTAGAAATAATTATCCAAAAAAGAAGTTTTATGGTGAAACTCTTGTGGTAGTGGACATGCCAGATGGTAGTGAAGATGACGGGCTATCAGATGATGATATTTTCCCTATTATATTAGCTCCAGGGTAGGCCTATGAAGATGAGATAATAGATAATAATGAATCAGATATTAATATTCTAGAAACGGATTTAAATAGTAGTTCGTATAGCGAAGATGAAATTTGGACGAATGACGACGTAATCTAATAAAGAATAGAAATAAAAATCATCCAACTTGGAAAGAAGGAAATTTGGTAATATCAGACGACGATATAAGATTTCTCGGTTCTACTGACCTGCCACCTAAGATGCAACAAGCTGATTCCCCTTACGCATTTTTTCAATTTTTTTTAACAAATGAGATGATCAACGATATAGTTTATGAAACTATATTATATTCAGTGGAAAAAAGACCTCAAAACCCTTTGAAACTTTCTGAAAATTAGCTAGAACAGTTCTTAGGAACCCGTATTTATATGTCAATAGTGCAATTGCCAAACGCCAGAAGTTATTGGAACTCCAGCCTGAACTTCCAGATGGGAACATTTTTTACATTTTGCGAACAATAACGATGCTATTGCTGTTGGTAATCCTGGTCATTACTTTTTAAAATCCGACCGCCACTAAATAAACTAAGGAATCAGTTACTCAAAGTTCCGAAAGAGGAATTTTTAGTCATAGATGAGCAAATAAATGGGGATATAAGACGTTTGTTCTTAGTGGTCTCAGCGGATTTTCCTACGATTATGAAATTTTTGTAGGAAGCCAAACAAATCTTTAGCAGGCTTATAAATTGCATAATATTCTTTGATAATTGGTTCTACAGCGTCCCATATCAAATTTATCTAACGAAACGGTATGTTACCTCTAGAAACAGTTAGAATAAACAGAGTGTCGAACAGTAATATGCCAAAAATAGGCTGAATTAAAAAAGAACGGCCGAGGAGCTCTGGTAGAGAAAGTCGCTATAATTGATGATACAAAAATATCTGTGGTTATATGGTATGACAACAAATTAGTAAACATTTTATCAGCATATGCTGGGAGTATGGCAACAGTTGAACTCATGGACGTATAAATAAAGACTTAAAATGGTTTTCGAAAAAGGATGACACATATGATGGTTTTATGTCGAAAAACTGTAACAATCTACAACATGTATATGGAGGGAGTAGATCTCCTGATTCAATGTTAGAATATTATAAGATCAAACTTAGATCCAAAAACTGGTACATACGTATATTTTTCCATATTATTGATTTGATGGCTGTCAATGTGTGGATTCTTTGGAGAAGAAGCGACAATGAGCATAATAATTTAGCTCTGACAGATTTAAAAATGGCAGTAGCAGAGTGTTTATACAAAGTTAATAAAGCTGGTTTTACTACAAAAAGGGTCGTCCGTGTGGAACTTTGGAAAATTTACAAAACAAGCAAAGAAGGGGTCCAGCAACCGATATTCCAATGTAAGATGTACGAACAGATGGATATGGTCATCTTCCATTATGGTGTAGTGAAAGGCAAAGACGCAAATATGCCTGTGGTTCAAAAAGCTTCATAAAATGCGAGAAGTGTAATGTTTTTCTTTGCTTAAACAAAGATAGAAATTGTTTCTACAACTTTCACATTGAATAATTATTATAGTTAGATAGTTAATAAACGTCTTCTTTTATATTAATTTTACTTGTTGAATCTTGTTTTAATGCATAGTGTGCCCTATATGACATACAAGAAAAATAAAAAAATACAAAAAACTAACCAAGTAGGTTTTTTTATATATTTTTTAACGTAATAGTGAAATCCAGTTTGTAATCATAGATTTTTTTATAAAAAATAAAAAAAATCATGCAGTAGGGGGTTAACTTATAATTTAGTCCATGTAACTTAGTCTAAATTACAATTAAATATAATTACAACCAAACAATAAAACGAAAGGTTTCATTTTGGATAATTTTCTTTTCTCGGTAAAATACAATAAAAACTCTTTATTCTTTGAAAATGCATCCTTAAATATACCGTATTTACATTTTTATTTGAATTATAAATACAAGATTCATATGGTATTCACTCAAATGTAATAAATAACAAGTCGAGGTCATAAAAAACCTTCAACATCAACGTTTCATATAGCAGTGGTTAAGTTTGTTAAAAAATTTGGTCAAGCTAAAAATCAAAGGATAAAATTTAGTGCTTTGAAATTTAACTGGTAAATCTAATCCTGGATATTATAACTAACAAAGCCCGATATCTATTCAGGGAATTTAAACCAATCACACAAACAATAATGGATAAAAACCAAAATATTATAAATGACGAGAAAGGGATTGCGGAGGTATGGAGAAAAAATTGTCATAAGTATATATGCAGATAATCCCCAGAATGCAAATCACCATGAGTTCACTGCAGAGAGAGAACCAAACAATCTAAAGTCAGAGGTAGAAAAAGCAATCAAAAAGTTGAAAATAGAAAATCTCCTAGCGCAGACCAGATCACCGCAGAAGTTTTAAAAGAGACTGGAAATGTAGGAGTAAATGATACGCATATGATCTGAAAAAAGATTTGGGAAACCGGAGAGTGGCCCAATGACTGGTCATCATCCACTTTCATCCCTATATTCAAAAAAGGAACTCCGCTAGATTGAAACAACTACAGAACGGTAACCCTAATATCCCATGCAAGCAAGGTTCTACTTCATGTAATACATGAAAGACTAAAAGCTTTTCTATTGCCTCAGATATCAGAAGAACAAGCGTGATTTGTCCCAGGAAAAGGCACAAGAGAACACATTCTTAATGTCAGACAGGTAATCAAAAAACTCGTGAATTCAATACTCCTATGCTTATGCGCTTTGTGGATTACACACAGGCCTTCGATAAAGTCTATTGGCAGCAGCTATGGTCCATATTAACTGAAATAGGAACACTCCGCCACTTAATTCAACTAATTAGAAGTCTATATGAAAATAATAAGTGCACAGTAAAAATAAACAACACCCATTCCGATAATTTCAGAACAGAGGCAGGTGTCAGGCAGGGATGCATAATCTCGCCAACTCTTTTTAATATCTACAGCGAACACATTATGCGAAAGGTACTAGACGGATGGAAGAGCGGAATATCAGTAGGAGGTCAAAAAATCAATATCTTGAGATGATATGCTGATGACACTTTAATAATCGCGGTAAATCAAGAAGAAGTGGAAGACATAATGAGATATCTGGAGGAAAAAAGCAAAACAAATGGACTAAAGCTAAATAGGAGTAAGACAAGATCATGAGTGTAGACAGAGCTCGGAATAATCTTAACACATTAAAGAAATTGGGGGCTTTGAAGTAGTAAATAGTTTCATATACCTGGGGTCCCTAATAACAACTGACGGAGGGTGTGACAGAGAGATACGTAGAAGGTTGACTATTGCTAGAACAACTATGATGAAAAAGAAAGCGGATAAAAATAAACTGGACGCTTTTGAAATGTGGGTATACCCCCTCATGTTGAGAATATCCTGGATTGATTATCGCACTAACGTATCGATATTAGAACAACTTAAAGTAAAGGATAGATTGCTTAAACAAATACAACAGAGATATTAGCAGTATTCTGGACACATTGCTAGAATGACAACTGCTATGATGAGAAGCTATTGTATTCCAGCTTTTTAAGTTTAATTTTTAATATGTTTCTTGAAACTCACTCTTTATTACAAGTGCTTCATGATTTAAAATATGATTCTCATTGAGTTTCGTCAATTTCTTTCTCACATATTTATCTATTAACTACTATATTGTATGGGACAATACCATAATTATAATTAAAAGAACCATATTCGTATAAACCAAATTTAGGTTTTTAGTCTCATCTAGTGTAATAAACAATAAGTTTGTATATACTGTTAGTTTCGGATCTGCCAATAAAGAGTTTTTAGAGTATCCTACAACAGTGATATCAAATAAAAGAAAATAGTTTTAAATCTATGAGCTGAGAAACAGGCAAGGAAAGTAAAATACACGGATTATAAATACCCGAATACCCGGAGTATTAATTTAGAAATAAAAATGTAACACTAAAGATCATTTTAGTCATTTCCTTTAAGTTTGCTTACGACATAAATGACCTTCCCATTTCGTCCCACAACCAACTATCTAGAAATTTCCGACCAATCATTTTATTCACAACGAATAAGTTAATTTTCTGTAGTTGGCTGTACACCATAGACACAAAAGAATTTTATTAAACAATTTCTTCTTTAAAAGAACCCTTTCGGACTAAATAGAAGAACGTTTACGGAATAAATATTACATCTTCAGTGCTGCTAGTGTAAACTTGACTTTACATGTTTGAAGCCACCAAATATTTGGGTGAAACCCCTTAAATGTTATTTAGTTGGTATTAGATTATATATTTGCTGATAATTTTGTAGGTTACTAGTTACTTGTTACTAGTCCGGAAACGTAGGTCCATTTAGAGTCTGCGTTCTTCGGACCAGTAACCCTAGTTGGGAGTTTACGTTACCATTAAGTAAATCTACTTCAAATTTTAACATCCCACAAAATGATCAGCAACCATGTAATCTAATACCAATTAAATAACATTAGGGTTTTCACCCATATATTTAGTAGCTTTAAACATGAATACCTAGTACGAGCACTGATGATGGAATATTTAAGGGGTCTTTTAAATAAATATACCTTTTATAAAGGATGTTTTAATAAACAAAATTTAATAATTTTATAATTATTTTGACTTATATACAATATATTCATCCCAAGATGAGATATGCACAATATGCACTCAAAAAAGTTAAAAACAGACCTTCGGAAGTCGAGGGAAGCTTTTTTTTTCTTACAGGTTTGCTTGCAGTTATTCGGAATAAGACGGTTTTAGACTATTGAACCACTTTCTCAGGTTTTGAAGCCGAGTTATTCTCCTTCTCTGTGGTCCTCTCTTTTCAAATATCTTGCCCTGAAGAATAAGTTGCAACAAAGCCATATATCTGTTAATTTCTCATAACATGGCCAAGATATTGTATTTGCGCTTTTGATTATATTAATAATCTCGCATTCCTTGCCCATTCTAGGACCTCAACAAATGATTTGTCGCATGATCCACTCATGAAATTCTTAAGATCCGTCTGTAATGCCACACCTTGAAGGCCTCAAGCTTTCCTAAAAAAAGCTTCAGAATAGTTACAGAAGCTATAAAACATGAAACTTCTATTCTGAAGTAAATACAATACAATTGGAATAACTCCATTACTATTCGTCTGCATAAAAAAGTGATAATATGAATTTAGATAATTACAGGCCAATTTGTATACTCAATCATCTATACAAGCTGTAAACCAGAAACTAACCTAACCAATCGATTGGAAACAAAATTTGAACTGTATCATCGAAGAGAACAGGCTAGTTTTTCGCTCCAACTACGGTACAAATGACCACCTACAGTGCATAAGTCTTGATTAAAGAATCTATAGAATATAATAGACCCCAGTTCTAAAGTTTGTAGACTTCCATAAAGCGTTTGATACTATAACTATCCGCACTTCCAAAGGCACTGGAAGAGTGCCGAATTAACTAAAAATCTGCATGGTCCTTTCAATAAGATACATTGGGAGATGTATGTCTATGTCAACAAAATTATGGCAACACTTATATTTTTTATTTTTATTATTTAATGTTCATCTGATTATCTTTTTTTGTAAGAACTGTTGTAACGGTCCAAAAAAAAGATAAATTTTTTTATAAGTTCATCAAAATCAGTGGGGATCTAGCATTTGGGCGATCTCGCGAGGCTGGATCTGGGGTTTCGCTACGCAAGTGGTACTTGCGACGCTAGTACCATAATTCTCGATTAGTCCACCTAAGGTCAGAAAATATTTTTGGAGATCAGATGTACCTTTGGCAGTAGTGAAGTTTGGACAGCATGCAGCCAATGAAATAGTACGACAATGAAAAATTCATTTATTTCCACAAGACTATAAGATGCTCATAGATCACATCCGACAAAAATTTCAAAATTCTTTAAAGCCGTCGGGTAACATTTGTATATAGACGAAACTTTAGTTCTCTTTAGATGTCGGCTATCTTTCCTACAATTTATCAAAAATAAACGGCACAAGTTTGGTGTAAAATTCTTTAAATTGTGTATAGAAGATGGGTACACTTATGACTTTAAAATCTATTGTGGTACCGAGAAAACTAATAGTATACTTTGTGTTCCCAATTCGGTTGTTACCCAGACTATGTGACGGGTTTCTCAACAAAACATACGGAAATAATGTTACCAGTAACATGAAGAAATGGAACTGTGAAAGAAAAGTCAAAAGTTGTCATCGACTACAATAAAAACAAAAGTTTCATAGATTTATCCGACCACACAAAGGCTTATGCTTCCTGTCTTAAAAGAACTATAGAGTGGTATCGGAAAATGACCATTGAAATTCTCCTTGGATCAGCAATTGTAAACGCATTCATATTATATAAAAAAGTAACGGGCTGTAATATTACCATAACTCAGTTCAGAGAAGAAATAGCAAAAGATTTACTGCTAATAAAACCAAAGGAAAGATCTTCGTCTGGGGAAAAGCATATTTTGGAAGAAGTAGAAACAAAGAATCGTCGAAGATGCGTATTTTGCTATAATAATTTGTCCGAAGAGTTCAACAGAAAGTACGCGACTCCCAAAGCAACGCAAACTAGATGGAAATGTGTTCAATGTGACAAATTCTATTGTGTAAGTTGTTTCACAAACGTCCACAATTGTACTCTATAGGCGTTTTATATAGAATGCAATACTTCTTCCTATACAAAAACTTTTTCGGTATTATGTTTATATTATTCTCCTTGTGAGCAGTTTCTTATATTGTTAAAGAAATAAACCATTTTGTAAAACTAATGTTTCTATTACCTTTTATTTACCATATTATATAGAGTCCATGTTGGAGTAAAAGGGCAGAAATGAACAACCATAATATTAGGCAATATCGAGTACGTTTTATTACTTGTAATACCAGAAAAAATAGTAAATCTCATCAAAGAACTCTACAGTGACACAGAAAGCAAAATCCTACACAACGGCATAACATCTGACCCAATAGCTATGCTAAACGGAGTAAAGCAGGGCTGTGTTTTATCCCCCATACTATTTAACATTGTATTGGACTCCGTACTAACAAAGGTAAACTCTAATAGAGGAATTTACTGGAGATTAACAAACAGACTGGAAGACCTAGATTACGCTGATGATATATGCCTCCTAGCACATACAAAACAGGACATGCAACTCCAAGTAAACAAAGTACAAGAAGAATCAAAGAAGGTTGGTCTAGAAATAAACATCAACAAAACCAAAGAAATGCGATTTGGTACCAGAAAACAACCAACCTATTATGATCAACGACCAGAAAATTGAGAGAGTAGCGGAATTTGTATATCTGGGCAGCATAATTTAATGGGGGTACAGAGCGTGATGTACATGAAAGAATAAATAAGGCTCGCAACGCCTACAACATGCTTAACAACATATGGAAATCCAGAATTTACCCAAACTAAAACGAAATTAAAAATCTTCAACACAAATGTAAAAGCTGTATTACTGTATGGCTGCGAAACGTGGAAGATATCAGCACCCATAGTACACCAATTACAAGTTTTCATCGATAGAGCGTTACGAAAAATCCTTCGTATATTTTGGCCTAACCGAATCTCCAATGAAAAATTTATGGAACCAAAGCAACCAAGAAAATGTCATAAAGCAAATAAAGCGAAGAAAATGGAGATGGCTGGGCCACACACTCCGTAGACCGCCAAATGACATTGCCAGGACAGCGCTGGATTGGAATCCCCAAGGCCGACGGAAAGTAGGCAGACCTAAGGGAACTTGGAGAAGGACAGTACTAGACGAAGGGAGAAAAATGGGAAAATCCTGGCTTGAAATCAAAGCACTAGCGAGAAATAGAGTTCGCTGGAGACACTTTGTGAAAGCCCTATGTTCCTCTTAGGAATCTTGGGACTATACATTTATTACTTGTAGCGCCGTGCTAATCAAAAATATTTGTTGGGGGGGCTACTAACTTCAAACTTCCATATACTTATCACTGCAGCGCGAATCGCCTACGAGCGGCGGTGCCCACAGTATAACAATCCATGCGAGGCAATTGTGATTCGCGAGGCCCTGTAAGTAAAATAAGCGTGAATCGTGTATGATTCGCGCGGTGTTCAACGTGTTAAAATTGGGTCCTAATACATTACAAATGAAGTAAAGGAGAACAAGGACGTAAAAACCTCAGCAAATTTTTAAAACTAAACACAAGAGTGAAGAGATCTGAGAAGACAAAATAAACTGTATTAAAATTACAGAAGAGACTATCCAAAACTACTGCAGAATGAAGGTTTTAAGATCAAAATTATTATCTTCAGAAGAACAAAGATCGTAAAAATGAGAAACCAAGAGGTGTGGTCAGTAAGAACACTAACATTATAGACTGAATTTCCCATTTCCTAGAAAAAAGTTTACTTAATAAAACACCAAAAAATTACCTTAGTACCTCAATATCCTCCACTGTCACAATATTTATCATTTAGCATGCATTTTAACAAGTATTTAAACTTTGTTACTCTAATGTATTTTTGCCTCAAACTGGGAATTTCTAGAAACTGCTTTGAAAATAAAATTTTATTTACTTGTAAATTTATTCGCTCTGTAAAGGCAGCACCTCATTATGCAGCACTTGACAAGCACTTGTACTTGGTCAACTACATGAGAAAATTGAAAAAATATGACACTACTATTTGGCGTGATACTTGATGCCTTTAAGTTAGAGTAGTTTACCGACTGCGAACGGCAAGTACAAGTATTATGTCGAGTTTCATATCATCTTTATACACACAACTTGATATGTGACAAGGACAAGAATTTGCTAAATACGTGTCAAGTGCCGCGTAGTGAGTAATTGCGTTACAAGATAAACACCATTTTAAATAAATAATTAAGCAACTGTGATAGCAAACATTAAAAAATGCTGTGTTACTAAAATGCAGACTTGAAATAAAAAAACATTTAAAAAATTTTAACTGGAAAATGTAATCAAGTACATGTGTACTGTTCCTAGTGCCTACAGATCAGCTCATAGATTGTATTTTGACTTTTAACATAAAATATACAAAAAATGACTCCTTTTAAACACCCTTATATTCATTAGATTATATATTTACATAATTTCCTAAAATTACCAATTATTACAAAACTTAACTGGACGGTACATACAAATTGAACTGTCGTTGAACATTCGCTACCATTAAAGACTCGGGATGGTAATCACTGGCAGTGGGACCTCCTTTTATTAGAAGACAAAGTTAATACACTTTGTTTTCCAAACAAAAGTGTTTCCCGGGAATACAAAGACTACTGGGATGTACTACCTAAATTTTCGCTA
The DNA here is from genome assembly GCA_918026665.1 of Diabrotica balteata. NCBI lineage: Eukaryota > Metazoa > Arthropoda > Insecta > Coleoptera > Chrysomelidae > Diabrotica > Diabrotica balteata. The sequence continues at coordinate 178,771,939 of OU898276.1, forward strand.
ATAATACTATTGTCTGTACTACTTTCACTGACATTTTTACTTTTTTGGGGATTCCCCTGGGATTTGAATGGGCTTTTGTTACAGTCGGATATTATTTTATTGTGACTTTTTATCTTTGTCTCTTTCTTGCCAGTCTTTTCGTTGTTATTATTCGTTTTGTTTGATTGTTGCAGTTCTTCTAAGAGACTAACTTTATTATGATCAGATTTTAAGGATAAATCATCTCCACTGTACATAAAATCTTCTTCGTAATCTGCATCCGTGTCGAATAATTTATCAAGTTCACGTAGATTTGATTTATCTTTAAAACCCTTGTTATATAATGAAGGTAATATGTCATTAACTCGAGATTTGTTAAGAGGAGGGAGATCTGATAGAGAACTTAAATTACTTTTGGACTTTAATTTATCAGACTTTAGTGAAGATAATTTCAGTTTATCGTTGATATTTTCTTTTTCAGTCTCAAATAAACCATTTTGTTTAATTTCAGGAACTATTTCTTGATCAGTTTGAACCAAGTCTTCTGGCAAGGAACTCGTATCGTCATAGGTATCGTCACTTTCTTTGTTATTATGGGTACTATCTAATTTCTTACTAGTGTCCTTTTGAGCAGATGGTAAGTCATTTTCATTATGACTATGGCTACTATGTTTGGGGTTTAGTATTGGACTGAGAACATCAAAAGTGCAGTTTAAGTTTGTTTGTCGAATTCCATTGGGGATTTCCAAAGAAACCTTTGAATGTTCTTCACTATTATTTCCTAAATAAAAAAAAATGTTATAGTAAACAAATATTATGGTAAATAAAAATCTGCAAACGTGATACATAAAAAATTAACAACATATACTGACTGTTTCACGATAGCCTTACACTATCTATATATCAGCAAACTACTTACACGATATTTACGAAATTGGTTTATGTGGATTGCAAGTTACGACGTACTAGAAGAAAATAATTTGACAAACATGCTACTTTCGGTTATACCGGAAGTGAACAACAACTTTATTTTAAATGAAACATCCTATATATTATTACATTTTTAGATTTGAAGCTATTTTCTTGTGGCATTTTAAAGTAATTACTGTTTAAATGGGAATAAGCCACAATTAAATATTAAAGTACATTTATTGACGTTTCAATTTTCACTTCGGAAATCGTTCTCAAAATACAAACATTAGTAAATTAAACAAATTTTGTTTTTTTGTTACTTAGTGAAAAATTCTTCTAATAATTTAATTTTATCTGACTCGTTTATATTGACAATTCAGACATACATTATACATTTTAAAGTAGACGATTTTAAAATGATATTGCCATATTGTTGAGTTGCGCTCCTGGGACGACATTACTTATAAGATAGTTCATTAGATTACATATCGACCGTCTCCGTCGGTTAATACCCCGTATCTAAAAAAAATCAAATTTTAGGTTTTCGCGCCATAATGATAAAGAAGGACTGTTCTATATGTTTACAAAATCCCGAATCTGAAATAAAATTTTAAGGTCTTTGAATAGCATGTTTCCAATACGCCGTATCTACTACAGTCATTTGGCTCCGTGTAATAACCCGTATCCTATTAGTTTCTTATGCATGTTGTTAGGTTATGGTCAAATTGGTGTAAAAACTAGATTTTTCCTTGACGATGGCATCATTTATGGTAAATAACTGCTTTTTGTTTATTTTTAAATTATTATTTAATAATTTTTAGTAAAACATGAATTGGAGTGAAAAGAAAATATACGCTAGGTACTTTGAATATTGCATATTTACTGAAGACAAGAAGTTCAGTTGGCGAAGTATCTCGAAGACAAGGCACTTATTACTAATATTTAAGGAATGATGGCAATGTTAAATTGAGGGTATGCAAAAATATGTATTTGACTACATTTTTGGTCTCAAAGAAGATATGGTACACGATTGGTTAAAAGGAATGGAATACGGGCTTCATTCATTCTCGTCTGCCGTTAACCAAAGATGCATTTCAAATAGTAACAAATTAAAACAAGAAAATTTAAGTGAATTTTTAACAACTTAGCGAAGGTGCCTTCGCACTATTGTAGAAGAGAAAGCTCAAAATTGTATTTGGAGCAGTTCTTCCAGACCAAACAGAATATATATCGAGAGTATAGAAAATTTTGCGCAGATAACAAGATGGTTAATTTGATAGTCAGCAATACATTATTAGATAACATTTTTTTTGACATGAATATCTTACTGTACAAACCACGTAAAGATTGATGCTATATCTGTTGTGGTTCATCATCAGTGGCATTACAGCTCGTTATGAGCCAAAGCCTTCTTCAGAACAATCTTCCATTCGCCCCTGTCTCTGGCAACTCTTCTCCATGCTTTAACTCCGATGGATTTTAGATCATCCTCTATGTTATCTTGATACCTAAGTTTTGGTCTTCCTCTGGATCGTCTTCCCACTGGTCCTCTTCGGTCGAAAATTTTTCTGATCGTTGCATCTTCATCTCGCCTAATTACATGTTCTATCCATCGAAGGCGTGCTAATTTAATAAATTTTACAACGTCAGGTTCCCCAAAACTTCTGTATAATTCAAAGTTGTAGCGCCTACGCCACAAACCCTGTTCTTGGACTCCTCCATATATTTTGCTTAGCATTTTTCTTTCGAAACGTCTAAGCAGTTCATCTGTTGTGGTTACGAAACGAAAAACCTTGAACAAAATTTGTACCATATACATCTTGAGCAAAAAAATGCATCAAGAAAAAGAAAAAGACGCAGTCAAGCAGCTAGCCATTCGAGGTTCTATCTACGTTTTTTTGCATGGACATGCAAGAAGTTAAAATATGTCAAGTTATTAACGCAAGTAAGCTTTATTACAAAACAAAACTCGCTGTTCATAATTTTACAATTTATAATTCGGCATCGTGCGAATGTACAAATTACTGTGGGATGAGTGAGAAGGTGATTTATCTGCTTCTAGCTTTACAACTTTTCTATTAAACTTTATTCAAGAGAAGTGCGTTAAAGACATTCCAATAGTTTTATATTATGATGGAGATTATTACCAAAATAGGAATTGTGTGCTTTCTAACGCCTTGCTAAATTATTCAATTCAGACAGATGTTACGGTAGAGCAAATATATTTAGAAAAAGAGGAATCAAATGGAGTGTGACTATGTACACTCCATGATAGAACGAAGATTAAAAACCGTTTCATTTTACTGCCAAGTGATTATGTACGACTCAGAAAAGAAGCTAGAAAAAACCCAATACCGTTGGAAAAGCTGTTTTTGTAACT